>JAPXFY010000030.1:19838491-19905991 GCA_030674185.1 Monoplex corrugatus | reverse complement strand
TGTTTTCTTTGTTTGTTTCTTTTGTTTGTTTTCTTTTGCTTGTTTCTTTGTTTGTTTCTTTGCTTTTTCTTTGTTTGTTTCTTTGTTTGTTCCTTGTTGTTTCTTGGTTTCTTTGTTGTCTTTGTTTTCTTTTCTTGTGTTTCTTTCTTTGTTGCTTTGTTTGTTTTTTGTTGCTTTGTTTGTTTCTTTGTTGTTTCTTTGTGTCTTTCTTTGTGTCTTTTTTCTTGTTTCTTTCTTTGTTTCTTTGTTCCTATCTTTGTTTCTTTGTTTGATTGTTTCTTTGTTTCTTTCTTTCTTCTTTGTTTTAGGATTATAGCACTCAGGAAGGTTGCCTTTGTGCCCACCTTTTTTTTTTTTTTCTTCCCCCATTTGTACGCCATTTTATCAGCCACAGAAGCTGGGGTAGTTCTTTTTTTATTACTCGTAATGATGATGTCGATAATGAATTCGAAATGATGCGATAAGTGATGATTCGATAATGAGATTCGATAAGGATGATTCGATAGAGATACCATGATGCCATGGAGTTCCATGTAGGATTGAGACTGCGTGGCAGGGCTTGTATACTACGCTCACTATCATAATATATCCTGGCGTCAACCGGGCTGGAGACATACAGACACCTGCGGTGCTGGTCAGAAGATTTGAGCAACATCCTTAATGATGCATCCGTGAAGTGGATGAGACTCGACTGTGTGGTTCCAGTCTTCCCAATGAGCCCATAGCACGCCAACTCTGGGCAGGAGCAGGTTAGAGCCGAAAATTCCCACAATGATTTTTGAAAGGACTGATGGGGGGATTCGAACCCACAACCTTCCAATCGGTAGTCTGTTACGTTAACCACTACACCACGGGATGTGACAGATCATAATTGACCAAATAGATCTTTAATCTTAAAGAGAAACTGTCTGGTCTAAAATTTAAAACGAAAAATAACTCTAACTTTTTGACTCCCTCATTCTGCCTACAGCATCCTGAATTGTCAACCATGCCACCAAAGCAAAAACAAAACCTTTTGACCTCATCACCCTATCCACCAGCTTAGGAAAAGACAAGCAACAGTTACAGGGCATTTTACGGCTAAAGAGAAATTAGGGCATCTGGTCACAACAGGAAAGCTGGAAGAAAGAGAACACCAGGATAGACGTGGGGAGAAAACATAGGACGGGGCTCACAGGGTGGCTGAGGACAGAGAGGGTGGAAGATGTGCTTGCAGCAACAAGGGATAGATGCGTATGGAGGGCCATGTCTGCCAACGCCATGCGGCAATGGTCCACATGATATAATGTGGATGGGTGTGGTTACAACAGCGTGACATACATTAGTAAGAGATGCTGAGGACGACATAGACCATGAGTTTTCTCAGTGTTTTGATTGATTGAGTGAGTGAGTGAGTTGAGTGAGTGAGTAACGTGAGGTGAGTGATGGAGTGAGTGAGTGATGGTCAATGGTGATTGATGAGTGAGTGAGTGAGTGAGTGAGTGTGGTCATGGATTGATTGATTGAATGAGCGAGTGATGAGTGAGTGAGTGAGATGGCAATGGTTTTGATTGAGTGAGCGTGATGTGAGTGATAGTGAGGAGTGAGTGATGGCCATGGGTTGATTGATGAGTGAGTGAGTGATGAGTGTCGAGCGAGCGAGTGATTGATGATTAATTAATTGATGATTGATGATTGATTGATTGATTGACTGATTGATTGATTGATTGATTTGGTTCAGTTTTTACGTCAATATCAACTCAGGTGATATGGCCGATGGGATAACCATCTCAGGAAGTGGGGGAAGGGGGACTTATCTAATCTATACTGACACCACCAGAACAACAGTTATGTTAAGATGAGACAATGAGAAGGACATTTAATGTAGCGCACCCGGATTCGAACCCACAACATTGCTTGTGAATCCGACCTCAACCAACTGAGCTACTGGGCCGCTTTGCTGAGTGGCCAATCTATGTGATTATTTATGTCCATGGCGGATTGTTCATTCTAACTTCTTTCTGTTGGGATTGGTTTGTGACGTATTGTTTCGTTTTCCACTTTCAAGAATTAAGATAAGCTGTGGTCTGTGTGTGTGTGTGTGTGTGTGTGTGTGTGTGTGTGTGTGTGTGTGTGTGTGTGTTGTGTGTGTGTGTGTGTGTATGTGTGTGCATCGTGGTGCATGTGTGTGTGTGTGTGTGATTTGCGTGTATGTGTGTGTGTGTTTATGTGTGTGTGTTTATGTGTGTTTATAGTGTGTGTTTATATATATATATAAATATATATAAATTATAGTAATATTATTATGTGTGTGTGTGTTGTGTGTGTGTGTTTGTGTGTGTGTGTTGTGTGTGTGTGTGTGTGTGGTGTGTGTGTGTGTGTGTGTGTGTGTGTGTGTGTGTGTGTGTGTGTGTGTGTGATGTGTGTGTTTGGGTCTCTGTGTATGTTCGTCATTTCTTTTAACGTCTTTTCACATATGTGCTTTTAGACGAATGTATGTATATGTGTGTGTGTGTTCGTTCGTTCGTTCCTTGATTTAACGTCTTTTCACTATAAGTGATATTAGACGGTTGTGTGTGTGTGTGTGTGTGTGTGTGTGTGTGTGTGTGTGTGTGTGTGTGTGTGGTGTGTGTGTGTGTGTGTGTGTGTGTGTGTGTGTGTTGTGTGTACGTTGTGTTTTGTGTGTGTGTGTGTTGTGTGGTACGTCCTGTGTCTCTATGTGTTGTGTGTGTGTGCGTTTCTAAGAGCGTGTTTGTGTGAGTGTGTTGGTGAGTATTTTCCAAAGACCTCTTTAGCATTGTTGTTATTGCTATTCATCTATTTATTACCATATATAAGTTTATAAATGCATTTCCTTTTTAAACTTTTTTTTCAAAAACTGGTATCCAAAGGCAGCTGCGAGAATACACCAGATTAACAATTCATGCATAATTATATTCTATTCGTCATGGGTGGACATTTTTTACTACTTGTTTTTTAAAGTCAGGAGATTTTTCAAGATTTGCTTTCTTGAAAGTTAGGACGTTTTTCATTACTTGCATTCTGAACTCAGGAAATTTGTCACTATTTGCTTTTTGAAAGTCAGGAAATTTGTCACACTTTTTCAAAGTCAGGAATTTTTCACGATTTGAATTTTGAAAAACGTTCAGGAACGTTTTTTCACAATTTGCATTTTTGAAAGTTAGTAAAATTTTTCATTATTTGATGTTTGAAAGTCAGCAATTTTTTTAACTATTTGCTTTTTCAACATCAGGAAATCTTTCACTACTTGCTTTCCGAACTTCATGAATTTTTTCTCTGTTTGCTTTTTTGAAAGTCAGGAAAATTTTCACTATTTCCTTTTTGAAAGTTAGGAAATTTTTCACTATTTGCTTTTTTGAAAATTAGGGCAATTTTCACTATCTGCTTTTTGAAAGTAAGGAATTTTTCATTATTTGCATTTTGAACGTCAGGAATTTTTTCACTGTTCACTTTTTTGAAAGTTACGAAAATTTTCACTATTTGCTTTTTGAAAGTCAGGAAATATTTCATTATTTGCTTTTTCAACGTTAGGAAACTGTTCATTATTTGCACTTTGAACTCAGGAATTTTTGACTATTTGCCTTTTGAAAGTTACGAAAATGTTCACTAGCTGTATTTCGAAAGTTAGGAAAATTTTCTTTATTTGCTTCTTGAACGTTAGAAAATTTTTCACTATTTGCTTTTGAACGTCAGGAAAATTTTCACTATTTGCTTTTTGAACGTTCAGAAAATTTTCACTTATGCTATCTTGAACGTAGAAATTTTTCACTATTTGTTTTTGAACGTAGAAATTTTTCACTATTTGCTTTTTGAACGTCAGGAAATTTTCACTATTTGCTTTTTGAAGTCAGCATAATTCTTGTCATTTTTGCTTTTTAAACTCAAGGAAATATTTTACTAGGGTATGTTTTTGTAACGTCAGGATAATTTTCACTATTTGCTTTGAACGTCAGGAATTTTCACTATTTGCTTTTTGAACGTCAGGAATTTTCACTATTTGCTTTTTGACGTCAGGAATTCACTATTTGCTTTTTGAACGTCGGAAAATTTTCACTATTTGCTTTTTGAACGTCAGGAAAATTTCACTATTTGCTTTGAACGTCAGGAAATTTTCACTATTGCTTTTGAACGTCAGTCTTCTTAATACTTAGATATGTTTAGCTTAAGGCATCAGAGAACCTAGTTTGATTTTTCACGGGTATATTTTTTCGGTTATGAATGAGCGTGTTTTGTTTGTTTGTTTGTTTTTTTCCTTTTGATCCAAGTACTTCAACAATGACTTAGGTGTATCAAAAGGGATACATTGTGATTATCCAGCATAATTCGATGTGGTCATTTTTGCTTTTAATAATAAACTGACGGATGGAGTAATCATTGTACTCACAGTGGCAGTATGTTAGAGTAATCAGTATTCAAGCTATTCAGTGAGTTTGAATTATAACAACCAGAAAAACACGAAAATAGAATCAGAACGCGTATTTAATGCAACCAGACAAAACAGGCGCAAATTTTCGGCCAACTGACCTTTGTCAAGCGTAAACGTAAGATCACAAACAAACACCAAATATAAAAATTAGGAGCAAAACACTAAAACTTCCCTGCTGCTTCGTCTAGTGGGAGAAGAGAACTGAATAAAATCATACTGTGATTATGATTTGATGATGATTTGAATTTGTGATTATAAATAATCAAATTGATTATGATTTCATTTAGTCTCTTCTCCACTGAAAAGCACTTCTCCACGGAAAAGCACTTCTCCATTGGAAAAAGCACTTCTCCCACTGGAAAAAGCATTCCACTGGAAAAGCACTTCTCCCACTGGAAAAAGCACTTCTCCCACTGGAAAAAGCACTTCTCCACTGGAAAAGCAGCAGGGAAGTTTCAGTCTTTTTCTCCTCATTTTTATATTTGGTGTTTGTGATCTTACATTCACGCTTGACAAAGACCAGTTGGCCGAAAATTTGCGCCTGTCTTGTCTTGTTGTATAAAATACGCGTTCTGGTTCTATTTTCGTGTTTTTCTGGTTCCTGTTTGCTTGAACGCGGGCAGTCACACTTGTTTCGGATTTTCAATTATAAGTATTAGGGTGGAGCGCATATTGGATTTTTCGGTTGCAAAGAATCACTCTTGAACAAATCACAGTTCTGTTTCTCATTAGCATGTGCGTAAAACAAGATCATGGCTTTACCCTATTAAAATCTGGACATGCTTTACTGTCAGCAGATTTGCATAATGAATTATGCATGATGCTACAGTTTTAAGCTGACCACGAAGTGCATGGCATCTTACAGTCAGATTTCGTATTTATCACTTCGAATTTACATCATGAATTATGCATTCTGTCAGAAAAGTTTACCATAAGTTGAGACTTTCGTCACCTAGTTTCTTTCTTTGTTTGTTTGTTATTGTTGTTTGTTTGTTTGTTTTGTTCGCAACTCGGTCGATAATTTCAAGGTTCTTAGAATGCTTAATAGGGAGAGTGCCTCTTTGTATTTCATTAGGCGGTGCGACTCGTTAAGCCATTGTGTCGTGGTTTTAGTGTGTGTGTGTGAGTGTGTGTGTGAGTATGTGTGTGTGTGTGTGTGTGTGTGCGTGCGTGTGTGTGTGTGTGTGTGTGTGCGTGTGTGCGTGTGTTTGTGTGTTTGTGTGTGTCTCTGTGTGTGTGTCTGCATGTGTGTTTGAGTATGTGAGTGGTGTGTGTGAGTGTGTTTGTGTGTGTGTTTGTGTGTGTGTGTGTTTGTGTGTGTGTGTGCGTGTTTGTGCGTTTGTGTGTGTGTGAGTGTGTGCGTGAGTGTGTGTGCGCGTGCGTGTATGTGTGTTTGTGTGTCTGTGTCTGTGTGTATGTGTGTGTGTATGTGTACGTGTGTGTGTGTATGTGTACGTGTGTGTGTGTGTGTGTGTGTGTGTGTGTGTGTGAGTGTGTGTGTGTGTGTGTGTGTGTGTATGTGTGTGTGTGTATGTGTACGTGTGTGTGTGTGTGTGTGTGTGTATGTGTGTGTGTGTGTACGTGTGTGTGTGTGTGTGTGTGTGTTAATTTTTTAGCTTTACTTTACTAGCATGGTTTGATGATATAGGAAGCTGGTGGACATGAAGCAGGAGCCAAAGGGTTATTTAACACCAGGACACGATACAAGAGCGGATCGAGCGGTTTGGCCACCTGACTCGGATACCAGTCAACCAGCCAGCCCTTGGAACTTACACACACACACACACACACACACACACACACACACACACACGCACGCACGCACGCGCGCTCACACACGCACACACACATACACACACACATGCACGCACGCACGCATACACACACATACACACACACACTTACACACACACACTCACACTTACACACACACATCCACACACACACACACACACGCACACTCACACACAACACACACACACACACACACACACGCACGCGCGCACACACACGCACACACACATACACACACATGCATGCACGCACGCACACACACACATACACACACACACTTACACACACACACACACATACACATACATATACACACACACACACACTCACACTCACACTTACACACACACATCCACACTCACTCACACACACACCACCACACACACACACACACTACACACACACAACACACACACACACACACACACACACACACACACACACACTTACACACACACACACACTCACACTTACACACACACATCCACACTCACTCACACACACACTCACACACACACCACACACACACACACACACACACACACACACACACACATACCCCCAGTTATCAGGCTTCACAACCAAAGGAAGACAAAGCCTGCGCTGGATAGATGGAGTGACAGACACACTTAACCCTTTGACTCCCGCATCCTACCCACCAACTGCAAAAATTTAACCCTTTGACTCCCGCATCCTACCCACCAGCTTCCTGCAAAAACGTTACTCTCTGACTACCTCACCCTGTCCACCAGCTTCCTGAAGAAACTTTACCATATGATTCCCTCACCCTATCCACCAGCTTCCTACAAAAACAATTACCATTTGACTCCCTCACCCTATCCACCAGCTTCCTACAAAAACAATTACCTTTTGACTCCCTCACCCTATCCACCAGCTTCCTGCAAAAACTTTTACCCTTTGAATCCCGTACCCAATCCGCCAACTGCAAAAACTTTACTCTTTGATTCCCGCACCCTATCTACCAGCTTCCTGCAGAAACTCTACTCAAAGGGTTAACTCCCGCACCCTGTCTGCCAGCATCTTAAAGGTTAAAGCTGGTGGATAGGGTGAGGGAGTGAAAGGGTTAAGTTTTTTGCTCTGCTAGCGTGGTTGACAATACAGGCTGCTGGTAGACAGGCTGCGGGAGTCAAAGGGTTAAAAGCCTGGCATCCGACCCGACGGATGGAGTGAGAAGGGTTAATTCACAGATTTTCATCCCCGCGTGCGCGCTGTGCTCGTGTTATTACAGAGTGGGGCACTATAAGGGCTCCATGCATATTCATACACCCACACATCAGTTGACATCAGGAAGAAAGTTCTTGAATGTTATACAGAACCGATAATATTATACGGTTGTGAGGCGTGGACAGTCAATGGCACTTACTTTCAACCTGCATACCTGACCTGTGGTGTTCCACAAGGATCTGTCCTTGGCCCTGTTCTTTTCACTCTTTACACCTCCCCCCTGTCCACCATCATCAACTCCCACTCTATAAAACACCACTTCTATGCTGATGACACCCAACTTCAAGACAGTGACTCACCTGACAATATACAGCGCCTCCTGACTCGCACCACTGAGTGTTACTCGGACATCAAAAATTGGATGACATACAACAAACTTCAGCTAAATGATGACAAGACAGAGGCTATCCTCATTGGCACCCGTCAGAGACTTTCTCAGCTGCCCCCTCTTTCTCTCCCATTGTGTGGCACATCAGTCCCAATTTCTGATTCAGCTAAAAATCTTGGTGTCTATATTGACTCTACCCTCTCCATGAACAACTTTGTTTCTCAAACTGCCAGATCTTGCTACTATCACCTCCATCGTATAAGCCTGATCAGGAAGTATCTCTCTGTGGAAACAACTGCAAAACTCGTTCTCTCCTTCATAATGTCTCGCATTGACTATTGCAATTCACTCCTGTCCGGTCTTCCTGCCGCCACCACTCACATCCTACAGCGCATTCAAAACAATG
This sequence comes from Monoplex corrugatus, assembly GCA_030674185.1. Lineage (NCBI taxonomy): Eukaryota > Metazoa > Mollusca > Gastropoda > Littorinimorpha > Ranellidae > Monoplex > Monoplex corrugatus. Next base: position 19,897,792 of record JAPXFY010000030.1, on the reverse strand, counting down.
CTGCACGTCTTGTACTCAAAAAGAAAAAAGCTGACCACATATCTCCTCCTCTGGCACAACTTCACTGGCTCCCTGTATCAAAGCGCATACAGTACAAACTAGATACCATGTGCTACAAAAGCCTCAATAACGCAGCCCCCGATTACCTGTCAAGCCTACTTGAGATCTATGTTCGCTCACGTACCCTCCGCTCTGCCTCCGATCCTCTGACTTTTCGCTTTCCACGCACTAAGCTCAATACCTATGGTCCACGAGCCTTCTCTGTTTCTGGTCCGCTCTCCTGGAACAAACTTCCTCTCTCAGTCCGTTAGCAACCTACTTTTGTCTCCTTCAAGTCCGCTCTCAAAACTCACCTTTTCTCCTCTGCATAAAATCCTGACCTCACTCAATCCCCTCTGCAGCCTGTCTCCACTCGGAGGGGAATCACATTGCTATATATAATTGTATATAATTGTATAATTTTCCATTGTTTTTATTCTTTCTCCCCATTTATAGCCGTGTGTGTGTGTGTGTGTGTGTGTGTGTGTGTGTGTGTGTGTGTGTGGTGTGTGTGTGTGTGTGTGTGCGCGTGGGTGCGTGTGTGTGTGCGTGCGTGCGTGCGTGTGTGTGCGTGCGTGCGTGTGTGTGTTTTCAGCGCTTAGATTTGATTTTATCAAGATTTTGCGCTATATAAATATTGTAATTATTATTATTATTATTAAGCAAAGCCAGAACAAGATTGAGGCTGCCGAGATGTGGTTTCTAAGAAGAATGTTGAGAGTTCCATGGACGCTAAGAAAAAAATGAGATAGCCTTGATGGAGGCAGACACAAGAAGATCATTGATAAGAAAGATTAGGAAAAGACAGGCAACATTTGTAGGAAAGGGGAAGTAGAGCACCTGGTCACAACAGGAAAGCTTGAGGAAAAGAGAACACCAGGCAGACCCAGGAGAAAATATTGGACGGACTTGCAGGGTGGCTGAGGACAGAGAGGGTGGAAGATGTACTTGCGGCAACAAGGAATAGATACCATATGGAAGGCCATGATCGCCAACGCCATGCGGCAGGGCATATGATGATGATGATGACACATGGATAGGCCCTACAGCTATAGTTTAGTCAAGGTGAAACTGAAAGTGATATGCCTGCAGCTCTATTGCGGCCCCAAAAACAGTGCCAGAGACCTAAACGTTGATTTTTAGGTCCGTGGTGCCAGGCGGGACGCGCGAGCCAGACACTAGCTCCACCCATCATAGTTCAAATCTCCCCTGATTTGAAATGTTTCTATCGATTTGCCATACACATTTTCCATTAATGCAGCATTATATTTAACGAAGTATAAGACGGTAATAATAGCTACCATTCTACCCAATATGAAGTTGTGTTGTTGCTTCTGCATCGAACTACTTGAGAAAATGTTGGAGTGATGTGATGTCTGCTGTTACAAAGGTTAGAAACGAAGCGGACATCGATTGATTTGGTTCAGTTTTTACGTCGGCACCCATCTCTGGTGATACGGCCGACGGGGATAACCATCCCAGAGAAGTGGAGGAAGGGAAGGGGGACTTATCTCATTCTATACTGACACCACCAGAACAACAATGATGCTAAGATGGGACAGTGAGAAGGCCAGTTTTAATGTAGCGCACCCTGGGATTCGAACCCACAACCATTAGCATGTGAATCCGACGCTCAAACCAACTGAGCTACTGAGGCCCACGCAAGTGGACATTTCTGTTCTGTTTTGTAGAGTTTTAAGTTCTACCACTCTCAGAGTATACGTGGACTAGCTATGAAAATGGAGGCAGACACAAGAAGATCATTCATAAGGAAGATTAGGAAAAGACAGACAACATTTACAAGCCATTTCATGATGAAAGGGGAACTGGAGCACCTGGTCACAACAGGAAAGCTGGAAGGAAAGAGAACACCAGGTAGACCCAGGGAAAAAATATTGGATGGACTTGCAGGGTGGCTAAAAACAGAGAGGGTGGAAGATATGCTTGAAGCAACAAGGGATAGAAACAGATGGAAGGCCATGATCGCCAACGCCATGTGGCAAGGCACTTGATGATGATGATGAGCTATAAAAATGTTGCTCAAAGAAGCCTTAGAAAATTATAGTTGCATTGTGAGATACCGACGCTTTTGTCGGATTCTCTACTAGTATTGAGTGGGCGTCTCTTCTTCTTCTTCTGTTGTATTAACGTCCCAGCGTGATAACGATTAGGGACTGTCGGGAAACGAATCTTGTCATATAAATACTGAAGATGAGTTGTCTTATAATTTTCATGTCTGAGCTGTGAAGATCTTCAGGTCATAGAAGAAAAGGACGAGTCTGGAGATGACGGAGAGTCTTTATAAATATGGTCCAACTGCCGAAGAGTGGGAGAGAGTATCTGCCAAGACGAGAGGATCCCATCCATGGATACTATCTTGATTTGTGAGTTGAAGCAGTTGTAAAGGATTTGGTTGCCCTGTAAGGAGAGTCCTTAATGGGGCAGACCTACCCAGATTTGGGTACCAAGATTGTGATGTTCAGTATTTCAGTTCTAATTAACCAATCACCATGATATTTGGCAAGAAGATACCTCAGACAGTATTCTTTGGATTGACTATCTTTGTTGGGGTCTGTGAGTTATGAAAAGTTGACAAAAATTAATTAATTGATTAACTGCGATTTTTCGCGAGATTGTATACATCAGACATAATATGTTCAAATGTTTTCATCCGATTTCCTTGATATTTGGCACACATATAGCAGGGACAGGTACCTATAGCCGGTAGTAAAATCTTGCAATTCTGCTCGAAAAAAACATTTTTATCAAAAGTTGTATTATAATTTTTTTTTTTAAATTATTCTAAAAATTGTTGTGATGATTGTACACAAAATAATGATAGTAGAGCTAAGATTTTACTACATGCCATACATACTATACAGATGTGTTTGCTCACTAAATATCAAATTCCTACCATGAATATATGTGTAATTATAAATGTCACAGTATGTACTATGTTTTTTCATTTTCGCGAGAACATGTTTTAATTAATTATTTTTATCACCTTTTCATAAGTCACAGACCCCAACAAAGATATTCAATCCAAAGAATACTGTCTGAGGTATTTTCTTGCCAAATATCATGGTGATTGGTGAATTAGAACTGAAACACTGAACATCACAATCTTGGTACCCAAATCTGGGTAGGTCTGCCCCCTTAAAGGTTGATGGACATATCGGGCACACGGCCCTTTTATTATAGTCCTGCCGTGGCTTTAATATCTACAACATATCCGCTCCAGGCATCTCGTCTAGTCAGCTACACACCGATACCTTCATCTGCCCCCAACACTCCGTGGGGATGCCGGGGGCTCTTTCAGTATAAATATTATCCCCACCTTCTGGAAAGTCTGTGCTAGAGATTGCCTTCTTTTCTGTCATTCTCTTCGTTTCTGCCTTGTTCATTTGCTTTCTGTCATTTCTGCCTATGTGCCTCTTTTCTGTCACTCTCTTTGTCTCTGCCTTGTTCCTTTGCTTTCTGTCATTTCTACCTGTACCTATCATTTTCTGCCTTGCTGATCCATTCACCTGTATGTGCTCGATAAAGTCTTATGTACTTTTCTTAGGACTGATAATTGGGTACATGTATCAAGTGCATTTTTGGTTCTAGGGAGGTAAGATATACGGAAGCAATTTCAAGTAATTTATGCCCTTTTTTGTATATGTTTTGGTGTCCTTAGGTATGCTTATATTTGTATTCAGGTGTGTTTTTTGGATCCCCTGTGCGATAAATTTGACGGAGTGGTCAACGCCGGGGACATGGCCTTGGATTATGTGCGCCAATGCATTGATATGGGTACTTAATTTTTTTTCTGTTTTTATTTGTTTCCAGTTGAAGTTTTGTATGTTTTGAAGGGGTTATACTTATAGTCCTGATATGGCTCTACGCAGTCGGCTGGGTTTAACCAACAATAACAACAACAACAATCTGCCCCCAAGACACCTCCCAGTAGAAGCCAAGAGAAAAAAAATAGAGTAGAGAAGGCAAGCGAGTTCACAATGGTGTGTGATGACTTATGACCAAGGTAGTTATTAGTGACTGACACAATTGTGGCCGACAGTCCATACATGAAGACCAAGATTGCTGCACAGCTGACGTTAAGATATGAAGTTGGGGCTGCATTGATGTACATGTATACGATAACCGCCCCCACCCCCACCCCGTCTGTCTGTGGCTGGCTGGCTGGCTGTCTCTGTCAGTCTGTCCGTCTCTCTCTCTCTCTCTCTCTCTCTCTCTCTCTCTCTCTCTTTCTTTCTTTCTTTCTCTCTGTCTGTCTGTCTCTCTCTCTCTCTCTCTCTCTCTCTCTCTCTCTCTCTCTCCCCTCTCTCTCCCTCTCTCTCTCTTTCTATGTCTGTCTCTGTCTGTCTCTGTCTTTGTCTCTGTCAGTCAGTCAATCTGTCTGTCTGTCTCTCTCTCTCTCTTTCTCTCTCTCCTTCTCTCTCTCTCTCTCTCTCTCTCTCTCTCTCCCTCTCTCTCTCTTATTATACAATGTGCAGCGAGCATGCTTTTTGAGATGGAATGCTTGCGCTGTACAAATGTAGTAGTAGCAGTAGTAGTAGTAGTAGCATCACTATTATTATTAAAGTATCATCATCATCACATCATCATCACTCATCATCATTGTTATTATTATCATTATCATCATTATTATTATGTTTATATTATTATATTGTATTATGTTACATATCATCATTATTAATGTTAAGCTGGCCTATCCATTTGATATGTACTATTCATTTATCAATCAACTGTCTGATGGAAAACTGCACCAGACCATTGATTAATAGGACAGAAATAGTGGAACAAACTGACAGACGAGGTAACAGACACACAGACAGTACAGCAGTCAAGTGACGGACAAGTGACGTAGAAACAGACGGTAGACAAGCAGACAGAGATAGACAGACGGACGAGACAGACAGGTGCAGACAGAACAGACAGATAGACAGACAGAAGACATAGACAGATGACAGAAGACAGACAGTAGACAGACTGGTAGACAGACAGTAGACAGACGATACAGACAGGAGACAGATAGACAGAAGGTAGACAGACTGGTAGACAGACAGGTAGACGACTGATAGACAGACGGTAGACAGGTAGACAGACAGGTAGACAGACTGGTAGACAGACGGTAGACACGGGTAGACAAGACAGGTAGACAACAGGTAGACAGACAGTAGACAGACAGATAGACAGACGGAGACAAACAGTAGACAGACAGGTAGACAGACAGATAGACAGACTGGTAGACAAACAGGTAGACAGACTGGTAGACAAACAGTAGACAACAGGTAGACAAACATGGTAGACAACAGGTAGACAACAGGTAGACAGACGTAGACAAACAGGTAGACAGACAGGTAGACAGACAGATAGACTGGTAGACACAGTAACAGACTGGTAGACAGACAGTAGACAGACTGGTAGACAGACTGGTAGACAAACAGGTAGACAAACAGGTAGACAAACAGGTAGACACACAGGTAGACAGACAGATAGACAGACTGGTAGACAGACAGATAGACAAACAGGTAGACAGACAGGTAGACAGACAGATAGACAGACTGGTAGACAATCAGGTAGACAGACTGGTAGACAAACAGGTAGACAGACAGGTAGACAGACAGATAGACAAAGAGTGAGTAAGACAATCAGATTTCAATCAGGTGGTTTATTCATACGAAGGCCATGACCCCTGGATACAAGTACACAACATTTACGCGATATGTGGATGTGTGAACGATGCACAGCATAACGAAGCCCCAACAGATCGCAGCTGAAATGTTTCATATAAACAAACTGATAACTTGTTCGCAATGTTTTAAGCTAAAACTGACTTGGAAATTTATAGAACTTCACATTCGTATTCATATTAATGTTCAAGTTCATATTCATATTCATATTCATATTCATATTCATTTCATATTCATATTCATATTTTATTCATATTCATATTCATATTCATATTCATATATTCATATTCATGTTCATGTTCATATTCATATTCATATTAAAATTCATACTCATACTCATATTCTTATTCATAATGACTAATATTCATATTCATATTCGTATTCATATCATATTCATATTCATATTCATATCATATTCATATTCATATTCATATTCATATTCATATTCATATTCATATTCATATTCGTATTCAAATTCAAATTGAAATTCAAACCCATACTCATATTCATATTCATAATGAATAATATTCATATTCATATCCATATTCATATTCGTATTCATTTCTTTTGTCAGATTGGATTTACAATATGAAACTCGGGCTACTCTTCCATATGATAGAGCATCACCGCAATGCAGAGCCACTCTTTTTTTTTTACCAAGACTTTAGACAGGCAAAAAGCCCAATTGGCCTTCATGGGAAAGAACCTGGGAAATCCACCTGTCTCCAATGTTTTATACCATGGCAGCCGGGCGAAAAACCTTACTCTTCACGATTTTCAACTGCCGTGGGATCTTTAGTGTGCCCAAGCCAGAAGGAACACGGGTCCAACTCATTTTCCGTTCCCTTCCAAATGACTAGAGGTTCAGTTCGATTTTACGGTCAAATTGAGGGGGAAAGTCCAGGCCTCAACAGGGAATGAACCCTGGAACCTCGAAAAAATATATATGCACTAACGTCACAGATACCATGTGTATGGTGATCATGGCACCAGCCTTAAGCCTGCACATAAACCCATGAGCTGAACATGTCCTGAGGCCCTACCTAGACTATGTTTTACCTAGTCTGTATTTTAGACTGCTATTGTATCAGCCTACCACTGGAATAGTCTTGGTCACGTGTAAACGACTTGTGTATCTGTGTATCTTGTCTTCAAAAGAGGAATACACACACACACACACATACACACACACACACACGCACACACACACACACACACACACACACACACACACACACACACACACACACACACACATATGTGACATATATATATATATATATATCATCATCATCATCATCAGGTGCCCTGCGCATGGCGTTGGCGACCATGGACTTCCAACCATCTCTATCTCTCGTTGCCCCCAGCATCTCCCCCACCCTCCTCATCCCCAGCCACTCTGAAAGTCCGTCCAGCATTCTCTCCTTGGTCTACCTGGTGCTCTCTTTCCCTCCAGCTTTCCCGTTGTGACCAGGTGCTCCAAATCCCCCTTCCTCATAAAATGGCCTATAAATGTTGCTTGTCTTTTCCTAATCTTCCTTATCAGTGATAGACTTGTGTCTGCCTCCATCAAGACTGTCTCGTTTGTTTTCTTTGCTGTCCATGGAACTCTCAACATTCTTCTGAGAAACCACATCTCGGCTGCCTCGATCCTGCTCTGGCTTTGCTTGCTGACTGTCCACGCCTCGCATCCGTACAACAGTATTGGTTCTATATAACATTCAAGGACTCTCTTTCTGATGTTAATTGATAGGCATTTGTTGGTAAGAATGCTTGTCATCTTCTTGAATGCTGTTTTGGCTTGACCGATTCTGCCAGCTATTTCAGATGTGCTTCTGCCGTCTGATGAAATGACCGTTCCCAGGTATTTGAACTTATTAACCTGTGTCAGGGTTGTGCCATTTGTTTTTATTTTGCATGAGGGGATTTCATGTTTTTTACTGATCACCATGACTTCAGTCTTCCTGCTGTTTAGTTCCAACCCCTTACCTTTGCTTTCTGTTTCTAGTATATTCACAAGGTTTTGTAGGTCCCTTTCATTTTCTGCAATTAGCACGGTGTCATCTGCGTACCGAATGTTGTTTATCATTTTCCCTCCAACCTTTAATCCAGGGTCTTCTTCTAGGTTTCTCATGATGTTTTCGCTATATAGTGAAAACAGATCTGGTGACAAAACACAACCCTGTCTGACTCCTCTTTTGATGTTTTGAAAAGAGCTTATATTGTTTTCTATTCTCATTGCAGCTGTTTGTTCCCAGTACATATTCCTGATTATTCGTAGATCCTTTCCATCAACATTGAGTCTCTCCAGTTGGTTGATCAATCCTTCATGTCGTACCCGATCGAAAGCCTTGGTATAGTCAACAAAGCATAAATACAAATCCTTATTCATCTCAATTGAGCTCTCTATGATAGTTCTTAGGATGTATATGGCATTAATAGTTCCTTTCCCTTCCACAAATCCACACTGTTCTTCTGCTATTTCTCTTTTGATTCTATTCCTTGTCCTCATCATGATTATTCTTAACAGGATTTTTGTTACATGACTCATCAAACTGATTGTGCGATGGAGTTCGCATTCTATAGCCCCTGTCTTCTTTGGAAGTGCAATGAAAATTGATTTTGACATATCTTTGGGGATTTTTCCAGTTCATAAATTTCATTTAGGAGGACTGTTATTTTTTCTATGCCAAATTCCTCCAGGGCTTCAATCATCTCTGTAGTAATGTTGTCTGGTCCTGGGGCTTTTCCTGGTTTCATCTTTTTCAGTGCTGCTCTAACTTCATCTTTCATTATGGGTGGTCCTTCAAAGTTCTTTTTTATAATGTATTCTTCGTTTCTGTCATCCTCAAAAAGGTCTTTAATGTACTCTCCCCATCTGTCTAATATTTTGTCTTTTTCCATGATAAGCGTGCCATCTTTCGATTTTAAGCAACCAGTTGATGTGCATGTATTTTTCCTGTAGCCTATATATGTATATACACACACACACACATATATATATATATATATATATATATATATATATATATATAAATATAAATATATATATATATATATATATGCATGTATGTATGTATGCATAAAGTAAATAAATAAACAATTAAATGTGTGAATCACAACACAACTAGCTATTTTGTATAAACTCGTCTCACATGACAGAACCTTCCCTACCCCTACCCCCTACCCCCTACCCCAGATTCAATGCACAAAGCCTCAGCTGTCTACCAACTAGGTGAAATAGACCTAGTGATGAAATACACTTAAAATTTATTGCTAGCTTGAATTTGCACAAATAACAGATCACTCTTGCACGGCACGAAATGTGTAGGCCTGCTGTAGTCGATAAATATGTCTCATTAACTCACTTGCTTACTTTCACACACAAAGAGCACCGCTATTGTAAACTGTAGAAAGAAATCACCTGCCAATAACTTAATTCGACATTCAAGGATTCCTTCCCCGTTGAGGCCTCGACTTTTCTTCTCAGTCTGACTGGAAAATCGAACTGAACGTCCAGTTCTTCGGAAGCGGACAAAAAAAATAATAAAATCGATTCAGACCCGTGTGTCTTCTGGCCTGCGCACTCTAAATATCCCACGATAGTTGAAAATCGTGAAGAGCTGAGCTTTCGTCCGGCCGCCCTAGTATGAAATATTGGAGAGACAGGAACATATTTTTGCGGGCCCCAGTAGCTCAGTTGGTTAGAGCGTTGGATTCACATGCAAATAATGGTTGTGGGTTCGAATCCCGGGGTGCGCTGCATTAAACTGACCTTACTGTTCCATCTTAACATCATTGTTGTTCTGGTGGTGTCAGTGTAGGATTAAATAAGTCCCCCTTCCCCCACTTCCATGGGATGGTTATCCCCGTCGGTCATATCACCTGAGGTGGGTGTCGACGTAAAAACTGAACAAAACAAAAAAAACACAAACACACACACAGACACACACACACACACACACAGACACACACACACACACACACACACACACACACACACACACACGCACACACACATATGTGTGTATATATATATAATTATATATATACACACACACACATACATACACACACACACACACACACACACACACACACACGCACGCACGCACGCACGCACACACACACACACACATTTTGCTAGTGTGAGTTTGTAGAAATGACTGATTACTCTTGTAAGGCACACAAGTGTAGGCCTACTGTAGTCAATAAACAGGCCTCATTAACTCAGTTGCTTACCATCACATTATGATAAACTGTATGGAGAGTGAGCTGACACCACCAGAATGATGGAAACAGTATGATGGAGAAGGGACCTATCAAACACTGAGCTGACACCACCAGAATGATGGAAACATTAAGATGGAGAAGGGACCTATCAAACACTGAGCTGACACCACCAAAATGATGGAAACATTAAGATGGAGAAGGGACCTATCAAACACTAAGCTGACACCACCAGAATGATGGAAACAGTATGATGGAGAAGGGACCTATCAAACACTAAGCTGACACCACCAGAATGATGAAAACAGTATGATGAAGAAGGGACCTATCAAACACTGAGCTGACATCACCAGAATGATGGAAACAGTATGATGGAGAAGGGACCTATCAAACACTGAGCTGACATCACCAGAATGATGGAAACAGTATGATGGAGAAGGGACTTATCAAACACTAAGCTGACACCACCAGAATGATGGAAACAGTATGATGGAGAAGGGACCTATCAAACACTAAGCTGACACCACCAAAATGATGGAAACAGTATGATGGAGAAGGGACCTATCAAACACTAAGCTGACACCACCAGAATGATGGAAACAGTATGATGGAGAAGGGACCTATCAAACACTAAGCTGACACCACCAGAATGATGGAAACAGTATGATGGAGAAGGGACTTATCAAACACTAAGCTGACATCACCAGAACGATGGAAACATTAAGATGGAGAAGGGACCTATCAAACACTAAGCTGACACCACCAGAATGATGGAAACAGTATGATGGAGAAGGGACCTATCAAACACTAAGCTGACACCACCAGAATGATGGAAACAGTATGATGGAGAAGGGACTTATCAAACACTAAGCTGACATCACCAGATTGATGGAAACAGTATGATGGAGAAGGGACCTATCAAACACTAAGCTGACACCACCAGAATGATGGAAACAGTATGATGGAGAAGGGACCTATCAAACACAAAGCTGACATCACCAGAATGATGGAAACATTATGATGGAGAAGGGACCTATCAAACACTAAGCTGACATCACCAGAATGATGGAAACAGTATGATGGAGAAGGGATCTATCAAACACTAAGCTGACACCACCAGAATGATGGAAACAGTATGATGGAGAAGGGACCTATCAAACACTGAGCTGATATCACCAGAATGATGGAAACATTTGTTGGAGAAGGGACTTATCAAACACTAAGCTGACACCACCAAAATGATGGAAACATTAAGATGGAGAAGGGACTTATCAAACACTGAGCTGACACCACCAGAATGATGGAAACATTATGATGAGAGAAGGGACTTATCAAACACTAAGCTGACACCACCAGAATGATGGAAACAGTATGATGGAGAAGGGACTTATCAAACACTAAGCTGACACCACCAAAATGATGGAAACAGTATGATGGAGAAGGGACCTATCAAACACTAAGCTGACACCACCAGAATGATGGAAACAGTATGATGGAGAAGGGACCTATCAAACACTGAGCTGACACCACCAGAATGATGGAAACAGTATGATGGAGAAGGGACCTATCAAACACTGAGCTGACACCACCAGAATGATGGAAACATTAAGATGGAGAAGGGATCTATCAAACACTGAGCTGACACCACCAGAATGATGGAAACATTATGATGGAGAAGGGACCTATCAAACACTGAGCTGACACCACCAGAATGATGGAAACATTATGATGGAGAAGGGACCTATCAAACACTGAGCTGACACCACCAGAATGATGGAAACATTATGATGGAGAAGGGATCTATCAAACACTAAGCTGACACCACCAGAATGATGGAAACAGTATGATGGAGAAGGGACCTATCAAACACTAAGCTGACACCACCAGAATGATGGAAACAGTATGATGGAGAAGGGACTTATCAAACACTGAGCTGACGCCACCAGAATGATGGAAACAGTATGATGGAGAAGGGACCTATCAAACACTAAGCTGACACCACCAGAATGATGGAAACATTAAGATGGAGAAGGGACCTATCAAACACTGAGCTGACACCACCAGAATGATGGAAACATTATGATGGAGAAGGGACCTATCAAACACTAAGCTGACACCACCAAAATGATGGAAACAGTATGATGGAGAAGGGACCTATCAAACACTAAGCTGACACCACCAGAATGATGGAAACAGTATGATGGAGAAGGGACCTATCAAACACTAAGCTGACACCACCAGAATGATGGAAACAGTATGATGGAGAAGGGACTTATCAAACACAAAGCTGACATCACCAGTATGATGGAAACAGTATGATGGAGAAGGGACCTATCAAACACAAAGCTGACATCACCAGTATGATGGAAACAGTATGATGGAGAAGGGACCTATCAAACACTAAGCTGACATCACCAGAATGATGGAAACATTAAGATGGAGAAGGGACCTATCAAACACTAAGCTGACACCACCAGAATGATGGAAACAGTATGATGGAGAAGGGACCTATCAAACACTAAGCTGACATCACCAGAATGATGGAAACATTAAGATGGAGAAGGGACCTATCAAACACTAAGCTGACACCACCAGAATGATGGAAACAGTATGATGGAGAAGGGACCTATCAAACACTGAGCTGATATCACCAGAATGATGGAAACATTATGATGGAGAAGGGACTTATCAAACACTAAGCTGACACCACCAGAATGATGGAAACATTAAGATGGAGAAGGGACCTATCAAACACTAAGCTGACACCACCAAATTGATGGAAACATTAAGATGGAGAAGGGACTTATCAAACACTGAGCTGACACCACCAGAATGATGGAAACAGTATGATGGAGAAGGGACTTATCAAACACTGAGCTGACACCACCAAAATGATGGAAACATTAAGATGGAGAAGGGACCTATCAAACACTAAGCTGACACCACCAGAATGATGGAAACAGTATAATGGAGAAGGGACCTATCAAACACTAAGCTGACACCACCAGAATGATGGAAACAGTATGATGGAGAAGGGACTTATCAAACACAAAGCTGACACCACCAAAATGATGGAAACAGTATGATGGAGAAGGGACCTATCAAACACTAAGCTGACACCACCAGAATGATGGAAACAGTATGATGGAGAAGGGACTTATCAAACTGTAAGCTGACACCACCAAAATGATGGAAACAGTAAGATGGAGAAGGGACCTATCAAACACTAAGCTGACACCACCAGAATGATGGAAACAGTATGATGGAGAAGGGACCTATCAAACACTAAGCTGACACCACCAAAATGATGGAAACAGTATGATGGAGAAGGGACCTATCAAACACTAAGCTGACATCACCAGAATGATGGAAACATTATGATGGAGAAGGGACTTATCAAACACTAAGCTGACACCACCAAAATGATGGAAACATTAAGATGGAGAAGGGACTTATCAAACACTGAGCTGACACCACCAAAATGATGGAAACATTAAGATGGAGAAGGGATCTATCAAACACTAAGCTGACACCACCAGAATGATGGAAACATTATGATGGAGAAGGGACCTATCAAACACTGAGCTGACACCACCAAAATGATGGAAACATTAAGATGGAGAAGGGACTTATCAAACACTGAGCTGACACCACCAGAATGATGGAAACATTAAGATGGAGAAGGGACCTATCAAACACTAAGCTGACACCACCAGAATGATGGAAACATTAAGATGGGCAGCGAACAGGCCAGTTTTTTTATCTTGCGGGCTGGAATTGAACTCGAGATATCAGATCTTGAGTCGATGGCTCTACCAGCTAGCCCGTGGAAATAAAAATTGCCAACAGCACCCGGTGTTCCCAGGCAATCACCCATCCAAGTACTAAGCGGGCCCGACGTTGCTCAACTGCGGTGATCGGACGAGAACCGGTCTTTTCAACGTGATATGGCCTTGAACAAGATCGAGGCAGCCGAGATGTTGTTTCTAAGAAGAACGTTGAGAGTTCCACGGACAGCAAAGAAAACAAACGAGACAGCCTTGGTGGAGGCAGACACAAGAAGATCATTGATAAGGAAGGTTGGGAAAAGACAGGCAACATTTATAGGCCATTTTATGAGGAAAGGGGAATTGGAGCACCTGGTCACAACAGGAAAGGTGGAGGGAAAGAGAGCACCAGGTATACGCAGGGAGAAGATATTGGACGGACTTGCAGGGTGGCTGAAGACAGAGAGGGTGGAAGAGGTGCTTGAGGCAACAAGGGATAGAAACAGATGGAAGGCTACGATCGCCAGTGCCATGTGGCAAGGCACCTGATGAATTTGATGGCCTTGATGAAAACGTAAAAAGAAACCATGAACACGTATTTAACCCTTTGACTCCCGCACCCTGTCCACCAGCTTCCCGAATAGTCAACCACGCTAGCAAAGCAAAAACGAAACCCTTTGACTCCTGTAATCTGGTGGACAGGGTGAGGGAATCAAAGGATTGATTTTTTTGCAGTTGGTGGATAAGATGCAGGAGTGAAAGGGTTAAATGTCAAATAAGACATGCACTAACTTTCAGTAAGCTAGCCTTTGTCAAGCTTTAATAATAGACAACAAAGAAACGATACTCATATTGATATTCATATTGATATTCATATACATATACATATACATATACATATACATATACATATACATATACATATACATATGCATATACATATACATATTCATAGTCATAGTCATAGTCATAGTCATATTCGTATTCATAATTATATTCATATTCATAGCCATAGTCATAGTCATATTCATAGTCATAGCCATAGTCAATGCTTTTGTCACAGTTGATTCACAATGTGAAACTCAAGCTGCTCTCCCCTTTGACAGCACGTCGCCGCAGTCCAGCACCACCTTTTTATTTAAAACCTAGACTTCAGAAAGGCAAGAAGGCTAATTGGCCTTCGAGGAAAGGGACGTGGGAAATCAGTCTGTCTCTCCAATGTTTTATACTAAGGCAGCCAGGCAAAAGATCTGCTCTTCTCGATTTTCAACTGCCGTGGGATCTTTAGCGTGCGCAGGCCAGAAGGCACACGGGTCCGAGTCGTTTTTTCGGCCACTTCCGAAGGACTAGACGTTCAGTTTGATTTTCTGGTCAGACTGAGGAGAAAAGTCGACGTATCAACAGGGAGCGAACCCTGGAACCTCGAGTTTAGTTATTGGCAGGCGAACGTCCGAACCACTCTGCCACTCTTCTCCTTAGGCAAAAAAGAAGACGACACAAAAACCCCATAGTTTCTGCACTTTTTTTTTATTATTCCCTTATCAGAGTTTTCTTCTCTATTTAAACGAAACATTAGGGATTTATCTGATCTGTTGTTTCGATCTTAATCTTGTGAATGTTTTCTGTGTTGTGTTTTGAGTATGATTGACAACGACCAGTCGTTATAAAATGTGCACCTGTCTTTTTTCTTCAATAAAATACACGTTTTCGTTCTATTTTCATGTCATTATCATCATCATCATCATCATCATCATCATGTGCCCTGCCGCGTGGCGTTGACAATCATGATCCTCCATACGAATCTATCCCTTATCATGAGAAACTCAGAAGAATGCCCAGGGATAAAGGTTGGTGGAAAAATTATAAACAATCTTTGTTATGCAGATGACACTGTTCTAATTGCCGAAAATGAAAAAGACCTACAAAATCTTGTGAATACAATAGAAAAAGAAAGCAGAAATAAAGGGCTGGAGCTGAATAGCGAGAAGTCTGAAGTTATGGTAATCAGTTAAATAAAATTCCCTCATGCAAAATAACGGCAAGTGGCACCACCTTGAGACAGGTTGATAAGTTTAAATATCTGGAAACAGTAATCTCAACAGACGCCAGATGCACATTAGAAATAGCCAATAGAATCGGCCAGGATAAAACAGCACTTAACAAAATGAAAAGCGTTTTTACCAGCAAAAGCCTATCAATTAACATCAGCAAGAGATTTCTTCAGAGTTATAATTATAGAACCGTTATCATTGTACGGATATGAAGCGTGGACATTCAACACACAAAGTCAGAACAAGATTGAGGCAGCTTAAGTGTGGTTTCTAAGAAGAATGTTAATAGTTCCATGGACAGCAAAGAAAACAAATGAGACAGTCTTTTAGGAGACAGACACCAGAAGATTCTTTAATAAAGAAAATTAGAAAAAGACAAGCAACATTTATAGGACATTTTGTAAGGAAAGAGAAATTAGAGTACCTGGTCACAACAGGAAAGCTGGAGGGAAAGAGAACACCAGGTAGACCCAGGGAGAAAATAAACCGGATGGGCTTGTGCAATGGATGAAGACAGAGAGGGTGGGAGATGTACTTTCAGCGACAAAGGATCGATTCGTGTGGACGGTCATGATCGCCAACGCCATATGGCAGGGCTCATGATGATGATGATGATGATGATGATGATGATGATGATGATGAGATGATGATGATGATGACGACGATGATAATGATGAGGTCCTGCTCTAATCTAAAGCGAAAAACGGTTTCGTTGCCATATCGTTCAGCTTTGATGAGCTTATGTTTCTTGTTATCTCTTTATTTAGTTTGTGTTATTTCATTGTTTATTTACTTTCTCGTTTATCATTTACTTATATGTTTCATGGATCAAAAGGAGATTGCATATATGGTTAAATCAGTTTGTTGTTTACTTACTTACTCGTTTATCTTTTACTTATATATTTCATGGATTTTAAAAGGAGACTGCATATATGGTTAAATCATCATAATCATCAGAAATCTCTGAACAGCTTACCCCCTTCGCTTCCTAGACACTAACTGGAACCAGAAAAAAAAAAAAAAAACACGAAAAGAGAATAAGAACGCGTATTTAATACAAGACAAGACAAGCATATATTTTCGGCCAACTGGCCTTTGTCAAGCGTAAGATTACAAACAAACAAACACCAGGTAAAAAATAAATAGATAACAAGAAACATTAGCTCATCAAAGCTAGGACCTCATCATCATCATCATCATCATCATCATCACCATCACCACCATCATCACCACCACCACCATCATCATCACCACCACCACCACCACCACCATCATCATCATCATCATCATCATCATCATCAACAACAACAACATCATCATCATCATCATCATCATCATCATCATCACCGTCGTCGTCGTCGTCGTCGTCATCACCATCGTCATTACCATCATCATCATCATCATGAGCCCTGTCGCACGGCGTTGCAATCATGGCCCTCCTTTTTCTCCTAATTTTTGTATCTGGTGGGTGTTTGTGTGTGATCTTACGCTTGACAAAGGCCAGTTGGCCGAAAATTTGCGCCTGTCTTGTCTTGTTGTATTAAAGACGCGTTCTTATTCTTCTTTCGTGTTTATGTTGTTGTTGTTGTTTTTGTTGGGGTTTTTTTGGTTGGTTGGTTTTTTGGGTTTTTTTAATTTTTTGGTTTTTGTTTGCTTGAACGCGGGCAGTCATACTTGTTTTGGATTTCCTGGACACTGTTTAGAATTGAGTGAAACGTTTGGGCAACAGCTGTGTTGGACATCAATGCTGACGGAAGACAGTATGCACCATAAATCATCCTGGACAAAGTCTCTCTCCCGAAGCCAACACATGGAAAGACGGAGGTGGATTAAGAATGACCTTATTCATGCGTATCGAATGGCTTGATCCGTTTTTTGGCGTACACCACACACACAAAGTGCAAAGTACTTTTAATCCTTTGACCTCTCTGTTGGGTTTAGGGAATAAACAAAACCCAGTGTCAACCATAACTCAGCCAAAACGGATGGAATAGTGCAAAAAGAAAAGAAGATAAAGAAAGAGATTAAATTAAACCATGGATTTTGCTCGTCTTTCTGAAGTTCGATAGAGCCGTGGACTCATCATCTGATGTTCCGAGTTCAATCCTTCTCCGCAACATCAAAAAAAAAAAAAAAAAAAAAAAAAAAAAAAGACTGACCTGATCGCCGGCCCATGTTAATCTTTCCATCGTAACCAGTCCCCGTGGTGTAATGATTAGCGCAACGGAATACCGACTGGAAGGTTGTGGATTCCAATCTCCATCAATCCCTTCAAACAATCATTGTGGGATCCTTCGGCTCTAACCGGCTCCTACCCACAGTTGGGCGTGCTATGGGTTCGTTGGGAAGACTGGGACCACACAGTCGAGTCTCAGCCGCTTCACGGACGCGTCATTGAGGGTGTTGCTCAAATCGCCTGACCTGCATCGCAGGTGTCTGTATCTCTCGGGCCTGGTTGGCTCCAGGATATATTATGACAGTAAGCGCAGGGTACATCCCTGCCACGCAGTCTCAATCCTAGGTGGAACTCCATAGCATCATAATTATCATCCTCATCGACATCATCATCGTATTGTAAAAACTGTTCCAGCTTCTGTGGCCATTGAGGTGGCGTAGAAAATGGGATAAAAAAAAAAGGTGAGCACAAAGGTAACCTCCTTGAGTGCAATGATCCTTAAAAAACCTAAATCAATAATGTTTCCAGTTAGACCCAGGGAGAAGATATTGGACGGGCTTGCAGAGTAGCTGAAGACAAAGAGGGTGGAGGAGGCGCTTGAGGCAACAAGAGAGAAACAGATGGAAGGCCATGATCGCTAACGCCATGTGGCAAGGCACCTGATGATGATGAAAGCCGTTCAAATAGTTTCCCTTTCATGGCAATACTGAATTTTAATTTTTTGTAAAAACTATTCTTACTATTTGGAATTCGAACCTGAAACCTCCAAGTCAACAGATCGTTGCGCTAACTGCTTGGCCACTGTGGCTGGTTGGTAAAAAAAACTCAAAAGTTAGGTGGATGGCAAAGAGAAGACCGTGTTCCTTATTCTACAGCACGTACGTAAACATGAGTTTGGGCGCCATGTGGTCACTCACCTTGCTGACCATAACGCCCCAAAAATAACGTTGAAGTTTTATGTTGTCTTGTACTGTATTTCTTGGTATTAGTTGGTAGGTGAACACCTTACCTAAAATCTCGTTTAGTATTTGTCTATGTGTGTGCCGTTTTAAGCCACTGAATTTTGCTTTTTTTTTTTATTGATAATTATAA
Source organism: Monoplex corrugatus (assembly GCA_030674185.1). Lineage (NCBI taxonomy): Eukaryota > Metazoa > Mollusca > Gastropoda > Littorinimorpha > Ranellidae > Monoplex > Monoplex corrugatus. Next base: position 19,878,741 of record JAPXFY010000030.1, on the reverse strand, counting down.
AAATTCCATTTTAGTTTCTGAATTCATTTATCTTTACAAAATATTTGAGCATGTCTGTGATCGCAGTGTTTTTGTTTGTTGTTTTGTGTGTGTGTGTGTGTGTGTGTGTGTGTGTGTGTGTGTGTGTGTGTGTGTGTGTGTGTGTGTGTGTGTGTGTGTGTGTTGTGTGTGTGTGTGTGTGTGTGTGTGTGTGTGTGTGTGTGTGTGTGTGTGTGTGTGTGTTTGTGTGTGTGTGTGTGTGTGTGTGTGTGTGTGTGTGTGTGTGTGTGTGTGTGTGTGTGTGTGTGTGTGCGTGTGTGTTTGTGTGTGTGTGTGTGTGTGTGTGTGTGTGTTGTGCGTTTGTTTTGTTTGTTTATTTTGTTGTTTTTTTTGGTAAAACCATTATGTATACTTATTGTACATTTATTTCTGTTACACAGCGATAAGCATTCTCATGTATAATATTTTATGCTTTTTGCCAGCAAATGTGCACGCACACACTGTACTCTTGCTTACTTTATCTATCCCATCCCCTACCTACTCCATCCCCTGTCTGTCCCATTCCCCTACCTACTCCATCCCCTGTCTGTCCCATCACCCTACCTACTCCATCCCCTGTCTGTCCCATCACCCTACCTACTCCACCCCTGTCTGTCCCATCCCCCTACCTACTCCATTCCCTGTCTGTCCCATCCCCTACCTACTCCATCCCTGTCTGTCCTATCCCCTACCTACTCCATCCCCTGTCTGTCCTATCCCCTACCTACTCTATCCCCTGTCTGTCACATTTCCTACCTACTCTATCCCCTGTCTGTCCCATCACCCTACCTACTCTATCCCCTGTCTGTCCCATCACCCTACCTACTCCATCCCCTGTCTGTCCCATCACCCTACCTACTCCATCCCCTGTCTGTCCCATCCCTCTACCTACTCATCCCCTGTCTGTCCCATCCCCTACCTACTCCATCCCCTGTCTGTCCCATCACCCTACCTACTCCACCCCCTGTCTGTCACATCACCCTACCTACTCCATCCCCTGTCTGTCCCATCCCCTACATACTCCATCCCCTGTCTGTCCCATTCCCCTATCTACTCCATCCCTTGTCTGTCCCATCACCCTACCTACTCCATCCCCTTTCTGTCCCATCCCCCTACCTACTCTATCCCCTGTCTGTCCCATTCCCCTATCTACTCCTTCCCCTGTCTGTCCCATTCCCCTATCTACTCCATCCCCTTTCTGTCCCATCCCCATACCTACTCTATCCCCTGTCTGTCCCATTCCCCTATCTACTCCATCCCCTGTCTGTCCCATTCCCCTATCTACTCCATCCCCTTTCTGTCCCATCACCCTACCTACTCCATCCCCTGTCTGTCCATCCCCTACCTACTCCATCCCCTGTCTGTCCCATCCCCTACCTACTCCATCCCCTGTCTGTCCCATTCCCCTATCTACTCCATCCCCTGTCTGTCCCATTCCCCTACCTACTCCATCCCCTGTCTGTCCAATCACCCTACCTACTCCATCCTCTGTCTGTCCCATCCCCTACCTACTCCATCCCCTGTCTGTCCCATCACCCTACTACTCCATCCCCTGTCTGTCCCATCCCTCTATCCTCCTCTCTCATCTCCATCCCCTGTCTGTCATCCCACATTCCCCTCTCCTACCTACCTACCATCCCCTGTCTTCCCATCCCCCCTTACCTATCCATCCCATCCACCTGTCTGTCCCATCCCCTACCTACTCATCCCCTGTCTGTCCCATCACCCTACCTACTCCATCCCCTGTCTGTCCCATCCCCCTACCTCCTCTCCATTACTCTCACCTGTCTGTCCCATCCCCTACCTACTCCATCCCCTGTCTGTCCCATCACCCTACCTACTCCATCCCTGTCTGTCCCATCCCTACTACTTCCATCCCCTGTCTGTCCATCCCCTACCTACTCCATCCCCTGTCTGTCCCATCACCCTACCTACTCCATCCCCTGTCTGTCCCATCCCCTACCTACTCCATCCCCTGTCTGTCCCATCACCCTACCTACTCCATCCCCTGTCTGTCCCATCACCTACCTACTCCATCCCCTGTCTGTCCCATCACCCTACCTACTCCATCCCCTGTCTGTCCCATCCCCTACCTACTCATCCCCTGTCTGTCCCATCCCCCTACCTACTCCATCCCTGTCTGTCCCATCCCCTACCTACTCCATCCCTGTCTGTCCCATCACCCTACCTACTCCATCCCTGTCTGTCCCATCACCCTACCTACTCCATCCCCTGTCTGTCCCATCCCCTACCTACTCATCCCCTGTCTGTCCCATCACCCTACCTTACTCCATCCCCTGTCTGTCCCATCCCCTACCTACTCCATCCCCTGTCTGTCCCATCCCCTACCTACTCCATCCCCTGTCTGTCCCATCACCCTACCTACTCCATCCCCTGTCTGTCCCATCCCCTACCTACTCCATCCCCTGTCTGTCCCATCACCCTACCTACTCCATCCCCTGTCTGTCCCATCACCCTACCTACTCCATCCCCTGTCTGTCCATCACCCTACCTACTCCATCCCTGTCTGTCCCATCACCCTACATCCTACTCCCATCCCCTTGTCGTCTGTCCCATCCCCTACCTACTCCATCCCCTGTCTGTCCCATCACCCTACCTACTCCATCCCTGTCTGTCCCATCCCCTACCTACTCCATCCCCTGTCTGTCCCATCACCCTACCTACTCCATCCCTGTCTGTCCCATCACCCTACCTACTCCATCCCTGTCTGTCCCATACCTCTCTCTCCGTTACTACCACTCCCCCTGTCTGTCCCATCCCCTACCTACTCCATCCCCTGTCTGTCCCATCACCTTACCTACTCCATCCCCTGTCTGTCCCATCCCCTACCTACTCCATCCCCTGTCTGTCCCATCCTCTACCTACTCCATCCCCTGTCTGTCCCATCCCCTACCTACTCCATCCCCTGTCTGTCCCATCCCCTACCTACTCCATCCCCTGTCTTGTCCCATCACCCTACTTACTCTCCCCTGTCTGTCCCATCCTACCTCTTCCTCTTCCCATCCCTACTCTCCATCCCTTCTGCTCTCTTCTCTTCCCCTTCCTGTTCCATTCCCTACTACTGCACCCCTGTCTGTCCCATCCCCTACCTACTCACCCCTGTCTGTCCCATTTCCTTACCTACTCTATCCCTGTCTGTCCCATCCCTACTACTCCATCCCCTTTCTGTCCCATCCCCCTACCTACTCCATCCCCTGTCTGTCCCATTTCCTTACCTATCTATCCCCTGTCTGTCCCATCCCCTACCTACTCTATCCCCTGTCTGTCCCTCCCTATACTCTACCCCTGTCTGTCCATCTCCTTGTCTATCCCTCCCCCCCCCCCCCCTGTCTGTTCCATTCTGCTGTCTGTGTCATCTCCCGTCCGTTCCATTCCCCTATTACTCCATCACCCCTCCTACCACCTGTCTTATCCGCTGCCTGATGGCTACTGAATTTCTATAGACGATGATTGTCGATGTCTTCTAAGAGTCAGGTCCACGGCTGTGAAAAAGGCCGGAAAAAAATGACCAGTTTCGAATCTGCTTTTTTTCTGGTGGAAATTGATTGTCTTGGCGGGCCTGATGGGAGAATGAGCAGCCTAGGTTCCACGCCCCTGAAAGGACACGCGCGAGATGTGATGGAAAGAAAAGTTTACATGGGAGATGCTGTAGAAAGAAAGTTTACATTCTCTTTCTTTCCTTTCTTTCTTTTTTTTTCCAGCGGCGTTTTTGACACCATGATGTTCCTCCGAGAAGCAGCGGAGGCAGGAGGAGTGAGCATGAAGAATGTGCTGGTCTCCTACACATCTCATCAGGTTATTTCGAGCATTAACATCATCATGTGCCTTGGCGATCATGGCCCTCCATATGTATCTCTCCCTTCTTGCCGCAAGCATATCTTCCAGCCTCTCTGTCTTCATCCACTCTGCAAATCCGTCCAATATTTTCTCCCTGGGTCTACCTGGTGCTCTCTTCCCCTCTGCTTTCCTGTTGTGACCAGGTGCTCCAATTCCACTTTCCTCATAAAATGGCCTGTAAATGTTGATTGTCTTTTTCTAATCTTCCTTATCAATGATCTTGTGTCTGCCTCCATCAAGACTGTTTCGTTTGTTTTCTTTGCTGTCCATGGAACTCTCAACATTCTTCTTAGAAACCACATCTCGGCTGCCTCAATCTTGTTCTGGCTTTGCTTGTGACTGTCCATACCTCACAACCGTATAACATTATCGGTTCGATATAACATTCAAGAACTCTCTTCCTGTTGTTGATTGATAGGCATTTGTTGGTAAGAATGCCTTTCATCTTCTTGAATGCTGTTTTGGCTTGGCCGATTCTGCTGGCTATTTCTGATGATTTCGAGTATGCCAAGTCTAAATTTACCGTCCAAATTGGTCTCCGAAGAAAATAAGCCGTGAAAATGGCCTCTAAAGTTAACGATCTTGAAAATTATACATCGCTTTTATCGGCCTCTGAGTGGATTCCGATGGTCTAAAACCCTTAAATTGAGCATAAATCATACCTCTGCATTCTATTATATCATTTTCCACCAGCAAAAGCAGAATTGAAATCGGTCATTTTTTCCGGCCTTTTTGACTGACACAGACCAGGCGCGGCGGCCATTTTGGACGAAAAGGCGACTATCCGAACCTATCCTTGTGACACATCTCATCAGGTTATTTGGAGCATGCCGAGTCCAAGTTTACCATCCAAATTGGGTATCTGCACGCTGACAAATAGGATGGTCAGGTTGTTGGCTGTATGTATTTTGGGAAGTAAATAGAATAGTACAGGAAAGCTGGAGGGAAACAGAGCTGCAGAGTGGCTGAACACAAGGTGGAAGATGTGCTTGCGGCAACAAGGGATAGAAACAGGCCATGATCGCCAACGCCATGTGCAAGGCACTTGATGATGATGATAAAATAGAATAGTTATTGGACACGAAGTTGTTTAATGAGTAGTCTGGCAGTTGCAGGCAGCTGCTTGGAGGATATTAGGTTTTTGATAGTTTTGAGGTCTCAGCATGATCAGTCACGTGAGCAGGTTTGTCCAATTCTCTGTAAAAGGCTTGGTCATGGATCTGTTTCTGAGCTTCCTGTATGTACAGAATTGTATCCCACACAACGATTGCGTCCCTTTATCTGCTGGTTTGATGACAATGTCGCGTTTGGTTTTGAGAGAGTGAGAGTGTCACTTTCTTCCTCGGTGATACGATATCCAAAACAAGTGTGACTGTCCGCGTTCATGCCAACAGGAACAAAAAGCAAAAAAACAAAAAACAAACTAGCAACAACTACAACAACAACAACAACAACAAACAACAAAAACAAAAAAAAACGAAAAAAGAATAAGAACGCGTACTTAATGCAAGACAAGACAGGCGCAAATTTTTGGCCAACTCTCCTTTGTCAAGCGTAAGATCACAAACAAACACCAGATACAAAAATTAGAAGAAACTTCCCTGCTGCTTGGTCCAGTGTGAGAAAACAACAGCAGGGAAGTTTCAGTCTTTTTCTCCCAGTTTGTGTAACTGGTGTTTGTTGGTTTGTGATCTTACGCTTGACAAAGGCACATGGCCGAAAACTTGCGCCTGTCTTGTCTTGTTGTATTAAATACACGTTCTTATTCTTTTTTCGTTTTTTTTTTTCTTCTGGTTCCTTGGTGATGTTGGAATATTTCATTGGTGGCATATTCAGACGGTATATTTTTATTTGCGGCATTTATTAACGTAATACTCAACTTCAGGAAAGATGTTGCGAGGAGTTCCCGATGAGCAAGCTTATGGAAAAGTTTTGTAAACCCATCAGCGTCTGGATCCAGTTTTTGCTGAGGGGGATGCCAAAGTACTGCCATCCAACGCAGCGATCTGAAAAAAATCGTTGGCATTTACTGGCAGAGGGTTTCAAAGGAATAATGTAAGACCTATGGCGAGTGCTGACATTTCAGTTTCAGAAAATCGCGAGTCAGTTGGAACGGGACGTAGCCTACGAGACCATAGTATCCAGAATCAGAAGAATGTAAAGTGGGGGGGAGGGGGAGGGGGGATACTTTCAGGTATAGAACTTCAAGAAGAGTTGTGCTGAAAAGAAGTTGAAGGTAGGCCTGCGGTTTCCAGGGAGCCATCATTACCAGTATGCATTGCAACTGAGTACGGAGGTTTTCCATGGGGATGCCGGGGGCTCTTTCAGCTAGAAATGTCCTCTTTTCTGTCACTCTCTTTTGTTTCTGCCTTGTTCCTTTGCTTTCTGTCATTTCTTCCTATCATTTTCTGCCTTGCTGGTCCATTCGCCTGTATGTGTTCGATAAAGTCTTACGTACTTTCTCTTAGGATTGATAATTGGGTACATGTATTAAGTGCATTTTTGGCTCTAGGGAGGTGAGATATGCGGAAGCAGTTTTAGGTAATTGGCACCCGTTCTTATATATGTTTTAGTGTCCTTAGTTATGTTTAGATTTGTATTCAGGTATGTTTTTTTTAATTCTCTGTGCGATAAAGTGGTCAACGCCAGGGGCATGTCTTTGGATTATGTGCGCAAATGCATTGATATGTGTCCTTAATTTTCTTTTCCCTTTTTTTTTTCTGTTGAAGTATTTGTATGCTTTGAAATGGTTATAGCCCTGATATGGCTCTACGCAGTTTGCTGGGCTTTAAACAAAAATAGCAGTAACAGCAATGGAGGTATCCGTGAGTTGAACAGCTGGAGCAGAAGGTGTAGTGGATGTGGAAGTAATTTTCCCTTCATCCACCTTGGCTGTTGGTTTAGGATGTTTTTCTTCTTATTCCAACGTCAGACTGGATTTGTTGCGCTACTCACGATCCATTTACATTGGCCATACCTCTCAGTAACATATTTTTCATTTCAGTCGATCATATGCTTCTCTTATTTTTTCTTTTATTCTTATATATATACACATAGATATGTATATATATATATTATTATATATATATGCATGTATGTAATTATATACATGTATATATATCAATACATGTATTATATATGTGTGTGTGTGTTTTGTTTGTTTGTTTGTTTGTTTTGTGTGTGTGTGTGTGTGTGTGTGTGTGTGTGTGTGTGTGTGTGTGTGTGTGTGTGTGTGTGTGTGTGTGTGTGTAGGGGAAATAATCGACTGATCTTGTAAACTTAGCAAATCCAGAATTTAAGTTCTTTCCCTTAGGAATTTTTTTTTTTTTTAAAATTAAGAGTGGAAAACTAAAGAATTCGTGAATATGCTCGCATCGTTTGTTTTGCAATTTTTTTCGAAAACACATAAAATCTAAAGATGTCTTTCACGACACACACACACACACACACACACACACACACACACACACACACACACACACACAAAGCACAATAATTTCGGCAATTTTCCAAGCCCTATTTTGCACTTCCCAGGAGTCAAAACAAAGTTTGGAATCGCGAGCAGACGACTGGAAAAATGTTTCGCTCTTCGTTAGTAAGCAATATTAAATGGGCGTACAATGCAGTTTGCACCAAACGACTTGTGTCTTCTTCAAAAACGACACTGGGTCAGACCAGCCAGATTGTCTCTTCAGAGGACAAACCCATCGCTGAGGACATTTTGTATAAAGAAGAACATGTTCATCTTCGAGAATCGTTACGAAAGGTAAACCAAACTGTGACTACCGTCGAAGTTTGTGGCTTGATCTAGAATTAGGCAGATCAAAGTCCAACACTACTGATTACTTAATTGCAGTTTTATCGGAGATGCTTTAGTTTAGGATCATTTCATGATTTCATGATGTAATTATTATGTATGCATGTGCGTACGTACGTATGTATGTAATTATGAGTATTGTTTACAAAAAATTTCAAATATTTTTAATAAATATGTAATTACCATCATTGAAAAGAGCAAAAAAAGAACTTTAAAATGGTATAAAAAGTTCTTTGATTGATTGTCTGTGACGAAAGTTACGATTTTTTTAATGATTAAATTTTCGACGTTTTCCTTCATTGGATTACATAGCAAAAACTGTGACCGCGTATGTGCCGTTTCATCACAAAAAGCACCATAACTTTGGAACGACTGAACCGATTGAAAAAAATCAAGTATCCATAGAAAGGTCTTTGTTTAGCCAAGATGATTACGACTTTCATGAATCTCTGGGTTTTTGCATTAATTAGGAATTAATTCATTAATTGCCTCAACTGGCTAAAGCGAAAATTAATTGAGATTACTAAAATCTTTACAGTTTCCAAAATCATCAAATTTCTTACTTGAAAATTGTTGAGTAAAGCCTCAAGATAATTATAATGATAAATTACAACAGTTATTCAATGCCATTAGGCTGAATCTTTATGTAATAATCAATTAATTACAGTTTTTCATGAACAACCGCCTTTAAGAAGTTGGCAACCTGTGTATTTATTAAATACCTCTTGGTTTTTATATACAGATGTTTATAATTATGAGATATGTAGGCCTATGTATATCATTATATATCATATACATGTGTGTATAGATATATGTGATGTAAATATATTCATATTGATTAATCAAAATAAAAAATTGAGAGCCTGTGATGGTAGTATAAAACCCCTTAAAAATAGACATGAAAATTGTTTGAATATTTCACTGAAAAAAACTCAAGTTTCCTGGTAACATAGAAATGAGTCTTTATTAAGACTAGAGATTACAGATTAATTACTAATTAAGCTGTTCTGAGGGGAAAAAAAGATTCACAGACTGAATTGGTTTATAACTTGCACATCTGGAAAGTTCATATTGCAATTTTGAATTAAAAATTCAGCTGGTAGTAAGGATACTGATAGTGTGTCTTTTCAATTATTTACCCTGACAAGCAGACCTTTTTCAAAAAGTTTTGTTTTTTTCCCTTGCTAATCACACACTTTTTCATAAGCTGTCATACAACATGAAAGATAATGTGTTATGTACATAAATATGTGTGTGTGCATGTGTGTTATAAGTGTGCATATATATATATATATATATATATATATATATATATATATATATATATATATATATATATATGTACATGTACCAGTATGCATATCACTCAAAAAACAAAATTAAATGCAAACAAAAACACAAAGATGGACAATATTTGGTTACAAATGTTTTAATGCATAATGCTATATCAAAATAAATACACAGAACAGGTAACAAGATGAAAAGGGCATCAGCAGAAATATATCATAACATACACGCACAAACACCAGACATAAAAATAAGCTCCATTGCAAAAACAAAATTCTGAAACATATTTACATGAGTTACATACAAATAGTCCACACATACACAAAAAAGCACAGAATCCATAGTCACATTTACAGCTTGCTAAATGAAGAGATTACAAAAATGTGCAGACATTGTAAGAATGGAATCGTGAAAGTCATCTGTGTAAAACCAAACATGTCAAATGAAAATCTAAACAATAACAAAAATGAAAAAAACTAAAGATTATACATGAAGGGTATCCAAGTGTCATTACCTAGACACACTCCAGTCCCCTTAGAGTGTACACGCTTGACAGGAAGGCTTCTCTTGACATCATTTTGCTGTTGACCTCTCCCAAGAATTTTTTGCTAAATACATGCAGCATACAAGTCACTGTTCTTCTCAGTACAACTATGCCATTTCCTCCTCTCCATCTGATACAGTGATGAAAATGATTGCTCCACATCATCAAATTCATATGAAAGGGTGGCTATGTATCCCTGATGATTATTGGCATTATCATTAATAGTGTTTAAAGCCCAACCCACTATATCCCTGATGATTATTGGCATTATCATTAATAGTGTTTAAGGCTGGAGGGCTCTTGTCCTGAAAACCATTCTTTTCTCAAATGCCAATTGTCTCCAAAAGTTCCACTTAAGCAAATGTATACGTGCCATTCTGTCTCTAGTGTACATGTAGGCCCTATTCATGTGAGAGATACAATTATGAAGACTTCATGCATTAAAACCACCTCTCCCATTTAAAATGCCAAAACCCAAAGAAATAATGAGAATAATAAATAGCCTACGTACATTATATAGGCTACAGAGCAAACCTCTGGTAATAAAGTTTTCTTTTTCAAACTCACTCAATATGTGTACAAACATGAATTATTGCACAGCAGGACATGACCAGTAGATAGAAAGTGGCAGTGCATATATATATATCATGACAATTGACCTGTGGAACAGGCAGGTCAAGTGAGAAAGACCTGACAGATCCTTTGGTTCAACTGACAGTGAATTCCAAAGAGATGGTGTGAGAAATGGAAAGCACAAATGCTCAAGATGACTTAGAATGACATTTTATCACCATCAGAAGCTTTTGTTTTGAGAACTTCATGCATCTGTTTTATTTACCATTAAGATGAGACAATCCTAAAACATGTGTTAAGTGAATCAACACAGCAAGAGAAGATGAGCTCACTGACTGTACAGGCCTACATATGTCAGTCTTGCACAAAAATTATCAAAATATCCACTTACAATGGCATCAGTCTGTGACTGGACGATGAAACATTCTGAGTCATCCCACTCATACCCAGGTGGGGAGAGGGTGGCATCGGAGTCACTCATTTTATCTGGATGAATAAAGACCTTACCCACTATGAGACATTTGAATGACAACAATAACAGTAATGACAGACAAGGACTACTACTACTAGTTATCACAATTACTAGCACCTAATAATCATTGTATTTAGACCTATACAGTGCCAACAGTCCATATCAAAGCATCCTTGTGCACTTTACTCTTTAGACAGGAACAAAACAAACTAAAAGTGAAAAAAGATGGAGGTTTGTCATGCCCATACATTAATGCAGTAGGCCTATAGGCCTAAGTTCAGTTGGACACACACCAATTTAAAAGGCATATATTGAATATTTGAAATAAAAAAAAATCGACATTTAAAGCATTAATCTTAATCATTGTACCTAGGCTTTATATTTGGAAAATTCAAGATTTTTTTCAGTGTGATAATATTAAATTTAGAAGTTCAGCATTACTGTGCATCGGCTCATCACACCTTTGGGTATTTACTCTGTTGGTGTGTGTGTAGTGGTGTGTGTGTGTGTGAGTGTGTGTTGTCACTGAGCTGCGTCTGTCAAACATCAGTCATCAAGACTGTTGTGTGGGTGTACACATATCAGGAGATGAGACACTACTACATGACCAATATCCATTGTCCCTCACCATCCTTAACTATTGTAGTCCTATTTAGATCTACAATATGATTCTTGCTAAAACTTGCCTAGTTAGTAGTAGTGTGAGTTTTAATCTTATCCAATCTGACAATCTGAAGTCCAGAAGTCTAGAAGCTGATAATGAGGGGCAGCAGACCTTCAAAGTTCGGCTGCCCATCGACACAGTTTGCTGAGTCAGCTAGACTGACAACCAGCGTCAAACTGAAGCTTGTATTTCCAGTCATAGAAGATAACTTTTCACCAAATTTTACACAGTACACTAAAAATGCATTGTCTTGTATGTCGTGAAAAATGAAGAAAATCTTCCAATAGGTTCAGCTGGTATGACAAAAAGAAAACGGTTAATCGGCACTAAAAAGTCTTGCGGCAATTGTGAACAAGGCAATAACAACGGTCACCACACCCACTATCTGTAATATGGCCTAAAATGTTTTTCTGTCGATACAGCTGCACCAAATTTTACACATAAGCAGGAAAATGCATGTTCTTATTGGTAATTAATTCACTTGACAATCTAATCATACATGTAAGTTTGGGAGATATGGCCGCAAACACCAAAAGTCACACCACCACTGCCACGTCAGCAAATCAGAGGAAGCTCGTGAAAATGACCCGATCATCATGGGAAAAGTACGGACTTCGGTATTCAGATCGGTAATTATCGGACACTTGAATACATTAACGAAGCAAACAGCGATTGTTTGCCTACCCTCTCACATGTGCCGCCACGCCGGTCACAGTCTTCCGCTGCAGTTTTCGCGCACGCGTAATCGCCGATTGTGACATACCTATATGTATGTATACGCTTAGATTTATGTATGTATGTATGTATGCATGTATACGCTCAGCTTAGATTTATGTATGTAAGTATGTAAGCATGTATGTATGCATGTATACGCTCATATGTATGTAGGTATGTATGCATGTATACGCTCAGCGCTTAGATTTGATTTTGTCAAGATTTTGCGCTATATAAATAAAATATATTATTATTATTATTATAACAGACTTCAGATGCACGAAAGAGACTGTTCCGGTTTTTTTTTTTCCCGTGGGGATTACCGTGAAGTTAGACTGGAGAAACTCTTCTTCTTCTTCTTCTTCTTCCTTTATACGGCCAACATCATTCTGCTGATGGTTTTGTCGTAGTTTGGGGAGATTGCCGAAGATTGCGCTGTTGTGAGGATTTGGAACATTTTCGCAACTCCAACTGAGCCAGTCTGATTTCCTTGAAGGTACCCGGGGTCAAGCCCCTACCAGCAGTGCCTCAGCCTTCATCACCGCTACTTGGCTAGGTCCAATAGAGGTTTGAGGGGTGGTGGGGGTGATGGTGAAAAGTAACAGGGGGAGGGGGGCAGGGATGGAAAAATGACTGGGAGGGATGGCAGGGAGAGTGGGTTTTTAGGGAGTAGTGGTCAGGAGGACAAGGGGGGAGGGTTGGGGGGGAGGTTGTTACAGGTTCTAGAGATGGGAGGCCAGTCTGGACTTGAAGCAGTCCAGTGACTCAGCTGTCACAACCTCCTGAGGCAACTTGTTCCATTCAGGTATGGTCCTCAGGAAGAACGTCATCTGCCTGTACCGTGTATGCTGGTAGGAATGTAGCTCAGGTTGTTGTTTGTCCTAGAGCTCAGCCTGCTGTCAGGTGGTTTGGGCAGGTACATGGAGCTAATGGAGATGAGACCGTGATGGAACTTATAAAACATCTCCAAGCGGGCTTTCTTATGACGCTGTTGCAGGGAAGGCCAGTTGAGGGAGACAAGGATGGTGTCCACGCATGATGAATTGCGGTGGCGATTGGAGACCCATCTTGCTGCTCTTCGTTAGATCTTCTCAAGGGCCTCAATCTCGTTTGCAGTGTAGGGATCCCAGACAGTGGCTGCATACTCAAGAAGTGGGCGAACAAGGGCTTTGTACGCAGTTTCCTTTGTCTTCTTGTTGCCAATCTTGAGGTTGCACCGGATGAAGCCTAGGATCTTGCTGGCTTTCTTTGAGATGGAGTCAATGTGAGATTCCCACTGCATGTTGTCCTGGATGTTGACACCAAGTGGTGTTGACATTTTCAAGATTTTGTCCATGTAGCTCATGAGTCATACGCAGGGGGCGATCTTGTTCCGCTTCCGAGAGACTCTCAGCGTTGAGCACTTCTGTGGATGGAACTCCATGGACCACTTCTTCTCCCAGGCGGTAAGGGAGTGGAGATCATCTTGTAGTACTCGCTCGTCTTTTTTCTCCATGATGGTCTTGCTGCACATGGTATCGTCGGCAAATAGGCGGATCTTCGACTTGATGCCATCAGGAAGGTCGTTTATGTACAGGAGAAAAAGACTCGGACCAAGGACTGAGCCTTGAGGGACACCGGATTCCACAGGTAGGAAGTCGGATCTTGTTCCCTCCACCACCACAGCCTGCTGTCTGTCCGCAAGGAAGTTTTTGATCCAGGCGTTGGTGCGGCCTCTGATGCCGTAACGACGTAGTTTGTGGACAAGTAGGGTGTGGCTGACTTTGTCGAAGGCTTTTGAGAAGTCAAGGACAATAGTGTCCTCCTGGTTTCCCTTCTCGATCTCTCTGGTCGCTTCGTCCACATACCCTAGGAGTTGAGTCTCACATGACCATCCGCGTCGAAAGCCGTGCTGCTCTGGACAGAGAATCTCATTGTTTTCAAAGTGGGACATGATATGGCTGGTGACAATATGCTCCATCAGCTTGCAGGCTATGCAGGTGAGAGAGATGGGGCGGTAGTTGGCTGCGTTGTATCTTTCTCCCTTTTTGAAGACAGGTGTGATGTTGGCCTGTTTCCAGTCCTGTGGCAGGGTACTGGAGGAGTATGAGATGCGGTAGAGCAGGGTGAGGGCTGGAGTGATCTCTTCTGCAACCATCTTCAAAAGTCTGGGAGTAATGCCATCTGGGCCACAGGATTTATTGGGGTCAAGGTTGAGCAGAAGTTTCTTCACGCCGTCTTTTGTGATGTTGATGTCTCGCATGCTGGATAGTCTGGAAGTTTTGGTCCAGATGGGCACCGCTGTTCAAACTCTTCAGCTGTGATGGTGTCTTTCGGGCTGAATACAGAGTGGAACTGGGTGTTCAAAATTTGTGCTTGATCCTTGGGGTCGGAGACGAGTTTCCCAGCTTCTTTAAGTCGAGAGACGCCCACTCCTTCTGTTCTTCTTGCTTTAATGAAGCTCCAGAACTTCTTGGAGGTGGTCTGGCTTTCTCCTTCGTCAGAGGTCAGGCCTTCTATGTGTCTCCAGTAGGCACGACGTAGATGTTTCTGGATAAGGTGCTTGAGTGCCTTGAATTCCAGTCGGAGGGCCTCATCTCCGTTTTTCTTCATGCGCTTGTGGATCCTGTCTCGTTTACGTATGTTGTGTGTTTATTCTTCGGTTAGGCCCTATTCAATAGGCTAGGCTAATTGAAGAACTTAAAGAAAACTTGTACCATGCTTTTAAAAAAACCCTGTAAATTTATCTTTAGACAGAAGCCTACAACACAGACACACACACACTCAGACACATGCACGCAGACGCACACACACAGACACACACACACACACACACACACACATGACATACATGTGTACAAAATATTACACTTTCATGAAGACATGAAAATACACCTCCACGCCTACTTGTTACAAATTATGCGAGTATATTTTCACCCTTTGACTCCTGCACCCTGTCTGCCAGCATTGTGCATCTTCAACCTTATAAGCAAAGCAAAAACTTAACCCATTGACTTCCTCACCCTATCCACCATCTTCCTTCAGGAAGCTATTGAGGAAGTCAAAGAGTTAAGTTTTTGTAGTGGGTGGATAGAATGTCACAATTCTTCAGTTAGGCCCTATTCAGTAATATTACACTTAAAGAAAACTTGTACCATGCTTTTTAAAAAAAACCCTGTAAATTCATCTTTAGACAGAAGCCTACAAAACAGACACACACACAGTGACACACTCAGACACACGCATACAGACACACACACACACCACACACACACACACACACACACACACACACACACACACACACACACACACATATACATGTGTACAAAATATTACACTTTCACAGCATAGTATTGCTCAGAGTAAAAAGACATTTCATCAACAGTAGGCGTGGAGGTGTATTTTCATGTCAAGAAAGAACAAGACCCAGTATATCTCCACTCCGAAGAGACATCAGTTGGTAAGTGCCATTCTTGTCTGATAGGGATTCACTGTATTGACTTTTGTGTGGTTCTGCTTGGTACCATGATTTGTTAAAGGCATCTGAAGAATCTGGTATATTTATATTATCCATTTAGCTTTTCCATGGGGATTACCCCACCTTAGCTCATGGCCAAAAGACCTTTCCTGTAGTGTGAGTGTACAACTACTAGGCTGGGCCGTTAGATGGCTATAGATTCTTTGCCTGATGGCTCTCTTGTAGGGCATGAAGGATATTTTGTAGGTGTAGCCTTGCCAGGTGCCACTCCACCCTGTCCTGATAAAAACCATCGCCAGTCAGTCCAGAACTGCTTATTTGTCCAGAAAAGTCTTGCGTGTTTTGCAGTAAACTGCCACATCTCAAATCTATCCATCAGCTTTCACCTGTAACCTGACTGTTTGGGGACCCCTGTGGGATTGCTGGGGGCTCTTTGAGTCTTTCAGTATAAATAGTATCCCCACCTTCTGGAAATTCTCTGCTAGAAATTTCCTCTTTTCTGTCACTCTCTTTTGTTTCTGTCTTCCTCCTTTGCTTTCTGTCATTTCTTCCTGTCATTTTCTACCTTGCTGGTCCATTCACCTGTATGTGTTCAATAAAGTCCTGCATGCTTTTTTTTAGGATTGATAAGTGGGTGCATGTATAAAGTGCTTTTTTTTGGCTCTAGGGAAGTGAGATATGCGGAAGCAGTTTTAGGTAATTTAGACCGTTTTTATATATGTTTTGTAGTGTCCTTGTTTATGTTTCAATTTGGATCCAGGTGTGTAGTTTAGATCCTCTGTGCAATAAATTGGACGGAGTGGTCAACGCCAGGGGCATCTCCTTAGATTGTGTGTGCAAATGCATCAAATGTGTATGTAATTTTCTTTTCCATTTTGTTCCTATTGAAGTATTGTGTGTGTATTAAAACGGTTATAGACCTGATATGGCTCTGTTCAGTCGGCTGGGCTTAAAACAAAACTGACAATAACAATGACTTGTTGGGGATGGTTGCCCTAAAGCCAAATTGGAGGTAGCTTTTCCGGGATATTTGATGTGTTTGCCTGAAAATTATTTGGACTAATTATTTCGGGGGTATTGTGCAGTTGATCGAACAAGATATCAATCCCCATGTAGACCAGTGGGAAGCAGAAGGTATTTTCCCTGCGCACAAGGTTTTCAAGAAACTGGGAGATGCTGGATTTCTTGGAGTGACAAAGCCTACAGGTATTGTTTGTGCACACTGGTGTGTGTATACAGGATATGTGTGTATGTGAAGGGAAGGTGTGTGGTGTGTGTGTGTATGTGCTGTGTGTGGAGATTGTGTGCATCTATAATCTGTGTGTGTGTGTGCGTGCATGTGTGTGTGTGTGCACGCGTGTGAAGAGTATGTGTATGTTTGCGCGCATGTGTGTGTGTGAAGTGTGCGTGTGTGTGTGTGTGTGTGAGGAGAATGTGTGTGTATACATGTGTGTGTGTGTGTGTGTGTGGAGAGTGTGTGCATGTGTGAAGAGTGTTTGTGTGCATGTGTGTGTGTGTGTGTGTGTGTGTGTGTGCGTGTGTGTGTGTGGAGAGTGTTTGTGTGTGTGTGTGTGCGTGTACGCGTGTGTGTATGTGTGTGTGCGTATGTGTGTGTGTGTGTGTGCACGCACGTGACAGAATGATTTTAAATTACAACAAAAGAGGAAAAAAAACAGTTGATTTCTTCACTCATTGTTTTGTATTGTCATGCTGTATGTGCATGTTCAGGTGTTGTATTATTTGTTTAAAAGTGTTAGCACATTTGACTGTGGGTGAAAATTGGTTTTATGGCAAAGTGATTTACAATGCAGATGTTACCCCACAATTTTGCCATGTCCTCTCCAGTGTATTACTATTAGTCAATCGAATTATTGCTATACATACGCGCTGATGAGATCGTCATTGTTAATTCCCTTAGACCGTTTTTATATATGTTTTGTAGTGTCCTTGTTTATGTTTCAATTTGGATCCAGGTGTGTAGTTTAGATCCTCTGTGCAATAAATTGGACGGAGTGGTCAACGCCAGGGGCATCTCCTTAGATTATGTGTGCAAATGCATCAAATGTGTATGTAATTTTCTTTTCCTTTTTTTTTTAATTCCCTTATGCAGGTGCTGGGAGCGCTTTCAGTATAAACAGTATATCCATCTTCTTGAAATTGTCTATGAAAATTTCTTCTTTTCTGTCTCTTTCTTTGTCTCTGCCAAGGTCCTTTTCTTTCTGTAATTTTCTATCATTTTCTGCCTTTTTTGGTCCATTTATGTGTATGCGTTCTGTAAGGCCTTCATACTTTTTGTTAGGACTGATAATTGCATGCATATGGTAATCAGTTTTAAATGATTTAAACCAGTTTTATCTGAGTGAACAGTTTAATTGTGTGTGTGTGTGTGTGTGTGTGTGTGTGTGTGTGTGTGTGTGTGTGTGTGTGTGTTGTGTGTGTGTGTGTGTGTGTTGTGTGTGTGTGTGTGTGTGTGTGTTTTCAGGTTTGTTTGTTTTTTTCAAACTCCTTGGTGATGGTCAGCACCAGGGGCATATTCTTATGACCTTAAGATTGTGTACATGAATGCGTTGATACGTGTCCATAATTTTCTTTTCTAGATTTTTGCGCATTGTCATACTTGTTTAGTGGATATGGAGACAGTTTTCAAGTTGTTAGGGAAACCGACCACATGTTGTAGTACAGTCTGCATGTTTGATTGATGTGCGTGCATGCTGGGGGTTTTCATGTTTCCTTGAGCCAGCCACTGAACACTGACAAGAGTTAAGGATCTTTGATGTATGCATGTTTCATATTTTGCACGCATATAGACACACAAAAGGAGTTAACCCTTTGAGTCCCACACCCTGTTCACCAACATCCTGTATTGCCAACCATGCTAGCAAAGCTTCTTGCAGGAAGCTGGTGGATGGGGAAGGGAATCAAAGGGTTAATTTTTTTGCAGTATGTGGATAGGGTGGGGAGTCAAAGGGTTAAGACATTGGCAGTCTGCACACGAGTTGACATGGGAGATTGGTTACATTTCCACCCTATAACACCAGGTGGAGGCAGAGAAACGGATTGAACACAGGATTTTACAGTTGGAAGTCTGATAAAACAGTGATATGTAGCTGCTTGACTGTCGTGCATGTCAGTATGTATTGAGACTGACGTATGTTAAGTGACACATTATGGAGCATTGGTGTGGTGTATGTTAAATCATAAATGACACATTATGGAGGATTGGTGTGGTATATGTTAAATGACACATTATGGAGGATGGTGTGTGTGTATGTTAAATGATACATTATGGAGGATTGGTGTGGTGTATGTTAAATGAACAGTATGGAGGATCTGGTGTGGTGTATGTTAAATGACACAGTATAGAGGACTGGTGTGGTGTATGTTAAATGACACACTCACACAGTACAGCGGACAGGTGTGATGTATGTTAAATGACTCAGTACGGAGGATGTGTGATGTATGTTAAATCATAAATGACACAGTATGGAGGACTGGTGTGGTGTATGTTAAATGACACACTCACACAGTATCAGCGGACAGGTGTGATGTATGTTAAATGACACAGTACGGAGGACTGGTGTGATGTATGTTAATCATAAATGACACAATATGGAGGACTGGTGTGGTGTATGTTAAATGACACATTATGGAGGATTGGTGTGGTGTATGTTAAATGACACAGTATGGAGGACTGGTGTGGTGTATGTTAAATGACACAGTATGGAGGACTGGTGTGGTGTATGTTAAATGACACAGTATGGAGGACTGGTGTGGTGTATGTTAAATGACACAGTATGGAGGACTGGTGTGGTGTATGTTAAATGACACAGTATGGAGGACTGGTGTGGTGTATGTTAAATACGCAGTATGGAGGACTGGTGTGGTGTATGTTAAATGACACACTCCAACAGTATGGAGGACTGGTGTGGTGTATGTTAAATGACACAGTATGGAGGACTGGTGTAGGTGTATGTTAAATGACACAGTATGGAGGACTGGTGTGGTGTATGTTAAATGACGCAATATGGAGGACTGGTGTGATGTATGTTAAATGACACAGTATAGAGGACTGGTGTGATGTATGTTAAATGACACAGTATGGAGGACTGGTGTGGTGTATGTTAAATGACACAGTATGGAGGACTGATGTGATGTATGTTAAATGACACAGTATGAGGATGGTGGTGTATGTTAAATGACACAGTATGGAGGATTGGTGTGATGTATGTTAAATGACACAGTATGGAGGATGGTGTGATGTATGTTAAATGACACAGTATGGAGGACTGGTGATGTATGTTAAATGACACAGTATAGAGGACTGGTGTGATGTATGTTAAATGACACAGTATGGAGGACTGGTGTGGTGTATGTTAAATGACACAGTATGGAGGACTGGTGTGGTGTATGTTAAATGACACAGTATGGAGGACTGGTGTGGTGTATGTTAAATGACACAGTATGGAGGACTGGTGTGGTGTATGTTAAATGACACAGTATGGAGGACTGGTGTGGTGTATGTTAAATGACACAGTATGGAGGACTGGTGTGGTGTATGTTAAATGACACAGTATGGAGGACTTGGTGTGGTGTATGTTAAATGACACAGTATGGAGGACTGGTGTGGTGTATGTTAAATGACGCAGTATGGAGGACTGGTGTGGTGTATGTTAAATGACACAGTATGGAGGACTGGTGTGGTGTATGTTAAATGACACAGTATGGAGGACTGGTGTGGTGTATGTTAAATGACACAGTATGGAGGACTGGTGTGGTGTATGTTAAATGACACAGTATGGAGGATGGTGTGGTGTATGTTAAATGACGCAGTATGGAGGACCTGGTGTGGTGTATGTTAAATGACACAGTATGGAGGACTGGTGTGGTGTATGTTAAATGACACAGTATGGAGGACTGGTGTGATGTATGTTAAATGACACAGTATGGAGGACTGGTGTGGTGTATGTTAAATGACACAGTATGGAGGACTGGTGTGGTGTATGTTAAATGACACAGTATGGAGGACTGGTGTGGTGTATGTTAAATGACGCAGTATGGAGGACTGGTGTGGTGTATGTTAAATGACACAGTATGGAGGACTGGTGTGGTGTATGTTAAATGACACAGTATGGAGGACTGGTGTGGTGTATGTTAAATGACACAGTATGGAGGACTGGTGTGGTGTATGTTAAATGACACAGTATGGAGGATTGGTGTGGTGTATGTTAAATGACGCAGTATGGAGGACCGGTGTGGTGTATGTTAAATGACACAGTATGGAGGACTGGTGTGGTGTATGTTAAATGACACAGTATGGAGGACTGGTGTGGTGTATGTTAAATGACACAGTATGGAGGACTGGTGTGGTGTATGTTAAATGACACACTCACACAGTACAGCGGACAGGTGTGATGTATGTTAAATGACAAAATATGGCAGAGTGGTGTGAATACTGTGATGTATGTTATACCTTTGACTCCAGCACCCTATCCACCAAGTGACCAACTGCAGAAACTTAACCCTATCACTCCCTCACCCTATCCGCCAGCATTGCTGTCATGGTTTACGCTGTAGGATGCTGGTGGACTGGGTCCAGGAGTCAAAGGGTTAAATGACACAGTGTGACAGACTAGTGTGATGTATGTTAAATGACAGAGTATGGAGGACTTGGCCTGGACTACTCCTACAGCATTGCTGTAGCAGAGGAGCTGGGCAGTATCAACTGTGGAGGAATCCCCATGGCCATAGGTGTGCAGACAGACATGGCCACACCTGCCCTTGCCAGGTAATTTCATAACCTAGGTAAAGGTTTTCTCATAACTCCACAATCAAACAAACTCACCTTGGTAATGTTTCGGTGAGGTTTTGCAGACCAGTATGAAGTCAGGATAGGAAGAAAGCAAGAGCTGAAGAAATTTTCTCAATTGAGGCTAAAAGTATCAGTAGTCCATGCTTCATGGTGTTGGCGATCATGGCCCTCCATACGCATCTGTCGCTTCTCCTCAGCCACCCTGTATGTCCGTCCAATATGTTCTCCCTGGGTCTACCTGGTGTTCTCTTTCCCTCCAGCTTTTCTGTTGTGACCAGATGCTCTAATTCTCCTTTCCTCTTAAAGCGGCCTATAAATGTTGCTTGTTTTTTTCCTGATTTTCCTTATGAATGATCATCTTGTGTCTGCCTCCATCAAAACTGTATCGTTCGTTTTCTTTACAGTCCATGGAACTCTCAACATTCTTCTTAGAAACCACATCTTGGCTGCCTCAATCTTGTTCTGGCTTTGTGTGTTGATTGTCCACACCTTACAACCGTATAACATTATCGGTTTTATATAACAGTCAAGAACTCTCTTCCAGATGTTAATTGAGCTATTTTTGTTGGTAAGAATGCTTTTCATCTTCTTGAATGCTGTTTTGGCTTGGCCGATTCTTCTGGCTATTTCTGATGTGCATCTGCCATCTGGTGAGATGACCGTTCCCAGATATTTTAACTTACCAACCTGTCTCAGAGTTGTGCCATTTGCTGTTATTTTTCATGAGGGGATTTCATGTTTTTTACTTCAAGCTTCAGGTCCGGTTTTCAGGACACATATTTTGGCATTTTATTATTTAATTTAGATGTGAACAGGTCAACTGAGCATGAGTTTGTAACCTTAGATTCAAAAGCATTAGGTGACAAAGTTGGTTGACTGTAAGTACTCATCATCATGATCAGGTAGCCAGTAGGGCTACATTAGTAGCCGACAAGACTTATTAAAGTCTAGTTTGAATGAACGGAAGTTAAACTCATAACCATAATGGGGTTGCTGGATCAGTTCAAAACTTCACCCACTTGCACAGAACTACATCCACTGGCCAGTCAACAGTGTAAAAAGAATAATATTAACCCTTTCGCATTTGCACTGCAAGATGTAAAGCTAGCTCCTAGTGCCCGCATTCGAATGTAGCACAGCATCATTCAAAGTCTTTCAGTAGTGAATGGAAAGTTCCTTGCATCCCAGAATGTTCGTACTATTTTTAGAACATTCAACGCGAGACTGACCAAGATTCTAACCACATGCGCCATAAGACAGCAAGGCCAGTAGTGATGGAAATTCCCCACACATGTGCCGGAAAAGGTCGGGCAATCTCAACCGCTATGAACAGATCGGCACATTCTTCCGCAGGGCGGTTATCGGCTTTGTGAACAGCTAAGGGTTAAATCATGTAGCTCACCAGAAAGTCCAGAGAGTCGTGAAACGTATGATCACAAATCACAGTCACTAAACACAACAAGACAGTTGCCTAAAAGCAAGTTAGTGAAGGGCTAATAAAGTTGGGAATTAAAGACAGATAAACGTGTGTGTGTGTGTGTGTGTGGTGTGTGTGTGTGCACGCAAATATTATTTTATTTCATTTTTATGTGCTGCATAATCATGGCGTGACATCATCATCATCAGTTTTAACAAGCACCAGGCAACAGATGTGTTATATTTAATCTGTTTTTTTAGACATAATAAAAGAAAAGTATATTGAATTGAAAACTCCAACACACATAGGTTATTACATTAAATTAGAGACCTGAACTTTTTTTTTCCAAGCTTTTTTAAAACGCATTTTTAACAATACACAAAGATAAACACAAGAACAGAAATGGCAATGCGTAATTTCAATAACATTGAGAAGATTGTAAAAAATTAACATATTTTAAATTGGAAATTAACATATATGTCTGCTAACATTATGTATGTAACTTAAAACATAACTACAAAGTGAAAGCATGAAAAGATAAATAGTAGTATGCATGAGTAGTGTGCAGAAGCAATTTTAGGTAATTTAGGAGGTTATGTGTTTTAGTATCCTTAATTATGTTTACGCTTGTATTCGGCTTTTTTTTTAAACCCCTTGGTGATAATTGGATAGAAAGGTCAATGCCAGGGGCATATCCCTAGATTTTGTGCACAGTGCATTGATAAGTCTGCTTAATTTTCTTCCCACATGTTTTTTTAATTTTTTTTTTATTGAGGTATTGTGTACTTTCTGATGTGTAATAGCCCTGATATGGCTCTGGACAGTTGGCTGGGCTTTAAACAACAAAATAAAAAAATTATTATGCATGGAAATGATTGGAATAAAACATTAAGTGTAGGTATGCATTGTGTGCACCTCTGTCTGTGTTTGGAATTGTTGACAACGATGCTGGTATCTATGTCTAAAACTTTCGCTTGCAAGGCCATGTTTCAAATGACCAGTTTGGAAACAAAATTATTTTCAGAACACTTAATTAGTTACTCAGGGTAGGTGACTAATAGGTTCCATTAGACCTGCCCTTGTGATAATTATGAGCATATAGAACAGATGAAGGATAATGCAATGGGATTTATTTTATAAAAATAGTTATAAAATACTGACTTTTTATGTAATTGTCAATACTTAATGAAGATAGAAAAAAAAAAAAAAACACACGGAAAAACAAATCAATGACAGTAGTTTTGTATAGACAAATAACTGAATCCAGAAAATGACTCATTGTTAAATTTGGTGTGTGTGTTTCAGGTTCGGCAGTGAAAAGCTGAAGAAAGAGTTTTTGGCGCCGTCCGTCGCAGGGGATGTTGTTGCCTGCCTTGGCGTCAGTGAAGTGGGCTCAGGATCTGATGTTGCAAGTCAGTATAAATCTCTGTGTGTTTGTGAGTTTGTTTGTGTGTGTTTGACTTGTGTGTGTATATGTGTGTGTGTGTTTTTGTGTGTGTGTGTGTTTGTTGTTGTTTGTGTGTGTGTGTGTGTTTTTGTTAGTGTGTGTGTGTGTTTGTGAGTGTCTTTGTGTGTTTTTGTGCGAGAAAGTGTGAGTGTGTGTGCGAGAGAGAGAGAGAGAGGGTATGTGCGTGTGTGTTTGTGTGTGTGTGGGAGGTGGGGGTAAAATTGTTTGTGTTTGTGTATGTGAGAGAGAGAGAATATGTGTGTGTGGGAGGGGGGAGGTTAAATTGTGTGTGTGTGTATGTGTGTGTGTGTGTGAGAGAGAGAGAGACAGAGATAGAATGTGTGTGTGTTTGTGTGTGCATGGGTGTGTGTGTAAAATTGTGCATGTGTGTGTGCTGAGGATGGAAAGTAATGGAACTGCCTTTATTTTACATGATGTCAGTTCTTGAAGCTAAGGAGGTTATTTGGGCACAGGTAGATACTTACAGTTATATAATCACTGATTAGAAGAGGAAAACAAATGTTTCCGTCAAAGAATTCACAAATTGGCTGTAGGTAATTTAGACCCATTTTTATATATGTTTTTAGTGTCCTTAGTTTTGTATTCAGGTGTGTTTTTTTTTAAATCACCTGTGCGATAAATTGGACGGAATGGTCAGCGCCAGGGGCGTCTTCTTATATTATGTGCACAAATGCATTGATATGTGTATTTAATTTTCTTTCCTTTTTTTCTTTCTTGCTGAAGTATTGTGTATGTTTTGAAATGGTTATGGCCTTGATATGGCTCTACCCCAGTCAGCTGGGCTTTAAACAAAAATAACAATAACAATATATTTATTTATTTATTTGTTTATTTATGTTGCTGACATGATCCAACTTGTCATTGTCAGGTATTCAGACCAAAGCAGAAACAAAGGGAGACGACCTGGTCATCAATGGGGGCAAGATGTGGACAACCAATGGTACACAAGCGGACTGGATGTGTCTGTTAGCCAATACCAACCCTGGTTTACCACATCAGAGTAAATCCCTCATCTGTCTGCCCATGAAATTACCTGGTAAGTTCGGTAATTATGTTAGGCATGGATAACTTTTTGATAGTGTTCTTTTCTTTTCTTTTTTTTTTTCTTTCACACTGATGCTGAGCTTAAGATGTTTCTGTACATTTAGAATAAAGTAATATAAATGAAAAATGAAAAAATAACTAATACTAAGAGATGTAAAAAGTTCTGCTGTGTCACATGTGCGTGTATTCGCAAAAATGCATATGAGACAGTGACAAAAGGTCGTGCAAAAAACGGGACACAGGTCATACAAATTCAAAACTGGAATAAGACAAAAACAAACTTTATTCTTAAAAGTTCAGTCATTTGTTTGCATGAAAACAGACATAAAAAGATAACTTGAACAACACTTTATCTGGTGATTTGGAAAATGTCAGATCACCCAGAGGAAAGTCAGTTGTGATGCTGGACATGAAAAATGGCTAGAACTGAACAGTTACTGAAGAGTGAGGGTCATAAAACTGGAGCTTTCATGAAAGATGGATGATGTAACAAAGACAACAAAGAAACAAAGTGATTATTTTATTTTATAAATGAAGAATGAGGTACAATTTCATGTCCACCATCACGTCCGACACCACATCAAGTTTGTACTTACTGAGAAATCATGCAAATGTACATTATAGTTGATAAAGAGAATAAAACATATTAACCAGCCCATTTTAAACAAAAATAACTATATACAAGCAAACAGTTGATCTTTTTTATTTCATTCCCCCCCCCCCAAAAAAAAAAGACCAAGTGTCAGTTGTGACAATTTTCAGTATGGACATGACAAAAACAATTAAATCAAGTTTTGTGCATCAGTTGACATAAATACAATAAAAACACAAATTAAAGTAGTTCTTCTGGCCAACAAAATGGTGTAACTATGCTTTTTTCTTCATCAAATATATGCAATTTTTTTAAAGTAATCTAAACAACTATGTAATTTTAACAGAGAATTTGGCACGGTAGCATTGATTCATTTGCACCTCCTCATTGGAGTAACGGGTAATATCTAAATTTTGTAAAAGCTACTTCAAGAACAGTCAAGAAAGTCTGGCACAATGTTTACTTACAGTGAGACTAACACACAAGTTGTGTCAAGATACTCTCGGATACAATCCCCATTTTTGAAAGCGAATCATGAAGTGACCACATGCGTCATGAGTGCGTATATATAAATAGTGCTTATAAGCATTTATGACGTGCGTATTCAAGTATTGTGATTTTAGTTATTTTGCGTACGAATTACATATTCAATACTAGGTGCTTAGAATATTCTTAGAAAAAGGAAAAGGGTGTGACAACATGACAGCTATAGTGTCATAGTATAACTTATACTGAGGAAAACAGGATTAAGTGTCACAGGTAGAATCTCATGCAGTTCAATTTTTTCCATTTTATATAATGCAGTATATTTGTCTCCTCTGTGTGCTGTTGCTTGGATCTAGTTCCAGGGAAACTTTCCTTTTCACTGTTGAAAGAGGCGCACAAGATGTGTCGTCTCTTTGTGGCCAGAAGTAGTGGCCACTGTTGTGACAGGTTTCAGCCATGAAGTTAAGCCACACCATGTCAGTATGAGTGACAGCATCAACATATGTGCCCTCAATCTTGGCCACATATTCTTTCCCATGCCAGACAACAACATAGAATTCATCAACCTCTATGTCCTCCAGTCTGAGAGATTTAGAGGTGAAGTTGTCAAACAGCATACTGTCTTGTTTTGAAGCAGGGCATTTAGAGTCTGAGGCAGACTGATCCTCACTAACAGATACCTGTCTTCTTGGATCTGTCATGGGCAGCATTGGTACAAAGTGATTTGAGGTCCAATGACTGGGATGCATGTCATCTCTATTGCTTGTCCAGAGGATGTAGACAGGCATTCTAGATGTTGGGTGAACAGGATTGAGTGTTCTATTGTTCATGTGTTGAACAATTTCCCATCCCATCTTGGGATATATGGAGCAGACTGGATTTGACAGAACATTGGCACAATTATACGTACACACACATACTTCTGAGATGGCCCCTCAATTACGATGGGCAAAATTGGTATGCACAGCTAAAGAGTGAGTAATGATTTATCGTCTTCTGATTGCTACTGTTCCTTTCGTGAACAAAGAAAGTGTCGGTTGTGATTTCGGACATGTCTTTCGAGGGGTCAGTTGTGACGGCGGAATCTAAGGAAAACTGACTCAAGTAATGCGAAACAAAGTCTGTGTCAGTATCTAGGCAAAGTGCCTACGTGACGATCAGCTCGTTGCCATCAACAATGTTTCGCACATGTTTTTAAGCCAAATTACCCTTCGCCACAGTGTTAATTGAAAGTGTTTTTCATTATCTTTCAGTCAGATGTGACCCCAAGGGTCGGTTGTGATGACGTACAAAGTGATGGACATGATATAACACTTACCTATTGTTCTCCGGTCTCGCATCGTCTGCTCTTGGTTTCGTTTCTGAGAAAGAGCACGTGACCTGGCTGCGGGGTAGGCAATTTTAAATGGCGGATACACACGGTGCATTGTATTTTTATCGCGTGAAGGTCGGTTGTGACGATCGGACATTAATACAGTGCATGTTAGATTTGTTCTGCTTTTGAAAATATAGCTTTACCAAAGCTTAAAATCATATGTTCAGTGCATCGGTAACACACTGAGATTTGCAGAACTGAAAACGCTGGATCGTTTCTGGCAAAATAAAAAGCAGCAGTGAACAAGTTCCGCGGTGCATCTCCAGGACATGGTGAATCACATTCGACCATGTTCACTTTCGAATTCGATTCAAATCAAACCAAAAAGTGTGCGCATATGCTTTGGGGACGAAAATGTTCGCAAAGGTATAGTGTAGTCATCTGATATGTTTCAGTTTTCATTTCGATCTTAAAGCAACTTTTCAATCCTGATGTGTGTGGCATGTCAGCAGATGTCCCATTTTGGAATGGCCGATTTCACCATTTTCTTTTAACAAAAATCGGTTTTGACTCACTCAGTTCAATGTAGCAACCTGATTTTGTTGCATTTATCTCTTTAGAATATCATATAATTAAAAAATGCAACCAGTCAAACAAAATCATGTTTCTAGATAGTTTATTTCTCAAATCAGACACAAAGGGGACATCATCAAGACCTTTTGTCACGCTCTCATGTACACACATACCTGTATGTGCTCGCACAAAGACATATATTGCACAAGCATATCTACATGGGCACACATACATACAGTCTCAAACTTGGATGTGTACACACATGTGCATGCACACATACCATATCTCTCTCTCTCTCTTTCTCTCTGTCTCTCTCTCTCTGTCTCTCTCTCTGTCTCTCTCTCTGTCTCTCTCTTTCTCTCTGTCTCACACATGGACACACATACAGAGACACACACATGTACACACACACACACACACACACACACACACACACACACACACACACACACACACACACACACACACACACACACACACACACACACACACACACACACTCTCTCACACTCACACAGATATTCACACAAGAAGTAGCGAAATCACAGTTTGAAGTCATGACCAT
The DNA here is from genome assembly GCA_030674185.1 of Monoplex corrugatus. Taxonomy (NCBI): domain Eukaryota; kingdom Metazoa; phylum Mollusca; class Gastropoda; order Littorinimorpha; family Ranellidae; genus Monoplex; species Monoplex corrugatus. The sequence goes on along the minus strand of JAPXFY010000030.1, from coordinate 19,850,065 downwards.
TTGCTTTTCTCTCATATCTCCCATTACATCAGAAACCATGCCCTTTATCACTATGATTGAGATAGAGATAAGGGTGGACAGTATTTGATAGCTTAGTCAGAAACTGTGAACCTCAAAACCTTACCAGACATATATCCCTCCATGGGGATTCCAGAGGCTCTTTCAGTATAAATATCCCCACCATCTGGAAATTCTATGCTAGAAATTTCCTTGCTTCTGTCATTCTCTTTGTTTCTGCTTTGTTCCTTTGCTTTCTGTCATCTCTTCCTATCATTTTCTGCCTTGCTGGTCCATTCATCTGCTAAGGTCACCGTTTTAATTGCAGAAAATGAAAAAAAAATCTACAGAATTTTGTGAATATAATAGAAGTAGAAGAAATAAAGGGCTAGAGTTAAATAGCAGAAGATTGAAGTCATTGTAATCAGTAAAAAATCAAACAAGAAATCCCTTCATGTAAAATATTAGCAAATGGCACAACATTGAGGCAAGTTGATAAGTTTAAACATCTAGGAGAGGGCAGATGCACATTAGAAATATCCAGCAGAATTGGTCATGCTGTAACAGCATTCAAGAAAATGAAAAGCGTTCTTACCAACAAATGCTCATCAATTAACATCTGGAAGAGTTCTTTCCAACAAATGCTTATCAGTTAACCTCTGGAAGAGTTCTTCGGTGTTATGTAGAAACAGTACTGCTGTACAGATATAAAGCCTTGACAATCAACAAGCAAAGTCAGAACAAGAGTGAAGCAGTTGAAATTTGGTTTCTAAGAAGAATACTAAGAGTTCCTTGGATAGCACAGAAAACAGACGAGGCAGTCTTGAAAGAAACAAACATGAAAAGAAGATTAATGAGGAAGATTAGGAAAAGACAAGCAATGTTCATTGGACGTTTTATGAGGCAAGAGAAATTTGAGTACCTAGTCACAACAGAAAAAACTTGAGGGGAAAAGAGCACCACGTAAACTCAGGGAGAAAATATTAGACAATTTTGCAGAGTGGATGAGGACAGAAAGAGTAGGAGATATACTAACAGCAACAAAAATTAGATTCGTATGTTGGGCCATGATTGCCAACGTCATGTGGCATGGTGCATCATGATGATGATGTTGATGGTGAAGAAGATGATTGTGTAAATGATTGTCTTCTTTGTTGCTGTGTATCCACAACAGCAATACATGTCAGTGAAAAATAATTATTGTTGTTGTTATTATGATTATAATTATAATCTGTTAAGAAAATGATTGTCCTGTGTTGTTATTATTATCATTATGATTATTATCATTGTTAAGAAAATGGTTGTCCTGTGTTGTTATTATTATCATAATTATTTTCATTGTTGTGAAAATGGTCGTCCTGTTTGTTGTTAGGTATCCACATCAGTGAAAGGATCGACAAGCTGGGCATGAGAAGTTCAGATACAGCCCAGATTTTCTTTGAGGATGTTCGAGTGCCCATGTCCCACATTATTGGAGAGGAAGGCATGGGTTTCACCTACCAAATGCTGCAGTTTCAGGAGGAACGTTTGTGGGGCACTGCTGCATGTATGTGATGCTTTTTGGTTATTTTTCGGGGGGGGGGGGGGGGGATCATTGCACTCAAGGCAAGGAGATTTTCTTTCATGTGCACCTGATTGGCCTCCCCTTGCCGATTCTGAGGGCTCTTTCAGTATAAATAGTATCTCCACCTTCTGGAAATTCTGTGCTAGAAATTTCCTCTTTTCTGTCCTTCTCTTGATAAAGTCTTATGTACTTTCTCTTAGGATTGATAATTGGGTACATGTGTTAAGTGCAGTTTTGGCTTTAAGGATATGAGATATGCGGAAGCAATTTTAAGTAATTTAGGCCCATTTGTATATGTTTTAGTGTTCTTGGTTATGTTTAAATTTGTATTCATGTATGTTTTTTAAATCCCCTGTGTGATAAATTGGACAGAGTGTATTTATAGAGGCAATGATCATATGTTGAGTATTGGTAGAGATAGTGATCTGTAACGTTGCAAATACATTGAATATTGCCATCATCCTTGTCGTCACTCTCTTCATTGTTGATGTCATAACTACTTCACCATCAGTAGGTACAGTACTTTTAAGTCATAGGAGTCACAGTCAAAGGAGCGCAACTTTTCCTTTGAATAGCACAATTTTGACTTAAAATTGAAAAATTACCAGAAACATATCACGAATAGCACAGACATGAAACAAATGCTACTGGAATTTAAAATTAATTAACTTTTCACAGAATTTATATGAAAGAAATATTCTGGACAGCTTTCTTCTTGTAAGTGATCCAAAAAGGCATGCATAAGCCAAACAACAAAAAATTCCCTGGCCCACTAATTCACTTCCATGATATGTGACCTCCCACCACGAAATCAGTCTTAACTCGCAGTCAGTCGAACAGCACTAGGAGCTAAAAAGGTGACTGAGGGTCTATCTGGGGTGTTTTGACTTTTTCTCAAAATTGATTTCTGTAGACTATAATCTATCCCCACAGAAATTTTTTTCTTGGAAACATATCATTAATCAATTTGAAATGGTATTTTAATGCACTGATCGCAGCAGAAAGAACACAATTTCCTACCTAAAGTACCTATTTTTGTCTCTTATTATAAACCGTAACCTGTGCAGTACCCACATGTAATATACTGACGGAAAGCTCTTTGGTACACCTTTCAGTATATGACAGCGAAAATTAGAAACAAACTGGGTCAAAGCCACCAAAATAAAGAAATTGAAGGAAAATGTGTAGGAGAGCACACAAAAACTTTAGAGGCTGTTTTCTCAAAATGGCCGTCATACAACTTAATGACTTTAAACATACACAACTTCTACATTTTTTTGAGCACAAGCTTTATTCAAGTACCAAAATAATCAGCAGAATGCACACTTTCCAGTGATACGTATACCTCAAAATGCCCAAAATGCTAGTTAAGACTGATTTTGTGGTGGGAGGTCATATATTCCATCCTTCCTCATAGCCCAATACCATGTGTATGCAGTTTCTCTGCTCCACTAGGAATAGTCTTACCATCACTATCATTATGACCACAATCATCATCTTTATCAGGGCTTAAAACGTTCCACGTCTGGGCGGAATTCCGTGATTTTGGTTTGTCAAAAAAAAAAAACGAACGGAGCAAGGCATTTGTGATCAGCTTGCAAGCGTTCATAGCAATGGCACGCAAGTTATGGCCCCTGATTTTTCTTGGCAGAAGTTTCCGGTCGGACTTCTTGGAAAAAACAAAATGGCGGAGCGCGCAGACATTGTTCAAGCGGGTCAGACTTTTGACAACTCTTTAATTAAAAACAAGTGGAAATGGGAGTGGACACTTCAGAAAGTTGACGAAGAAGTCATTGGAGACTTTCTTCGCAAAGTCACTGCACCAGGTTTAGCTTGGTGCATACTGTGCTCAAGGGAAGTGTGTTACGGTGGTCGCGGGAAGAAAGGATCACATTCGTTTAGCAAAGCACGTGTCAAATGTCAAGGCGCTGAGTGGAACTACAACTCTGCCAGGTTTGTTTGCAACATTGTAGTGTTTTTTTCCCCAAGCCCCACCCCCACCCCCCCGTCATAATAATTATGTGTTTACAGCAATTTTTATGCACTAAATATCTCTTGAAATTATGTCCAGAAAGTGCAAAATGGCATAGATTTACACTTGGTTTTTAAAAAAAATTTTCCTGGGGGAGCATGCCCCCAGACCCCCCTAGTTTCAGTGTTTTTTTCCTCCTGTTTTAAGCCCTGCTTTATTGTTGTCATGGTGTGTTTAGGTCTGCTGAGTCTACAGAACTTGATCCAGGAAACAGTACGGTACACACGCGAGAGGAAAGCTTTCGGCCAGCCTATCCTTCACAATCAGTCTGTACATTTCACCCTGGCTGAACTGGAGACGGAGTTGGAGCTTTTAAGGGCACTCCTCTACAGGGCTGTGTGTAAGTTTATGATGATAATATTGACTATTTGTATAGCACTTCATCTGACAGGAGCCCTACCCCCTCCCCACCCCATTCCCTGTGGTGATGCCCAGAGGGCTCTTTCAGTATAAATGGTATCCCCACCTTCTGGAAATTGTGTGCTAGAAATTTGCTCTTTCTGTCACTCTTTTTGTTTCTTCCTTCCTACTTTGCTGTCTGCCATTTCTTCCTACAATTTTCTGCCTTGCTGGTCCATTCATCTGTACTTGTTCGGTAAAGGTCTTGCATACTTTCTCTTAGGATTGATAATTGGGTACATGTGTTAAGTGCATTTTTGATTTTAGGGAGGTGAGATATACGGAAGCAATTTTACATAATTTATGCCCGATTTTATATATGTTTTGGTGTCCTTAGATGTACTTAAATTTGTATTCAGATGTGTTTTTTAAATCCCTTGTGCGATAAATTGGACAGAGTGGTCAGTGCCAGGGGCATGTCCTTAGATTATTGTATGAATGCATGGATATGTGTACTTAATTTTTTTTTTTTTTTCTGTTGAAGTTTTGTATGTTTTGAAGCGGTTTTAGCCCTGATATGGCTCTACACAGCCAGCTGGGCTTTAAATAACAATAACACTGTTTTCACTTCTCTTGCGCAAGATCAAGTGGCTCTTCATAGGTTAACTCAATCGAGCTGTGCCGTATGCGGCTGTACGTCACCTTTCACACTGCGTGGAGCTGTACCGTACGCAGGTTTACGTCAGAGTTTCAACTTTTTTGGTGGCCGTAATAAAGGAATAAGGGAAGTAAATCATGTACTAGAGTGATCTTGGGGTCTTTTATTTCACAGTTCCTTCCCTTAGACTGTGTTGTGAGCTGTATTTTTGCTTTAGTAGCAGTTTTTCGATGCTATATGCAGTTCTTTGTTTTCGTCTGACTGTCAAGATGGCGTCAAGAAGCACCCGCCGATTTGCACGCAAATTCACTGTTCTTGATTACACCAAGTAAATAGGAGGTGGTGTTTGTGTTTTTGTACATAAACTGTACATTCTTGTGTAAATATTCCTGTAGATAATTGTTTTCATTGGTGAAAAAAAAACATAATTATGGTGAAAATATATGGACTCGGCAAGAGGTCACCTATTTCCTTGACCCCTTCTATCAAGATGAACAGACTACCAGTTTTGAGGCGAGTAATGTCTGTATCAGTGTATGTGAACACTTCAATGTTTCCAAAACTGTTTTCCTTTTGTGTGTGACATTTGTTGTTAATTTTTAATATTTTTTTTAAAAATCACCCAAAATACTGCGATTTCGGGGTTTGTCGCGGTGCGAAATGTTGCGGCTTGAATGAGTTGATGGACTGAAGCCACACATATGCACACAGAATTTTTCAAGTCAGACTCCAACCTGCGCAGTGGGATCGGAAGGTGCAAGGTCTGCTTCTACACCACCCAGGCCTTTATGTATTCTTGTTTTGTGGTGGCTGTTTTGTTTTCTCCCAGTTCCAGTGCCATCATAATAGCCAAAATAAGTGAAGTCTCTGTTACGGTATGACAGTCATCATCATCATCAGGTGCCCTGCCGCATGGCGTTGGCGATCATAGACTTCCATCTGTCTCTATCTCTCGTTGCCCCTAGCATCTCCCCCACCCTCCTCCTCCCCAGCCACTCTGCAAGTCCGTCCAGCATTTTCTCCCTGGGTCTACCTGGTGCTCTCTTTCCCTCCAGCTTTTCTTCCTGGGTCTACCTGGTGCTGTCTTTCCCTCCAGCTTTCCCATTGTGACCAGGTGCTCCAAATCCCCCTTCTTCATAAAATGGCCTATAAATGTTGCCTGTCTTTTCCTAATATTCCTTATGAGTGATCTACTTGTGTCTGCCTCCATCAAGACTGTCTCGTTTGTTTTCTTTGCTGTTCAGGAACTCTCAACATTCTTCTTAGAAACCACATCTCGGCTAAGAAGAATGTTGAGAGTTCCATGGACAGTAGACTGTATGAACTGTGCCTGTCTCCACTGCCTTGTGTGTTACCCCTGGGTGGGGAAAGGCTGTGGGAGTAAACCCAGATAGAAAATCCTGCATATGCTTAAAGGGCATTGCTACAGAGCACTGCTTGTGGTTTTGGCCATATGATGCAGCTTGCCATCTACTGTTCAGCTGTCTTTGTCTCGTATGAGAACAGCTGTCTTACCTCGGTTTGCTTTGGACTTGTGGAGGCAGGTGGAGAGAGTTGCTGAGGCTCTGTGCAAACGACAGGAACTTATCTATGTGCATGGCACCTAAAGCCAACTCCCCTCATAAAAATGACAGACAATCTGCAGAGCATTCCATTCAGTGTCCAGTATGCGGCCGCCTGTGTGCATCAAACTTTGGCCTGAGATCCCACATGAGGGTACACAAATGAATAAAGTGGTAGCTTATAATATATATATATATATATCAGAGCCTGGAATTCGTCGCGGAAACGAGGATTTCCGCGGAAATCAAAATCAAAAATCGCGCAAAAAAATACCTGATCAAGTACAGACAGAAACCAAACGAAAAAAAAGCAAACATCTCTGGCAAGATTCTTTCGTCATTCTGACTTGGATAAGCCTTCTAGCTAGTTTTGATGAATATGTCTGTGTATGAACACACTGAAACGATCTGCTGTGTATGATGGATCCTGATCTTGTGCCCAATGTTTATTAAATACTCTTTTGACTGATATTCATTGTGATTTTCAGTGTATTAGATGCCTTTAAATTTGTCTCCAGAATGCCTCAGAATGCACAGATTTTAGTCTTGATTTTAAAAATTTTCCGGGGAGCATGCCCCCAGACCCCCCTAGAAGTTTCCTCTTTTTTTTTTTCTTAGCAATTCCAGGCTCTATATAATATATATATATATATATATATATATATATATATATATACACACACATGTATACACATACACAAAGAGATATATATATTTGTCAACCAGCTTCCTGCAGGAAGCCGGTGGAGAGGGTGAGGGAGTCAAAGGGTTATGTTTTTGCAGTTGGTGGATAGGGTGCAGGAGTCAAAGGTTAAGCAATCCCCTCAGTGACACATCTGTGAAATGGATGAGACTTCACTCTATGGTCCCAGACTTCTCAGTTAGCCCGTAACTCACTCAGCTTCGGTTTCCAAAACAAATGACTGTCCACGTTCAAGCAAACAGGAACCCCCCCCCCCAAAAAAAAAAACACGAAAAAAGAATAAGAACGCGTATTTAATACAACCAGACAAGACAGGCTCAAATTTTCGGCCAACTGGCCTTTGTCAAGCGAAAGATCACAAACGAACACCAGAGATAAAAATTAGGAGAAAAAGACTGAAACTTCCCTGCTGCTCCGTCCAGTGTGAGAAAAGGACTCCTAATTTTTGTATATGGTGTTTGTTTGTTTGTGATCTTACGCTTGACAAAGGCCATGTCAGCCGAAAATTTGTGCCTGTCTTGTCTAGTTGTATCAATTATGCGTTCTGATACTTTTTTCATATTTTTTTCTGGTTCCTTTCAGCTTTGGATGTTTTTAAAAAAAATTGTTTATATGTTCTTATATACCTGCAGTCAGACAAGTTGATGTATGTGTTTTCAGTACTTTACATTCAAGGCAACGACGTGACAAAGCTGGCATCCATGTGCAAACTGAAAGGAGGACGGCTGGCAAGGGAGATAACTGATAAATGCCTGCAGTTCTGGGGTGGTATGGGCTTCACCAGCCAGGTGCTGATCAGCCGATTCTACAGGTACACTCTGTCTTTTAGTAGAGCACCATACTTTTAGTTGGAAGTTAGTGGATAGGGTAAAGAAGTTTGGAGTCCATTCAGGAGCATTCCCCTGTGGGGATGCCGGTGGCTCCTTCAGTATGAATAATGTCCCCACTTTCTGCAAATTCTGTGCTAGAAATTTCCTCTTTTCTGTCACTCTTTCTTTCTTCCTCCTTTGCTTTCTGTCATTTCTTCCTATCATTTTCTGCCTTGTTTGTCCATTCACCTGCGTGTGTTCGATAAAGTCTTACATTTTTCTCTTAGGATTGATAATTGGGTACATGTATTTCATGTATTTTTTGGTCTAGGGAAGTGAGATACGTGGAAGTGATTTTAGGCACTTTATGCCCATTTTATATATATATGTTTTTGTGTCCATATTTATGTTTCAATTTGTATTCAGGATTGTTTTTTTAAATCCCCTGTGTTATAAATTGGAAGGAATGCTCAGCGTCAGGGGCTTACCCTTAGATTATGTGCGCAAATGTATTGATATGTGTACTTAATTTTCTTTTACTTTTTTGCCTGTTGAAGAATTTTGTATGTTTTGAAACGGTCATAGCCCTGATATGGCTCTACGCAGTCAGCTGGACTTTAAACAAAAATAACAGTAACAGTGACCGAGTCGCATTCACAGTTTTCACAGCATGTTTGTTTGTTTGTTTTTGTTTACAGGGATTTTCGTCTGATGTCTATCGGAGCAGGAGCTGATGAGGTCATGCTGTCAATCATATGCAAATATATGGACACCCTGCCACGCCCACCCAAAAAAGTGAAATGAGACTTTTTTTTCAATAAATTCTGAAAGTTAGTAGTAGGGTTGTGAATTGAAAGTACTGTAAACAGAAAGTCAACAGCAACACACCACCACCAGCAAACAACATCACCTTCCACAGCAACAACAACAAATTCAAAACAAGTGTGACTGCCCAAGTTCAAGCAAACAGGAACCAATGAAAACACGAAAAAAGAAGAAATACTTCGTATTTAATACATTCAGACAAGACGGGCGCCAAATTTTCGGCCAACTGGTCTTTGTCAATTGTAGACTTACAAACACCAGCTACAAACACAGCACAAACATCAGCTGCAAACGCTACAAACACCAGCTACAAAAATTAGGAGAAAAAGACTGAAAATTCCCTGCTCCTTCGTCCACTGTGAGAAAAGGACTAAAACAACAACAATGACGACAGCAACATATCACCACTAGCAACAACAGCAATGAATAAAAAACACGTGAAAAAAGATAAATCTGTACAGGCACTTGCCCACGTCTTTGAAGGATGGAGGTTACAGAGACATCATTCATCAGTACATTGCTCTTATGATCTTTTTGAATGCAGGATCTGTAGGTTCAGGGAACTGTAAGAAAGAGACAGTGTTACGTAAGTCACACTTGGGTCGCACATACTACACGCATTCCTACCTTTTAAACAATGAAAAAGCTCTGTGGTGTATACCATGTGACGAGCGGTTGAGCATCAGATACCTCCTTCTTGATTGCTGGGACTTGTACGATGTGAGACATAAGCACTACATGACGGACTCCTTAAAGTATATCTTCTGAGACGTCCTTCCAGATGCAATTTTTCAGTTTTTACAAGAGATCAATAGATTTCACCTTATATGATTTTACATCTGAGTATGTTTTTCTTTAATTGCATTTTAGACTTGCAAGGATGAGCATGGATTTTTACTTTGTCTTTTATCTTAACCTGGTTGTTGTTTTTGACGTGGTTTTAGCCCTGATATTGCTCTGATTGTCGGCTGGGCTATAAGCAATATGAATATATAGATATGATCTATAGGCTCTGAGCTATGACCTAAAGATTTTTATTTTAAATGAAAAGAAACCCTCTGATTGGTAGAATCAAAGAAAAAACTGGTTGGAGTCCTTTGATCAAGCAGATAGATAAGAAAATATGAATGGAGAAATGTGATGCTGGTGACAAAGCTTGTCCTTTTTGCCATAATACCAGTGTATAGTTGTTGGAAATGTTTGTTTTGTCTCTCTCTTTTTCACACCCAGTGTATAGTTGTTGGAAATGTTTGTTTTGTCTCTCTCTTTTTCACACTCAAAAATGGAGTGAAGGGGAAGGATATTTCCTTTTTCAGTATGTTGCGTACGCTGGTATTTTGATGATTAACTGCCAGAAAGATGTATCTCCTCCATTATTCTTTTTTCATTTTTTTTTACCTGTTTAGGATGAGGGCTGATTGTACGAGCCACGTAAAATGCATTTTTTGCTTACTTTATGACCTTATCTCCTCTTGTCTTTTGGGGGGTTTTTTGTGATTTTTTTGTGATTTTTTAAATTTAAGTTTAGGCAAGAATTCATACAATGTAAAATATAAACTGCATTTTTGAAGAACATACAGTTCAGTGAATATCATACTTGACAATCCAAATATACAGGTAGGTGTGTATATGTATATTCATTTATGATCAGAAAACACACACAAACTCATGCACACACATTCGCACACACACACATATATATATATACAGATTGCAAAAACATGTACAATCATATGTGCACACACTCTCAAGCTGACATTTGAATATTCTGATAAAGACACGAACAGTGAAATAAAGCATAAAGGCTGTCTTGTCTTTTGTGATACAGTGTTCTGGCTTGTCATCCTCAGAGTGTTGCCCCAAATATGACATAATTTTGCAGCAATATCACCAACTAGATGTGAACAAATTCTTTACTTTATTGAGATCATATAATAACGGTACCATTCTTCCCTTGTCAGATTTATATTTGATGCTTTGATACATAAAAAAATTAGAAAAAGAGATGTACAAATTTTCATCTTTGTTAATTATTTGAAATATTTTATATAAATGTTAAATTGTGGTTTGCATATCTCTTCAAAAGTATTATATTATCATGGTTTTAATGGATTTAAGTTTGTATAGATTTATGTTATTGCCTGTTTGTGATATGTGTATATATGGAGGTCTTTGTGACGTGCGTGCATGCATGTGCTGTTTGAAATTTTTATGTAAACCTCAGGCTTGTTTACTTGTATAAGAGCAGGTAATGAATTATGACACAGAATTTGCAGCATAAGTATCGCTTAAGTCATCTTGTTGTGTGACTAGTTATGCATCAGTTATTATTACTCAGAATTTGCGGCATTATGCATCAGTAATTATTACTCAGAATTTGTGGTGTAAGTATCACTTAAAAGTATTTTGTAGTGTGTCTAATCTTCTGTAAGAACCATAAGTGTGTACAGGACCTCTGTGAGCAGACAGGATGTAATTCAACAGAAGTATTGTCTTGATGCAAATTGTGTGAAAATGTCATTCAAATTTGAAAAAAATCATCATTTTCAGATGTCCATTACCAATATGAATATAAACAATGCGCAAGAAGATATCTTATGTTTTTTGGTTTGTTTCTTTTTTCTGTTACATTCTTTTTTTTTGGTTTGTGTGTGTGTGTGTGTGGTAGTGTGTTGTGTGTGTGTGTGTGTATAAATGTTTGTGTGTATGAATGTTTGTGTGTGTGTGTGTGTGGGCAACCTCCATGATCCCCAGACCACAGACTTCACCAATGTTGTTGAAATAGGTGTGTGGTCATCCCTTTCTTCTCCTTGCCTCAACTTTCCCCTGCAGGACCGTTGATATCAAACCTGTTTTGGTGTTTCTGATCGCATGGCCTACTTATTTCAGCTTTTTTTTTTTTTTGATCTCTGTCAGCAGCTGGCACCAGACATTCAGTTCCTTTAATATGCTATCGTTTGTTCTTCTGTCTGTCCATTTGACTCTGAGAAGTCGTCTATAGAGCCATATCTCTGCTGCATTAATTTTATTTTCTTCATCTTTTCTTAGTGTCCAGGCTTCGCAACTATACATTAAAACAGACTAA
>JAPXFY010000030.1:19828491-19833491 GCA_030674185.1 Monoplex corrugatus | reverse complement strand
TGGGGAGGGGGAGATAAAAGAATAGTATATATATATATATATATAATATTATTATATGATATATTACTGTATGGTATGGATGGATGGATGGATGGATGGATGTATACATATACATATGTGTGTGTGTGTATTTGCATGTATACAAATATATATAGAGAGAGAGACAGACAGAGAAGAAAAGGCTAGCCAGACAAAGGGGACAGACAGAGAAAGAAGAGACAGACAGACAGAGAGAGCGGCCAATCCACAAACAGACAGACAGACTTGAATACTTTGATGTCTTACAACTAAAAGATCACAGAGAAGAAAATTAGTTCAAGCTGGATTGACTGCACTGTGAGACATTTCTGTAATTATGGACTTCGCTGTAATGTCAGGACTGGTCTGGTAGACTCCTCAAGCCTGCGAAAAAAATAGGCACAAGAGATGTTTATAGATGAAAGGCAAAAGGCATTAAATTTTACATCTGACACTAAACTGACACCCTTAAAATTATTGGCTTTACCAACAAGTTAAAAAAATTATTTACTTGACCAGGTATCATGATGGAGTGGATGCCGTATTGGACTAAGGTTGTTTTTTTCCTCCAGGGACTCCAGTTTTCCCTTCAGCCTCTTGGCTGTTGGTTTAGGATGTTTTTCTTCCTGTTTCAAGGTCAGGCCGGATTCGTTGCACTAGGCACGATCCATTTACATCAGCCATACCTCTTGATTATATGTTTTCCCATTCAGTCGATCATATGCTTATATTTTCTCTTATGCATTATTTAATAGTAAGATACTTTACGTTCCAAAAACTACTCTTAGCTAGTGCATCATAGTTTTAATTTTAGCCCTGGGCCCTCTTCAGGATAAATTAATATTAATATGGCATGACCACTTTTCAAATTGCAGAATTCATCTTACTTCCGCTCTGACATCATATTTACTCACAAACACATTATGATGCCATTTTAGTCAGTTTAGTCCTTTTCTCACACTGGACGAAGCAGCAGGGAAGTTCCAGTATTTTTTTTTTTTCTAATTTTGTATTGTGTTTGTTCGTTTGTGTCTTACGCTACATTGTTCGTTTGTGATCTTACGCATGACAAAGGCCAGTTGGCCGAAAAAGTGCCTGTCTTGTCTTGTTGTATTGAATACGAGTTCAGGTTCTTTTTTCGTGTTTTTTCTGGTTCCTGTTTGCTTGAACGTGGGCAGTCACATCTGTTTTGGATTTCGTGTTGGACTAAAGACTGGAAGAATTGTCTTCCTTTTCTGTCACTCTCTTTGTTTCGCCCTTGTTCTTTGTTCTGTGTCATCTCTTCCTATCATTTTCTGCCTTGTTGGTCCATTCTCCTGTATGTGTTCTATAAAACCTTACATACTTTCTATCAGGATTGATAATTAGTACATGCCATCATCATCATCATGTGCCCTGCCGCATAGCGTTGGCGATCATGGCCCTCCATACCAATCTATCCCTTGTCGCTGTAAGTACATCTTCCACCCTCTCTGTCCTCGGCCACCCTGCAAGTCTGTCCAATATTTTCTCCCTGGGTCTACATGGTGTTCTCTTTCCTTCCAGCTTTCCTGTTGTGACCAGGTGCTCAAATTTCTTTTGCCTCATAAAATGTCCAATAAATGTTGCTTGTCTTTTCCTAATCTCCTTTATTAATGACCTTCTTGTTTCTACCTTTTTCAAGACTGTCTCGTTTGTTTTCTTTGCTGTCCATGGAACTCTCAACATTCTTCGTAGAAACCACATTCTAGTTCCCTCAATTTGTTCTGACTTTGCGTGTGACTGTCCACGCCTCAAACCTACAACAGTATTGGTTTTGTATAACACTCAAGAACTCTGTTCTTTATGTTAATTGACAGGCATTTGTTGGTAAGAATGCGTTTCATCTGCTTGAACAGCGTTACAGATAAAAATGTGTCATGTAGATTTAGACGTGTAAGTCATCAAAGGGGATAGCAAACCGTGCGTGACCCTGTGTGTACCAAATATCTAATAAGTAGATAATAAGTAGATAAATATATAAATAAATAAATAAAATAAATCAATTAATTATAAATAAATGAATAATAAATAGATAGATAAAACAAATAAATAAATAGATAGATAAAATAATAACTAATCATCTTTCATGCTGAACCGCAAGTTCAATATTTGTGCCAGAAAGCAAAATGTGTTGTTCTTGTTTTTTTCAAATTCAGTTCTAATGTAATGCTGCTTTCCATTCAGCTCGTTCATCTGTAGAATCTTGAGCTTTAGACATCGTTGGTGTTGTCGAGGCAAAGAGAAAACAAGGAAGGCCAGCAAAATCCTTCATGGACAACATCGCTGACGCCTGCAAACTGGGGCTCCATGACATCACACACAGGAGCAGAGACCGTGTCGCCTGGCGATCCTTCGTGACAAAGAAGTGGAGCTCCCACCGTCGTCCACGGCGATGGAGATGGATGGATGATGATGATGTTGTCTACCACTTTCTGAAGGAGGTCTAAACACTACTTTTTGACAGATCGTCATCATCATCAGGTGCCCTGCCGCATGGCATTGGCGACCATGCACTTCCAACCATCTCCATATCTCTAGTTGCCCCCAGCATCTCCCCCACCCTCCTCATCCCCAGCCACTCTGCAAGTCCGTCCAGCATTCTCTCCCGGGTCTACCTGGTGCTCTCTCAGCTTTCCCGTTGTGACCAGGTGCTCCAAATCCCCCTTCCTCATAAAATGGCCTATAAATGTTGCTTGTCTTTTCCTAATCTTCCTTATGAGTGATCTACTTGTGTCTGCCTCCATCAAGACTGTCTCGTTTGTTTTCTTTGCTGTCCATGGAACTCTCAACATTCTTCTTAGAAACCACATCTCGGCTGCCTCAATCTTACTCTGGCTTTTTGACAGATGCTGGACAGAAATGTTAGATAATGTTCTCCAAGAACTCTGAGTCTTTACAAACGTATCAAGATAGCATTGACCATTAAAAAAGATTAGTATCATCTGCTATAGACTACCAAATGGAAATGGCACAAATAAAGCTATAAACGACCATAGGAGCAGAAAAGTGAGACGGAACAGAGAGAGAGAGAGACAGAGACAGACAGACAGACAAGACAGACAGAAAGACACAGAGTTCAAGTTCATATTGTTATAGCCCAGTCGACTACTAGAACCATATCAGGGCTAACACCACGTCAAAAGGAAACAGAGACAGAAAGACTGAGAGGCAGAGACAGAAAGAGACAGGACAGACAGACAGACAGAGACAGACAGACAGAGACAGAAAGAGAGACAAAGTTGCACAGAGAGAGACAGACAGACAGAGACTGACAGACAGAAAGAAACAGAGACAAGTCAGAGAGACAGACAGACAGACAGACGAACAGACAGACAACAGAGACAGACAGACAGAAAGAAACAGAGATAGACAGACAGAAAGGAAACAGAGACAGAAAGAGAGACAAAAAGAAAGACACACACACACACACATGCACGCACGCACGCGCGCGCGCGCGCACACACACACACGCACATGAAGAAATAACAGAGACAAATAGACAGTGCCAGAGATAGAGAAAGAGATACAGAGAGAGACACACAGACACACAGACGGACAGAGACAGAAAGAGAAACAAAGTTACACAGAGACAGACAGACAGAAACAGAGATAGAGAAAGATACAGAGACAGACAGACAGACAGAGACAGACAGACATAAGGAAAGAAACAGAGACAAAAAGACAGATCCAGAGAGAGAGAGACAGAGCCAGCCAGCCAGCAGACAGACAGAAAATGACAGAAAGCAACAGATCCACACAGAAGAGAGAGAGAGAGAGAGAGAGAGAGGAGAGAGAGAGAGAGAGAGAGAGAAGAGAGAGAGAGAGAGAGAGAGAGAGAGAGAGAGAGAGAGAGAGAGATTTCCCGTTCTCCATTTCGAACGAATCCAATTCCCAATTAATTCCTTCCAAGCCCGGGGATTGGCCTGGGCATCAGCGTGTACGGCCACAGACAAATCCTGACAACTGATGACAATGTCGGCACGCTGATCTCCCCTGATCAAGGCTGGCTTAACCTGACCGGCAGGGGGAGCTCTTGGCTACGTGACGAAATCTCACACGACGCAATAGAAAGATGGAAAGATCTTTCAGAATCATTTCAGTTGGAGAGGGCGGAGAACTAATACTGATGAGGAGGTACCGTTGGCTACTTGGTAGCAGCTGCTCTGTTTTTCTTGTTGGCTAGACACTGCCATCTGCAATTTTGTTCTGGAAGGTTTCATCGCTCTTGGATGATTCCATATGTGCCCTATCCGAATCTGCCAGCGATTATATTAACTTTTTTTTACAGGGCTGCTGACCCGTCCACATCCTGTTTTATTGCTGTTTTATATATGTTGTGTATGGATGTTATTGAGAGTTTGTGCATGGTGTTAGTGGATGAAAATAGTGAATGTGTTTACGTGTATTTTTGATTCATTGTTGTTGTGTAGAATTGTAATCGCCAATAGCACTGATAGCCGCACTGTAAATGTGCATCTATCATCATCATCATCATCATCATCATCATCATTGTTATTATTATTACTATTATTATTATTATTATTATTATTATTATTATTATTATATATTATTATTATTGTTATTATTATTATTTTATTATTATTATTATTGTTATTTTCATTATTATTATTATTATATTATCTTCATTATTACTATCATTATCATTGTTATTATTATTAATATTATCATTATTATTATCATTATTATTTCGGTTGCCTCGATCTTGGTTCTGGCTTTGCGTGGTGACTGTCCACGCCTCACAACCGTATAACAGTATCGGTTCTACATAACACTCAACAAACAAACAAACAAAAACCTGAAAAATGGAAAAGAAGAATCAGAACGCGTAGTTAATACAGACAAGACAGGCGAACAATTTCGGCCAAATGGCCTTTGTCAAGCTTAAACGTAAGATCACAAACGAACGAACACCAAACACAAAATAGGAGAAAAAGACTGAA
>JAPXFY010000030.1:19818491-19823491 GCA_030674185.1 Monoplex corrugatus | reverse complement strand
ATAATAATTACAATATTTATATAGCGCAAAATCTTGATAAAATCAAATCTAAGCGCTGAAACAGACACACACGCACGCACGCACGCACGTACGTACGCACGCACACACACGCACGCACACAACCCATCACTCATAAGGAAGATTAGGAAAAGACAATCAACATTTATAGGCCATTTTATGAGGAAGGGGGATTTGGAGCACCTGGTCACAACGGGAAAGCTGGAGGGAAAGAGAGCACCAGGTAGACCCAGGGAGAAAATGGTGGACGGACTTGCAGAGTGGCTGAAGACGAGGAGGGTGGAGGAGATGCTTGGGGCATCAAGAGATAGAGACAGATGGAAGTCCATGATCGCCAAAGCCATGCAGCAGGGCACCTGATGATGATGATGATGATGTCTGCAGTATACGCTTGGCAAAGGCCAGTTAGCGGAAATTTTACATCTGTCTTGTTCTGTGATAACAAATACACGCTCTGTGTATTTTTGTTTCAGTCTTTTTCTCCTAATTTTTGTATCTGGTGTTCGTTTGTTTGTTTGTTTGTTTGTTATCTTACGCTTCACAAAGGCCAGTTGGCTGAAAATTTGCGCGTGTCTGTTTTGTTGTATTAAATACGCGTTCTTATTCTTATTCTTCTTTCGTGTTTTTTTTTTTTTCTGGTTTCTGTATGCTTGAACGCGGGCAGTCAAACTCATTCTCACAAGATGACTCTAAACACACGACCATCAATATTCACTACCTTGGCGAAGTGGAGAATTCTCAGGGTGACAATGAAATGAATGGATACCTAGTTACCATACCCTGTCGTTGTAATTCCATTGGAATTGGTTCTGAGACTCTGTCTTTTACATAGAGAGTGAGATGGAACCGTCGTCAGGTGGTTAGATGATTGTCTAAAGGTGGATTGGATTGGATTGGGATGTTGGTGTTGGTGTGGGTGTTGTTGGTGTTGTTGTTGTTGTTGTTCGTGTTGGTAGTGTTGGTGTTTTTGGTGTTGGTGTTGGTGATGTTGGTGTTGTTGTTGTTGTTGTTAGTGTTGGTAGTGTTGGTGTTGTTGGTGTTGGTGTTGGTGATGTTGGTGATGGTGTTATTGTTCGTGTTGGTGTTGTTGTTGTTAGAGTTGGTAGTGTTGGTGTTGTTGGTGTTGGTGGTGTTGGTGTTGTCAGCGTTGGTGATGGTGTTATTGTTGGTGTTGTTGTTGGTGTTTGTGATGGTTTGTTGTTGGTGTCGGTGATGTTGTTGGTGTTGGTGTTGGTGTTGGTGTTGGTGCTGGTAATGTTGGTGTTGGTGTTGGTGTTGGTGTTGGTGTTGGTGTGTTGGTGTTGGTGTTGGTGTTGGTATGTGGTGTGTGTTGGTGTTGGTGTTGTGGTGTTGGTGTTGTTGTGTTAGTGTTGTTGTTGGTGATGTTGGTGGCGTTGGTGTTAGTGTTGGGTTTGTGTTGGTGGTGTTGGTGTTTGTGTTGGTGTTTGTGTTGGTGTTTTTGTTGGTGGTGTTGGTGTTTGTGTGGTGTTTGTGTTGGTGTGTGTGTTGGTGTTTGTGTTGGTGGTGTTGGTGTTGGTGTTTGTGTTGGTGGTTTGTTTGGTGTTGGTGTGTTGGTGTTTGTGTTGGTGGTGTTGGTGTTTTGTTGTGTTGTGTTGGTGGTGTTTGGTGTTTGTGTTGATGGTGTTGGTGCTCATGTTGGTGTTTGTGGTGTTGGTGTTGGTGGTGTTGATGTTGGTGGTGTTGCTGGTGTTGTTGTTGGCTTTTGCGATGTTGGTGGTGTTGATGTTGGTTTTGGTGTTGGTGGTGCTGGTATTGTGTTGGTGGTGTTGCTGGTTGCTGGTGCTGGTGGTGTTGGTGGTGTTGGTGATGTTGGTGATGTTGGTGGTGGTGATGATGTTGATGGTGTTGGTGTTGGTGGGTGTGTTAGTGGTGTTGGTGTACGTGGTGATGGTGTGGTGGTGGTGGTGGTGGTGGTGCTGGTGCTGGTGTTGATGTTGGTGGTGTTGGTGGTGCTGGTGTTGGTGCTGGTGTTGGTGTTGTTGGTGTTGGTGGTGCTGGTGTTGGTGCTGGTGTTGGTGCTGGTGTTGGTGGTGTTGTGGTGTTGGTTTGGTGCTGGCATTGCTGGTGTTGGTGTTGGTGTTGTGGTGTTGGTGGTGTTGGAGGTGTTGGTGTTAGTGGTGTTGTTGGTGTTGGTGTTAGTGGTGTTGGTGTTGGTGCTGTTGGTGGTGATGGTGTTGGTGGTGTTAGTGTTGGTGTTGTTGTGTTGGTGGTGTTGGTGTTGTGGTGTGGTGTTGGTGTTTTGGTGTTGGCGTTGGTGTTGTTGGTGTTGCTGTTGTTGTTTGTGGTGTTGGTTTTGGAGTTAATGTTGGTGGTGTTGATGGTGTTGGTGTTGGTGGTGTTGGTGTTGATGGTGTTGGTGTTGGTGTTGTTGGTGTTGTTGTTGGTGTTGGTGTTGTTGGTGTTGGTGTTGTTGGTGTTGTTGGTGTTGGTGGTGTTGGTGTTGTTGTTGATGGTGTTGTTGTTGGTGTTGTTGTGTTGTTGGTGTTGGTGTTGTTGTTGGTGTTGGTGTTGTTGGTGTTGGTGTTGTTAGTGTTGTTGGTGTTGTTGGTGTTGTTGGTGTTGTTGTTGATGGTGTTGGTGTTGGTGTTGTTGCCGTCGTCGTCGTTGTTGTTGTTGTTGTTGTTTTTCTTATTGTTCTTGTTGCTGTTGTTGATATTACTGTTGTTCTTATAGTTGGTGTTGTTGCTGTTCTTGTTGTTACTATCATTGCTGTTGTTGATGTTATATTGGATGTTTTTGTTATTATCGATGCTGTTGTTGTTTTTGTTGTTGCTGCTGCTGTTGTTTATGCTGTTATTGTTGATGTTGTTGTTATTCCTGTTATTCTTACTGTTGTTGTTGTTGTTATTATTGTTGTTGTTTTTATTGTTGTCGTTCTCATTGTCGTTGTTGTTATCATTTGTCCTCCCCAACAGGCTCAGTTTCAGCTGCAGAAGGGTTTAATGGACGGTTTTTTTGTTTTGTTGTTTTTTGTTTTTGTTTTTCGTTTTCTGTTTTGTTTTGTTTGTTTGTTTGTTTGTTTGTTGTTGTTTGTTTGTTTGTTTATTTATACATTTGTTTGTTTGTTTGTTTGTTTTGTGAAAGTTGTTATTTCTGATTATGGTTTGTTGTCTTCGCCGGGCAGTGATTATTGATCTTTTTTGCTGATGGACCACGAGAGGCACTGACTGGTAGGCTGTGTTCCCCCGTGGAAATGCCAGAGGCTCTTTCAGTATAAACAGTCATCCCCACCTTCTGGAAATTCCGTGCTAGAAATTTCCTCTTTTCTGTCGCTCTCTTTATTTCTGCCCTGCTCCTTTGCTTTCTGTCATTTCTTCCTATCATTTTCTGCCTTGCTGGTCCATTCGTACTCTCCGATGCGACAAGGCTTAGCTGGCACGAGGGTCTTCCACGTGTGACTGGGGGAACTTGGGACGAGCGAATACGGATGTTCCCAGAACCGTGAATCCATCGTGAACAATTTGGAATTCCAATTCCTGGGCTGGTCAGCCCAGATCAAAGTGATCGGCATGCCCTGAAATCACAACGGGTAACTGAGAATCTTTTTATCCCTCCCTTTCTCGCCTGGATTGTCGGACTGTCTGTCTACATGTCTGTCTGTTTGTTTGTCTGTATACGTGCCTGTCTGTCTGTATACGTGTCTGTCTGTCTTTATGTCTGTCTGTCTGTCTGTATACGTGTTTGAATGTCTATTCGTCTGTATACGTGTCTGTTTGTCTGTCTGTCTGCACACGTGTCTGTCTGTCTGTCTGTCTGTTTACGTATCTGTCTGCCTGTATACGTGTCTGTCTGTTTGTATACGTGTCTGTATGTATACGTGTCTGTCTGTCTGTATATATGTCTGTTTGTGTGTATACGTGTCTGTCTGTGTGTATACGTGTCTGTCTGTGTGTATACGTGTCTGTCTGTCTGTATATATGTCTGTTTGTCTGTATACGTGTCTGACTGTCTGTATATATGTCTGTTTGTCTGTATACGTGTCTGACTGTCTGTACATATGTCTGTTTGTCTGTATACGTGTCTGACTGTCTGTATATATGTCTGTTTGTCTGTATACGTGTCTGTCTGTATACCTGTCTGTCTGTATACGTGTCTGTGTGTGTGTATACGTGTCTGTCTGTATACGTGTCTGTCTGTGTGTATACGTGTCTGTATACGTGTCTGTCTGTGTGTATACGTGTCTGTCTGTATATGTGTCTGTCTGTCTGTATACGTGTCTGTATACGTGTCTGGCTGTCTGTATATGTGTCTGTCTGTATACGTGTCTGGCTGTCTGTATATGTGTCTGTCTGTATACGTGTCTGTTTGTCTGTATACGTGTCTGTCTGTATGTATACGTGTGTGTCTGTATACGTGTATGTCTGTCTGTATATGTGTCTGTATACGTGTCTGTCTGTCTGTATACGTGTCTGTCTGTATACGTGTCTGTCTGTATACGTGTCTGTCTGTCTGTATACGTGTCTGTCTGTATGTATACGTGTCTGTATACGTGTCTGTATACGTGTCTGTCTGTATACGTGTCTGTATACGTGTCTGTCTGTATACGTGTATGTCTGTCTGTATACGTGTCTGTCTGTATGTATACGTGCATGTCTGTATGTATACGTGTATGTCTGTATGTATACGTGTCTGTCTGTATGTATACGTGTCTGAATGTATACGTGTATGTCTGTATGTATACGTGTATGTCTGTCTGTATACGTGTATGCCTGTCTGTATACGTGTCTGTCTGTATACGTGTCTGTCTGTCTGTATACGTGTATGTCTGTATGTATACGTGTCTGTCTGTATACGTGTCTGTCTGTCTGTATACGTGTATGTCTCTCTGTATACATGTCTGTCTGTATACGTGTATGTCTGTATACATGTCTGTCTGTATACGTGTATGTCTGTCTGTATACATGTCTGTCTGTATACGTGTATGTCTGTACGTATACGTGTATGTCTGTCTGTATACGTGT
>JAPXFY010000030.1:19805991-19810991 GCA_030674185.1 Monoplex corrugatus | reverse complement strand
GTTGTGTTGTGTGTGCTGTGCTGTGTTGTATTGTGTTGTGCTGCGTTGCGTTGTGCTGTGTTGTGCTGCGCTGTGGTATCCTGGTGTGCTGTGATATCGTAGTCTCGCTTTTTCCTTGTTTAATCTTATTCATTACGATTGTAGATTATTCTGTAGTGTGCTTTTTCTATAGATTGAATACTGACAGAGGGTCTTCAAATAACTGGGGAAAAAAAGAAGAAAAATTGCCCCATACTTTGAAGTCATAGGGAAGCGAAGTATTGAGGACTTCAACTTTTTACTTGGCCAGCGTTCTCACGGCCACAGCCATCTTCTCTCTCTCTCGGTACTTTACCTTCTCCAACCCCGAATAGGATCAGGTACTCCTTTACAGCAGGGAGGATCGAAGACCGTACGCTCACAGCTTTTACTGAACAGGGTCAAACTCGTGTGATAGAGATTAGAGGCAGAAGCTTTACCTCTATACTACCAAGTAGGCATTATCTTCGTAGCGGCAGGGCACATGATTGATGATGATGATGATAATGATGATGATGGTGGTGGTGGTGGTGGTGGTGGTGGTGGTGGTGGTGATGATGCTCCCGCTCAATTGTACATTTATCATTCGTTCTTTGATTTAACATCTTTTCACTATGAGTGATATTAGACTGGGAAAAACGGTGTAAGCGCGGAGGATAAAAAAAAAGGGGGGGGGGGGGACAGACAGGAGACAGAGTAAGAGACAGAAAGTTTGTGAAAGGAACAAGCAAGGTCTTAAGAAAAAAGTCATGTGTGAATAGAGAAATGGAATTAAAAACTTAACACTAATACCATAATGTGAAGGAAATTTGACACTGAAAAACAAAAAAAAACTTTATCAACTTTAAGAAATGCATTAACAGGACAATGAACCAACGATTTCTGAAATTTCATCTAATAAAACTTGATCCGATGTGGTGTTAGCCCTGATATGGCTCTAGTAGTCGGCTGGGCTATGAGCAATATGAACTGAACTAAATGTTACTTCTTTTAAAATGCGCATCAGGATGGTTTTCTTGCGTAAACGTCTTTGTTAATAAGAAAATAAAATAGCATTTTGCCATGAACAAACAATGATACAGTGTGAATTGTTGTTCACCGCAAATACATTCGACATTCTGTGTGTGTGTGTGTGTGTGTGTGTGTGTGTGTGTTGTGTGTGTGTGTGTGTGTGTGTGTGTGTGTGTGTGTGTGTGTGTGTGTGTGTGTGTGTGTGTGTGTGTGTGTGTGTGTGTGTGTGTGTGTGTGTGTGTTCTTGCATTCGTTTCTATGTGCCTGCGTCCATATGTACATATGTGTGTAGTAAATTTTCGGCCTGTTGCCCTTTATCAATCGTAGACATAAGATCCACTGGACGAAGCAGCAGGGAAGTTTCAGTCACACAGCTTCAATCCACGAAAAACTACTCTAGGCTGCCGGCACATAATTTTTTATAAGCAGTTGTTTCTCTTGGACCGCGTACCGTATTGTGTTCTCTCAACAATGTTTCCTAACCCGTCCAAGACATTGCCAAACAACAATAGTTGTGCATGCAGAAGTATCATTCTTTGTGAGAGGCAACATTACATGCATTGCATACGAGTATTTGCAAGCAGAAAGGCAGGGAGAAAATAAAACGAAATTTAAAAGGTAAATCCAAATGCACTTGATACAATGACATCTCTTTTAAAAGAAGAAGAAGAAGAACAACAACAACAACAACAACAACATCAACAACACAAAAGAAGAAGAACAAGAAAACGAAGAAATGGTGTAGTGGTTAACGCAACGGACTACCGACTGGAAGGTTGTGGGTTCAATCCCCATCTGTCCCTTCAAAAATCACTGTGGGATTTTTCGGCTCTGACCAATTCCAACTCAGAGTTGGGTGTGCTATGCGGTCATTGTAAGATTGGGACCACACAGTCGATTCTCATCCAATTCACGGATGTGTCATTGAGGGTGTTGCTCAATTCTTCTGGCCAGCACCATAGGTGTCTGTATCTCTCGGGCCTGATGGTGATTCAACAACTTTCCAGTCGTGGTCGGTTGCATTAACCACTACACCACTTCTTCTTCTTCTTCTTCTCCTTCGACTTCGTCTTCCTCGTCTTCCTCCTCTTATTCTTCTTCCTCTTTTTCTCCTCCTCCTCCTTCTTCTTCCTGTTTTCCTTTTTCTTCTTCACATTCACACTCACACGTGCACACACACACACATACACACACACATACCACACACACACATACCACACATAACACACACACTCACTGACAACACAGCACACACACACTACAACTACACACACACACACACACACACTCCGCGGGGTGACATTTCTGAAATACCTATAATAATAATAATTAATAATTAATAATAATAACAATATCGATGATATATATAATAACTAATGATAACATATAATGATAATAAAATTAATATATAATAATAATAATATAAATAATAAATACAATATCGATGATAATATAATAATACATAATGATATACAATAATATAATAATAATATAATAACAATAATATAACAATAATATATCGATGATAATAATAAAATAACAATAATGATAATAATAACAATAATAATAATAATAATAATATTATTATTTTATCATCGTCATCATGCATTACAGTAAAACACATTGAAAATAAAACGCTTTGCGACCTCCATATTTTACAGAAGTTCACGCATCGCCACTTGAATTCCGCAACGTCACTTCCACCTTCTCACGTCACAATGACGCCATTTTGCCCTTCGCTGCTGGCACTGGCTGTCGTCATGGCAACCGTGAAGCTCCTCCTAGCCGACGGTCTGGACTTCAGCGATGGCACAGCCTTCGAGCTAGACGACTTCGACACTATGGAAGACACTTTCCCCAAACGAGGCTTCGGCGACAAACGGGGATTCGGCGATAAGCGCGGGTTCGGCGACAAAAGAGGTTTCGCCGACAAGCGAGGGTTCGGCGATAAGCGAGGTTTCGCCGACAAGAGAGGCTTCGGCGACAAGCGAGCGCCGCAAGAGTTGTACCCTTCTTCCACTCTGCTCTCCGCCCTCTTCAGCGGTTACCACGGACAACCGTTGCCTGGCAACAGCGCGCTGAAGCGTTTGCTGGAAAAAGATGGGATGTGGCAATAATTATCAAATTTCTCCCATTTCTGATCTGATTCGACGGAAAGTGCAGCGGTCTCTTTTGAGTAAGGGCATGTTATCCTAATTATAATATTTAGCGTGGATGGTTTCTACCGGTATTATTCGTTGGTGACTTTTTCTGAGTATGTCCACAAAATAGTATTATGATGTCTTTTAAAAATATTGACAAAAATTTACAAGACCGATATTAAATCGTTCATGCTCAATTCATTCGTTCGAAAAAGAGGTGCATTTCTCCCTCCTTCTCTGTCTCTCTGTCTCTCTGTCTTTGTTTCTCTGTCTCTGTCTCTGTTTCTCTCTTTTCTCTCTCTCTCTCTCTTCTCTCTCTCTCTCTCTCTCTGTCTGTCTCTCTTCTGTCTCTCTCTCTTCTGTCCTCTCTCTCTCTCTGTCTGGCTGTCTGTCTGTCTGTCTCCTCTCTCTCCTCTCTCTCTCTCTCTCTCTCTCTCTCTTTCCATCCCCCAGTCTATCCATCTCGATCTCTGTCTCTGTCTGTCTGTCCCCATATGTCTTTCTCTCACACTCTTTCCCCTTCCTTTTTATCTTAAATTTCTCGCTTTGTCAAAGACACATTCGCGTACATAAGCATTGACACACAATTGCACACACGGAAACACACACAACATACACACAACACACACACTCGCACATATAACACACACATATGGACTAAACACACATACACGCACGCATGCATGCACACATATTGCACACATACACACACATACAAACACACACAAACACACGCGCGCACACACACACATACAAACACACACACACACTTACATACACACACACACCACTAACTCACACATACAAACACACACACACACACACACACACACACACACACACACACACACACACTAACACACACAGACAAAACATAAAAATACACTAACACACCCATACAACACACGAACACACACACAACACACACACACAACACACACAACACACACACACAAACACACACACACACACAACACACACAACACACACAACACACACAACACACACACACACACACACACACACACACACACACACACACCACACACACACGCATACACACACACACACACACACCACAACACACTGACGTAAACCGACTTGAAAATCTTCCTCCTAATATCATTCAAGTTTTCATAGCAACGTTTAGAAAAGAAAAGGCAAACACAAACACTAATATCTGTACTTGTTTCAGCATCTTTTCAGATTCTAAGTGTCTTTCCCAAGCTACTAATAGCAAATCATAATGCACCAAATTAATAATAAGTAGTTCTTTTGTACACCATAATACTCTACATGCCAATGCTGTGGGTGTATATCACGCTCTAAGCATATTACACTTTGATAACAAGGGTACGATAAGCGTTAGTGACATAACGTAAGATTTGTTTTAAAACTGTGGGAGCGTATATAACTCATGTATAAGAAACATTGCATAATTTAAGCACAGCCATGTACGTACACCCAGGACATCGATGGCATAATATGCACTTACGATATATGAGTATTTGCTGCACTAAAGACGTGTGTACTTTTGGTTGGTGGCGTATGGGTACGTGGGTACCGAGGACATGTACTTTTGGATCAGTGGTGATGATATAGGTACATGGGTACCGTTGAATAAAGATGAGACCCTTGCTACGGACATGAAAACTATGCATTGTCTTTTATCGCTTTTATTCAGTCTGTGAGTGTTGCAGAGAGTGTACGTGTGAGAATTGTGTATAGGTGTTTGTTTGTGAGTGTGTGTGTGTGTGTGTGTGTGTGTGTGTGTGTGTATGTGTGTGTGTGTGTGTGTGTGTGTGTGTGTGTGTGTGTGTGTGTTTTGTT
>JAPXFY010000030.1:19798491-19800991 GCA_030674185.1 Monoplex corrugatus | reverse complement strand
TATGCAGCGAACACGTGAACGAATCACACTTGGTATCACCTTGAAAGATCGCAAAACGGCTCAGTGGATCAGAGAAAGAACTAAAGTGCTAGACATCCTGGAAACCATCAACAAACTGATATAAAACTGGGCAGGACATCTCACTCGAAGAATGGACAGTCATTGGACAACAAAAACCCCGTTCTGGATACCAAGAAACGGCACTGGCAATAGAGGAAGACAGAAAATTAGATGGAGAGACGACCTAGATGGATTTGACAAGAACTGGAGAGGAAAAGCCTGTCTCCACTCGGAGGGGAATCACATTGTAATATATAATTGTATATAATATGCTCTCTATAATTTTCCATTGTTTTTATTCTTTCTCCCCATTTATAGCCGTGTGTGTGTGTGTGTGTGTGTGTGTGTGTGTGTGTGTGTGTGTGTGTGTGTGTGTGTGTGCGTGGGTGCGTGTGTGTGCGTGCGTGCGTGCGTGTGTGTGCGTGCGTGCGTGTGTGTGTGTTTCAGCGCTTAGATTTGATTTTATCAAGATTTTGCGCTATATAAATATTGTAATTATTATTATTATTAAAAGCGCTGGAACGAAGTGAATGGAAGCAGCTGGGGAAGGCCTGCGTGCAACAACCGACTTTCGATGACTGAAAGAAGAAGAAGAATGATCAATTTTCACGATAATAATCTCCTGCAACCCGAAATTAAGGTAAGCACGAGATCAGGTCACAAAACGACAAAGAGTCAGAGGACAGTTTTCACGATTCTATTTTAACTGATTTTCATTACGATACAAACCAGAAAAACACAAAAATACAATTTGATAAAGATTTATTAACGATAGTCCCCTGCAAACCGAATGTGAAGTCACCACAAAGATCAGGACAAGAAGAGCCATAACGTCAGGTACAATGTTCATATTACTATGATGATTTCATTCTACGGCTCCCAAGCGAACCGATAGTAAGGCCTCAAGATCAGGACGTGTATGGCCGCAAAGGCCAGGACAGTGTTCACAATGATACGACCATTTGATGCTACGGATCCCCAGTCATGCTCCCTGTGACGTGAGTGGCGCGTGCAGCTCACGTGGTGGTCACGTGACATCCCTTCAACCGAAGATGGACACGTCTGTATCCGTACAGGGAGGAGGGCATCCCCTGAAAAAAAGACAAGAATATAATTATTGTGAAAAACAGTTCAGTCCATCTGTGTTAGAAAATAATCCGTCAGTGGTCAAATCAACTCAGCATCGTCGTCATCATCATCATCGTCGTCGTCGTCATCGTCGTCGTCATCGTCGTCTTCGTCGTCCTCTTCCTCTTCCTCCTCCTCCTCCTCCTCATCATCATCATCATCATCATCATCACCACTACCATCACCATCCTCGTCGTCGTCGTCATCATCATCATCATCGTCGTCGTCGTCATCATCATATCATCAGCAGCAGCAGTAGCAGCAGCAGCAGTAGCAGCAGCAGCAGTGGTGGCAGCAGCAACAACTTCTTCTTCTTCTTCTTCTTCTTCTTCTTCTTCTTCTTCTTCTTCTTCGTTGTCGTCGTCGTCGTCATCGCCATCATCATCATCATCATCTTCTTCTTCGTTGTCGTCGTCGTCGTCATCATCATTATCATCATCATCATCATCATCATCATCATCATCATCATCATCATCATCATCATCATCATCATCATTATCACCTTCTTCTTCTTCTTCTTCTTCTTCTTCTTCTTCTTCTTTTCCTCCTCCTCCTCCTCCTCCTCCCTGAACTTCGTGAAGAGTCCTTGGGGCGCTGCTCTATTATCATATTCCTGCAGCTCTGTTAATTGTGTACCAAAACCTGGGTCTCTGCAAAGGTCAGTCCATCTTTTTTTTTTTCGGTTCTATATAACATTCAAGAACTCTCTTCCTGATATTGATTGATAAGCATTTGTTGGTAAGAACGCTTTTCATCTTCTTGAATGCTGTTTTGGTTTGGCCGATTGCTGGCTATTTCTGGTATGCATCTGCCGTCTGGTGAAATGCTCGTTCCCATATATTTAAACTTATCAACCTGTCTCTAAGTTTTGCCATTTGCTTTTATTTTGCATGAGGGGATTTCGTGTTTTTACTGATTACCATGATTTCAATCTTCTTGCTATTTAGCTCCGACCTTTAAGTTTTGCTTTCTATTTCTATTATATTCCCAAGGTTTTGTAAGTCCCTTTCATTTTCTGCAACTAGCACGGCGTCATCTGCGTAACGAATGTTGTTTATCATTTTTCCTCCAACTTTAAATCCAGGGTATTCTTGTAGATTTCTCATGATGTTTTCGCTATAAAGTGAAAACAGAACTGGTGACAAAACAAAACCTTGCCAGACTCCTCTTTTGATATTTTGGAAAGAGCTTATATCGTTTTCTATTCTCATCGCAGCTGTTTGTTCCCAATATATATTTCGGATTATTCGTAGATCTTTTCAATCAATATTGAGTCTTTCTAGTTGGTTGATCAATTCTTCAAGTCTTACCC
>JAPXFY010000030.1:19780991-19793491 GCA_030674185.1 Monoplex corrugatus | reverse complement strand
GTTTGTATTTGTGTTTCTGGGGGGGTGTGGGTAGGTAGAGACATGTGTGTGTGTGTGTGTGTGTGTGTGTGTGTGTGTGTGTGTGTGTGTGTGTGTGTGTGTGTGTGTGTGTGTGTGTTTTAGTGTGTGTGTGTGTATGTTGTGTGTGTGTTGTGTGTGTGTTTGTTGTGTGTGGTTCGTTCGTTCTTTAATTTAACGTCTTTTCACTATAAGTGTCTGTGTGTGTGTGTGTGTGTGTGTGTGTGTGTGTGTGTGTGTGTGTTGTATGGGGTAAGTGTGTGTGTGTATGTATGTGTGTGTGTGTGTGTGTGTGTGTGTGTGTGTGTGGTGTTGTATGGGGTAAGTGTGTGTGTGTATGTGTGTGTGTGTGTGTGTGTTAGTGTGTGTGTGTGTGTGTGTGTGTGTTGTGTGTGTGTTGTGTGTGTGTGTGTGTGTGTGTGTATGTTGTGTGTGTGTTGTGTGTGTGTTGTGTGTGTGTTTATTGTGTGTGTTCGTTCGTTCTTTAATTTAACATCTTTTCACTATAAGTGTGTGTGTGTGTGTGTGTGTGTGTGTGTGTGTGTGTGTGTGTGTGTGTGTGTTGTGTGTGTGTGTTTTGTGTGTGTGTGTGTTGTGTGTGTGTGTGTGTGTGTGTGTGTGTGTGTTGTATGGGGTAAGTGTATGTGTGTGTGTGTGTGTGTGTGTGTGTGTGTGTGTTGTGTTGTGTGTGTTGTATGGGGTATGTGTGTGTGTGTTGTGTGATTTGTATGGGGTAAGTGTGTGTGTGTGTGTGTGTTGTATGGGGCAAGTGTGTGTGTGTTGTGTGTGTTGTATGATGTAAGTGTGTGTGTGCTGTGTGTGTTGTATGGGGTAAGTGTGTGTGTGTGTTGTGTGTTGTGTGTGTTGTATGGGGTAAGTGTGTGTGTGTGTTGTGTGTGTTGTATGGGGTAAGTGTGTGTGTGTGTTGTGTGTGTTGTATGGAGTAAGTGTGTGTGTGTGTGTCTGTGTGTCTGTGTGTCTGTCTGTCTGTCTGTCTCTCTGTTACTGCGTGCGTGTGTCTGTGTGTGTTCGTTTGTATTTGTGTTTCTGAGGGGGTGTGGGAGAGATATTTGTGTGTGTAGATGTGTGTGCGCTTTTCTGTTTGTGTGTGTGTATGTGTGTGTGTGTGTGTGTGTTCGTTCCTTGATTTAACGTCTTTTCACTATAAGTGATATTAGACGGATAAAAATGGCATGGAGGATGATTTTGGGGGGGGGGGGGGAGGAGGGGAAAGAAGGGAACAGAGTAAGAGACGGAAAAAAAAAATTAAAAGGAACCGGCAAGGTCTTTAGAAAAATGATATGGATGATCAGAGAAATGAAACTAGAACAACGTTAACATCAAATGTAAAAGAAAAATCGTCATAAAAAGCAAAACAAAACAAAATAAGATAATGATAATTAAAATAATAACCTTAAAGTAACGCATTAACAGGACTGTGAACCAATGATTCTGAAATTTTAACTAACAGAACTTGATCTGATATCACTTCTTTAAAATGCTTTTCAAGATAGTTTCCTTGTGTAAACATCTTTGGTAAAAAATAACGAAGCTTTCTGCAGTAAAACAAACAGTGATACAATGTGAATTGTTCACCGCAAATACATAAAACGTTTTTACAATATTTTGTTTTCAAAGCGTTCAGTTGAATACGAAAATATGTGGTAACAATTAATCTCAAATGATATATCGAAGAATACTGCATTTTTTTACAGAGATTTTGAACTGAAAGTTTGATTCTTTTTTGAGACACAAATTTTTCATTTAAATGTTCATGAAATCGAATCCATGATGCTAATTCTAGCGAGTTGTAAGCTTCTTTTACCGAGGTGTTAACATGTAATTCTATGGAATTTTCAAAACGGAGTGCACCGGATTTAGCTGCTCTGTCAACTACGTTGTTGCCGTGAAGACCAACGTGAGAAGGCACCCAGCATAAACTGATTTCCGAGCCATTTATCTTTAAACAGTGTATTAGATGATTTGCCTCAATTATTAAATCAGGTCTTGTGTCTGTATCAAAAGACTGTAAGGCATATAATACAGATTTTGAATCAACAAACAGAACTACTTTGAAAGGCACAGGCCGAAGGCTTATTAAATAATGCAACGCTTGAACAACAGCGACCAATTCTGCTGTATATATGTTGTATGATGTAAGTGTGTGTGTGCTGTGTGTGTTGTATGGGGTAAGTGTGTGTGTGTGTTGTGTGTTGTGTGTGTTGTATGGGGTAAGTGTGTGTGTGTGTTGTGTGTGTTGTATGGGGTAAGTGTGTGTGTGTGTTGTGTGTGTTGTATGGAGTAAGTGTGTGTGTGTGTGTCTGTGTGTCTGTGTGTCTGTCTGTCTGTCTGTCTCTCTGTTACTGTGTGCGTGTGTCTGTGTGTGTTCGTTTGTATTTGTGTTTCTGAGGGGGTGTGGGAGAGATATTTGTGTGTGTAGATGTGTGTGCGCTTTTCTGTTTGTGTGTGTGTGTGTGTGTGTGTGTGTGTGTGTGTGTTTCTTCTGTGTGTGTGTGTGTGTGTGTGTGTGTGTGTGTGTGTGTGTGTGTGTGTGTGTGTGTGTGCATGTATGTAGGTGCGTGAGTGCGTGTGTATTTGCGTTAGTATTTGTGTGTATGCATGTACATATGCGAGTGTGTATGTATGTGTGTGTGTGTGTGTGTGTGTGTGTGTGTGTGTGTGTGTGTGTGTGTGTGTGTGTGTGTGTGTGATTGAGCGGTACGAGTCAAATGCAAGCACACTGTAATTTCAGAGACTTTGATGAGTAAAAAGAAGTAACGTATCGTATCGTATCGTATCGTATCTTATCGTATCGTAAGTCGTATCGTATATCGTACCGTATCGTGTCATGTGGTGTTGTGTGGTGTTGTGTCGTGTCGTGTTGTGTTGTGTTGTATTGTATTGTGTCGTGTCGTGTCGTGTCGTCTCGTGTCGTGTTGTCTTGACTTTGTCTTGTGTTATGTTATGTTGTATAACTCTGCATTGCATTGCTCTGTAGTTATTGACACTGGTTTCGATTTCAAATGCCCCAAAGTTTTTGGGAACAAAACAAATCTTTGAAAATCTCTACTCAATCACATCCCATAATATACCAGCAAAACTAGATGACAGCTTTGGAAACAATGGCACATTTTAATGTGCTTTTTTTTATACAGAAAACAGTGGATGTGAAAATGCATCGCACTCTTCTCAGACAATGACTGTGTTTAATTAAGTTAATCAAATTTAGACGCAGCCGAGATAAATATGAGGACTAAAGTAGGCAAACGGAAAAGGAAAATCGACAGGATCAATTGTTGTTTTTTTGTGAAAAAAAAAAAGCCTAAATTGAGGTTTCAGTCCATTTTTTGAAAAGCCCTAAATTTGATAACAATAGACTGAAATTCGGGTCACAGATAGCCCTTGCTTAATGCGGAAGATGTACTTGTAGCGAGAAGGGATAGATTCGTGTGGAGGGCCATGATCACCAACGCCATGCGGCAGGGCACATGATTATGATAATGATGATGATGATGATGATGATGATGATGATGATGATGATGATGATGATGATGGTGATGATGATGATGATGATGATGATGAACGTGGTGTCTAAATAGTTTAGTGTAAAAATGAAAATCATCAACTACAATTAAGCATGTGTATACGATTTAGGAAAGTTGTGAATATAATTATGATTAGTGATCATAATGCGCATATGAATAATTAATTAATCAATGATGAACTTAAACATACTGGAACTTTAATTTCATGATTTTAATCTCAGTATGTCCTGTAGGTCTGTATACTTTTGGAAAATGCTTCAGTTCAGTTTTCCATCGTTTCGTTCCTACTACAAGACCAAGCTAATTGTAATACGAAAAATACGAAACAACAATAAAAATTTCATTAATAAACATAAAACAAAAAAAACTGTACAATAAAAAGGAACCAGAAAAAAAACACGAAAAAAGAATAAGAACGCGTATTTAATACAACAAGACAAGACAATAAATATTGTATGAAATATTGTACTAAATATTGTATTGAATATTGTATTAATGTTGTATTAAATACCCCGCGTTCTTATTCTTTTTTCGTGTTTTTTTTTCTGGTTCCTGTTTGCTTGAACCCGGGTAGTCACACTTGTTTTGGATTTTGTACAATAAAGAATCTGGTTTAGAAAGTGTTATGTCCTCAACACCTTGGAAATAATTCATAACTGTTTCAAAAATAGCATTGGACAATGTGTCCATTTTTTCAAACCTCCTCCTGACCTTAATCAGACAAAATGCCTACGTGCAACTGAAACAAAATATGAAAGTGGTGTTTGAAAACAGCTCCGTTTTCAGACAAAATTCAGAGAAGGTATACATGCAACCTAAACCAGTCCATTCTGATGAGAATATCGACGTGAGCTTACCTTCAAAAAATGTAAATCCAAAGACTGGTTTAGGTATGCTGCCTTGTTGCTCGGTGAATCTCGTATGAATAACTAAAGCAGACGACAACAAAGAGGCCAGTTTCTCCCCTTTACATAAGCTCTTATTGGCAATAAAAACAGATAGACAAACCATATTCGCGTTCTCTTTCTAACCATATTCGCGATCTCTTTCTCGTAGCCGGAACATCTCGAAAACAGAATATTAATCTTCATATTTTTCATATTCCTATTTATTTTATTTTTATTTATTTTTTTTTTGTTTTTTGGTCACAATAGATTTACCATATGAAACTCGGGCTGCTTGCGGAGCTCATCGCTGCAGTACAGCGCTTTTTCTTTTTTACCAAACTATATAGACAGGCAAGAAGCTAACTGACCTTCAAGGGGAAGGACCTAAAAATGAATCCGTCTCGCCAATGTTTTATACGAGACAGCCGAGCAAAAGCTCTGTTCTTCACGATTTCAACTCCGTGGGATCTTTAACGTGCGTAGGCCAGAAGACACATAGGTCCGACTCGGTGTTCGGCCCTTCCGAAGGACTAGACGTTCAGTTCGATTTTCCAGTCAAACTAAAGAGAAAAGTCGAGGCGAACAAATGAACCATACTGCCGCGAGGTTGACAAAACATGCCAGGAACCAGGAAAAAAAAACACGAAAAAAGAATAAGATGGCGTACTTAATACAACAAGACAAGAAAGCGCAATTTTTCGGCCAACTGGCCTTGGTCAAGCGTATCAACGAAAAAATATTGAACGGACTTGCAGAGTGGCTGAGGACAAAGAGGGTAGAAGATATGCTTGCGGCAACAAGGGACAGATGCATATGGAGGGCCATGATCGCCAACGCCACGTGGCAAGGCACTTGATGATGATGATGGTCAAGGCCAGTTGGCCGAAAATGTGCGCCTGTCTTTTCTGGTTGTATTAAATACCCATTCTGATTCTTTTTTTTTGTTTGTTTTTTTTTTTCTGGTTGTTTGCTTGAACGCGGGCAGTCACATTTGTTTTGGAAACAAGACAGGCACAAATTTTGAGTTGACAAAATCATCATGGTGCAATAGTAAGCGCAACGGACTACCGACTGTTGATGCACGGATGCGAAGCGTGGACAATCAACACGCAAAATCAGAATAAGGTCGAGGATGCTGAAATGTAGTTTCTACGAAGAATGTTAAGGGTTTCAGGGACAGCGAAGAAAACAAACGAGACAGTCTTGAAGGAAGCAAGCACCAAAAGACATCTCATAAGGAAGATCAAGAAAAGACAAGCAACGTTTATTAAACGTTTTATGAGACGAGAGGAATCTGAGCACCTGGTCACAACAGGAAAGCTCGAGATGAAAGGAGCACCAGGTAGACCAGGGAGAAAATATTGCGCGGACTTGCAGGGTGGCTGAGGACAGAGAGGGTCATCAGGTGCTCTGCCGCATGGCGTTGGCGATCATGGACTTCCATCTGTCTCTATCTCTTGTTGCCCCTAGCATCTCCCCCACCCTCCCCGTCCCCAGCCACTCTGCAAGTCCGTCTAGCATTTTCTCCCTGGGTCTACCTGGTGCTGTCCTTTCCTCCAGCTTTCCCGTTGTGACCAGGTCTTCCAAATCCCCCTTCCTCATAA
Source organism: Monoplex corrugatus (assembly GCA_030674185.1). Taxonomy (NCBI): domain Eukaryota; kingdom Metazoa; phylum Mollusca; class Gastropoda; order Littorinimorpha; family Ranellidae; genus Monoplex; species Monoplex corrugatus. The sequence goes on along the minus strand of JAPXFY010000030.1, from coordinate 19,787,437 downwards.
AATGGCCTATAAATGTTGCCTGTCTTTTCCTAATCTTCCTTATGTGTGATCTAATTGTGTCTGCCTCCATCAAGACTGTCTCGTTTGTTTTCTTTGCTGTCCGTGGAACTCTCAACATCCTTCTTAGAAACCACATCTCAGAGATGGTGGCATATGAAATTGCAAAGACAAAGGATAGATTCGTATGGAGGGCCATGATGGCCAACGCCACGCGTCATGGCACATGATGATGCTGATGATGACAACCAACTGACCATTGCGTGTTTGAATCACCATCAGTCTTGACAAAACAATTGTGACCTCCCACCACGAAATCAGTCTTGACTAGCATTTTGGGTATTTTCAGATATACATATCACTGGAAAGTGTACATTCTGCTGATTATTTTATAAAGCTTGTACTCAAAAAAAAATGTAGAAGTTATGTATGTTTAAAGTCATTAAGTTGTATGACGGCTATTTTGAGAAAACGGCCTCCAAAGTTTCGTGTGCTCTCCTACACATTTTCCTTAAATTTCTTTATTTGGTGGCTTTGACCCAGTTTGTTTCTAATTTTAGCTGTCATTATCTGAAAGGTGCACCAAAGAGCTTTCCATCAGTGTATTACATGTGCGGGTACTGTACAGGTTACGGTTCATAATAAGAGACAAAAATAGGTACTTTTGATAGGAAATTGCGTTCTTTCTGCTGCGATCAGTGCATTAAAATACCATTTTAAATTGATTAATAATATTTTTCAAGAAAAAAAAATTCTGAGGGGGATAGATTAGTCTACAGAAATCAATTTTGAGAAAAAGTCAAAACACTCCAGATAGACCCTCAGTCACCTTTTCAGCTCCTAGTGCTGTTCCACTGACTGCGAGTTAAGACTGATTTCGTGGTGGGAGGTCACAATTGTTAAAAAAAAAAACTGTTCCAACTTCTGTGGCCACTAAGGTGGCGTATAAAATGGGACGAAAAAAAGTTGAGAAATATTGGCAGTTATTTCAAGGGGTATTCACCACGCTCGGACAACTCCATATGTGCCCACCTGAATCTGCCAGTAATTATATGACAGATTTCCTGAGCCTGCACAAAACCCTATGTGCTGTTTTTTGTGTTTTTTGGTTATTTGTTGTTGTTGTTGTTGTTTTAGATAGACACAAAGTAACCTCCCTGAGCGCGATGATCAGTGAAAAAGAAAAACAAAAAAGACATAGACCCCAACTTTTTTCGCACCAGACGTGGACACGGTAGATGAAATCCAACACAGAAGGTCACCACGAGATCAGAGTATGAAGGGACACAACTGTGATATTATCTTCAGGATGCTGACATTACTGCTGATTTCATGATACTGGAGGTAACAATAGATACTAATAGTGGGCATAACAATATAATTTTTTTAAAATAATAGTGATAATAATAGTGTTTATTTATTTATTTACTGATTTATTATTTATTTATTTGTTTATATATTTATTTATTATATATTTATTTATTTATATTCATTTATTCACTTATTCCTTTATTTGTTTATGTATTTATTTATTTTTCTTTTTATCTATTTATCTATTTATTTATCTGTTTGTTTAAATTCGAAGATGATTAAATTAGATGGAAAGAGGAATCTCATCTCTCTCTCTCTCTCTCTCTCTCTCTCTCTCTCTCTCTCTCCTCTCTCTCTCTCTGCCTCTCTCTCTCTCTCTCTGCCTCTCTCTCTTTCTCTCTCTTTTTCTCTGCCCCTCTCCCTTTTCTTCTCTTTCTCTCTCTCTCTTTCTCTCTCTCTCTTTCTGTCTGTCTGTCTCTCTCTCTCTCTGTCTTCTGTCTGTCTGTCTGTCTCGTTTTTCTTTTTTTTTTTTCCCTTTGATATAGCTGTTTATGATTGTGTCGTTCCCTTGTTTTTTGGTCTGTCTTCTTCTCTGGTGGGCTGCTTTTGGGGGTTTGATTAATAAACTCATTTATATAGCTCAAACATGCCATGGCAAAAGCATGCTCCTTGCACCTTACAGGAGTGGAACAAACAATGCGCTTGCACACACACACACACACACACACACACACACACACACACACACACAAACAACACACACACACAACACACACACACACCCCACCATATATATATATATATATATATAAAATTTTATATATATAATATAAAAATACATGTATATATATATCTTTATTTTGAGATACTGGTTTTGGTTTTATTGAAAACCGATCAAAAATCAATATAATGGCAAAAAAAAACAAAGTCCAACAAGTGAAAGATCACATTAAAAGCAACAGTTCAATATAAAAAAAGTGAAAATTGACAAAAAAAGTGAGATACAGGGTTCTGGCTGTCAACCCTCGAATATATATATATATATATATAAATATAACACTGGATGTTATATCCTGGTATAAATCAGGCGGAGAGATACAGACATATGCACTGTTGGTTAGGAAAGCTGAGGAACCCCTCAATGTCAGCGCACTTGTGTAAATGTGACTCTGATCTTTCACCTCATTCAGCAAACTTCACTGAATTGAAATTTTCCCAGCCGCATTCATTTTGCCAAATCAGTGTTGTTTTCAACAGGAAAGCTGGAGGGAAAGAGAACACGAGGTAGACCAATGGAGAAAATACTGGACGGACTTGCAGGGTGGCTGAGGACAGAGAGGGTGGGAGATGTGCTTGCAGCGATAGGGAAAGATTCGTGTGGAGGGCCATCATCACCTACGCCATGATGATGATGATGATGACGACGATGATGATGATGATGATGATTGATGATGAATAATGTTGTAGCAGAAATATCTTCAAATGAATCATTCGTATTCAGATCACGGCTGTCTAAATATGCTGCCATCCTGATCTATACGTGTCACAAATAAAAACGGACCAGTAATAACATTTGAAATAAAATCCTAAAAAAACAGCTGATAGTTAGTTTTTCAAACACTCAGAGGGGTAGGCAAGTGGACATACAGACAGGTAGATAGATAAACCGTCCAAACCCCTTAACAGACAGAGAAACAGACAGACAGACAGACAGACAGACACCACGTATCAGTGTTAAAGTATCTTCCTTTTTTTTCAATAGAGGTTGAAAAAAATCAGTAGGTGTGTCAAGACTGGCACCAGAATATATTTCAAATAATCACACACACACACACAACACACACACACACACACACACACACACACACACACACACACACGCAACGCACGCACCACGCACACACACACGCACACACACACGCACACACACACACACACACAACACCCGTCTAAAAGCACATATGTGAACAGACATTAAAAGAAATAACGAACGAACGACACACACACACACCACACATACACACCACACACACACACACACACACAACACCACACACACACACACACACACACACACACACACACACACCACACACACACACACACACACACACACACACACACACACACACTTAGAGACAACAAGGGCAGATATAAACCAATCTCACTGCTATTTCACAGTAGATATAAAACAAAAACCATTTATTTTGAGTGTCAGGATTCAAGCTTTTTTTTCGTTTTTTTATTTTTTATTTTATTTTTTTTGTCCGGCCCTCATCTTTGTGTCACTGTACCCTACACCGCTTATTTTCGGCTCCCCAACACACCTCAAAAACCATCAAAACAGAGGCCACCATGGGTGCACTACGTGAAGGTTACGAAATCTGGGACATGTTTCCAACAATGACAATGACGACGGGGCATGATAATCATAATGTTGTGGAGTTCCGTTTAGGACTGAGACTATAGACTGCTCATGACAGGGCTTTACTCTGTACGCTATCATAGTATATCTTGGCGTCAACCAGGCCCGAGAGATTCAAGCACCTGCAGTTACTGGTTTCAGGAGATTTTGAACAACACTTCTAGTAACAGGTCTGTTAAGTTGATGGGATTCAATTGCGTAGTCCAAGTCTTCTTCTTACACATGACATGCCAAACTCTGGGTAAGAGTTGGTCAGAGTCGACGACAACTTTCTGTGTCTCCCTCTCTTCTCTCTGTCTCTGTCTCTCTCTGTCTCTCTCTGTCTGTCTTTCTCTCTCTCTCTCTCTCGTCTCTCTGTCTCTGTCTTCTCTGTCTGTCTTTCTCTCTCTCTGTCTCTGTCTCTCGTCTCTCTGTCTCTGTCTCTCTCTGTGTCTTCTCTCTCTCTCTCTCTCTCTCTCTCTCTGTCTCTCGTCTCCCCCTCCCCTCCCCTCTTTCTCTCTCTCGTCTCTCTGTCTCTGTCTCTCTCTCTGTCTTTTTCTCTTCTCTCTGTCTCTCTCGTCTCCCCCTCCTCTCTCTCTCTCTCTGTCTTTCTCTCTCTCTCTCTCTCTCTCTCCTCTCTGTATGTCTGTCTGTCTGTCTGTCTGTCTCTCTCTCTTCTCTCTGTCTCTGTCTCGGTCTCGGTCTCTCTCTCTCTCTGTCTCGGTCTCTCTCTCTCTCTCTCTCTCTCTCTCTCTGTCTCGGTCTCTCTCTCTCTCTCTCTCTCTCTTCTTCTTTCTCTCTCTCTCTCTCTGTCTCGTCTCTCTCTCTCTCTGTCTCGTCTCTCTGTCTCGTTCTCTCTCTCTGTCTTTCTCTCTCTCTCTCTCTCTGTCTCTCTCGTCTCTCCCTCCTCTCTCTCTCTCTCTCTCGTCTCTCTGTCTCTGTCTCTCTCTCTCTGTCTTCTCTCTCTCTCTCTGTCTCGTCTCTCTCTCTCTCTGTCTCGTCTCTCTGTCTCGTTCTCTCTCTCTGTCTTTCTCTCTCTCTCTCTGTCTCTCTCGTCTCCCCCTCCTCTCTCTCTCTCTCTCTCTCTCTCTCGTCTCTTCTTCTGTCTCTCTCTCTGTCTTTTTTTCTCGCTCTTCTGTCTCTCGCGTCTCCCCTCCTCCTCTCTCTCTCTGTCTGTCTGTCTTTCTCTCTCTCTCTCTGTATGTCTGTCTGTCTGTCTGTCTGTCTCTCTCTCTCGTCTCTCTGTCTCTGTCTCTCTCTCTCTGTCTTTCTCTCTCTCTCTGTCTTTCTCTCTCTCTCTCTCTCTGTCTCTCTCGTCTCCCCTCCTCTCTCTCTCTCTCTGTCTGTCTGTCTGTCTGTCTGTCTCTCTCTCTCTCTCTCTCTCTCTCTCGTCTCTCTGTCTCTGTCTCTCTGTCTGTCTTTCTCTCTCTGTCTGTCTGTCTCTCTCTCTCTCTCTCTCTGTCTCTCTCTGTCTCTCTCTGTCTCTCTGTCTGTCTTTCTCTCTCTCTCTCTCTCTCTCTCTCTCTCTCTCTCTCTGTGTCACTCAATAGTTTGAACTAACAAGATTTAATCCCTCGTCAACCCTTTGACCCCCGCATCCTGTCCACCAGCTTCCTGCATTGTCAACCCTGCTAGCAAAGCAGTTGGTGGACAGGGTTTGGGAGTTAAAGGGTTAATCTGTAATCAAACCGCTTCGTCACTGACAACCACAGTAAAAATCATAATGAGTGTATTTTAACCCTTTAACTCCCGCACCCTGTCCACCATCATACCGCATAGTCAATCATGCTAGTAAAGCGAAAACGTAACCCTCTGACTCCCTCACCCTATCCACCAGCTTCCTGTATCTGAAACACGCATGCACACACACACACACACACACACCACACACAACACACACACACACACACACAACACACATACATACACACTTCCTGTAGGAAGCTGGTGGATAGGGTGAGGAAGTCAAAGGGTTAAGTTTTTGCATTTGGTGGATAAGTGCAGGAGTCTAAGGGTTAAAGCCATCCTCACACGCCATACACACACACACACACACACACACACACACACACACACACACACACACACACACACACACACACACACACACACACACACACACACACACATACACACTGACGACATGGGCGAATACGAACTAGTCACACCAGCTGTTAAAAAAGAAAAGAACGACCAAGGGAAAAAGGGAGATAATTAGTATGAGCGTCACGTGTGTGTTTTCATCTTCTGCCATATCGCGGCTGTCTGTGGGTGTTGTGCGCCTCGTTAATTCTGTCTGTCCTGTTGGCTCTCCCACCCCATCCCCCAAACCCATCCCTCCCACCCACCTCACCCCAAACGTACGAACATACACTTCTCACACACAGCTTGTAAACACTCCCAGCTTTGCTTCGGTGGCCTCATAGTCCTACCCACTTCATTAATTTAAAATGCAATACAGCTAAAAACAAAAACAACAAAAATCTCACAAGATGGTCAGGACAAACTGTTGATCTTTTTCTCTCTCTCTGTCTCTGTTTCTGTTTTGTCTGTCTGTCTGTCTGTCTGTCTGTCTCTCTCTCTCTTTATGTATGTATATATATATATATACTATATATATACACATATGTATACATATATAGATATATATTATATATATGTATATGTATATATATATATATATGTCTTTCTCTCTGTCTCTGTCTATGTCTCCCTTTCTCATTCTCTGTCTCTG
>JAPXFY010000030.1:19760991-19765991 GCA_030674185.1 Monoplex corrugatus | reverse complement strand
ACCTATCCCCTTGCACCCCATCTGTCCCATTCCCCCTCACCACCCTCTACCATCCCCTCACCACCCCACCTATCCCATTACCCCTCTGTCCCATTCCCCCTCACCACCCTCTACCTATCCCCTTACACCCCATCTGTCCATTCCCCCTCACCACCCTCTACCTATCCCCTTACCCCCATCTGTCCCATTCCCCCTCACCACCCTCACCTATCCCCTTACACCCCATATGTCCCATTCCCCTCACCACCATCTACCTATCCCCTTACCCCCTCTGTCTCATTCCCCCTCACCACCCTCTACCTATACCCTTACCACCTCTGTCCCATTCCCCCTCACCACCCTCCACCTATCCCTTACCCCCATCTGTCCCATTCCCCCTCCCACCCTCCACCTATCCCTTACCCCCATCTGTCCCATTCCCCCTCACCACCCTCCACCTATTCCCTTACCACCCATCTGCCCCATTCCCCCTCACCACTCTCTACCTATCCCCTTACCACCTCTGTCCCATTCCCCCTCACTACCCTCTACCTCTCCCTTACACCCCTCTGTCCCATTCCCCCTCACCACTCTCTACCTATCCCCTTACCCCTCTGTCCCATTCCCCCTCACCACCCTCTACCTATCCCCTTACCCCCTCTGTCCCATTTCCCCTCACCACCCTCCACCTATCGCCTTACACCCTATCTGTCCCATTCCCCCTCACCACCCTCCACCTATCGCCTTACACCCTATCTGTCCCATTCCCCTCACCACCCTCTACCTATCCCCTTACCCCCTCTGTCCCATTCCCCCTCACCACACTTTACCTTTTCCCTTACCCCTCTTCCCATTCCCCCTCAACACTCTCTACCTATCCCCTTACCCCATCTCCCATTCCCCCTCACAACTCTCTACCTATACCCTTACCACCCCATCTGTCCCATTCCCCCTCACCACTCTCTACATATACCCTTACCACCCCATCTGTCCCATTCCCCCTCACCACTCTCTACCTATACCCTTACCACCCCATCTGTCCCATTCCCCCTCACCACCCTCTACCTATACCCTTACCACACCCATCTGTCCCATTCCCCCTCACCACCCTCTACCTATACCCTTACCACCCCATCTGCCCCATTCCCCCTCACCACCCTCCACCTATCCCTTACACCCCATCTGTCCCATTCCCCCTCACCACCCTCACCCATCTGTCCCATTCCCCCACATCACCCTCTACCTCCATCTGCCCCATTCCCCTGACCATCCTCCACCTATCCCCTTACACCCCATCTGTCCCATTCACCTCACCACCCTCCACCTATCCCCTTACACCCCATCGGCCCATTCCCCCTCACCACTCTCTAACTATCCCCTTACCACCCATCTGCCCCATCTCCCCTCACCACTCTCTATCTATCCCCTTACCACCCCATCTGTCCCATTCCCCCTCACCACTCTCTATCTATCCCCTTACACCCCATCTGCCCCATTCCCCCTCGCCACACTCTATCTATCCCCTTACACCCCATCTGCCCCATTCCCCCTCACCACTCTCTATCTATCCCCTTACACCCCATCTGTCCCATTCCCCCTCACCACTCTCTATCTATCCCCTTACCACCCCATCTGCCCCATTCCCCCTCACCACTCTCTATCTATCCCCTTACACCCCATCTGCCCCATTCCCCCTCACCACTCTCTATCTATCCCCTTACACCCCATCTGCCCCATTCCCCCTCACCACTCTCTATCTATCCCCTTACACCCCATCTGCCCCATTCCCCCTCACCACTCTCTATCTATCCCCTTACCACCCCATCTGCCCCATTCCCCCTCACCACTCTCTATCTATCCCCTTACCACCCCATCTGCCCCATTCCCCCTCACCACTCTCTATCTATCCCCTTACCACCCCATCGATCCCCCACCATTCCCACTCCTCCACCACACTCTCTATTCTACCCTCTCTACCCCCCATCTGCACCATCTTCCCCCATCCACCATCTCTCTACCTATCCCCTTACCACCCCATCTGTCCCATTCCCCCTCACCACTCTCTACCTATCCCCTTACACCCCATCTGTCCCATTCCCCCTCACCACCCTCTACCTATCCCCTTACCACCCCATCTGTCCCATTCCCCCTCAACACTCTCTACCTATCCCCTTACACCCCATCTGTCCCATTCCCCCTCACCACCCTCTATCTATCCCCTTACACCCCATCTGTCCCATTCCCCCTCACCACTCTCTACCTATCCCCTTACCACCCCATCTGTCCCATTCCCCCTCACAACTCTCTATCTATCCCCTTACACCCCATCTGTCCCATTCCCCCTCACCACTCTCTATCTATCCCCTTACCACCCCATCTGTCCCATTCCCCCTCACCACTCTCTATCTATCCCCTTACCACCCCATCTGTCCCATTCCCCCTCACCACTCTCTATCTATCCCCTTACCACCCATCTGCCCCATTCTACCCATCCCTTCCCCTCCACCCCACATCTCTATCTATCCCCTTACCACCCCATCTGCCCATTCCCCCTCACCACTCTCTATCTATCCCTTTACCATCTCCATCTGCCCCATTCCCCCTCACCACTCTCTATCTATCCCCTTACCACCCCATCTGCCCCATTCCCCCTCACCACTCTCTATCTATCCCCTTACCACCCCATCTGCCCCATTCCCCCTCACCACTCTCTATCTATCCCTTACCACACCCCATCTGCCCATTCCCCCTCACCATCTCTCTACCTATCCCCTTACACCCCATCTGCCCCATTCCCCCTCACCACTCTCATCTATCCCCTTACCACCCCATGTGCCCCATTCCCCCTCACCACTCTCTATCTATCCCCTTACCACCCCATCTGTCCCATTCCCCCTCACCACTCTCTATCTATCCCCTTACCACCCCATCTGTCCCATTCCCCCTCACCACTCTCTATCTATCCCTTACCACCCCATCTGCCCCATTCCCCTCACCACATCTCTATCTATCCCCTTACCACCCCATCTGCCCCATTCCCCCTCACCACTCTCTATACTATCCCCTTACCACCCATCTGCCCCATTCCCCCTCACCACTCTCTATCTATCCCCTTACCACCCCATCTGCCCCATTCCCCCTCACCACTCTCTACCTATCCCCTTACACCCCATCTGCCCCATTCCCCCTCACCACTCTCAATCTATCCCCTTACCACCCCATGTGCCCCATTCCCCCTCACCACTCTCTATCTATCCCCTTACCAACCCATCTGCCCCATTCCCCCTCACCACTCTCTATCTATCCCCTTACCACCCCATCTGCCCCATTCCCCTCACCACTCTCTATCTATCCCCTTACCACCCCATCTGCCCCATTCCCCCTCACCACTCTCTATCTATCCCCTTACACCCCATCTGCACCATTCCCCCTCACCACCCTCAACCTATCCCTTACACCCCATCTGTCCCATTCCCCCTCACCACCCTCCACCTATCCCCTTACCACCCCATCTGCCCCATTCCCCCTCACCACTCTCTACCTATCCCCTTACACCCCATCTGTCCCATTCCCCCTCACCACTCTCTATCTATCCCCTTACACCCCATCTGTCCCATTCCCCCTCACCACTCTGTATCTATCCCCTTACACCCCATCTGTCCCATTCCCCCTCACCACTCTCTACCTATCCCCTTACACCCCATCTGTCCCATTCCCCCTCACCATTCTCTATCTATCCCCTTACACCCCATCTGTCCCATTCCCCCTCACCACTCTCTATCTATCCCCTTACACCCCATCTGTCCCATTCCCCCTCACCACTCTCTACCTATCCCCTTACACCCCATCTGTCCCATTCCCCTCACCACTCTCTAGCTATCCCCTTACACCCCATCTGTCCCATTCCCCCTCACCACTCTCTACCTATCCCCTTACACCCCATCTGTCCCATTCCCCCTCACCACTCTCTATCTATCCCCTTACACCCCATCTGTCCCATTCCCCCTCACCACTCTCTACCTATCCCCTTACACCCCATCTGTCCCATTCCCCCTCACCACTCTCTATCTATCCCCTTACCACCCCATCTGTCCCATTCCCACTCACCACCCTCTACCTATCCCCTTTCACCCCATCTGTCCCATTCCCCCTCACCACTCTCTATCTATCCCCTTACACCCCATCTGCCCATTCCCCCTCACCACTCTCTATCTATCCCCTTACACCCCATCTGTCCCCATTCCCCCTCACCACTCTCTATCTATCCCCTTACCACCCCATCTGCCCCATTCCCCCTCACCACTCTCTACCTATCCCCTTACCACCCCATCTGTCCCAATTCCCCCTCACCACTCTCTATCTATCCCCTTACCACCCCATCTGTCCCATTCCCCCTCACCACTCTCTACCTATCCCCTTACCACCCCATCTGTCCCATTCCCCCTCACCACTCTCTATCTATCCCCTTACACCCCATCTGCCCCATTCCCCCACATCACCCTCTACCTCCATCTTCCCATTCCCCCTGACCACCCTCCCCTATCCCCTTACACCCCATCTGTCCCATTCCCCCTCACCACTCTCTATCTATCCCCTTACCACCCCATCTGCCCCATTCCCCCTCACCACTCTCTACCTATCCCCTTACTCCCCATCTGCCCCATTCCCCCTCACCACTCTCTATCTATCCCCTTACCACCCCATCTGTCCCATTCCCCCTCACCACTCTCTACCTATCCCCTTACCACCCCATCTGTCCCATTCCCCCTCACCACTCTCTATCTATCCCCTTACACCCATCTGCCCCATTCCCCCACATCACCCTCTACCTCCATCTTCCCCATTCCCCCTGACCACCCTCCACCTATCCCCTTACACCCCATCTGTCCCATTCCCCCTCACCACTCTCCACCTATCCCCTTTACCACCCCATCTGCCCCATTCCCCCCACCACTCTCTACCTATCCCTTACCCCCATATGTCCCATTCCCCCACATCACCCTCTACCTCCATCTGCCCCA
>JAPXFY010000030.1:19748491-19753491 GCA_030674185.1 Monoplex corrugatus | reverse complement strand
TGTAAAACTCTCTTGGGGAAGCTTTGCATGTTTCACAGAGTTTTTCACCATACTGGGTCCATGACTTTTCCTTTGCTGTTCTCACAACTTTCTTGCTGTGTCTTCTTGCAAGTCTGTACTTGATTTAGTCCTCTTCATCCTTTGACTTGACCCAGATCTTGTATAGTTTCTTCTTTTTCCTTGATAGCATCCTTCACTTCTTTGTTCCACCAAGCTGTTGCCTTTCTGTTTCTTCCTCCTGTCTTCTTGGTGCCACAGGCTTCTTTTATAGTGTCCAGGAGGACTGTCTTGAAGATGCCCAAGCTTCCTCTACGTTTAGTAATGTAGGGTCACTACAGTTCAAATTTTCACTGATGGTGCACCTGATCTGAGTCTGCACCTCTTCATCTTGAAGCTTGTGCATGTTGAGTCTTTCCGGACTGTTTCTTCTTTTTGGTGAACTTCCTTTCTGAGTGACCAACGTCGTGATGATTGGCCTGTGGTCTGTGTCCAGGCCTGCGTTGGGGATGGCTCTTGAGTCTCTGATGTTGCTCCGCATTCTAGATCTTGCTAGTGTGAAGTCGATTTGAGATGAGACGTCGATGTCGCTCCATTTGTACCAGGTGTAGATCTGAGTGGCTCGTGCTGGAAGAAGGTGTTGGTGACAATAAGATCATGATCTGCACACAGTTCCAATACATGGTTGCTGTTGTAGTTGCATGGTGTTCTGTGGTCACTGTGTGGACCAAGGTGTTTTGTCCATGGTGTTCTTCTCTCTCCGACTCTGCCATTGAAATCTCCCATGACGTACAGGTCTTCTTGGTCCGGGATGCTGTTGATGGTGTCCGAGAGTTTTTCGAAGAAGGAGTCCTTATCCTCATCTGAGTAGGAGTCATTACATGGTGCATACACTTGAATGTAGTTGTTGATCTTGTTGTCCTCTCTAATGCCGATCTTCAAGAGTCTCTCTGAAATGAACTCCAGTCTTTTGCCTTGTCATGGTGTAGATGAAACCCACGCCATGTGCTGCTCTCTGTTCCTTGCTTACACTGCTCCAAATGAGAACATAGTTGGCGTCTATTTCCTTTGTTCCTGTTCCTTTCTTTCTGGTGTCTGCAATGTATGGAGATCTTGCGCTGGGTCATGAACTTACTATCTCTGGTTCTTTGTTCTCAAACCGTAAATGTTCCAGGTCCCAACCTTTTCGTTTTTCTTTAATCGTTGTCCGTTTTCCTCGCCGCGTCGTTTTCCGTTGTAATCAGTCCGTTTGTATCTCCTTATGTTATCTTGAGCAATTTGTTTATCCACTGCCGGCCTGCTAAGCAGTCACAGCTTCACCAGTGCCCCGTTGGCCAGCATTATCTGTTTCCACCTCCCACGACGAGGACGAGGGGTTGGGCTTTGGGAGGCGTATATGTATGATGTATTATGTATGTATGTATGTATGTATGTATGTATGTATTATGTATGTATGTATGTATGCATGTATGTATGTATGTAATGTATGTGTGTGTGTGCATGTGTGCACGCGTATGTGTATATTGTATGTATGTATGTGTGAGTGAGTGTGTTTTATATATATATATTTGTGTTGTGTGTGTGTGTGTGGTGTGTGTGTGTGTGTGTGAGACTAGAGAAAGACAGAGAGAGGGGAGAGAGAGAGAGAGAGAGAGATGAGAGAGACAGAGAGAGACAGAGAGAGAGAGAGAGAGGAGGAAAAGTGCCATAGCATCATGATTATCATCCTCATAACATCATCATCATCGCATTGTAGAAACTATGCCAGCTTCTGTGGCCATTAAGGCGGCAGTAGAAAATGGACGAGAAAAAAGTGAGCACAATGATAACCTCCCTGAGTGCAATGATCCTAAAGAAAAAAACCCAACAACTTTGTTTCCAGTTGTAAAGGAGTTAATCTGACAAAACAAGAAACGATTGATACTGAATCTATGTTACCATTTACATCCATGAATATTAATAACACGAGGTGGAGTAGCCACGTGGTCAAAGCTCCATATTCCCAACCATAACCAATGAATTCATTTCATGTTTAAAACGAATACCAAGGATGAAAATGCCAATACAAACAACACTTTATACTCTTAATACACTGGACTGAAATCCAAAATCATCGTTTTGTATATTTATCTCTTGAATTTATTTTTATTTATGTATTTATTTATTTATTTATTTATTTATTTATTTATTTATTTATTTACAGAATATAAATGACGACATGTTCTGTTTTTGCACAGACTTGGAGCACAGTATCAACCCGGCTGACGAGCTGTCTGTAGCCGCAGCTATTGTAAAACTCGTCACTGAACAAGGCACCGCCATTGAAAAACACAGCCACTGATAGCGCCTCCAACACAGAAGAGTTGTCTCTAGGGGAGACTATTGTGTTCAGACTCCCTTACAACCCCGAGGCTGGGAATTAACATGAAGCACCTTGGATGATTTGCAACCGGTTTAATGGCTTGTCACGGGCCGTTACGTTCCGCGTTTTGTTTTGTCAAGCAGTTTGCGGTGAACAGACGTGTCCATCTTGTATCTTTGCGCTGGGATGGTAGCGTAACATGACGATAATGAACAAGAGATCCTTCTTCTTTCTGTTTGCCGTGTGCGTGGCCAGGCCACGTCTGCTATTAAATGTGGCCATATTTTTCATGTCCTTTTGGCCTGGTAATTTGTGGTTATTATTTTCATGTCTTTGGGCTGTATTATGTGCCACATTTCGTGATCTTGTGGCGTGATTATGTGGCCATCATTTTCGTGTCCTTTGTGGTCTGGTAATTATGTGGCCATCATTTTCATGTCCTGTGTGGTCTGGTAATTCTATTGCCGTCATTTTCAGTTCTTTGTCTGGTGATTATGTGCCATCTTTTCGTCTTGGTCTATGATTATGTGGTCATCATTTTCATGTCCTTTGTGCTTGGTTTGTGGCTCTTCATGTACCATGTGCTTTGGGGTTTGTCCATCATTTTCATGTCCTTTGTGGCTCTGGTGATTGTGTGGCCATCATTTTCATGCCTTGTGCTCTGGTGATTAGTGGTCATCATTCATGTCCTTTGTGCTGGTGATTATGTGGCCATCATTTTCATGTCCTTTGTGGTCTGGTGATTATGTGGTCATCATTTTCATGTCCTTTGTGGTCTGGTAATTATGTGGCCATCATTTTCATGTCCTTTGTGGGTTGGTAATTATGTGGCCATCATTTTCATGTCCTTTGTGGTCTGGTAATTGTGTGGCCATCATTTTCATGTCCTTTGTGGCGTGGTAATTTGTGGCCTCATTTTAGTCCTTTGTATCCTGGTAATTATGTGCCATCATTTTATGTCCTTTGTGGCCTGGTAATTATGTGGCCATCATTTTCATGTCCTTTGTGGCCTGGTGAATTATGTGGCCATCATTTTCATGTCCTTTGTGGTCTGAGTAATTATGTGGCCATATTTTCATGTCCTTTGTGGTCTGGTAATTGTGTGGCATATTTTCATGTCCTTTGTGGTCTGGTAATTATGTGGCCATCATTTTCATGTCCTTTGTGGCCTGGTAATTATGTGGCCATCATTTTCATGTCCTTTGTGGCTGGTAATTATGTGGCCATCATTTTCATGTCCTTTGTGGCTGGTAATTATGTGGCCATCATTTTCATGTCCTTTGTGGCCTGGTAATTATGTGGCCATCATTTTCATGTCCTTTGTATCCTGGTAATTGTGTGGCCATCATTTTCATGTCATGTGTGGCCTGGTAATTATGTGGCCATCATTTTCATGTCCTTTGTGGCCTGGTGATTATGTGGCCATCATTTTCATGTCCTTTGTGGTCTGGTAATTATGTGGCCATCATTTTCATGTCCTTTGTGACCTGGTAATTATGTGGTCATCATTTTCATGTCCTTTGTGGCGTGGTAATTATGTGGTCATCATTTTCATGTCCTTTGTGGTCTGGTAATTATGTGGCCATCATTTTCATGTCCTTTGTGGTGGTAATTATGTGGTCCATCATTTCATGTCCTTTGTGGCCTGGTAATTATGTGGCATCATTTTCATGTCCTTTGTGGTCGTGGTAATTATGTGGTCATCATTTTCATGTCCTTGTGGTCTGGTAATTTGTGGCCATCATTTTCATGTCCTTTGTGGTCCTGGTCAATTTGTGGCCATCATTTTCGTGTCCTTTGTGGTCTGGTGATTATGTGGCCATCATTTTCGTGTCTTTGGTCTGGTGATTATGTGGTCATCATTTTCGTGTCCCTTGTGGTCTGGTGATTATGTGGCCATCATTTCATGCTTTGGCTGGGAATGTGTGGTCATCACTTCGGTCCTTGTGGTCTGGTAATTGTGTGGCCATCTTCATGTCTTTGTGGTCTGGTGATTATGTGGCCATCATTTTCATGTCCTTGTGGTCTGGTGATTATGTGGCCATCATTTTCATGTCCTTTGTGGTCTGGTGATTATGTGGCCATCATTTCATGTCCTTTGTGGTCTGGTGATTATGTGGCCATCATTTTCATGTCCTTTGTGTCTAGTGATTATGTGGTCATCATTTTCATGTCCTTTGTGGTCTGGTGATTATGTGGCCATCATTTTCATGTCCCTTTGTGGTCTGGTGATTATGTGGCCATCATTTTCATGTCATTGTGTGGCCTGGTAATTTGTGGCAATCATTTTCATGTCCTTTGTGGTCTGGTGATTATGTGGCCATCATTTTCATGTCCTTTGTGGTCTGGTGATTATGTGGCCATCATTTTCATGTCATGTGTGGCTCTGGTAATTATGTGGCATCATTTTCATGTCCTTTGTGGTCTGGTGATTATGTGGCCATCATTTTCATGTCCTTTGTGGCCTGGTAATTATGTGGCCATCATTTTCATGTCCTTTGTGCCTGTGATTTGTGGCCATCGTTATCATGTCTGTGTGCCTGGAATTATGTGGCATCATTTTCAGTCCTTTGGTCTGGTGATTTGTGGCCATCATTTTCATGTCATTGTGGCCTGGTAATTATGTGGCCATCATTTTCAT
>JAPXFY010000030.1:19733491-19735991 GCA_030674185.1 Monoplex corrugatus | reverse complement strand
AGTCTTCTCTTGTTGATGTCTGCTAGTAGTTTTCTGGTGGTATCAAATTCTTCCAGGACATTGTCATTAGTTCTTCTATCTGTCCATTTGACACGTAGTAGTCTCTGATGAAACCTATCTCTGCTGTCTCAGTTCTTCAGACTTTAAATCATTGAAACAAAATCTCCCCAAAAGAAAAGAATGTTTTTATATCAACTGGAGACAGGCGCATATCCGTCTGTGTGTCTGTGATAACAATGTGTCGACAAGATTTTTTCAGTTGCTTCTAACCCTGTGGGGATGTCGGGGGCTCATTCAGTATAAAAAAAAGTATCCCCACCTTGCGGAAATTCTGTGCTAGAAATTTCCTCTTTTCTCTCACTCTCTTTGTTTCTTCCTTCCTCCTTTGCTTTCTGTCATTTCTTCCCATCATTTTCTTCCTTGCTGGTCCATTCACTTGTATGTGATCGATAAAGTCTTACGTACTTTCTCTAAGAATTGATGATTGGGTACATGTATTAAGTGCGTTTTTGGCTCTAGGGAAGTGAGATATGCGGAAGCCATTTCAAATAATTTATGCCCGTTCTTATATATGTTTTGGTGTCCTTAGTTATGTTTAAACTTGTATTCATGTGTGTGTTTTTTAATCCCTTGTGTGATAAATTGGACGGAGTGGTCAACGCCAGGGGCATTTCCTTAGATTATGAGTTCGAATGCATTGATATGTGTACTTCATTTCTTTTCTTTAACCAGTAGCCGGATGTAGTGGTCAACGTAATGGACTACCGACCGGAAGGTTGTGGGTTCGAATCCCCATCAGTCCCTTCAAAACTATATCATTGTGGGCTTTTTCGGCTCTAACCGCTCTTAACCAGAATTGGGCGTGCTATGGGCTCATTGGGAAGACTGGGACCACACAGTCGAGTCTCATCCACTTCACGGATTCGTCATTGAGGGTGTTGCTTAAAGCTACTGACTAGCACCACAGGTGTCTGTATATCTCGGGCCTGGTTGACGCCAGGATATATTATGATAGTAAGCGTAGAGTACAACCCTGTCACGCAGTCTCAGTCCTAAGTGGAACTCCATAGCATCATGATTATCATCCTCATCGACATCATCATCATTGCATTATAAAAACTGTTTCAGTTTCTGTGGCCATTAAGAAGGCGTAGAAAATAATGGGCCTAAAAACAATATAAAAAAGAATGTGAGTGCAAAGGGAACCTCCCTGGGTGCGATGATCCTTAAAAAAATGATAATATCTGTTCTTTATTTTTTCCTGTTGAAGTTTTGTATGTGTTTTGAAACGGTTATAGCTCTAATGTGGTGTCCAGTGAAGGGTGGTCTGGATGACGTCATCTTTCTTATGACTCTGGTGTCCAGTGAAGGGCAACCTGTATGATGTCATCTTTCTTATGACTCTGGTGTCCAGTGAAGGGCAGCCTGTATGATGTCATTTTTCTTAGGACTCTGGTGTCCAGTGAAGGGCAACCTGTATGATGTCATCTTTCTTAGGACTCTGGTGTCCAGTGAAGGGCAGCCTGTATGATGTCATTTTCTTATGACTCTGGAGTCCAGAAAAGGGCAAGCCTGGATGACGTCATCTTTCTTATGACTCTTGTGGTCAGTGTGTGTATGTGTGTATATGTATGTGTGTGTATGTGTGTGTGTTGTGTGTGTGTGTGTTGTGTGTGTGTGCAGCGCGTGCACGCGCATGCGCGTGTATGTATATTTTTGTGTGCTCTCTCTCTCTCCTTTCCTTTCTCGTTCACTCGCTCGTTCTTCCAATCCAAAGAACCAGAGCACACACACACACACACACACACGCACACACACACACACACACACACACACACACACACACACACATACACACACACACATAAACACACACGCACACGCACGCACGCACGCACACACAATACACAAACACACGCACACACACACACAGAGGCACACACACACATGCACACACACACACATACACACACGCAGGCACGCACGCACACACACACACACAGAGGCATACGCACACATACACACAACACACACACACACACACACACACACACACACACACACACACACACACACACTCACAAATTAATAAACCCCACAAACTGAATAATTCATAATGACCATGTTTCTTTTCCCTTGCAGTGGTGTATAGACAGAACCAGAAACACACACACACAGATAACGATACACACCTCCTGTGAGGTCACCCCACAGTCGCAGTGGGTAAGAGCTGTTGGTCAGTATTGACCGGAGACATAAGAGAGAGAGATTGGCAACTTACACTGCAGTACTCTGTCTTGTGTTTTTCTCAGGATCCGTGATCTTAAATGTACAGGGGAACAAAAGGCTCTAAATCTCATAAAACCCAGATTTGTGTGGTTCTGAGATATACTGCGCAGAAAACATCAACCGGATGCATCAGTCAAGCAAAACTATAAAAGAAAATGCTAATCTCTCTCTTCATGTCTCTGTGTGATACTATATGTAAAGATTTGAACCT
>JAPXFY010000030.1:19713491-19725991 GCA_030674185.1 Monoplex corrugatus | reverse complement strand
CTCTCTCTCTCTCACTCACACTCACTCACGCTTTCTCTGTGTCTCTGTCTCTCTGTGTCTCTCTCTGTCTCTGTCTCTCTGTGTCTCTCTCTGTTTCTGTCTGTCTGTCTGTCTGTATCTGTCTCTCTCTGTTTCTCTCTCCCTCTCTGTCTCTCTCTTGTCTTCTCTCTCTCTCTGTTCTTTTCTCTATTCTCGTCTCTGTCAGTCTGTCTGTATCTCTTGTCTCTCTGTCTGCTGTCTCTGTCTGTCTGTATGTATGTATGTATGTCTGATGTATGTCTCTGTCTCTGTCTCTGTCTCTTCTCTCTCTCTCTCTCTCTCTCTCTCTCTCTCTCTCTCTCTCTCCTCCCGAACAAACTCACTTTCCATCTAAAATTAGCAAGCTGCAAATGACTGTCTAGACAACATTGCTAACAATACACCCCCATTAAACTTACGGAACTATTGTTTTGCGGTTTATAAACCTATATAATTACGCACGAGGGTTTAAAAAAATAATTTCTTAATGTTATGCAGCGCCAAACAAATAAACAATCGAGAAACTCGTTGAGAGAAATGGTCAAGCTGTTCTGATAATCTCCCTTTTTACGTGATAGACAAATATGGACAGAAAACATCAGAAGAATACCAGTCGCTGTGGTGTATGGTTAGCGCAAACGACTACCGATTTTAAGGTTGTGAGTTCAAATCCCAAACAGTCCTTCAAAAAAATCATTCTGGGATTTTTCGGCTCTAACCGGCTCCTACCCAGAGTTGGGCGTGCTATGGGCTCATTGAAGACTGAGACCACACAGTCGAGCCTCATCCACTTCACGGATGCGTCATTGAGTGTGTTGCTTAAATCTTCTGACCAGCACCGCATGTGTCTGTATCTTTCGGGCCTGGTTGACGTCAGGATATATTATGATAGTAAGCGTAGAGTACAGCCCTGTCACGCAGTCTCAATCCTAGACGGAACTCCATAGCATCATGATTATCATCCTCATCGACATCATCATCATCGCGTTGTTAAAAAAAAACTGCTCCTGCTTCTGTGCTCATTAAGGAGGCGTAGAAAATGGGACGAAGAATAAAAGTAAGCACAAAGGTAACCTCCTGTGTGCAATGATCCAACCAAACAAAACAAAGGAAAAACCTCCAGGAGAAATGGGTATAGCTAATTCCGTAGATTTTCCAAGTTTTCTCAGTTCAACAATGTCGTTATTGTGACGCGGCTGGA
Source organism: Monoplex corrugatus (assembly GCA_030674185.1). Classification (NCBI taxonomy): domain Eukaryota; kingdom Metazoa; phylum Mollusca; class Gastropoda; order Littorinimorpha; family Ranellidae; genus Monoplex; species Monoplex corrugatus. The sequence goes on along the minus strand of JAPXFY010000030.1, from coordinate 19,724,772 downwards.
TTCCGGGTTTTAGTGAGTGGTCACTTCACAATACGACTGACAGCTTGATGATTTGCAATGCTAACACACACACATACTCTCCTCCTCTCTCTCTCTCTCTCTCTCTCTCTCTCTCTCTCTCTCTCTCTCTCTCTCTCTTCTCTCTCTCTATCTCTCTCCAGATGATTGAAAGTGATTATTCCTTTTCGTAACACACACACACACACACACACACACACACACACACACACACACACACACACACACACACACACACACACACACAACACACACACATACATACATATAGTTATATATACATATGTGTGTATGTATATATATATATAATATATATATATCTTTCTCTCAAAAGTCTCTATCTTTCTCTCGTCTCTCTCGTCTCTCTCTCTCTCTGTCTGACACACACATACACATACACACACACACGCCACAACACAACACACACACACACACACACACACACACACATCCTCTCTCTGTCTATCTGTCTGTCTGTCTGCCTGTCTGTCTCTTACTCTCGTTCTCTCTCTTTCCACAGAAGATTGAAAGTAATTATTTCTTTTCATAACACACATACGTACATGCGCACACACACCGCACACACACACACACACACACACACACACACACACACACACACACACACACACACACACACACACACACACACACACACACACACACACAACACACACACAAAACCTGCCCTGTTTACGAAAGTGACCATTTTTGTTTGTCATTAGCTGGTAGCTATGCCGTTATTTGTGCTATGGTGTTGTATGTGCCTAAGTCTTTTGTGCTATGGTGTTGTATGATGCCAAGTCGTTTGTGCTATGGTGTGTATGTGCCAAGTCGTTTTGTGCTATGGTATGTATGTGCCAATCTTTTGTGCTATGGTGTTGTATGCCAAGCTTTGTGTATGGTTTGATATGCCAAATCTTTTGTGCTATGGTGTTGTATATGCCAAGTCTTTTGTGCTATGGTGTTGTATGTGCCAATCTTTTGTGCTATGGTTGTATGTGCCAAGTCTTTTGTGCTATGGTATTGTATGTGCCAAGTCTTTTGTGCTATGGTGTTGTATTGCCAAGTCTTTTGTGCTATGGTATTGTATGTGCCAAGTCTTTTGTGCTATGGTGTTGTATATGCCAAGTCTTTTGTGCTATGTGTTGTATATGCCAAGTCTTTTGTGCTATGGTGTTGTATGTGCCAAGTCTTTTGTGCTATGTGTTGTATATGCCAAGTCTTTTGTGCTATGGTGTTGTGCCAATCTTTGTGCTATGGTTGTATGTGCCAAGTCTTTTTGTGCTATGGTGTTGTATGTGCAAGTCTTTGTGCTATGGTATTGTATGCCAAGTCTTTTGTGCTATGGTGTTGTATGTGCCAAGTCTTTTGTGCTATGGTGTTGTATGTGCCAAGTCTTTTGTGCTATGGTATTGTATGTGCCAAGTCTTTAGTGCTATGGTGTTGTATGTGCCAAGTCTTTAGTGCTATGGTGTTGTATGTGCCAAATCTTTTGTGCTATGGTATTGTATATGCCAAGTCATTTGTGCTATGGTACTGTATGAGCCAAGTCAAGTCTTTCCTTCTGTAACGGCAGTCTGGATTACAGACGAAGCCTACGAGTGTTAATGACTTTTCAGCTGACTAAAACAAAGAGAGAATTGCAACATCATTGATTGGGAAAGTCTGATGAGTTGTGCAGACTGTGTTTTGTCATAGATAGAAATAGTCACATAGATTGGCCACTCTAGCGAAGTTATGCCTCTATCGGGTTCAGTATCGATTACTACTTACTTCTCTATGCCTATAAACAATGATGAGACCATGCCTTTCTACTAGCTTTAATTCAAAATAATATTATAAGTTTCTGTGTCAACAAAACAGAAGATATCATCATCATCATCATCATCATCATGCGCCCTACCGCATGGCGTTGGCGATCATGGATCTCTATACGAATCTATCCCCTGTCGATGCAAGTACATCTCCCATCCTCTCTGTCCTTAACCACCCTGAAAGTCCGTCCACTATTTTCTCCCTGGGTCTACCTGGTGTTCTCTTTCCTTCCAGCTTTCCTGTTGTGACTAGGTGCTCTAATTACTCTCCCCTCATAAAATGTCCTGTACATGTTGCTTGTCTTTTTCTAATTTTCTTTATTAATGATTTTCTTGTGTCTGCCTCCTTAAAGACTTTCTCGTTTGTTTTCTTTTCTGTCTATGGAACTCTGAACATTCTTTCCAGAAACCACACTTCAGTTGCCTCAAGTCTGTTCTGACTGTGCGTGAAACACAACACTGAGTCTACGTAAACCACTGTGCCCAGTCGAACTGGCTACCCACACTTCTGAAGCTACGCATAGAATGATAATATTAAATAGTCATCAAATAGCTCGCATGTGCAAGTACATCAGAACAAAAATGCTTAGTACATAAACGCCAACTTGAATTTCATACGAGAAAATTCATTAAAGATTTTACGCATCAGTTTATCAAGCTAAGTACAAACAAGGAAATAGTAACATAAATAAAACACTGCTCATAAAAGTAGAATAAAGCCACCAAGGGAAGACGGTGAGACAGAGAGAGAAAGAGAGAGAGAGAGAGAGAGAGAGAGAGAGAGAGAGAGATGAGAGAGAGAGAGATGAGAGAGAGAGAGATGAGAGAGAGATGAGAGAGAGATGAGAGAGAGAAATCTATTTTAGCTGCTTTTTGAAAGGGAAAAGTTGAACATACCATTGTAAGTCTTATTTATACTCCATTGCACACACAGACACATACACACACGCGCGCGCGTGCGCGCACACACACGCACGCACATACTCACAGAGACAAACAGAAACACACACACATACACAAATGCACAAAGACACACAGACACACACACACACACAGACGCACAGACACGGACACACACACACTCACACACACACACAAATACACAAAAACACGTACAAAGACGCACACACGCACAGACGCACAGACTCACACACAGACACGCACACACATGCGCATACACACAGACACAGACATGCACAGACATAGACACATACACAGACAGACACACACACACATACACACACACACACACACACAACACACACACTCAAAGACACACACACACACACACACACACACACACACACACAAGTACACAAAGACACGCACAAGGACAGACACACACACAGACGCACAGACACATACAGTCATATATACGTACACAGACATACGCACACAGACACACACACACACACACACACACACGAGAAACACCCCCCACACATACACACAAACACAAACACCCCCCCTCACACCACACACACACACACACACACACACACACATACACACACACATACACACACACAAATGAAGGAGACAGACATACAGACGAACAGCTTCAGGTCGGTACGAAACAATCTCTATTTTGACACGAGACTGACAATGCCAGAGAAACACAGGCCGACGAAAGACAAGCAGGGCAGAACCGTTCATCAAAATGATGGTTATTTAGCCAGTTAGGTAGAATTTTACAACCTCATCACGGCGCAGGATTCAGATGCAGGCTCATAACATTGGCCATAGGTTTTCTTTGCCACGTCTCTCGTATATGATATTCGTGAAACAATGTACCGAGACAAACGTCATCTACCGACAAGCCTGGGACTACTCCTTCAAATAATGACGCTGAAAATAACGTGGTGGGAATGTACGCTGTCTTTGGAAAGCGATAACATGATGATAAATGCGCCTGGGAAAGATGAGGCAATGACTATATTGCCTACGGTTATGGCAGAAGGGATGTAATATGTTGGCAGCAGAATTCAATTCTTGCCACACACTTATTGTGTGTGGGTTGCATGGATCTTTGAATAACAGAGTGCGGTATAAAGAAGGAATGAAAAGAATGAAAAACAAAAAGGAAAAAAGGAAAATTTATTGGACTTTAGCAAAACAAACTTCTTCTAACGTAAACCCCCTCCCCCTCCCCCTCCCCCTCCCTCTCGCCATCTTATAAATCTTGAACAGTGTACGCGTATGAGTTGTTCCAGAAAGTTGGTTTTACTTGTTTATGAATATCTTTCGAACGATATGAAATGTGCTAGTTTTAAAAATGATAAATAAATAATTAATAAAATAATAATAAAAAAAAACTTCCACAGAAGCTGAGAAATTGTTCTTGATGTATGTGCATTACTGACTGATAGACAGACATACATCATCATCATCATCATCATCATCATCATCATCATCATCATCATCATCATGTGCCCTGCTGCATGGCGTTGGCGATCATGGCCCTTCAAACGAATCTATCCCTTGTTGCTGCAAGTACATCCCCCACCCTCTGTGTCCTCAGCCACCCTACAAGTCCGTCCAATGTTTTCTCCCTGGGTCTACCCGGTGCTCTCTTTCCCTCCAGCTTTCCTGTTGTAACTAGGTGCTCTAATTCCCCTTTCCTCATAGAATGTCCTATGAATGTTGCTATACAGACATACATACACTTATTTCATTAGGCCACCTCTTGTTGATACGAATCAATGTCATTTTGTAGGAGAAAAAATTGCAATGCTCAAGAGATAGTGAGTCAAGTGACTCAATATGATTTGGTAGCAGCAACTGACGGAAATAATGATGATTAATTGTGTAATCCACTTGCGTTATGATAATCCACAGAGTACAATCTATTTGGTGCTGTCTAGAGTCGTTTGCATGTAACCGAGATTATTCCAGTGATAGGCTGATAAAATACCAGTATAAAATATAAACTAGGTAAAACAGTCTAGGTAGGGCCTCAGGACCTGGCCAGCTCATGGGTTTATGTGCGGGCTTAAGGTTTATATCACGGTCACCATACACATGGCACCTGTGACGTTAGTGCATATTGAATCCGTTCCGAGAGCGGAGACGTCATCTTGAGAAACTGAAACTGAAACTGAAACTAGAGTTGTTGTCTACCATGTGCATTGCAGTCGTGGAAGATACTGGGATGAGAGCATATGGGCCATTACCACACCACACTGCTTTAATCATTACGCTATTCAACCATTCATGTTGTCTGAACAGCCATCCATTTCGTATCGTTAGCTGAAACAAAAGCCCACATTGATGATACGAACAGCGATCTGAGAACGAGTTTATGGGTGAGACAGGCAACAAGCGTCAATGGCTTGCACTGGCGACAGGCAGATCAACTCTTTTAGCGCTCGTCAACCCAAAGTTATTGCCTACAAAAGCCACGGTGTAAAACTGCAAGTCTTGGCAGCGGTGAACGATTTCTTCCGCCAGATAATACACGCGTTCAGCAAAAACCTGAAACTGTCACATAAGAGAATGATGCGAAGAAACGCCTTACAGAGCAACATCCTGATGACGGTAATTAACACAGAATGCCGTAGGAAGATATACATCAATTATGTATCAACCTCCGCAAGCAAGCCGCAGAGAAAACATTAGTAAGCCATAGGAGTGCTCTTTCTTTGATTAAAAAAAAATGGCGTGATTAGTAAGCCATAGGAATGCTCTCTCTTTGATCTCACGGGGGCGATGCCAGTGCCCGGTTGCCTTGGTACAAAACATTGGAGAGATAGGTTGATTTCCCAGGTCCCACCCCTTGAAGACCAATTAGCCTTCTTGCAGGTAGATTTCCCAGGTCCCACCCCTTGAAGACCAATTAGCCTTCTTGCAGGTAGATTTCCCAGGTCCCACCCCTTGAAGACCAATTAGCCTTCTTGCAGGTAGATTTCCCAGGTCCCACCCCTTGAAGACCAATTAGCCTTCTTGCAGGTAGATTTCCCAGGTCCCACCCCTTGAAGACCAATTAGCCTTCTTGCAGGTAGATTTCCCAGGTCCCACCTCTTGAAGACCAATTAGCCTTCTTGCAGGTAGATTTCCCAGGTCCCACCTCTTGAAGACCAATTAGCCTTCTTGCAGGTAGATTTCCCAGGTCCCACCCCTTGAAGACCAATTAGCCTTCTTGCCTTTCTAAAGTCTTGAGGCAAACATGGGAGAGGGGATTGGCGCCGTCCTCGTGGTGCTGGCCCCGGGAAAAGTTGAAGTTTCTATCACCTCACTCCCCTACGACCCCAGGGTTATGGAACTATCTAGGTAGGACCTCAGGACCTGACCAGCTCATGGGTTTATATCCAGGCTCAAGGCTTGTGCCGTGATCATTCTGGATCCTCTCCATCACATGGCACCAGTGACGTCAGTGCATATGGAGTTCAGAGATAGAGAGATAGATATATAGATCGACAGACAGACAGATAGATAGATAGATAGATAGATAGATATATAGATACATAGATACACAGATAGATAGATACATAGATACATAGATAGGTAGGTAGATAGATAGATAAATGGACAGATAGATAGATAGATAGATAGACAGACAGACAGATAGATAGATAGAAGACAGACAGACAAACAGACAGATAGATAGACAGACAGACAGGTAGATAGATAGATAGATAGATGGACAGATAGATAGACAGACAGACAGACAGATAGATAGATAGAAGACAGACAGACAGATAGATAGATATATAGATAGATAAATAGATAGATAGACAGACAGACAGATAGATAGATAGAAGACAGACAGACAGATAGACAGACAGACAGACAGATGGATAGATAGATAGATAGATAAGATAGATAGATAGGTAGATAGATAGATAGATAAATAGATTGATAGATACATGGATAGGTAGATAGATAGATAGATAGATTGATTGAGAGATAGATAGATGGATAGATAGATAGATAGATAGGTAGATAGATAAATAGATAGATAGATAGATAGATAGATAGATAGATAGATAGATAGATAGATAGATAGATAGATAGATAGATAGATAGATAGATAGATAGATAGATAGATAGATAGATAGATAGATAGATAGATAGATTTTCTTCCTTTCTTTTCTTTTAATAAGTCTGCCATTTTAATCGCATTTTATGATTCAGAAATCAGGCAAATATGCTGATTCAAACTCGTTTGTATGATTATTGATTTTTTTCTTTATTCATTTTTCTTTCTTTCTCTGTTTCTTTCTGTCTGTCCTTTCTTTCTGTCTTTCTTTCTTCCTTCCTTTCTTTTTTTTTTTTTTATAAGTCTGACATTTAAATCACATTTGATGAGTCACGAACGAGCAGTTAATTTAATCAAATTCTTGCTAATCGTTACATCTCTATACACATAACCACATGAGACATCTATTTAAGGTTTGCTTTCAACACTTCGTCTTTTTCTTGTAATGGTAAGAAAGGTCATTCAAAAACAACCGCAAAAAAACAATCCTTCACATATAAATCCTCGAGGTTAATATGTGACATAAACATTACCAGGTAGAAGCAAAGAACAAAAACAGAAAAAAAAAACGAAACATCAAATAAGATAATTATATCGATCAAAATTAAGTTTCAGTTTCAGTTTCTCAAGACGACGTCTCCGCGCTCGGAACGAATTTCAACTGCACTAACGCCACAGGTGCTATGTGTATAGTGATCATGGTACAAGCCTTAAGCCTGCACATAAACCCATGAGCTGGCCAGGTCCTGAGGCCCTATCTAGCCTTTGTTTTACTTATCATATATTTTTTATACTATTATTGTATCAGCCTATCATTGGAATAATCTTGGTTACATGTAAATGACATGTGTATCTGTATAATATTATCTTATCTTCAAAAAAAGGAACATAATATAAAGTAAATAAATAATTAATTACAGGTCTGTATCACAACACAACTAGCTATTCTGTATAAACTCGTCTCACATGACAGAAAAACACCCCCCAGTCAGTGCACAACTGCTCAGCTGACTATCAACTAGGTGAAGACAATATTTAGTAAGTGAGTACGTAAGTAAGTAAATAAGTAAGTGAGTAAGTGAGTGAGTAATGAAATAAGTAAGTAGGTGAATAAATAAACACAAGATAAATTAGTATGTAGATAAATAAATAGGTAAGACATGAAAATAACAACTAACAATTAATATATATACATACCCATTTACCCCCACACAGACATACACACATATACATTGATACATACACACCCAAATTCGATCAAAATTAAACACACTGTAAAGGTTAATGCGTGACATAAGCTTATTACGTAAAAACCATATAAGACATATAAGATAATTTTGTCAATCAAAAACAATAACAAAAAAAAGTGAAAGATCGAAACAAAGAAATAAAACATAAGTTAAAAATCAAAGAAAACGACAGAAGTTGGATTGAAAACCAATAAAGCAAAAGAAATGATCAACAAACAAAACGATGGCTGTTTATAATCATTTATCCTTTAACTCTCGCAACCTATCCACCAGCATCCTGCAATGTTAAACCATGCTAGCGAAAGCAAAAACTTAACCCTTTGACTCTCTAACTTTGTCAGGAAGCTAGTGGATAGGGTGAGGGAGTGAAAGGGTTAACTGTCTGCAGTTGGTGGATAGGTGCAGTATTCAAAGGGTTAATAACAAACCACAGCAAATGCAGTTTAACTTTTGACTCCCACACCCTATCCACCAACAGCAAAAACTTAACCCTCTGACTCCCACACCCTATCCACCAACTGCAAAAACTTAACCTTTGACTCACTTACCCTGCAGGAACAAGATTGAGGCAGCCGAGATGTGGTTTCTGAGAAGAATGTTGATAGTTCATTGGACAGCAAAGAAAACAAACGAGACAGTCTTGATGGAGGCAGACTCAAGAAGATCATTGATAAGGAAGATTAGGAAAAGACAGGCAACATTATAGCCATTTATGAGGAAAGGGGAACTGGAGCACCTGGTCACAACAGGAAAGCTGGAGGGAAAGAGAGCACCAGGTAGACCCAGGGAAAAATATTGGACAGACTTGCAGAAAAGCTGAGGACAGAGAGGGTGGAAGACATGCTTGTGGGAATAAGGGATAGAAACAGATGGAAGGCATGATCGCCAACGCCATGTGGCAAGGCACCTGATGATGATCATGACCATGCAGGAAGCTGGAGGATAGGGTAAGGGGGTCGTTTTTGCTTTGCTAGCACGCGGGCGGTTGCACTTGTTTTAGATTTGCTAGCATGGTTGGCAATATGGGATGTTAGTGGACATGGTTGGGAGTCAAATGTATAATAGCCTTTATTATTAACCATACCAGGTACTTCACAATACATGTATGTCGACTGTTGAACATGGCACAAAACGTTTCAAACGGTGGCTTATAAAAATGAAGTTAGTGTAGTAACGCTTTGTGGCTGACTGGCAAAATATTCCAGTTTGTCAGATGAAATCTTGTATAACCAAACGGAGATTTTCTAAAAAAATAAATACATTTTTTCTAATTGAAATGATACACAAACTCGTCATCTACAATTGTTGTCAATAATTTGGAGTAAACAACGAAGAAACACACACAAAGAAACAAACAAACAGAAATCAATCTGTTTCTTACATGAATTCCGAGGTTCCCCGTCCCCCCCAAAAAAAAAAATAATATAATAATTGTACCACAGTGTTGTGTTTGTACGGTGATGTATACATGGATAGCAATATCGAAACAACCAGTCGCCGTGGTGTATAGTGGTTAACGCAACGGACTACTGACTGGAAGGTTGTGGGTTCGAATCCCCATCAGTATCTTCAAAAATCATTGTGACATATTTCGGCTTTAGCTGGCTCCTTTCCAGAGTTGGGCGTGCTATGGGCTCGTTGGGAAGACTGGGACCACACAGTCAAGTCTCATCCACTCCACAAATGCGTCATTGAGATATTGCTCAAATCTTCTGGCCAGCACCGCAGTTTGTCTGTATCTCTCGGGCCTGGTTGATGCCAGGATATATGATAGTACGCGTGGCCTGTTACGTAATCTCAATCCGAGATGGAAGTCGGTAGCATCATAATTAGCATCCTCATTGATATCATCATCAACATCGCATTGTAAAAATCATTCCAGCTTCTATGGCCATTAAGGTGGCGCAGAAAATGGGACAAAAAAAGGTGAGCACAAAGGTAACCTCTCTAAGTACAATGATCCTAATCATTTTTAAATATCGAAACAGCGATTGATAGAAACTGAATTTAATCACAGTATTAACATTCTGTGAAGTGCAAAATAAAGAAGACAAAAATATAAAACGCTTTGAAATATTTGATTATTCTTTGTTGACGTTTGAATATACATGGTACGAAGAATTGTAGTACAGATGTTAATGCCATATAATGTGCGTGACATTTTCCGAGCAGCAGGGAGTGAGAGTAAAAACAAAATAAAAAGCCATAAATCTCCACTACATTCACATTATTATTCAATGAAATTCAAGAGAAAAAAAAACTCCAAGATAACATGAGGCACACGAGTTGATATACATTAACCACAAGCGTAATATTCTGGTTACACAATTAACGGATGAATATTTGACTTTTTCAATATTTGTAATTAAACCTTCTGAAAAAAAAACATGTATACAAATTTTATAGTTACTTTTTAAATGATAATATCACTCTGTTCTGGAAACAAAAATCTTAAAGTTGAATACTTGACAGATACATCCAAATAAGGAACCAAACAGACAGACAGACGGACAGATAGATAGATGGATAGATGGGTAGATAAACACACAGACAACCGGACAGACATACAGACAGACAGACAGATTAGACAGACAGACGGACAGATACATAGGTGGGTAGATGGGTAGATAAACACACAGACAGACAGACAAACAGACAGATAGACAGATGAATACATACATACATACATACATACATACATACATACATACATACATACATACAACACACATAGACAGACAGATAGACAGACAGATAGACAGTAGATACACAGACAGATGGATACACAGACAAATAGACAGAAAGATAGATACACAGATAGATACACAGACAGACAGAATAACAATAATAACACCAATAAACAACAACAACAACAACAAAGAAACAGCATGCTGACATTGAAATGTATACACAGCAAACAAAAAGTCCTTTCTGTATGTATAAACTGTATTTTCGGCAGATAACCTTATAATTTAGGATGACCTAAAAGTGACCAAGGTCGTCAATATGATTGTTGTACTATGTCAATTTGCATTGTCAACGTGTGTAAGATCACAAAGGTAAAGACAGCAAAAATGAAAAAAAAAAAGTAGCATTGTCGATCTTGAATAATTTTCGTTACAGTATTAAGGACTTATATCTGTCGTCTGTCTGTCTGTCCGTCCCGTCTGTGTGTTTATCTGTCCATCTATCCATAGATGATAGATAGATGGATAGAT
>JAPXFY010000030.1:19683491-19705991 GCA_030674185.1 Monoplex corrugatus | reverse complement strand
CATCTGATGTCTTAAAGCCCCAACTCCCAATAAGAAACACACATCTGATGTCTTAAAGCCCTAACTCCCAATAAGAAACACACATCTGATGTCTTAAAGCCCCAGCTCCCAATAAGAAACACACATCTGATGTCTTAAAGCCCCAACTCCCAATAAGAAATACACATCTGATGTCTTAAAGCCCCAACTCCCAATAAGAAACACACATCTGATGTCTTAAAGCCCCAACTCCCAATAAGAAACACACATCCGATGTCTTAAAGCCCCAACTCCCAATAAGAAACACACATCCGATGTCTTAAAGCCCTAATTCCCAATAAGAAACACACATCCGATGTCTTAAAGCCCCAACTCCCAATAAGAAACACACATCCGATGTCTTAAAGCCCTAACTCCCAATAAGAAACACACATCCGATGTCTTAAAGCCCTAACTCCCAATAAGAAATACACATTTTATGTCTTAAAGCCGTAACTCCCAATAAGAAACACACATCCGATGTCTTAAAGCCCTAACTCCCAATAAGAAATACACATCCGATGTCTTAAAGCCCTAACTCCCAATAAGAAATACACATCCGATGTCTTAAAGCCCTAACCCCCAATAAGAAATACACATCTGATGTCTTAAAGCCCTAACTCCCAATAAGAAACACACATCTGATATCTTAAAGCCCTAATTCCCAATAAGAAACACACATCCGATGTCTTAAAGCCCTAATTCCCAATAAGAAATACACATCCGATGTCTTAAAGCCCTAACAAAACTGTCAATGCTATAGTTGACTCCGCTAAGTCTGCCTTTTACAATGCGAAAATTATTGCATGCTCTACATCAAAACAGCTATATTCCGTTACTAATACCCTCCTTGGCAAATCAGATAAATCTCCTCTCCCATCATGCTTTCCCCCTGCCCGTCTAGCACAACATTTTTCAGATTTTTTCATTGATAAAATTAGGTCCATCCGTTCCAGTCTTGACTCCCAGCCCATCTCTCAACCTCCTATTCCCGACCCTCTGTTTCAAGGCACACCACTTATTTCTTTTCAGCCTGCTTCTGAAACTACTATCCGCAATGTAATCCGCCATTCTGACATCAAGACCTGTGAGCTTGATCCTCTTCCAGCATCTATCTTAACACACTGCCTAGATACTTTGCTCCCTCACTTCACAACTGTCATCAACAATTCCCTGTCATCTGGTATCTTTCCCTTTTCCTTCAAATCTGCCCTGGTCAGACCTCTTTTAAAGAAACCTAGTCTTGACCCCAATAACCTCAAAAACTATCGACCTGTTTCCAACCTACCTTTCTTATCCAAAGTCCTTGAAAAAATTGTTCTCGCACAGATCTCTGATCATATCACCGCCAACAACCTCTCTTACCCTTATCAGTCGGCTTATCGCACTGGACACAGCCCTGAAACTGCTCTTGTAAAAATTGCAAATGATATTCTGACTGCTCTTGATCAAAATCAAATCTCTCTTCTATCTCTCCTTGATCTCTCGGCTGCATTCGACACCATCGACCATTCTATCATGCTCACACGTCTCCATAAAGTGTTCGGTATCTCTGACATCGCTCTGTCTTGGTTCCAGTCCTACCTTTCCAATCGCACTCAAACAGTCTCTGTCTGTTGTTCATCCTCTGCACCCGCTACCCTCCAGTTTGGTGTGCCCCAAGGCTCTGTTTTAGGTCCCATCCTATTTGTGCTGTACACACAACCCCTCTCTGAAATTATGCGACTTCACTCTATGTCCCATCATAGCTTTTCTGATGACAACCAACTCTATACTTCTGGTTCCCTCCCACAACTGCCCTCTATAATCAGACAAACCCAAGGCTGCATTTCTGATGTTCACTCCTGGATGACTGTAAACAAACTTCAACTCAACCCCATTAAAACTGAACTTAGCCTTATCTCTACCACCACATTGGCTAAGTGTTCTTCCCTTCCTCTGTCTGTCTCTCTGCTTGGATCTGACATTCCACTATCTTCCACTGTCCGCAATCTTGGAGTCACTCTTGATAACACCCTGTCCTTTGAAAAACACGTCCAGAATGTTTGCAGATTATGCTATCTTGAGATACGCAGAATTTCTTCTATTCGCAATATCCTCTCTGTCGAAGCCACCAAAACTCTCCTCTGTGCCTTTGTTCTCTCTCGTCTCGACTACTGCAACTCCCTCCTCTCGGGCTGTCCTTTCTCTCTCATTCAAAAGCTTCAAAAAGTTCAAAACAATGCTGCTAGGCTCATCTTCAGAAAATCTCGTTCCTCTCATGTCACTCCTCTTCTCAAATCTCTTCACTGGTTACCTGTTGAAAAGAGAATTCGCTACAAGATTGCTTTGTTATGTTTTAAGTCTCTCAACGGTCTTGCACCCCCTTACATCTCTGACCTCCTCCATCTGTACACCCCCTCTCGTCAACTTCGTTCCTCGGCTGATACTCGTACCTTCCGCATACCATTCTGTCGCACTAAAACTTATGGTCAACGCTCCTTTTCCTATCAGGCCCCTGTAATCTGGAATCAGCTCCCTGTCTCTGTTCGCCACTCTGCAACTCTCACTTCTTTCAAGTCCTCTCTGAAACCCATCTCTTCCAGTCCCTCTCATGATACTTATAAAGACTCTACCACCTAACTTCCCAAATCCCCCCTTGTTGTCTTTTGAGCCTTGAATGTCGGCTGGTGTGTGTGTGCGTGTGTGTGTGTGTGTGTGTGTGTGTGTGTGTGTGTGTGTGTGTGTGTGTGTGTGTGTGTGTGTGTGTGTGTTTGGTTGTGTCTGCGTGATACCTGTAAGCGCTTAGGGCTCTTGTTTTCATCAGATTAGGCGCTATATAAATGCTCTTTATTATTATTATTATTATAACTCCCAATAAGAAACACACATCTGATGTCTTAAAGCCCCAGCTCCCAATACGAAATACACATCCGATGTCTTAAAATTCTAACTCCCAATACGAAACACATATCTGATGTCTAAAAGCCGTAACTCCCAATAAGAAACACATATCTGATGTCTAAAAGCCGTAACTCCCAATAAGAAAAAACTCGTCCGACGTCTAAAAGCCCCAACGTCTAGTAAGAAGCGCGGTGGATGTCTTTAAAAGCTCCCAATAAGAAACATACATTTGATTTCTTAAAACCTTAACTCCCAATAAAAAACAATGTTGTGGCTACTGCCGCTACTGGTTGTGCTACTACACCTTCCTCTCCATTGTAGCAACAGAAACAACCTTTATACAATCAGACTTTTCTGAACTTAAGCGTCGTTTGATTAAACTTTGAATACTATATCTAATTAAACTTCAGTAATCCAAAACAAGTGTGCCTGCCCGCGTTCAAACATACAGGAACAAGAAGAAGAAAAAACGAGACAAGAATCAGAGCACGTCTTTAATACAGTCAGACAAGACAGGCGCAACTTTTCGGCCAACTGGCCCTTTGTCAAGCGTAAGATCACAAACGAACAAATACCTAATACAAAAGTTGTGAGAAAAAGACTGAAACTTCCCCGCTGCTCCGTCCAGTGTGAGAAAAGAAATAAAAAGAATTCAGTAAATTATCATCTAAGTCTGATGAAAAGATCTACAAATATTATGGCCGATTCCGTGACATTCAGTAGTCGTGGTTTTAAGTCTGATTAAGATGTCAAACTGAGAATCTGAGCTGTTCTGCCTAGCCACGCACCTGAGAAATCTGTGCACATACAGTCACGCTTAAACGCACAGAACCTCACAGAGAGAGAGACAGACAGACAGACAGACAGACAGACAGACAAACAGATAGACAGACAGACTGACAGAGACAGAGACAGAGACAGAGACAGGCAGAGAGAAAGACAGAGACAGAGAGAGAGAAACACAGAGACAGAGAAGAGAGAAACACACACACACACACACACAGACACACACACACACACACACACACACACACACACACCACACACACACATGCACACACACACACACATACACACACATAAGCAGTCCATCTGAATCGCTTTCCTGTGGTTTCTTTCGATCTGCAAGAAAAGAAAAAAAACAACAACAAAACTAACACATAAATACAGGCTTATCAGTCATCACGTAGATTGGAGCCAGAATTAAACCGTAAACAATTTTCAAACATATATGAACCCAATAAAATAGTACTTCAATATATACCCGAACCAGTACAAGCTATACACAGTGCAGTTGCTTCATACCATTAAGGAAACCCGAAGTTATATATACATATACATATATATAGAAAATTTGGTTTTGTTTATAAGTGGTTATTCCGCGCAGAAATAATTAGTAGTGTTATAGTCATTGTTGTTTTAAGCCCAGCCGACTGCGTAGAGCCATATCCGGGCTAAAACCAATTCAAAACATGCACAATATCTCAACAGGAAAAAAAGGAATAGAGGATTAAATATACAATCAATGCATTCGCGCACATCTTCTAAGGAGATGCCCTTGGCATTGGTCATTCCGTCCAATTTCTCGCACAGGAGATTTAAAAAAACATACCTGAATACAAATTCAAACATAACTAAGGACACTAAAACATAATTATATAAGAACGGATCTAGATTACCTAAAATTCCTCCGCATATCTCACTTCCCTAGAACCAAAAATGCACTTAACACATGAACCCAGTTACCAATCCTAATAGAAAGTACGTAAGACTTTATCGAACACATACAGGTGAATGGACCAGCAAGGCAGAAGAAAATGGTAGAAAGAAATGACAGAAAGCAAAGGAGGAAGAAAGAAACAAAGAGAGTGACAGAAAAGAGGAGAGATCTAGCAGAGAATTTCCAGATGGTGGGGATACTATTTATACTGAAAAGAGCCCCTGGCATCCCCATGGTGGGGGGGGGGAATAATTAACAAATCTTGACCTGAACCTCATAGTAGGAAACACCTGGTTTGAGCAGCCCAATAGAAAAAAATGAACATGGATGAATCCAGGAGATAATAACAAAAATCAGATTGACTACATCCTGACCAATAATAGATTTAGAAATTCTATTTTGACAGCAAAACACTACTAGGCGCAGACTGCACTATGCATTGTAATGGGAAATGTATGGGAAAATTTAGGCTGATGATGACCTGAACCTCGAGATTTCAGTTGAAGTGAAGTTGTACACCATTTTCACCCAAGGTGGCGTTATGAGGGAAGATGCCTATCTCGCCTCCTTTGCAATTTGACAAACCCCAATCCTAAAAAGGATCAGGTGCCCATTTCTAGCTGGGTGGACAGGAAGACAGTCTGGTGGGATCTGAACCCGTGCAAACAGATAGGGAGACAAGAGTTTTGATCTCAGCAAAGTTGGCGTAGAGGTAAAGCTCCCATCTTCCAGACTGAGTGCATGAATTCGAGATTGAGTCGCTAAAAGCTCCATCCATGTGACTGCCAGTCTCTCCAGATGGCCCTTTTGACAGTTGAGGAAGTTAAAGCAGCACACACGAGTGCCAGAGACAGAGAAAGAGAGAGAGAGAGAGAGAAGAGAGAGACAGAGGGAAGAGAGACAGAGAGAGACAGAGCAGGCAGACAGAGAAGAGAGAGAAAAAGAGAAAGAGAGAGTGGGAGAGAGAGATAAGGAGGGAGAGAGAGACAGAGAGAGATAGAGACAAGCAGACAGAGAAGAGAGAGAGAGAGAAAGTGAGAAAGAGAAAGAGAGAATGGGAGAGAGAGATAGAGAAAGAGAGAGAAAGAGAGAGGGGGAGAGAGAGATAGAGGGAGAATAGAGAGATAAAGAAAAAGACAGAGAGAAAGAGGGAGAGAGAGAGAAAGAAAGAGAGACAGAGACAGACAGACAGACAGACAGAAAAAACAGACAGACAGAGGCAGAGAGAGAGACAGAGAGACAGTAAGGACAGAAGACAGAAAGGAGACAGACAGAAGAGACAGACAGAGAGACAGACAGGACAGAAAGACAGACAGACAAGGCAGACAGACAGACACCCGACAGACAGAAGAGACACAGACAGACAGACAGCCAGACACAGACACAGAGAGACAGACAGCCAGACAGAGACAGAGAAAAGAAAGAGAGACAGATAGACAGAGAGACAGAGACAGAGAAAGAGAACTGTAGATCGCCCTTATGATGCTGGTCCCGAAGAAAGTTGAAGGTCTCTACAACCTCACTCTCCTTACGACCTAAAAACCTTAACCTATTTGCATAACTCACATTATGGAGTCACAGCTCTGTAAGCATAGTACATTATTAATCAGTAATCTGTACATATTTGGGGGGGGGGGGGGGGGGGGGGAAAAGGTGACTAACAAAATGCAACATATAATAAAAAACGATGTTAAAGAAAGAAAGAAAGACAGAAAGAAATGAAGAAAGAAAGAAAGAAGAAAGAAAGAAAGAAAGAAAGAGAAAGAAAGAAAGAAAGAGAGAATGAAAGAAAGAGAAAGAATGAAAGAAAGAAAGAAAGAAGAGAAAAGAAAGAACGAAAAAGTTAGCAAGGAAAAACCTGACTTGAAAGATTTCAGTCAAAATAAAGACAAAGCCATTTTGAATCAATTATGAACATCTGTGGTCATTCATTTTGTACTTGTGGTAAGCGCTTACTCGCCTACTTGATTCGTTCATCAGTTTTATGAAAATTTGGGTGTTGTTTGTTTGTGTTTCTTTGTTGAATGATTTCTTTGGTTGGTTGGTTGGTTCTTGGTTGGTTGGTTGGTTGGTTGGTTGTTGGTTGGTTGGTTGGTTGGTTGTTGATTAGTTGGTTGGTTGGTTGGTTGTTGGTTGCTTGGTTGGTTGGTTGGTTGGATGGTTGTGCTTGCTTGGTTGCTTGTGGTTGTTGGTTGGTTGGTTGGTTGCTTGGTTGGTTGCTTGGTTGTTGCTTGGTTGGTTGGTTCTTGTTGGTTGATTGTTGCTTGTTGTTCAGACAGAGATTATAATTCACATTATGTTCTGTAAGAACACAGACTTTTTCAGACAGAGATTATAATTCACATGTGTGTTCTGTAAGAACACAGACTTTTTCAGACAGAGATTATAATTCACATGTGTGTTCTGTAAGAACACAGACTTTTTCAGACAGAGATTATAATTCACATGTATGTTCTGTAAGAACACAGACTTTTTCAGACAGAGATTATAATTCACATGTATGTTCTGTAAGAACACAGACTTTTTCAGACAGAGATTATAATTCAATGTGTGTTCTGTAAAAACAGACTTTTTCAGACAGAGATTATAATTCACATGTGTGTTCTGTAAAAACAGACTTTTTCAGACAGAGATTATAATTCACATGTGTGTTCTGTAAGAAACAGACTTTTTCAGACAAATTCACATGTGTTTCTGAAAACAGATTTTTCAGATTATAATTCACATGTATGTCTTAAAACAGATTTTACAGATTACATTCACATGTGTTCTGTAAAAACAGATTTTTCAGGTTAAAATTCACATGTTCTGTAAAACAGATTTCAGATCAAGTTCACATTGTGTTCTGTAAAAACAGATTTTTTCAGATCTTATAATTCACATGTATGCTCTGTAAAAACAGATTTTTTCAGAGGTTATAGTTCACATGTATGTGCTTAAAGACATAGACTCTTTCAGACAGAGATTACAATTCACATGTACGTTCTGTGAAGACACAGACGTTTTCAGACAGTGATTACAATTCACATGCATGTTCTGTAAGAAGACTTCAACAAGTTTACAATCACATGTATTTCTGGAAGACACAGACGTTTCAGACAGTGATTACAATTCACATGCATGTTCTGTGAAGACACAGACGTTTTCAGACAGTGATTATAATTCACATGCATGTTCTGTAAAGACAGACTTTCAGACAGGATTACAATCACATGTATGTTCTGTAAGACACAGACTTTCAGACAGTGTTATAATTCACATGCATGTTCTGTAAAGACACAGACGTTTTCAGACAGTGATTATAATTCATATGCATGTTCTGAGAAGACATAGACATTTTCAGACAGTGATTATAATTCACATGCATGTTCTGAGAAGACATAGACATTTTCAGACAGTGATTATAATTCACATGCATGTTCTTAAAGACACAGACGTTTTCAGACAGAAATTACAATTCACATGTATGTTCTGAAAAGACACAAATGTTTTCAGAGGTTATAATTCACATGTATGTTCTGTAAAAACAAATGTTTTCAGAGGTTATAATTCACATGTATGTTCTGTAAAAACAAATGTTTTCAGAGGTTACAATTCACATGTATGTTCTTAAAGACACAGAAATGTTCAGACAGAGGTTACAAAACAAGTTAAACAAAACATAGAGAGATAAGTGGACAAACGGATAAATGGAGAAAGAGACGAACAGAAAAAGAGAATATCGTAATATACATATCACAATAACAAAACATCATGATGACTCTAAGAAACAAGAGAGTGATCTGTATCTCATGTTCAAAGTAATTATGTTAATCTCTATGGACATCAAAATAGACTATTATTCTTGATACCAGCTTGAGAAAAATAGTGACATACAAGTGTATCTACATGGCTGTAGAAAAAAGACGAGGATGAGGAGAAGCTGCATGAGAAGAAGGAGAAAGAAGGACGCAGGAGAAGAAGGAGAAAGAAGGACGCAGGAAAAGAAGGAAAAAGGACGAGAACAAGAAAAAAAAAGGTGTACTAAACTTATTTCATTTATTGAGAACTATGGTAAGCAGTACGACACCTCTTAGCGCCATGCAAAATCAGTGTTTTTAAATACAAAACAATTAAAATAAAGCTACTTTGAACAAGGCATGCGGTAAAACCAATATTATTTTCTGAATGTAAATATCTTTGGGGTTGGACTGATCATCAGTATACACACACTTTGTTTCGCTTAATGATTATGCTTGCTAGAACTTCGCTTTGTACGAATATGAAATACTCAATTGTTGGTTAACAATGTGTATATGGACGTAGAAATCCTTACTACATAACATCATAATATAATGACATCGTCTAAAAAGTACATATGTTTAAAGGAATAAGAAAAGAACGAACTTAATACCTGAAACCAGAAAAACACGAAAAAAGAATCAGAACGCGTATTTAATACAACCAGACAAGACAGGCGAATTTTAATTCGCCCGTCTTGTCTGGTTGTATTAAATACGCGTTTTGATTCTATTTTCGTGTTTTTCTGGTTCCTGTTTGCTTGAACGCGAGCATCACACTTGTTTTGAACTTTTTAAAGCCTGTTTAGAAATACTTCTGTCATCTTTTCGTTGAACTTTTTATTATGTAAAACGCAACAATGATAACAACTATATTAGAACTAACTCGTCATGCACATTACAATGACAATCGACCAATGTACAAATAAAAAGCAGTAGAAAGAATGAAAGCAAAATACAAAAAAAAGTCAAAATTATTTTCTACAAAAAATTATTTTGCCTTACTCGTTTGAACCTTATTTATAACGGCAGTGATATTTCACGCAATGATGTCTGTCTGATTCAATCGTTTGAACTGCGGTAAAAAGACAGAAAGTATGGGAAACGTTCAGACAAGAAATGGTAATTAAGTGCTGAAAGAAATCACAAAAAAGAAAAAGCAACATTTACACGCTGTACATTCTCAACGAGCCAGTTTCTTCTTCGCCGTCTTTGTCGTTACTTTAGTGAACAAGCCTGGCAGCATTTTGAGAGTGTCAATCATAGGCAGAAATCTACGAAAAGATCTTTACGTTTTTTTAACGATAGATAATTATTAGTGAGCTGTCCTCGAAATCATGAACATAGGTCCTACGCAAGCAAACCACGATACTGTTTCAGAGAGGGGATAAGGCTGTGTCTAATTGAAAATGAGATTATAGTTATAATTCCTTATTTGGGCTTTCTTTCGATGAACCATGAGTTTTATGATAAAATTTGCCCCCACCCCCACCCCCACCCCCACCCCACCCCAACCCCCCAAAAACAAGAATTAAACAATTATGGTGATACCCTTTGGCAATGCTTCGTTGAAATTACCCACAACTGGCAGTTTCCACACAGCCACCACAACTCAAACCCTTACAGAACCCCAACATTTCATCATTATGAAACTTAAACAATCAGCATCCGAATTCTACACTCACTAATTCAAAATAACACAACCACAATTCACAAGACGGCAGTATTTTAGATATTGAATAAAATTTGACAGTAATGTTCTCAAACTTTCTCCTTCGTTTCCCCAAAACAAGGATTACGCACATATGATATTTCAGATGACCAACAAATCCTACGGTTTTTGTTCTAGAGATTCAATTGGGAAAAAAATGCCGTGCCTTTTGCAATAGTATCAATAAAAACAAAACAAAACTTATGTCCCCCTTTGGGAGAACAGATAAATTCCAAGAACATCGTTAGTGTGTCTTATCGTCTATCATTCCATGTGTCATCATGGCGTTGGCGATCATGGCGCTCCACATGCATCTGTACTTTATCGCCGCAAGTAAATCTTCCACCCTTTCTGTCCTAAGCCACCCTGCAAGTCCGTCCAGTATTTTCTCTCTAGTTGTTGAGTGATTCATATATAAAAGAAAAGAATTTATGATGTGTTTCCGTTTTTTGTCAGGAAACTTGTCAACAGTAGAAGTGTTCAATGGTGTAAACATGTTTGTGCATTACATTCAGTTCATTTGCAGGCCAAGTTTAAAATTGAACGTTGATATATATGTTATTGTGTTGAGCGACCGAATATCGCATAAAACTTGTATTTTAGTTAGGTAAATGTATTTCGGGTTCATTTAGAACATCAACAGACTTTTTACATATAAATAAATAAACAGGAATATAAACAAGAATTTGCACATTTGCTTGCAGAATCACACTGTAAAACTAGACCTTTCCAGACTGAAAACGTAACAGATCTTTTGATTATGTAAGGTAGTAGTATGTGTGTCTGTGCCCCCCCCCCCTGTCTTCCCTTCCCCCTCCCCCTGCACTCTTAAACACAGTGACATATTGTGAAGTTGGACGATTACAGACTAAAAACTCTTCACCTTGCCCCCCCCCCCCCCCCAACCAGCACTCTCAAAGGCAGTGACATATTGTGAAGTTGGACGATTACAGACTAAACACTCTTCACCTTGCCCCCTCCCCCCCCCCCCCCACAACCAGCACTCTCAAAGGCAGTGACATATTGTGAAGTTGGACGATTACAGACTAAACACTCTTCACCTTGCCCCCACCCCCCCCCCAACCAGCACTCTCAAAGGCAGTGACATTTTGTGAAGTTGGACGATTACAGACTAAACACTCTTCACCTTGCCCCCCCCCCCCCCCCCACCAGCACTCTCAAAGGCAGTGACATATTGTGAAGTTGGACGATTACAGACTAAACGCTCTTCACACCTTGCCTCCCCCCCACCCCCCCCCCCCCAACCAGCACTCTCAAAGGCAGTGACATTTTGTGAAGTTGGACGATTATAACTAAACACTCTTCACCTTGCCCCCCCCCCCCCCCCCCCCAACCAGCACTCTCAAAGGCAGTGACATTTTGTGAAGCTGGACGATTAAGACTATAAACATTGAAGCTGCGTGACAAAGTGGTAGATAGATCCGACCCTGTCAAAAAATACAGTTTGTTAATTTTGGTTAGGCATAAGATTTAGATACCAGAAAAACAGTCTCTGGAATACACCCGCGGTAATTTTACAGCATAACTGTCCAAACCGCTCTCCCGGCAACTGTCACCAGCTTAGTCGTGATGTGTTTCCGCCTCATTCCGGTGTGTTGTCTGACGCGCAGAGGGAGATAACAACTGGTCCAGGGGAGATTATCGGCAAAGTGTGCCATCCTGACGTGCCCTTGCCATTCCGTTTATGAACTCTTCTCTCGTCAAAGTCTTGTCACCTGAAAGACGACAAACGTACAATACAATACAATGCAGTACAATAATAATGATAATGATAGTAATAATAATAATAGTAATAACCATAAAAATAAGTATCATACATGATAATTTGATACAACACAGTTTAGGATTACGTATCATGCAACGCAATACCAACAACAGCAAAAACAAATTCAATGCAACAATACATGTACAATGCACTACAGTATAATCCAATCTGGTATCACCGAAACAAAAGCTAAAAAAAAATGAAATAAATAAATAAAACAAATAAATCAATATCAATCAATCAATAATCAATCAATCAATCAACCAATCAGTAGATAAATAAAAACAAAAAAACACGAAATAGAATCCGAACTCGTGTTTGATAAAACCAACAAGACAATACGTGCTGATTCTATGTTCGTATTTTCTGGTACCCGTTTGCATGAACGCACTTGTTTGTGATTTGATAATATAAATAATAATATAATTGTAATAAATAAATAAAAAATAATAAATAAATAAATGAATAAGTAAATAATAAATAAAAATAATAAACACACAGTGAAATGTCAAGTATGATCTTTTCCCTGTTAACCCATAACCAGTGTGATTGTGATAATTAGCCCCATAACCAGTTAGGTCTTAAACCCATAACCAGTAAAGTCGTTAACCCCATAACCAGTATGTCGTTAACCCATAACCAGTATGGTCGTTAACCCCATAACCAGTATGGTCGTTAACCCATGACCAGTATGGTCGTAACCCCATAACCAGTATGGTCGTTAACCATGACCAGCATGGTCGTTAACCCCATAACCAGTGTGGTCGTTAACCCCATAACCATTGTGGTTGTTAACCCCATAACCAGCATGGTTGTTAATCCATAACCATTGTGGTTGTTAACCCCATAACCAGTGTGGTTGTTAACCCCAAAAACCCATAACCAGTGTGGTCGTTAACCCCATAACCAGTGTGGTCGTTAACCCCATAACCAGTGTGGTCGTTAACACCATAACCAGTGTGGTCGTTAACCCCATAACCAGTGTGGTGTTAACCCCATAACAGTTTGGTCCATTAACCCCCATAACCAGTGTGGTTGTTAACCCCATAACCAGTGTGGTTGTTAACCCCATAACCAGTGTGGACGTTAACCCCATAACCAGTGTGGTGTTAACCACATAACCAGTGTGGACGTTAACCCACAACCAGTGTGGTCGTTAACCCTATAACCAGTGTGGTCGTTAAACCATAACCAGTGTGGTCTTAACCCATAACCAGTATGGTGTTAACCCCATAACCAGTTTGGTCATTAACCCCATAACCAGTGTGGTCGTTAACACCATAAACCAGTGTGGTCGTTAACCCCATAACCAGTGTGGTCGTTAACCCCATAACCAGTGGTCGTTAACCCCATAACCAGTGTGGTCGTTAACTCCATAACCAGTGTGGTCGTTAACCCATAACCAGTATGGTCGTTAACCCCATAACCCAGTGGGTCGTTAGCCCCATAACCATATGGTCAGTGTGGTCGTTAACCCCATAACCATGTGGTCGTTAACCCAAACCAGTAGCGTTATCCATATCAGTGTGATCGTTAACCCCATAACCAGTGTGGTCGTTAACCAATAATCAGTGTGGTCGTTAACCAATATCATGTGGTCGTAACCCTATAACCAGTGTGGTCGTAAACCCCATAACCAGTAAGTCGTTAGCCCCATAACCATATGGTCGTTAACCCCATAACCAGTGTGGTCGTTAACCCCATAACCAGTGTGGTCGTTAACCCCATAACCAGTGTGGTCGTTAACCCCATAACCAGTGTGATTGTTAACCCCATAACAGTGTGGTCGTTAACCCCTTACCATGTGATCATTAACCATAACCAGTGTGGTCGTTAACCTCATAACCAGTATGGTCGTTAACCCCATAACCAGATGGTCGTTAACCCCATAACCAGTGTGGTCGTTAACCCATAACCAGTGTGGTCGTTGACCCTATAACCAGTAGGGTCGTTAACCCATACCAGTGTGGTCGTTAACCCCATAACCACATGGTCATTAACCCATAACCAGTGTGGTCGTTAACCAATAACCAGTGTGGTCGTTAACCCTATAAACCAGCACAGTCGTTAACCCATAACCAGTGTGTCGTTAGCCCCATAACCATTGTGGTCGTTAACCCATAACCAGTGTGGTCGTTAACCGTTAACCAGTGTGGTCGTTAACCCCATAACCCAGTGTGATCGTTAACCCTATAACCAGTGTGGTCGTTAACCCCATAACCAGCTGGTTGTTAACCCATAACCAGTGTGGTCGTTAACCATAACCATGTGGTCGTAACCCTATAACCAGTGGTCGTTAACCCTATAACCGTTGTGGTCGTTAACCCATAATCAGTGGGTCGTTAACCTCATAAGCAGTCTGGTTATTCACCCATAATCAGAGAGAGAAGAGAGAGAGATGAAGATGATGATGATGGATGGAGAGAGATATATATGAGGAAGAGAGAAAGAGAGATGAGAATGAGAGAGAGGGAAGAGAGACAGACACACAGACAGACAGAAGAAGAAGAAAAAGAAGAAGAAGAAGAAAAAGAGGAGGAGGAAACAGAGAAAGAGAGGTAGACAGAGACCGACAAAACAGACAGACAGACAGACAGACAAACGGACAGGCAGACAGACAGACAGACCAATTGGAGACAGAAAGATAGACAGACAGGGTGAAGGTGTTGACAGTGAAGGAGGGTGTGTGTGAGAGATGGGGGGGGGGGTATGACCGTGACAGTGTAGGTGTTTGATGATGTGGCATTGAGTGACGTGAACGCCAGCTAAGGTTAAGCGTCAGAGCTCTTGACGTCAATAGGATGCAGAGCCATTTGATGGTGGCAAATACAAAAACAATGACATTTAAATGAAGGAAAAATAATTCATAAATACCGGGGGGAAAGTGTGTATGTATGTACACATAAAAACACACTCTGTCTCTGTCTCTGTCTCTCTGTCTCTGTCTGTCTGTCTGTTTGTCTCTGTCTCTGTCTATCTATCTGTCTCTCTCTCTCTCTCTCTCTCTCTGTCTGTCTGTCTGTCTCTCTCTCTCTCTTTCTCTCTCACTTTTCTCTCCCCTCTCTCTCTCTCTCTCTCTCTCTCTGTCTCTATCTCTCTCTCTGTCTCTCTGTCTCTGTCGCTGTCTCTCTCTCTCTCTCTCTCTCTCTCTCTCTATATATATATATATATATATATATATATATATACATATATATATAGAGAGAGAGAGAGAATGAGAGAGATAGAAAGATAGATAGATAGATAGATAGCTACATAGATAGACAGATAGATAGATAGATAGTGTTTGATGATAGGCATTGAGTGACTAACGCAGTAAGAAGCGTAGATCTGATCAATAGATAGAAGACATTGATAGCAAATACAAAATACAATAGACATTAATGAAGGAAAATAATCATAAACCGAGAAAGAGTGTAGTATGTACACGAATAGATAATACACTAGATCAGATGCTGTCAGATACGTATAGTCATGCGTCGATTCTTAGTCTGATTCCACTTTAGATCTAGATACTCTTCTTAGCTTCGTCTTGTCTGTCTCTCTCTACGTATTACTCTAATAGATAGATAGATAACATAAAATAGATAGGTATATATAGATAATAATACAAGAAGAGTAGAGAGAAGAATGAGAGAGATAATAGATAGATAGATAGATAGATACATAGATAGATAGATAGATAGACAGAAAAGATACATAATACATGATACATAGATAGATAAATACAGTACATAGATACATAATACATAGATACATACATAGATACATAGATGTCGATAGATGTAGGTATAGTGCGTATTGTGTATGTGTATGTATGTTGTTATGTGTGTTGTGTGGTTCGTGTGTTTTGTTTGGTGTTGTGTGTGTTCGTGTGTTGTGTTGTGTGTGTGTGTGTGTGTGTGTGTGTTCGTGGGGTTTTGTGGTGTGTGTTTGTGTGTGTGTGTGTGTGTGCGTGTGCGTGTGTGTGTGTGTGTGTGCTGGGCGCGTGTGTGTGGTGTGTGGTGTGTGTGTGTGTGTGTGTGTGTAATTTTTGTGTCAGAGTTTAAATTTTCCCAAAGAATGGGAGAACACAAGGTGTAAGGGTATTTGTCGTTTTTTTTTTCTTTTTTCATGAAATTAGATGGACAAATATGGTGCATACAAGCTCTCTCTCTTTCTTTCTTTCTCTTCTCTCTCTTTCTTTTCTCTCTCTCTCTCTCTCCGCTCTCTCTCTCTCCGTCTCTCTCACTTTTCTCTCCCCCCCCCTCTCTCTCTCTCTCTCTTCTCTTGTCTCTCTCTTGGTCTGTCTGCCTCCCTCTCTCTCTGTCTGTCTGTCTGACTGTCTGTCTCTCTCTCTCGCTCTCGCTCTCTCTCTCCCTCCCTCTCTCTCTCTCTCTCTCTCTCTCTTTCTTCTCTTCTCTTCACACCTGTGTGTATATGTGCAACTTTTCTGTGTCTGTCTGTTTCTCTCTCTGTCTTTCTATCTGTTTGGCCCTCTCTCTCTATCTCTCTCTCTCTCTCTCTCTCTCTCTCTCTTTTGTACTATCTTCTTCTTTGTATACTTTTATGCTTAGATAACGTGTTCTTAGTGATTTGGTTGTCTTGATTCCTTGGGCTATCTACATGTGTGATTGACCACTTTGGGTGGTTGATTGTGGACGTGGTGGCACGCTGTTGTTCTAATTTCGCTTGCTTGTTGTTATACTGGCATTTCCTGGGATCCTGTTCTCACGTGATTCTGGGGTTCATGGTTCCTTCCTCTTGAAGTGACGGCTCTTGTTGAGGTTAGCTGTTGGTTGGTGCCTGGTCTGTTTCTGTATTATTATTATTATTATTTTAGTAGTGGTAGTAGTAGTAGTATCATCATCATCATTATCATATTATACTATCATTATTATTATTATATTATCGTTATTATTATTATTATTATTACTATTGTTATTTATTATTATTATTGTTGTTGTTATTGTATTGTTTATTGTTATTGTTATTGTTATTTATTGTTATATTATTCATTATTATTATTATTATTATCATTATTTATTATTGTTGTTATTGTTATCATTATATTATCATCATTATTGTTGTTGTTATTATCATTATTATTACCATCATTATTGTTATTGGACACAACAAACGGATACGAGTTTCGCTCACGGCTGCCTCGCTTCCCTCTCAGCAGTAACACAGTCAGTCGCTGATGAGGCCGGGTTACGGCGACAGCGCTACGACAAAGTAAGTGTGAACAACAAAAACAATGGTGCATACATACGTGTAGGTGATATAGGTAATAATGACTAATGGATTTAGTAAAACCTACGTGGCGGACTGCTATAATTTGTCAAAAAATTATTGTTATTGTTATTATTATTATTATTATGATCATATTATCATTATTATTATATTATTATTAGCATTGTTATTATTGTTATCATTATTATTGTCAACATCATCATCATCATTATCATTGTCATCATCACATCATCTTGTCTGTCTGTCTGTCTTTGTCTTCTGTTGTCAGTCTGTCTGTTCTCTCCTGTCTGCTTTTCTCCTGTCCCTCCGTCTCTCCTCTCGCTTCTGCCTCTTCTCTCCCTCTCGTCCCCCCCCTCCCTCTCTCTCTCTGTCTTCTCTCTCTCTCTCTGTCTCTCTCTCTCTGTCTCTTCTTCTGTCTCTCTTCTCTCTCTCTCTCTCTCGTTTTCTGTCTTTTCACCTCTCGTTCTCATTGTCTCTATCTCTCTGATGAATTCAGCGAATGGAAAGTTTTAAACTGATCGATTATTCGATTTGCTAGTTAGTCTACTTGATGGATGACGACTGACTGACTGATTGACTGAGTAAGTGATCGAATAATTAAATGATTGATTATGCGGATGATTGATCGCTGATATTTGATCAAATGATAGCACAGTGTGATGCTGTGTTTGAAGCTATGTTTCTTCATTAAATGTTAGAATAGTAATGATAATGCTGATGATGATCAAGAATGACACTGACGAAGACAATGATAATGACTATGTATTCCTCTGCTAGCAGTCAATAGCTTACATGTAGAGCCAGTTTTAGACTTGTTCTTGCCAAGGGGGAAGAAGAAGAAGAAGAAGAATAGAAGAAGAAGAAGAAGAAGAATGCGAAGAAGAAAAAGAAAAAGAAGAAGAAGAGGAAGAAGAGGAAGAAAAAGAATGCGAAGAAGAAGAAGAATGCGAAGACGAAGAAGAATGCGAAGAAGAAGAATGCGAAGAAGAATGCGAAGAAGAAGAAGAATGCGAAGGAGAAGAAGAAGAATGCGCAGAAGAAGAACAATACGAAGAAGAAGAAGAATGCGAAGAAGAAGAAGAATGCGAAGAAAAGAAGAAGAAGGAAGAAGAAGAGAAAAGAAGAGAAGAAGAGAAGAGAAGAAGAAGAAGAAGAAGAAGAAAGAAGAAGAAGAAGAAGAAGAAGAAGAAGAAGAAGAAGAGAGAAGAAGAAGAAGAAGGAAGAAGAAGAAGAAGAAGAAGCGAAGAAGAGAAGAAGGAAGAAGAAGAAGAAGAAGAAGAACAAGAAGAAGAAGGAAGAAGAGAGAGAAGGAAAGAAGAAAAGAAGAAGAAGAAGAAGAATGCGAAAGAAGAAGAAGAAGAATGCAGAGAAGAAGAATGACGGAAGAAGAGAATGCGAAGAAGAAGAAGAAGAAAGCGAAGAAGAAGAAGAATGCGAAGAAGAAGAAGAATGAAGAAGAATCGAAGAGAAGAGAAGAAGAATGCGAAGGAAGAAGAAGAAGAAGAAGAAAGAAGCGAAGAGAAGAAGAATGGAAGAAGAAGAAAAGAGAAAGAAGAAGAAAAGAAGAAGAGAAGAAGAAGAAGAAGAAGAAGAAGAAGAAGGAAGAAGAAGAATGCGAAGAATGGAAGGGAATGGAAGAAGAAGAAAGGAAGAAGAAGAAGAAGAAGAAGAAGAATGCGAAGAAGAAGAAGAATGCGAAAAGAAGAAGAAGAATGCGAAGAAGAAGAAGAAGAAGAAAAGAAGAGAAGAATGCGAAAAAGAAGAAGAATGCGAAGAAGAAGAAGAAGAATGCGAAGAAGAAGAAGAATGCGAGAAGAAGAAGAATGCGAAGAAGAAGAAGGAAGAATGCGAAGAAAGGAAGAAGAAGAGAGAAGAAGAAGAGAAGAAGAAGAAGAAGAAGAAGAAAGAAGAAGAAAAGAATGCAAAGGAGAAGAAGAATGCGAGAAGAAGAAGAAGAATGCGAAGAAGAAGAAGAAGAGAATGCGAAGAAGAAGAAGAAGAATGCGAAGAAGAAGAAGAAGAATGCGAAGAAGAAGAAGAAGCGAAGAAAAAGAATGCGAAAGAAGGAAAATGGAAGAAGAATGCGAAGAAGAAGAATGAAAAGAAGAAGAAATGCAAAGAAAAGAAGAAGAATGCGAAGAAGAAGAAGAAGAATGCGAAAAGAAGAAGAAAGGAAGAGAAGAAGGAAGAATGCGAAGAAGAAAGAGAAGAAAGAATGAAGAAGAAGAAGAATGCGAAGAAGAAGAAGAATGGAAGAAGAAGAAGAATGCGAAGAAGAAAGAAGAAGAATGGAAGAAGAAGGAAGAAGATGCGAAGAGAAGAAAAAGAAGAAGAAAGGAATGCGAAGAAGAAGAAGAAGAAGAAGAAGAAGAAGAAGAAGAAGAGAAGAAGAAGAAGAAAAGAAGAAGAAGAAGAAGAAGAAGAAAGCGAAAGAAGAAGAGAAGAAGAAAGAAGAAGAAGAAGCGAAGAAGAAGAAGAAGAATGAGAAGAAGAAGAAAGAAGAATGCGAAGAAGAAGAAGAAAGAAGAATGCAGAAGAAGAAGAAGAAGAAGAGAAGAGAGAAGAAAGAAGAAGAAGAAGAAGAAGAAGGAAGAAGAAGAAGAAATGAGAAGAAGAAGAAGAAGAAGAGAAGAAGAAGAAGAAGAAGAAGAAGAAGAAGAAGAAGAAAGAAGAAGAAGAAGAAGAAGAAGAAAGAAGAAGAAGAAGAAGAGAAGAAGAAGAAGAAGAAGAAGAAGAAGAAGAAGAAGAAGAAAGAAGAAGAAGAAGAAGAAGAAGAAAGAAGAAGAAGAAGAAGAAGAAGAAGAAGAAGAAGAAGAAGAAGAAGAAGAAAGAAGAAGAAGAAGAAGAAGAAGAAGAAGAGAAGAAGAAGAAGAAGAAGAAGAAGAAGAAGAAGAAAGAAGAAGAAGAGAAGAAGAAAGAAGAAGAAGAAGAAGAAGAAGAAAGAAGAAAAGAAGAAGAAGAAGAAGAAGAAGAAGAAGAAGAAGAAGAAGAAGAAGAAGAAGAAGAAGAAAGAAGAAAGAAGAAGAAAGAAGAAGAAGAAGAAGAAGAAGAAGAAGAAAGAAGAAGAAGAAGAAGAAGAAGAAGAAGAAGAAGAAGAGAAGAAGAAGAAGAAGAAGAAGAAGAAGAAGAAGAAGGAAGAAGAAGAAGAGAAGAAGAAGAAGAAGAAGAAGAAGAAGAAAGAAGAAGAAAGAAGAAGAAGAGAAGAGAAGAAGAAGAAGAAGAAAGAAGAAGAAGAAGAAGAAAGAAGAAGAAGAAGAAAAGAGAAGAAGAAGAAGAAGAAGAAGAAGAGAGAAGAAGAAGAAGAAGAAAGAAGAAGAAGAGAAGAGAAGAAGAAGAAGAAGAGAAGAAGAAGAAGAAGAAGAAGAAGAGAGAAGAAGAAGAAGAGAAGAAGAAGAAGAAGAAGAGAGAAGAGAGAAGAAGAAGAAAGAAGAAGAAGAGAAGAAGAAGAAGAAGAGAAGAAGAGAAGAAGAAGAAGAAGAAGAAGAAGAAGAAGAAGAAGAAGAAGAAGAAGAAGAAGAAGAAGAAGAAGAAGAGAAGAAGAAGAAGAGAAGAAGAAGAAGAAAGAAGAGAAGAAGAAGAAGAAGAAGAAGAAGAAGAAGAAGAAGAAGAAGAGAAGAAGAAGAAGAAGAGAAGAAGAAGAAAGAAGAAGAAGAAGAAGAAGAGAAGAAGAGAGAAGAAGAAGAGAAGAAGGAAAGAAGAAGAGAAGAAGAAGAAGAAGAGAAGAAGAAGAAAGAAGAAGAAAAGAGAAGAAGAAGAAGAGAAGAAGAAGAAGAAGGAAGAAGAAGAGAGAAGAGAGAAGAGAGAAGAAAGAAGAAGAAGAAGAAGAAGAGAAGGAAGAAGAAGAGAAGAGAAGAGAAGAAGAAGAAGAAGAAGAAGAAGAAGAAGAAGAGAAAGAAGAAAAGAGAAGAAAGAAGAAGAAGAAGAAGAAGAAGAAGAAGAGAAGAAGAAGAAGAAGAAGAAGAGAAGAAGAAGAAGAAGAAAGAAGAAGAAGAAGGAAGAAAAGAAGAAGAGAAGAAGAAGAAGAAGGAAGAAAGAAGAAAAGAGAGAAGAGAAAGAGAAGAAGAAGAAGAAGGAAGAAGGAAGAGAAGAGAAGAGAGAAGAAGAAGAAAGAAGAAGAAGAAGAAAGAAGAGAAAGAAGAAGAAGAAGAAGAAGAAGAAGAGAAGAAGAAGAAGAAGAAGAAGAAGAAGAAGAAAGAAGAAGAAGAAGAAGAAGAAGAAGAAGAAGAAGAAGAGAGAGAAAGAAGAAAGAAGAAGAAGAAGAAGAAGAAGAAGAAGAAGAAGAAGAAGAAAGAAGAAAGAAGAAGAAGAAGAAGAAGAAGAAGAAGAAGAAGAAGAAGAAGAAAGAAGAAGAGAAGAAGAAGAGAAGAAGAGAGAAGAAGAAGAGAAGAAGAAAGAAGAAGAAGAAAGAGAGAAGAGAAAAAGAAGAAGAAGAAGAAGAAGAAGAGAAGAAGAAGAAGAGAAGAAGAAGAGAGAAGAAGAAGAGAAGAAGAAAGAAGAAGAAGAGAAGAAGAAGAAGAAGAAAGAAGAAGAAGAAGAAGAAGAGAAGAAAGAAGAAGAAGAAGAAGAAAGAGAAGGAAGAAGAAGAAGAAGAAGAAGAGAGAAGAAGAAGAAGAAGAAGAAGAAAGAAGAAGAAGAAGAAGGAAGAAGAAGAAGAAGAAGAAGAGAAGCGAAGAAGAAAGAAGAAGAGAAAAGAGAAGAAGAAGAAGAAGAAGAAGAGAAGAAAGAAAGAAAGAATGAATGAAACAGACGATAGGGTAAGATAAAAATTATTTTGAAAACAGTCGGTGACACACACTAGCACACTACACGCACGCACGCACCACACACACACACACACACACACACACACACACTCACACACACCACACACACACACACACACACACACACACACACACACCACACACACACAGAGGACACACACACGCACACACACACACACATAATGAAACACACACACACAATGAAACACACACACGCACGCACGCACGTACGCACCCACGCACCCACGCACACAAACTTCCTAACAATAAATAAATAATTTCTTCGTTGGTACCAAACATGCCTGAAGGATGATTAACAGACAAACACACACACACACAAACACACACAGACATACATACACACACACATACATACACACACATACACACACACATACACACACATACACAAACATACACACACATACACACACACTCACTCACAGATACACCTACACACACACACACGCACACACACAGACACACTCAAACACACACACATACACACACACACACACACACACACATACACACACATACACACACACACGCACACACACACACACACATATACATGCACACACATACACACACACATACACAAA
>JAPXFY010000030.1:19670991-19673491 GCA_030674185.1 Monoplex corrugatus | reverse complement strand
TAGATAGGTAGGCAGGTAGGCATGTAAGTAGGTAGGTAGATACATACATACATACATACATACATACATACATAGATGGATGGATAGATAGATAGATAGATAGATAGATAGATAGATAGATAGATATAGATAGATACATAGATAGGTAGGTAGGTAGGTAGGTAGATATAGATAGATAGATACATACATACATACATACATACATAGATACATAATAGATAGATAGATAGTAGTTAGATAGATAGATAGATAGATAGATAGATACACACATACGTTCATACATACATACATACATACATACATACATAACATACATACATACATTCATACATACATGCATACATACATACATACATACATGCATACATACATACATACATACATACATACATACATACATACATACATACATACATACATACATAAACAAACAGATAGGCAGATAGATGATAGATGCATGGACAGTAGGCAGACAGATAATACACAGACAGACAGGCAGACAGACAGATAGTACACAGACAGACAGGCAGACAGACAGAAAGACATATATAGATAGATAGACACGCGTTGTTCCATAAATACATTCTGAAGTCTTGCCTATGACCGTTTCATGGCTTTCTGATTGCTTCAATCGTTGATTGGCGCTGGACAGATCAGCTTTATTTTTATCATTATTTATTTCTGTCTTCTGTGTATGTGATTACTTCATTATCCGACAACACGTTCTCTCTCTGTCTCTCTGTTTGTCTGTTTGTCTGTCTGTCTGTCTGTCTGTCTGTTCTGTGTCTTTTGTTGTCTCTGTTGTTCTGCCTGTCTGACTTCTGTCTCTGTTTCTCTGCCTCTGTCTTCTGTGTCTTTCTTGTCTTGTCTCTCTTGTCTTCTGTCTGTCTCTGTGTGTCTGTCTTTGTCTCTTTCTCTCTCTTGTCTGTCTGCTGTCTCTGTGTGTCTTCTTGTCTCTGTCTCTCTCTCTCTGTCTGTCTGTCTGTTCTGTGTGTCTGTCTTTGTCTCTGTCTCTCTCTCTCTGTCTGTCTGTCTGTCTCTGTGTTCTGTCTTGCTCTGTCTCTCTCTCTCTGTCTGTCTGCGTCTCTGTGTTCTGTCTTTGTCTCTGTCTCTCTCTCTCTTCGTCTGTCTGCTCTGTGTGTCTGTCTTTGTCTCTGTCTCTCTCTCTCTCTCTGTCTCTCACTCTTCTCCGTCTTCCCCCCCCCCTCTCGCTCTTCTCTCTCTATCTCTCTCTCTCTTCTATCTCTTTCTCTGTCACTCATTCTCTCTCTCTCTCTCCATTCTCTCTCTCTCCCTCTCTTTTTGCTCTCTCTCCCTCTCTGTCTGTCTCTCTCACTCTCTCTCTTACTCTCTCTGTCTCACTGTCTCTCTCTCTCTCTCCATCTCTTCTCTGTCTCTCCCCTCTCTTCTCTCTCTTTCTCCATTTTCTCTCTCTCTCTCTGTTCTCCTCTTCTCTTTTCTGTCTCTCTCTCTCTCTCTCTCTCTCTCTCTCTCTCCTCCTCTCTCTCCCTCCCTCTCTCTCTCTTCTCACTCTTCTCTGTCTTTCCCTCTCTTCTCTCTCTCCCTCTCTCTCTCTCTCCCTGTCTTCTCTCTCTATCTATTTATCTGTCTATCTATTCTATTCTCTCTCTCTCTCTCTCTCTCTCTCTCTCTCTCTCCCTCTCTCTCTCTCTCCTTCTCTCTCTGGTGTTGCACAAAGAGAGATTAGTTCGTTACTGGACGAGAATCTTATCAGGAAACGTACTGGTACCGTTATTATTGTGATTCTGATTGGCAGCTCCATACTTGAGAAACTATTTTCGGGAGTCATACACTGATCCTGAGACGAACAGACAGACATACACAGACAGAGACACAAAGGGAGGGAAGCAGAGATTCAGACGATTTATCCATATAGAAGCCAATACATATAGAAGCCATTGCCTGGCATACAAAAGGTACATACACACAAACATGATAAAACATAATACATGGGTGTGTGAACAACGAAAGCGTTCAGTAAATATTGTGCATTACGAAATCACGATAGATCGGAGCGTAAATGCTTTAACACACACACACACACACACACACACACACACACACACACACACACACACAACACACACACACACACACACACACACACCACATACACAACACACACACACACACACACACCACACACCACACACACACCACACACACACACACAACACACACACACGCACACACACACACAACCACACACACGCACGCACACACATACCACACACACATATAATATCATACATACAACACACACACACACACATACAC
This sequence comes from Monoplex corrugatus, assembly GCA_030674185.1. Lineage (NCBI taxonomy): Eukaryota > Metazoa > Mollusca > Gastropoda > Littorinimorpha > Ranellidae > Monoplex > Monoplex corrugatus. The sequence goes on along the minus strand of JAPXFY010000030.1, from coordinate 19,671,193 downwards.
ACACACACATATATAAAATATATATAATACACAAATATAATAATATATATATATATATATGGTAAAGTAAATGAAAAATCATGAATGTGAGAGGTAAGTCTGATGTAAGTAGATCGTGCCTATGGAATGAATCCAGTCTGACTTTGAAATAAGTAGGAAAAAAAAAAAATCCTGATCCAATAGCCAATGCCCTGAAGGAAAA
>JAPXFY010000030.1:19645991-19665991 GCA_030674185.1 Monoplex corrugatus | reverse complement strand
AGAGATTAATATGAACTATGAACATGAATAGTACCCAGAAGTCATTTTTCAAACTTGCCATTTACATATTAACTAAGTAACATAACTCTTGAGAGTCACAGAGTTATCTCCCATGTAATATTTAAAATTCTCCCTGCTTCCCTCTTATTTCCTTTGGTGTTGCCATTTACAATTTACGCATCTGTATGGGACTTAAAAGTATAGAGTTTCTACTCGTCAATGCCAGCTTCTTTGACAATACACCTTGTCCATATGGAAGACAGCCACAGGACCAGTATGCTTATTCGTCCTTCTGATGATGCGATGCTTGTTATTTATCGTTATTGTTGTTAAAAGCCCAGCCAACTGCGTAGAACCATATCAGGGCTATGACCGTTTCAAAACATATACAATACTTCAATAGGAAAGAAAAAAAAATAATTCAGTACACATATCAATGCATTCGTGCACCTAACCTAAGGAGATGCCCCTGGCATTGACCGCTCTGTCCAATTTATCGCACAGGGGATTTTAAAAAAATGAATACGAATTTAACATAACTAAGGGCACTGAAACATACATAAAAAATGGGCTTAATTACCGAAAATTGCTTCAGCATATCTCATTTTCCTTGAGCCAAAAATGCACTGAATGCATGTACCCAATTATCAATCATAAGAGAAAAATATGTACGACTTTATGAACACATACAAGTGAATGGACCAGCAAGACAGAAAATGATAGGAAGAAATGACAGAACGCAAAGAACAAGGTAGAAACAAAGAGAGTGGAGAAAAGAGGAAATTTCTAGCACAGAATTTCCAGAAGGTGGGGATACTATTAATACTGAAAGAGCCCCGTCATCCCTACGCTCAGACAGACAGCCAGACAGACAGACAAAGAGAGAGAGATACAAAGACAGAGACAGACAGGGACAGAGAGAGAGAGAGAGAGGAGAGAGAGACGAAGAAGAAGAAGAAGAAGGTGGAGGAAGAGGAGAAGGAAGAAGAAGAAGAAGAAGAAGAAGAACAACAACAACAACAAGAACAAGAACAAGAAGAACAAGAACAAGAAGAACAAGAACAAGAAGAACAAGAACAAGAAGAACAAGAACAAGAAGAACAAGGAGAACAGGAACAAGAATAGGATAGAAGGGATAGGTAGAGGGTGGTGAGGGGAATGGGACAGATGGGGTGTAAGGGGATAGGTAGAGGGTGGTGAGGGGGAATGGGACAGATGGGGTGGTAAGGGGATAGGTAGAGGTGGTGAGGGGGAATGGGACAGATGGGGTGTAAGGGATAGGTAGAGGGGTGAGGGGGAATGGGACAGATGGGGTGTAAGGGATAGTGAGGTGGTGAGGGGAATGGGACAGATGGGGTGTAAGGGGATAGTAGAGGGTGGTGAGGGGAATGGGACAGATGGGGTGTAAGGGGATAGGTGAGGGTGGTGAGGGGGATTGGGACAGATGGGATGTAAGGGATAGGTAGAGGGTGGTGAGGGGAATGGGACAGATGGGGTGTAAGGGGATAGGTTAGAGAGTGGTGAGGGGGAATGGGTGGGGAAGGAGGTGGGTGGGTAAGGGGGAAAAGGGATAGAGAGGGGGGAGGGGGAAGGGACAGTGGGTGTAAGGGAAGGAGGGTGGTGAGGGGAATGGACAGAATGGGTGAAGGGGATAGGTAGAGGTGGAGGGGGAAGGGGGATAAAGGGAAATGGAGGGTGGGAGGGGGAAATGGGACAGATGGAGGGGAAGGGATAGTAGAGGGAAATGGACAGATGGAGGTAGCGGGGGTAAGGGGTTAGGTATAGGTGGTGAGGAGAATGGGACAGAGGGGTAAGGGGATAGGTAGGGGTGGTGAGGGGAATGGGACGATGGTGTAGAGTGATGGTAGGTAGAGGGAATGGGACAGATGGGGATAGTAAGGGAATATGTGACGGTGGGTGTAGAGGGAAATGGGACAGATGTGGGATAGGTAGAGGGAAATGGGACAGATTGGGATAGGTGAGAGGGAAATGGGACAGATGTGTGGGATAGGTGAGGAAATGGGACAGATGTGGGTTGAGGGTAGAGAGGACAGATGGGGACAGATGTGGGATAGGTAGAGTGGAGAATGGGACAGATGTGGGTAGGTAGAGGGAATGGTATGGTGGGACAGATGTGGATAGGTAGAGGGAAATGGGACAGATGGGGTTAGGTAAGGAAATGGGATAGTGTAGAGGATAGGTAGAGGGAAATGGGACAGATGTGGGATGGTAGAGGGAAATGGACAGATGTGGGATAGGTAGAGGGAAATGGGACAGATGTGGGATAGGTAGAGGAATGGGAGAGTGGGAGTGGGGAAAATGGGACAGATGTGGGATAGGTAGAGGGAGAAATGGGACAGATGAGGGGAAGAGGGAAATGGGGATAGTGAGGAAATGGACAGATGTGGGATAGGTAGAGGGAAATGGGACAGAGGTGGGATAGGTAGAGGGAAATGGGACAGATGTGGGATAGGTAGAGGAAATGGGACAGATGTGGGATAGGTAGAGGGAAATGGGACAGATGTGGGATAGTAGAGGGAAATGGGACAGATGTGGATAGGTAGAGGGAAATGGGACAGATGTGGATAGGTAGAGGAAATGGACAGATGGGATAGGTAAGGAAATGGGACAGATGTGGGATAGGTAGAGGGAAATGGGACAGATGTGGGATAGGTAGAGGGAAATGGGACAGATGTGGGATAGGTAGAGGGAAATGGGACAGATGTGGTAGTAGAGGGAAATGGACAGATGTGGTAGGTAGAGGGAAGGACAGAGTGGGATAGGTAGAGGGAAATGGACAGTTGGGATAGGTAGAGGGAAATGGGACAGATGTGGGATAGGTAGAGGGAAATGGGACAGATGTGGATAGTAGAGGGAAATGGACAGATGTGAGGTTAGTAGGGAAATGGGACAGATGTGGGATAGTGAGGAAATGGATAGATGAGGACAGATAGTAGAGGAAATGACAGTGTGGGATAGGTAGAGGGAAATGGGACAGAGTGGATAGGTAGAGGAAATGGGACAGATGTGGGATAGGTAGAGGAAATGGGACAGATGGTGGGGATAGGTAGAGGGAAATGGGACAGATGTGGATAGTAGAGGAAGGAAATGTGGGACAGATGTGGGATAGATAGAGGGAAATGGGACAGATGTGGGATAGATAGAGGATGTGGGGGATGGGACAAGGGTAGGGGAATAGGTAGAGGGAAATGTTAAAAGGGTGGGAGGGGAATAGGAAGATTGTGGGGTGGTGAGGGGAATGAGACAGATGGGGATAGGGGGAAGGTTAGAGGTTGAAAAAGGAGAAGATATCACACACACAGACCACATACACACGCACAGCACGCGCACACACGCACACATACACACGCACAGACAGCAGGACAACACAGCAGCACAACGACACACACACACAGCACACATAAAACAGTCACACACACACACACACAACAGAGATCGTCTAATATCATTCATAGTGAAAAAGACGTTACAATCAAAGACAAACACACGCACGCACGCGCGCACACACACACATACACACGCACACACACGCACACACACACACACACACATACACACACACAACATACACCACACACACACACACACACACATACACGACCACACAGTCGTCTAATATCATTATAGTGAAAAGACGTTAAATCAAAGAACAAACAAACGCACGCACGCGCGCGCACACCACACACACCACACACACCACACACACACACACACACACACACACACACACATACCACACACTACACACACACACACAACACACACACACCATACAACAAACACAGAACAACAACACCCCCCACACACACACACACACACACACACACACACACACACACACCACAGTCGTCTAATATCATTATAGTGAACAAGACTTAAATCAAAGAACAAACAAACAAACAAACGCGCGCACACACACACACACACACAAACTACACACAACAACACACCACACACCACACACACACACACACACACACACACACGCACGCACGCACGCACGCACTCACACACGCACGCACACGAAAGACTTTCAAGGACAGGTTCCCCCTTGCCCCCTCTCAATCTGGTAACCCGTGAATTATCAAGTTAATCACTGTCCATGATAATCTCGCACTATTATCTGCATTGAAGCAGACAGCAAGACAACGTTCCATTCCCGGCAGAGTTCCCAATCAATAATGAATCATCAAAGCATGGCGACACTTGTCTCACATTTTGTGTGGACCCTTCATGCCTTGCTCCATTCATAGCCTTCCTTTAGCGGTTCTGCGCTGCTCGCATAGTCTGTGAAGGTGCGTGTCAAGGTTAACTGACATTATGGAAACCCAGTTGGAGTAGTTGTAGACTCCATCGACCAATTCTAGCGCACATCACCATCATCATCATCATCATCATCATATCATCATGTGCTCTGCTGCGTGGCATTGGCGATCATGGATCTCCGTACGAATCTATGCCTTGTTGCTGTAAGTGCATCTCCCATCCTCTCCATCCCCTGCCACCCTCAAATCCATCCAATATTTTCTCCCTGGGTCTACCTGGTGCTCTCTTTCCCTCCAGCTTTCCAGTTGTAAAATGTCCTGTAATTGTTGCTTGCCTTTTCCTAATCTTCTTTATTAATGATCTTCTTGTGTCTGTCCTCCTTTAAAACTGTCTCGTTTGTTTTCTTTGCTGTCCATGAAACTCGCAGCATTCTTCTTAGAAACCACATTTCAGTTGCCTCAATGTTGTTCTGACTTTGCGTATCGACTGGTCGAGCCTAGTCATGGAAAATAAGTGCAAACGGTCCCCAGTCCCCCAGCTGTGAGTGGTTCCTCACCCTATTCAAAATTAGAGAAGATAAAGCGTCAAAGGAAATGATATAGACACTTCCTTCATAATGATGTCTCCAAGAAAAGTTGAGGTGTCTACCACCGCACTCTCTGAGTTATTTAACGTTTTTGACTTTATCATATTCAGTGTGCATTGCAAATAATCAGACATTTTAAAGGAGCATGGAGAACTCGAGCTATTATGTGGAATTTACATCAGCATTCCAGTGAGTTGTTACACGGTCTGCACTTATGGAAGGCGTGCTTACTGGATGTTTTCATGTTCCATTAGCCAGTCACTGACGTTGACATGACTCACAGGATCTTCATTGTACAGATTTGATATTCTGCATGTGTAAACACATAGAAGAATGCCCTGGGATAAAGACTGCATGGAAAATGATAAACAATCTTTGTTATACAGATGACGCCGTTCCAGATTGCAGAAAGTGAGAAAGACCTACAAAATCTTGTGAATATAATAGAAAGCAGAAATAAAGGACTCGAACTGAATAGTAAGAGGACTGAAGTCATGATAACCCAGTAAGAAAACAAGAAATTTCATCACGTAAATTAACAGCAGGTGGTAAAACACTGAAACAAGTTGATAAGTTTAAACACTTGGGCACATTAGAAATATCCACAGATTTGACCGGGCTAAAACAGCATTCAAGAAAATGAAAAGCGTTCTTCCCAACGAATGCCCCTAGCAGTTAACATCAGGAAAAGAGTTCTTCAGTGTTATATAGCAAACCAATACTGTTGTGCGGATGCAAAGAGTGGACAGTCAACACGCGAAGTTAGAACAAGGTCGAGCCAGCTGAAATGTGGTTTCTAAGAAGAATGTTAAAAGTTCCATGGACAGCAAAAAACTAAACGAGACAGTCTTGGAAGAAGCAAACACAAAAATAACACTGATAAAGAAGATTAGGAAAAGACAACCACCATTTATTGGACATTTCATGAGGCAAGAGAAATTCGAGCACTAGTCTCAACAGGAGAGCTAGAGGGGAAAAAAAGAGCACCAGATAGACCAGGGAGAAAATATTAGTTTTGTGGAGTGGATGAAGACAGAAAGGGTAGGAGGTATACTTGCAGCTTCAGAAGATAGATTCGTATGGCAGACCATGAATCACAAAGTCATGAAGCAGGGCACACAGTGACGACGCTGATGATACATATACGGGGATTTAGGTATTGACAAGTCTACACATATGTTGATCTAGGAGATTTCAGTTTCAGTTTCAATTTCTCAAGATGATGTCTCCGTGTTCGTAATGACTTCCATATGCACTAACGTCACAGGTACAATGTGATGGAGAAGATCCAGAATGATCACGGCACAAGCCTTAAGCCTGCAGCATAAACCCATGAGCTGGCCAGGTTCTGAGGTCCTGCCTAGATAGTTTCGTAACCCTGGGATCGTTGATGAGTGAGGTGGCAGAGACTTCAACTTTTCCCAGGGCCAGCACCATCACAGCGACACCCATCCCCTCTCCCTGGCTTCATTTCTAGGCGAATCAAACCCAGGACCTTTCGATTGGTGGTGCGATGTTTGTCCACTTGATATTGCGCCCGTCTTTAACACACACACACACACTCACTACCTCATCATCTCTCTCTCTCCTCTCTCTCTCTCTCTCTCACTCACTCCACACACACACATACACACACACACACAAACACACACACACACGCACGCACACACACACACACACACATACAAACACACACAAACACACACACAAACACACACAAGCACACACACACATGCACACACACACGCGCGCGCGCGCACACACATTTAACATACACTAAGACAGAGAGAGGGCGGGAGAGAGAGAGAGAGAGAGCGAGAGAGAAAGAGAAAGAGAGAGGGAAAGAGAGAGAGAGAAAGAGAGAGACAGACAGAGAGACAGAGAGAGAGAGAGAGACAGAGAGAGAGAGAGAGAGCATAGTGCTTAACAAACGCACTGCCTGACAGAAAATGATACAAGGACACACTGTAAGCCAACTTGTCAGCTGTGACATCAACATCACTAAACTTGGGAAAACATTTCCCACAACAGTGCATTGATAAAGAAGATTAGGAAAAGACAGGCAACATTTATAGGACATGTTCTGAGGAAAGAGAAATTAGAGCATCTGGTCGCAACAGGAAAGCTGGAAGGAAAGAGAACACCAGGTAGACCCAGGGAGAAAATATTGGACGGACTTGCAGGGTGGCTGAAGACAGAGAGGGTGGGAGATGTACTTGCAGAGACGAGGGATAGATTCGTATGGAAAGGGCCATGATCGCCAACGCCATGCGGCAGGGTACATGATGATATTGATGATGATGATATTGATGATGATGATAATGATGACGATGATGATGATGATGATGAGACGACGACGACGACGACGACGACGACGAGATGATGATGATGATGATGATGATGATGATGATGATGATGATGATGAGATGCAAGGCGGCGAGAACAGTGCACGCAGGACACAACCACATTAGAACAGCGCAGAACAGCTGCTGTTTTAAAAGAACCAGAACCTAAGGCTGCTGGACTCATTCCCATACAGCAGCTGTGGAAGAACTTGTGCCTCCACGATCGATCTTGTGTCTCACATAGAGAATCACTCATACCAGGTATCCTGGACGAGCCCTCGATTTTAATGCCCGCTAGTTGGTAGAACCATGGGCTCAAGATTTGATATTTTGAGTTCAGTCCCATCCTGAAGCATTAACCCTTTGACTCCTGCAGCCTGTCCAACAGCATCCTTCTTTGTCAACCATGCTGGAAGAGCAAAAACTTAACCCTTTGAGTCCCTCACCCTATCCACCACTTCCTGCAGGAAGCTGGTGGATAGGGTGAGGGAGTCAAAGGGTTAAGTTTTTGCAGTTGGTAGATAGGGTGCAGGTGGCAAAGAGTTAAAACTGGCCTGTTCGCTGCCCATCGTAATGTTTCCATCATTCCGATGGTGTCAACTTAGTGTTTGATAGGTCCACTGGCCTGTTGGCTACCCATCGTAATGTTTCCATCATTCTGATGGTGTCAGCTTAGTGTTTGATAGGTCCACTGGCCTGTTGGCTACCCATCGTAATGTTTCCATCATTCTGATGGTGTCAACTTAGTGTTTGATAGGTCCACTGGCCTGTTCGCTGCCCATCGTAATGTTTCCATCATTCTGATGGTGTCACTTAGTGTTTGATAGGTCCACGGGCCTATTGGCTGCCCATCGTAATGTTTCCATCATTCCGATGGTGTCAACTTAGTGTTTGATAGGTCCACTGGCCTGTTGGCTACCCATCGTAATGTTTCCATCTTTCTGGTGGTGTCAAGTTAGTGTTTGTAGGTCCACTGGCCTGTTGGCCACCCATCGTAATGTTTCCATCATTCTGATGGTGTCAACTTAGTGTTTGATAGGTCCACTGGCCTGTTGGCTACCCATCGTAATGTTTCCATCTTTCTGGTGGTGTCAACTTAGTGTTTGATAGGTCCACTGGCCTGTTGGCTACCCATCGTAATGTTTCCATCTTTCTGGTGTCATAGTTTGTAGGTCACTGGCCTTGCTACCATCGTAATGTTCCATCTTCTGTGGTGTCACTTAGTGTTTGATAGGTCCACTGGCCTGTTGGCACCCATCGTAATGTTTCCATCTTTCTGGTGGTGTCAACTTAGTGTTTGATAGGTCCCTTCTCCCCTTTTCCCATTTCAAGACCTTGCCAGCGCATAGGGTTTTTTGTGCAGGCTCATGAAATCTGTCAGATAATTGCTGCTGACGGATTTGGGTGGAGCGCATATGGAGCTCTCCGAATGTGGTGAGTCCCTCTTGAATAACTCTATTAACCCTAATAACAATTGGTAAAGGACCAAGATCGGTCTTGTATCTTACATGAAAACCCACACCAGGTGGTAAATGACCAATATGCATATTCATCCATCGGGTCGAAGGAAAGTCTGTTATCATCATTATCGGTAGAGAAGGGGCACATTTTAGGTTATGTGCTTCGATAAGTTTCGAACACACTGGTGTAACCAAACACTACTGAAGTAACCCAGCAGCTGTGGTAGGTCTCCGTAGACAAGTGGCCTCACGTCAACTTCAAATCCAAAGCTCATAACAAATACCTAAAGTAACATGACTTCAGTGGGATCGGACAATTCTTGAATACCATGGAAAAGTGATTCAGCTACAAGTAGTAAGTCTTCATAAAAAACAGATGGCTTAATGTCGTCTAAGACATTATTGCTAGTTCATTGCGAACTCTTGTTTAAAAAGCCGGAATGCAGGACAAAGATGGTAACTTAATAACCCTCTTGAGGCGGTGTGAAAGGCAGGAGACAAAGTACTGTGTAATCACGTTTGGCAGAGAGATATTGGATAATACACGGCTTGTCTAGAAATGTGTGTGATTCCATTCTGTCATGGACAAACGCCCTTAGAGGTTCAGCTGTCGTCTGCCACTCTCCCTCGTGGTTCCAGTTCCCGTTTTCAGTTTATTCAAGAGTTGTCACATGGAGTGGAAGATTTCTACATGTACAAGATCTTTCAACGCCTTTCATTTAACGGTTGGACTGATGATGCCACGGAGTGTTCACAATGTTTTAAAGTATTGATGTCACTACTGGCTGGACAAACAAAATTGTGCAGAGTGGATCGGGGAGGTTGTTGCTACAACCCGGGCACTAACCCCAACCGTGACAGATGGAAAGAAATGGTGCAAACCTTCATCCGTACAGCGCCCCTTTATCCCGGCGGGTTGAGGCCCCATGAGCCTTGAATGTAAGCTTCTAAACTCTTCTGAGTGTTGAGATTTACAGCACATTGAATAAAAGGTTCTGCAGCGAGTAAAAATATCATCATCATCATCATCATCATCATCCTTATCATCATCATCATCATCATGTGCCCTGTTGCATGGCATCAGCGATCATGGCCCTCCATACAAATCTATCCCTTGTCGCTGCAAGAACATCTCCCACCCTCTCTGTCCTCAGCCACCCTGCAAGTCCGTCCAATATTTTCTCCCTGGATCTACATGGTGTTCTCTTCCCTCCAGCTTTCCTGTTGTGATAAGGTGCTCTAATTTCTCTTTCCTCATAAAATGTCTTATAAATGTTACTTGTTTTTTCCTAATCTTTATTGATGATCTTCTTGTGTCTGCCTCCTTCAAGACTGTCTCCTTTGTTTTCTTGCTGTCCATGGAACTCTCAACATTCTTCTTAGAAATCACATTTCAGTTGCCTCTATTTTGTTCTGTCTTTGAGTGTTGGCTATCCACGCCTCAAAACCATACAACAGTATTGGTTCTATATAACACTCAAGAACTCTCTTCCTGATGCTAATTGATGGGTATTTGTTGGTAAGAACGCTTTTCATGTTCTTGAAAGCTGTTTTGGCTTGGCCAATTCTACTGGCTATTTCTGGTGTGCATCTGCCGTCTGGTGAGATGACCGTTCGCAGATATTTAAACTTATCAACCTGTCTCAAAGTTGTGCATTTTGCTGTTATTTTGCATGAGGCGATTTATTGTTTTTTATTGAAGAAATAGTGTTGTTGTTATCTTCTACAGGAAACCAACGTTATCATCTTCACTAACGTTACTTCTGTTGACTGACGTTACTTGGGTTGACTGACGTTGCTAATGCTAAGAAACTGATGATAATTGATTGATTTTATTGTCATGATTCGGCAGCATTTTGATTTTTGACTTTCCGATGTGAACAGAGTGCTATATATTTTTTTTCTTAACTACGAAATTGAATCTGTGTTCATTTTAGTTTTTGTATGTTTTCAGCTCTAATAGTAAAGGCTCTACAGACAGCTCTGATAATAAAGGCCCTACACACAGTTCTGATAATAAAGGTCATACACACAGCTCTAATAATAAAGGCCCTACACACAGCTCTGATAATAAAGGCCCTACAGACAGCTCTGAAAATAAAGGCCCTACACACAGCTCTAATAATAAAGGCCCTACAGCCAGCTCTAATAATAAAGGCCCTACACACAGCTCTGATAATAAAGGCCCTACAGACAGCTCTGAAAATAAAGGCCCTACACACAGCTCTAATAATAAAGGCCCTACAGCCAGCTCTAATAATAAAGGCCCTACACACAGCTCTGATAATAAAGGCCCTACAGACAGCTCTGAAAATAAAGGCCCTACACACAGCTCTAATAATAAAGGCCCTACAGACAGCTCTGATAATAAAGGCCCTACAGACAGCTCTAATAAAAAAGGCCATACAGACAGCTCTGATTATAAAGGTCATACAGACAGCTCTGATAATAAAGCTCATACAGACAGCTCTGATAATAAAGGTCCTACAGACAGCTCTGATAATAAATGTCATACACACAGCTCTGATAATAAAGGCCATAGAGACAGCTCTGATAATAAAGGCCATAGAGACAGCTCTGATAATAAAGGTCCTACAGACAGCTCTGATAATAAAGGTCATACAAACAGCTCTGATAATAAAGGTCCTACAGACAGCTCTGATAATAAAGGCCATACACACAGCTCTGATAATAAAGGTCATACAGACAGCTCTGATAATAAAGGCCATACACACAGCTCTAATAATAAAGGTCATACACACAGCTCTGATAATAAAGGCCATACAGACAGATCTGATAATAAAGGTCCTACAGACAGCTCTGATAATAAAGGTCATACACACAGCTCTGATAATAAAGGTCATACACACAGCTCTGATAATAAAGGTCATACACACAGCTCTGATAATAAAGGTCATACACAGAGCTCTGATAATAAAGGCCATACAGACAGCTCTGATAATAAAGGTCCTACAGACAGCTCTGATAATAAAGGCAATACAGACAGCTCTGATAATAAAGGCCATACACACAGCCCTGATAATAAAGGCCATACAGACAGCTCTGATAATAAAGGCCATACAGACAGCTCTGATAATAAAGGTCATACAGACAGCTCTGATAATAAAGGTCATACACACAGCTCTGATAATAAATGTCATACACACAGCTCTGATAATAAAGGTCATACAGACAGCTCTGATAATAAAGGCCATACACACAGCTCTGATAATAAAGGTAATACAGACAGCTCTGATAATAAAGGTCATACAGACAGCTCTGATATAAAGGTCATACACACAGCCTGATCTTCTTCTTCTTCTGCGTTCGCACGTTCACAAGGTCAGTCCAGTCAGGGAGACGAATGTTGTCGTGTCCTCCATGTCCTGTCGGCAGCCATAGAGCTTGGTGCGGAGGGGAGCTGCCGTCGGCCACACTTGTTCCCTCTGCTCTTGGAAGAGGGGGCAGATCTGAAGGATGTGTTCTGGTGTCTGTTCTTCCAGACCACAAGGACAGATAGGTGATGAGGCCAGCTTCATCTTCCTGAACAGGTGGGCATTCAGGCGACAGTGACCTGTTCTGAGCCTGAAGATCGCCACCTGCTGCAGACGGCTAAGGAGATGGTATGGATCCTTTGAGGTTGTTCTGCAGAAGGCTGCCTTCACAAGGGTCTTCTTCTCCCTGAAGCTAAGGCTTTTTTCTGGTTGTCTTCCTTTGGCTCCATCTTTGGCAAGCTGGTCTGCTGCTTCGTTTCCAGGTATCCCACAATGGGCCGGAACCCACTGCAGGACCACACGTCGATGCTTGGCGACATCTTGCAGCTTTTCCATGAGATGTGGAAGTTTGTCCCCTGCAAGTGCTTCCAATACAGACTTTGCATCGGAGAGGAAGACAACTTGGGTGCAGTCGCTCTGAATGTCATAAATTAGAGCCGCTGCCTTCATAAGAGCCTCCACTTCTGCTGCATAGTTGGTGCAGTGTTTGCCAGTGGGTATCCCTGCTGTGATGACGTGTCCGTCAGGAGAGTTGATATGTACGCCCGCTCCTCCATCTGCCACAGCATTGGTTGCCGAGCCATCCGTGTATACGTGAATCCAGGATTCTGCAGGATATTGCTCGTCGATCATGGCGAGTGTCAGAGTGCGTTTGACGCTGTCAGCTCTGATAATAAAGGCCATAGAGACAGCTCTGATAATAAAGGCCATAGAGACAGCTCTGATAATAAAGGTCCTACACACAGCTCTGATAATAAAGGTCATACAGACAGCTCTGATAATAAAGGCCATACAGACAGCTCTGATAATAAAGGTCATACAGACAGCTCTGATAATAAAGGTCATACACACAGCTCTGATAATAAAGGCCCTACACACAGCTCTGATAATAAAGGTCCTACAGACAGCTCTGATAATAAAGGCCATACAGACAGCTCTGATAATAAAGGCCATACAGACAGCTCTGATAATAAAGGCCCTACAGACAGCCCTGATAATAAAGGCCATACAGACAGCTCTGATAATAAAGGTCATACAGACAGCTCTGATAATAAAGGCCATACAGACAGCTCTGATAATAAAGGCCATATAGACAGCTCTGATAATAAAGGTCATACAGACAGCTCTGATAATAAAGGCCATACACACAGCTCTGATAATAAAGGTCATACAGACAGCTCTGATAATAAAGGTCATACAGACAGCTCTGATAATAAAGGCCATAGAGACAGCTCTGATAATAAAGGCCCTACAGACAGCTCTGATAATAAAGGTCCTACAGACAGCTCTGATAATAAAGGCCCTACAGACAGCTCTGATAATAAAGGCCATACACACAGCTCTGATAATAAAGGCCATACAGTCAGCTCTGATAATAAAGGTCATACAGACAGCTCTGATAATAAAGGCCATAGAGACAGCTCTGATAATAAAGGCCCTACACACAGCTCTGATAATAAAGGTCATACAGACAACCCTGATAATAAAGGCCCTACACACAGCTCTGATACTAAAGGTCATACAGAAGGCTCTGATAATAAAGGTCATACACACAGCTCTGATAATAAAGGCCATACACACAGCTCTGATAATAAAGGCCATACACACAGCTCTGATAATAAAGGTCATACAGACAGCTCTGATAATAAAGGTCCTACAGACAGCTCTGATAATAAAGGTCATGCAGACAGCTCTGATAATAAAGGCCCCACAGACAGCTCTGATAATAAAGGTCATACAGACAGCTCTGATAATAAAGGCCCCACAGACAGCGCTGATAATAAATGCCCCACAGACAGCTCTGAAAATAAAGGCCATACACACAGCTCTGATAATAAAGGTCATACAGACAGCTCTGAAATTAAAGGCCATACACACAACCTCATAATAAAGGTCATACAGACAGCTCTGATAATAAAGGCCCCACAGACAGCTCTGATAATAAAGGCCATACGGACAGCTCTGATAATAAAGGCCCTACGCACAGCTCTCCTGGAGGCATCCCCGCTCAAAACATTGGCACCAACTGGATTTGATCCTAGTAAGACGTGCCGCTATCAAAAACGTTCTCCACACTCGCTCTTATCACAGCACAGACTGCGACACAGACCACTCTCTGGTATGTTGCAAGATCAGGCTACAACCAAAGAAGTTCCACTGCTCAAAGAAACAAGGGAACCCTCGCATTGACGTCAGCAAGATGTCTCAGCCAGATCTTGTAGAACAGTTCGCAGAGGCCTTTCAGAGAGAATACGATGCATTGCAGCCCAGAGACTCTGCCACTGAGAGATGGGAAACGCTACGAGACACCATGCACCGCATTGCTATGGCCACCTTTGGGAAGAAAACTGTGAAGTCCCACGACTGGTTTGAGGCCAAATCATCAGAGATGACTCCCACTGTTGAGGCCAAGCGTGCTGCACTCACCAAGTATAAGCGGTCACCCAGTGAGAAGAACCTGCAAATCCTCAGGGCTGCCAGAAGTAAGGTTCAGCTTAACGCCAGGCAAACGAGTACTGGACAGAGCTCATATCAGCAATCCTAGCCAACAGATGGAAAGATGGGCGGAACACTACTCCGACCTCTAGTCCACACAGAACATGGTGTCCCCCTTAGCCCTCGATGCCATCAAGTGCATGCCGGTAATGGAAGAACTTGACGCAGAGCCAACTGCGGACGAACTCAGCAAGGCCATTGATAGCCTGGCATCAAGGAAGGCACCTGGCAACGACGGAATTCCCCCAGACCTCATCAAGCACTGCAAGACTTCTCTTCTGCACCCTTTGCACGCAGTTCTCTGTCAGTGTTGGAATGAGGGAGCTGTACCACAGGACATGAGGGACGTCAAGATCGTCACCCTGTACAAAAACAAGGGCGAAAGGAGCGACTGCAACAACTACAGAGGTATCTCGCTCCTCAGCATTGTTGGCAAAGTCTATGCTCGGGTCCTCCTAATCCGCCTGCAGAAACTGGCTGAACGCGTCTACCCGGAATCACAGTGTGGTTTTCGAGCAGAGAGATCCACGGTAGACATGGTCTTCTCCCTTCGCCAAATCCAGGAGAAGTGCAGAGAGCAGCGGATGCCCCTGTATGTGGCATTCATTGACCTCACCAAGGCCTTTGACCTAGTCAGCAGAGATGGCCTTTTCAGGGCTCTCCAAAAAATCGGCTGCCCCCCCAAACTGCACAGCTTAATTGAGTCCTTCCACTCAAACATGAAAGGGATGGTGCAGTTCAACGGAAACCTCTCCAAGCCCTTCGACGTACGCAGCGGTGTGAAACAAGGCTGCGTCCTGGCCCCAACCCTCTTTGGAATCTTCTTCGCTCTCCTCCTGAGGCATGCGTTCAGCATAGCGCAAGAAGGGATCCACCTGCGGACCAGATCAGATGGCAGGCTCTTCAACCTCGCCCGCCTCAGAGCAAGGACAAAGGTCCGTGAAGCCCTCATCAGAGACATGCTATTTGCCGACGATGCCGCAGTTGTGACCCATACTCAGCGGGACTTGCAGTCACTAATGGACCGCTTCTCCCAGGCCTGCAAAGATTTTGGTCTGACCATCAGTCTTAAGAAGACAAACTCCTGGGCCAAGACACGCCATCTCCACCAGCCATCACCATTGATGACTACGAGCTTGAAGACATCCATCAATTCACATATCTTGGGTCCACCATCACCGATAACCTCTCCCTTGACACAGAGGTCGACAAGAGGATCGGGAAGGCAGCCACAACACTAGCCCGCCTCACACAAAGGGTGTGGACAAATCCCAAGCTGATCACAAAGACAAAGATGGCTGTATACAACGCCTGTGTCCTCAGCACCTTGCTGTATGGCAGCGAGGTGGACCACGCATGCTCATCAGGAGAAAAGGCTCAATACCTTCCACCTGAGAAGCCTACGGCGCATACTTGGCATTTCCTGGCAAGACAAGGTGACCAGCACGAAGTCCTAACCTGCGCTGGCCTCCCAACCATGCATACCATGCTGAGACAGCGTCGGCTGCGCTGGTTGGGCCACGTTCGCCGCATGGAAGATGGTCGCATCCCAAAAGACATCCTTTATGGTGAGCTTGCCACAGGGCAGAGAAACATTGGCCGCCCACAGCTGAGATACAAAGACGTTTGCAAGCGTGACATGAAGGCGCTTGAGATCAACACTGAGTCCTGGGAGGACCTCGCAGACGACCGCAACAGCTGGAGAACTACTCTCAAGAAACAGCTGCGGATTGGTGAGGACAAACTGTCAGCTGCTGCAGCAGAAAAGCGAGTTCGCAGAAAAGGGATGACAGCCAACAGACCAGCATCAGCATACACATGCGACCGCTGCGACAGAGACTGCCTCTCTCGCATTGGTCTGTACAGTCACAGGCGACGCTGCTTGGACCAAGCAGACAGCCCATCTAGACATTAGAACGGATGTACTTTGTCCATGGTCAGTCATGACCAAAGGAGGCCTACTATGTACTATACGCACAGCTCTGATAATAAAGGCCTTACACACAGCTCTGATAATAAAGGCCCTACACACAGCTCTGATAATAAAGGCCCTACACACAGCTCTGAATAAAGGCCCTACACACAGCTCTGATGATAAAGGCCCTACACACAGCTCTGATGATAAAGGCCCTACACACAGCTCTGATAATAAAGGCCCTACACACAGCTCTGATGATAAAGGCCTACACACAGCTCTGATAATAAAGGCCCTACACACAGCTCTGATGATAAAGGCCCTACACACAGCTCTGATAATAAAGGCCCTACACACAGCTCTGATGATAAAGGCCCTACACACAGCTCTGATAATAAAGGCCCTACACACAGCTCTGATGATAAAGGCCCTACACACAGCTCTGATGATAAAGGCCTTACACACAGCTCTGATGATAAAGGCCTTACACACAGCTCTGATGATAAAGGACTTACACACAGCTCTGATGATAAAGGACTTACACACAGCTCTGATGATAAAGGACTTACACACAGCTCTGATGATAAAGGACTTACACACAGCTCTGATGATAAAGGACTTACACACAGCTCTGATGATAAAGGCCTTACGGTCAGCTCTGATGATAAAGGCCTTACACACAGCTCTGATGATAAAGGACTTACACACAGCTCTGATGATAAAGGCCTTACGGTCAGCTCTGATGATAAAGGCCTTACGACAGCTCTGATGATAAAGGCCTTACGGACAGCTCTGATGATAAAGGACTTACCACAGCTCTGATGATAAAGGCCTACACACAGCTCTGATGATAAAGGCCTTACACACAGCTCTGATGATAAAGGCCTTACACACAGCTCTGATGATAAAGGCCTTACGGACAGCTCTGATGATAAAGGCCTTACGGACAGCTCTGATGATAAAGGCCTTACGGTCAGCTCTGATGATAAAGCCTTACGACAGCTCTGATGATAAAGGCCTTACGGACAGCTCTGATGATAAAGGCCTACACACAGCTCTGATGATAAAGGCCTTACGCAGCTCTGATGATAAAGGCCTTACGACAGCTCTGATGATAAAGGCCTTACGGACAGCTCTGATGATAAAGGCCTTACGACAGCTCTGATGATAAAGGCCTTACACACAGCTCTGATGATAAAGGACTTACAGCAGCTCTGATGATAAAGGCCTTACACACAGCTCTGATGATAAAGGCCTACACACAGCTCTGATGATAAAGGCCTTACGGTCAGCTCTGATGATAAAGGCCTTACGACAGCTCTGATAATAAAGGCCTACGGTCAGCTCTGATAATAAAGGCCTTATGGACAGCTCTGATAATAAAGGCCTTATGGACAGCTCTGATAATAAAGGCCTTACACACAGCTCTGATAATAAAGGTCGTACACACAGCTCTGATAATAAAGGTCGTACACACAGCTCTGATAATAAAGGCCATACACACAGCTCTGATAATAAAGGCCCTACACACTGCTCTGATAATAAAGGCCCTACAGACAGCTCTGATAATAAAGGCCCTACACACAGTTCTGATAATAAAGGTCATACACACAGCTCTGATAATAAAGGTTCTACACACAGCTCTGATAATAAAGGCTCTACACACAGCTCTGATAATAAAGGCCCTACACACAGCTCTGATAATAAAAGTCCTACACACAGCTCTGATAATAAAGGTCATACACACAGCTCTGATAACAAAGGCTCTACACACAACTCTGATAATAAAAGTCCTACACACAGCTCTGATAATAAAGGCTCTACACACAGCTCTGATAATAAAGGCCCTACACACAGCTCTGATAATAAAGGTCATACACACAGCTCTGATAATAAAGGTCCTATACACAGCTCTGATAATAAAGGCCCTACACACAGCTCTGATAATAAAGGTCATACACACAGCTCTGATAATAAAAGTCATACACACAGCTCTGATAATAAAGGTCATACACACAGCTCTGATAATAAAGGCCCTACAGACAGCTCTGATAATAAAGGCCATACACACAGCTCTGATAATAAAGGCTCTACACACAGCTCTGATAATAAAGGCCTTACACACAGCTCTGATAATAAAGGTCATACACACAGCTCTGATAATAAAGGTCATACACACAGCTCTGATAATAAAGACCATACAGACAGCTCTATAATAAAGGCCCCACAGACAGCTCTGATAATAAAGGTTCTACAGACAGCTCTGATAATAAAGGTTCTACAGACAGCTCTGATAATAAAGGTTCTACAGACAGCTCTGATAATAAAGGTTCTACAGACAGCTCTGATAATAAAGATCATACAGACAGCTCTGATAATAAAGGTTCTACAGACAGCTCTGATAATAAAGATCATACAGACAGCTCTGATAATAAAGGTCATACAGACAACTCTGATAATAAAGGTCATACAGACAGCTCTGATAATAAAGATCATACAGACAGCTCTGATAATAAAGATCATACAGACAGCTCTGATAATAAAGGTTCTACACACAGCTCTGATAATAAAGGTCATACAGACAGCTCTGATAATAAAGTCATACAGACAGCTCTGATAATAAAGGTCCTACAGACAGCTCTGATAATAAAGGCTCTACACACAGCTCTGATAATAAAGGCCCTACAGACAGCTCTGATAATAAAGGTCATACAGACAGCTCTGATAATAAAGATCATAGAGACAGCTCTGATAATAAAGGTCATACAGACTGCTCTGATAATAAAGATCATACAGACAGCTCTGATAATAAAGGTCATACAGACAGCTCTGATAATAAAGATCATACAGACAGCTCTGATAATAAAGGCCCCACAGACAGCTCTGATAATAAAGGCCCTACAACAGCTCTGATAATAAAGATCATAGAGACAGCTCTGATAATAAAGGCCCTACAGACAGCTCTGATAATAAAGATCATAGAGACAGCTCTGATAATAAAGATCATACAGACAGCTCTGATAATAAAGATCATACAGACAGCTCTGATAATAAAGGCCCTACATATAGCTCTTTCATAAACAACATAAATGATCCAGGGTCAAAAAGTGCTTTGTGGTGTCTTTCTTAGTTCAAATGTCTGCAACTAATTTTCTTGCCTTTGCACAGCCTGAATAATCCTAGATGTTGAGCTTTAAATGTCAAATAAAATAGCAGACATGAATTCATGGTAGTTGAACAAATCATTTGGCTTTTCCAGAGGCAGTAGCTCATACTTTATAGGGCATAATTTCATCCGTGACAGGTGTAACACGAACGCTAAAAACTGAAATAGTTTCCAAAGTATCCATTTGATTGCAATGCTGATGAGTTCTATTCAGACAGTTTTGTGCATAAAACTTGAAAAGCCCTATTTCA
>JAPXFY010000030.1:19635991-19638491 GCA_030674185.1 Monoplex corrugatus | reverse complement strand
CATGCACGCACACAGACACACACACACCACACACACACACACACACATTGGCACACATTCACCAACGAGTACATAGGCCTACGTACTTGCACACATGCACACACGCGTAATTAGCACGCAAACACACACATACTTAATGTCTGTTGTTTAACATTTTCATCTTCATCCAAACCAAAGCTATAAAACAACAAATTTGACTGATGTTTGTTGAGCAAAGCCAGAACAAGATTGAAGCAGCCGAGATGTGGTTTCTTAGAAGAATGTTGAAAGTTCCATGGACGGCAAAGAAAACAAACGAGGCAGTCTTGATGGAGGCAGACACAAGAAGATCATTCATAAGGAAGATTAGGAAAAGACAGGCAACATTTATAGGCCATGTTATGAGGAAAGGGGAATTGGAGCACCTGGTCCCAACAGGAAAGCTGGAGGGAAAGAGAGCACCAGGTAGACCCAAGGAGAGAAGATATTGGACGGACTTGCAGAGTGGCTGAAGACAAAGAGGGTGGAAGAGGTGTGTCAGGCAACAAGAGATAGAGACAGATGGCCATGATCACCAACGCCATGTGGCAAGGCACCTGATGATAATGATGATGGTGTTTGTTGCTTACATGTTTGTTTCATCCAGCATAAAGCTATACAGTAACAATGCTTGTTGACTGATGTCTGTTGTTAAACATTTCTATCTTCATCCTGCATAAAGTCATGTATTAACAAAAGATGGTAGCTGATGTTTGTTGGTGAACATTTTTGTCTTCATCCAGCATAAAGCTATGCCAGTAACAAAGCCTGGTGAGTTCATCATCATCATCATCATCATCATCATCATCATCATGTGCCCTGCCGCATGGCGTTGATGATCATGGCCCTCCATACCAATCTATCCCTTGTCGCTGCGAGTACATCCCCCACCCTCTCTGTCCTCGGCCACCTTGCAAGTCCTGTCCAATATTTTCTCCCTGGGTCTACTGTGTTCTCTTTCCTTCCAGCTTCCCTGTTGTGACCAGGTGTTCTAATTCCCTTTCCTCATAAAAAGGCCTGTAAATGTTGCTTTTTTTTTTCAAGTCTTCTTTATTAATGATCTTCTTGTGTCTGCCTCCATCAACATTGTCTCGTTTGTTTTCTTTTGCTGTCCATGGAACTCCCAACAATCTTCTTAGAAACCACATTTCAGTTGCGTCAATTTGTTCTGACTTTGCGTGTTGACTGTCCACGCCTCACAACCGTATAACAGTATCGGTTGTATATAACATTCAAGAACTCTCTTCCTGATGTTAATTGATAGGCATTTGTCTGAGGTGGGTGCCGACGTGAAAACTGAACCAAATCGATTAATTTCACAGCAGGAGGCAGCACGTTGTGGCCTGAAGACGCTGTGACATCTGAAGCATAGAAGCGGAGCATGCTGGATGGGGGAGGGGGGGGGCAGACAACTGGGAGTGCACAGCATATCCTTCACAATGGGAAAGCACTCACAAATCATCAACAAGTGTAGAATGAGACTAGATGCAGTACTCGCTCCCGTTAATCAAAACAAATGAGGATGTTCTACTGTTCAGCTCTCCAGAGTTCTCTCGCTATATACATGTATGTCGTTTGTATTTTGCTTGATACAAACTGACAAACCATCCGTGTATGTTAGTATTCATCTTCTCATTTTTTTGGTTTGTAATTATGCACATCAGAAATATCCAGCAGAATCGGCCAAACCAAACAGCATTCAAGAAGATGAAAAGCATTCTTACCAACAAATGCCTATCAATTAACACCAGGAAGAGAGTTCTTGAATGTTATATATAACCGATAATGTTATACGGTTGTGAGGCGTGGACAGTCAACAAGTAAAGTCAGAACAAGATTGAGGCAGCCGAGATGTGGTTTCTCAGAAGAATGTTGAGAGTTCCATGGACAGCAAATAAAACAAACGAGACAGTCTTGAAGGAGGCAGACACAAGAAGATTATTAATAAAGAAGATTAGGAAAAGACAGGCATCATAAATAGAACATTCTATGAGTAAAGAGAAATTAGAGCACCTGGTCACAACAGGGAAGCTGGAGGGAAAGAGAACACCAGGTATACCCAGGGAGAAGATATTGGACGGACTTGCAGGGTGGCTGAGGACAGAAAGGGTGGGAGATGTACTTGCAGAGACAGGGGATAGATTCATATGGAGGGCCATGGTCGCCAACGCTATGCGGCAGGACACATCATGATGATGATGATGATGATGATGATGATGATGATGATGATGATGATGATGATGATGAATAATTATGCTTCATTCAAATGTACATAAACTAGTATATGTTAGTGAAAATGATACATGCATGTTGATTTGTTCAGTCTTCTGGAAGTGATGGGAACTACGATCTGTTATTTCTGTTCTTTTATATCTAGTCTTTGTGCCTTTTCAGAAACAAATTAAAAAAGCAAGTTTGAACGCTCTCTCTCTCTCTCTCTGTCTGTCTGTCTGTCTCTCTCTCTCTGTCTCTCTCTCTGTCT
>JAPXFY010000030.1:19623491-19630991 GCA_030674185.1 Monoplex corrugatus | reverse complement strand
GAATGTTGAGAGTTCCATGGACAGCAAAAAAAACAAACGAAGCAGTCTTGATGGAGGCAGACACAAGTAGATCACTCATAAGGAAGATTAGGAAAAGACAGGCAACATTTATAGGCCATTTTATGAGGAAGGAGGATTTGGAGCACCTGGTCACAACGGGAAAGCTGGAGGGAAAGAGAGCACCAGTAGACCAGGGAGAGAATGCTGGACGGACTTGCAGAGTGACTGGGGATGAGGAGGGTGGGTGAGATGCTGGGGGCAACGAGAGATAGAGATGGTTGAAAGTCCATGGTCGCCAACGCCATGCGGCAGGGCACTGAGGATGTGATATGATGATGATGATGATGATGATGTGATGACGTGTGATGGAGGACTGTGAGATGTGATGATATGATGATGATATAATATGTGTGATATGAAGTAAGAACATGTGAATAACAGTAGTCAACAAAATCCAAAACAAGTGTGACCGCCCGTGTCCAAGCAAACATGAACCAGAAAAAAAAACATGAAAAAACAATCAGAACGCCTATTTAATACAACCAGACAAGACAGGCACAATTTTTCGGCCAACTGGCCTTTGTCAAGCGTAAGGTCACAAACAAATACGAGAAAATTTGCGCCTGTCTTGTCTGGATGTATATCAAATACACGTTCTTACTCATTTTTCGTGTTGTTCTGTTTCCACTAAGTAAACAGCCCAGCCAAACCATACAACAACAAAAGATCCATTTTTTTGAAATAAAAGAAGCCTGTGGATATAAGACAAGGGGCATAATTACGGAGACAGCTAGATCAAATTATTTCCCTTGTGGTCAGACTTTTTCTTTCTTTCATTCTTTCTTTCTTTCTTTCTTTTCTTTTCTTTTCTTTTCTTTTCTTTTTTTTTTTTTTTTTTTCTTTCTTTTCTTTTTTTCTTTTTCTTGTCCTGTCTTCTGCGTATAAATCCCCCGACCAAGAATCGCATGGAATAATCGATGCCAAGCCGCCATGGACCCATCCACCGGAGGAGATCTTGTGGTCATACGTAGTGGTACATGCATGCGCTCTTGGGTAAAAAAACTTCCTGCGTGCAGTCTCCAGTCTGCCCAGCTGTAAATGGGTGCTGACCTTCTTCAAAGTTGAAGAAGGACAGGAGATTGGCACCGCTTCCATAATGATGACTCTAAGAAATCCTGAGGTCTCTACCATCTCACTCCCTTGGGCGCTTAGGTTTTACGGAACAACCTTTATCTTCATTACACATAGCTTGCGTATGAAAAGCGTTCTTACCAACAAATGCCTATCAATTAACACCAGGAAGAGAGTTCTTGAATGGTATATAGAACCGATAATGTTATACACTTGTGAGGCGTGGACAGTCAACAAGCAAAGCCAGAACAAGGTTGAGGCAGCCGCGATGTGGTTTTAGGAAAAATGTTCAGAGTTCCATGGACAGCAAAGAAAACAAACGAGGCAGTCTTGATGGAGGCAGACACAAGAAGATCATTAATATAGAAGATTAGGAAAAGACAAGCAACATTCATAGGACATTTTATGAGGGAAGAGAAATTAAAGCACCTGGTCACAACAGGAAAGCTGGAGGGAAAGAGAACACCAGATAGACCCAGGAAGAAAGTATTGGACGGACTTGTAGGGTGGCTGAGGATAGAGAGAGTGGAAGGTGTACTTGCAGCGACAAGGGATAGATACATATGGAGGGCCATGATCGCCAACGCCACGCGTCAGGGCACATGATGATGATGATGATGATGATGATGATGATGATGATGATGATGATGATGATGATGATGATGATGATGATGATGATGATGATGATGATGGTGGTGATGATGATGATGACGACGATGACGACGACGATGATGACGACGACGACGACGACGACGATGATGATGAGGAGGAGGAGGAGGAGGATGACGACGACGACGACGACGATGACGACGACGACGACGATGATGATGATGATGATGATGATGATGATGATGATGATGATGATGATGATGATGTTGATGATGATGATGATGATGATGATGATGATGGCAGCTTGTGTAATGGTATGAGTGAAAGTGAAAAACTTTGCAGTTAACGCAACGTACAGATAATTGAGAGATATTTACAACAACAAAAAATAACGGGCAGAGACTGAGTGCAAGGTAATGTAAATGTAAACGGATTGTCATAGCCCCAAGGTCTGGAAAGAAGGATTGTTCGCTTACAAAGGTGAGAACAAACAAAGAAACACGGAGACAATGATGAGACAAAATAGACCTATTACTCGACAGAACAAAATATAGGGGTCTAAAACACAAAATGAAATAAAACAAGACACCTTTGAGGAAGACAACGAAAATGAAAATGGAAATGGAATAAAGCGGAAAAAAAACAGAAGAAAAATAGAAAGAAAGACAGCGGATGTCAGGGTAGTGGTGCCGAAGACCTGGGTACTCTCGTAGAGTATTGTGTCAGTATTGCGGTCCTTCAATGGGGACATGCTTCCAAGGGAGGCAATCCGTTGTATTAGTGTAGAACTGGACAAGCCTGGTGCCTGGTAGAGTCAAGGGGAATCTGCTTACATGCAGAGTGAGCGATCCAAATTTAAGGTAAAGGAGCTCTACAGATTGTAGAGAAATCACATAAACAAGTAAAACAGCACCCAGCAAATGTCAAACAAAGAATCTGAAAGAAAAGCACAAGATATTTCTGTGATGTAGGGAAGCAGTCCTGCTGGAGGTTGGAGGTTTTATACCCCAGTGTTCATATCGCAAATGTTCATATCGCAACTGTTCATACCCCAACTATTCATACCCTATCCGTTCATACCCAACTGTTCATACCCCAACTGTTCATACCCCTGTTCATTCCCCATCCGTTCATACCCCAACTGTTCATACCCCTGTTCATTCCCCATCCGTTCATACCCCAACTGTTCATACCCCAACTGTTCATACCCCAACTGTTCATACCCCAACTGTTCATACCCAACTGTTCATACCCCAACTGTTCATACCCCAACTGTTCATACCCCAAATGTTCATATCCCAAATGTTCATACCCCAACTGTTCATACCCCAACTATTCATATCCCAAATGTTCATACCCCAACTGTTCATACCCCAACTGTTCATATCCCAAATGTTCATACCCCAACTGTTCATACCCCAACTGTTCATATCCCAAATGTTCATACCCCAACTGTTCATATCCCAACTGTTCATATCCCAACTGTTCATATCCCAACTGTTCATATCCCAACTGTTCATATCCCAACTGTTCATACCCCAACTGTTCATACCCCAACTGTTCATATCCCAAATGTTCATACCCCAACTGTTCATATCCCAACTGTTCATATCCCAACTGTTCATATCCCAACTGTTCATATCCCAACTGTTCATATCCCAACTATTCATATCCCAAATGTTCATACCACAACTGTTCATACCCCAACTGTTCACACCCAAAACTGTTCACACCCCAACTGTTCATACCCCAAATGTTCATACCACAAATGTTCATACCCAACTGTTCATACCCCAAATGTTCATACCACAACTGTTCATACCACAACTGTTCATACCCCAACTGTTCATACCACAAATGTTCATACCCCAACTGTTCATACCCCAAATGTTCATACCCCAAATGTTCATACCCCAACTGTTCATACCCCAAATGTTCATACCACAACTGTTCATACCACAAATGTTCATACCCCAACTGTTCATACCCCAAATGTTCATACCCCAAATGTTCATACCCCAAATGTTCATACCCCAAATGTTCATACCCCAAATGTTCATACCCCAAATGTTCATACCCCAAATGTTCATACCACAACTGTTCATACCCCAACTGTTCATACCACAACTGTTCATACCACAACTGTTCATACCACAACTGTTCATACCACAACTGTTCATACCACAACTGTTCATACCCCAACTGTTCATACCACAACTGTTCATACCACAACTGTTCATACCCAACTGTTCATACCCCAACTGTTCATACCACAACTGTTCATACCCCAACTGTTCATACCCCAACTGTTCATACCCAACTGTTCATACCACAAACTGTTCATACCACAACTGTTCATACCCCAACTGTTCATACCCCAACTGTTCATACCACAACTGTTCATACCACAACTGTTCATACCACAACTGTTCATACCCCAACTGTTCATACCACAAATGGTCACAACAGGAAAGCTGGAAGGAAAGAGAAAAGCAAGTAGACCCAGGGAGAAAATATTGGACGGACTTGCAGGGTGGCTGAAGACAGAGAGGGTGGGAGATGTACTTGCAGCGACAAGGGATAGATTCGTATGGAGGGCCATGATCGCCAACGCCATGCATCAGGGCACATGATGATGATGATGATGATGATGATGATGATGATGATGATGATGATGATGATGATGATGATGATGATGATGATGATGATATGAGGTGATGGATTCACTGTGATCAGTGTTTTTCCTGTATGGAACTGTGCAAGCGCTGCAGATGCTGTTACAGTGTCACGAACGACTATTTTTTAGGCTTATCGCACTCAGGGAGATTACCTTTGTACTCATCCTTTTTTCTCCGTCCCATTTTCTACGCCACTTTAATGGCCACAGAAACTGGAACAGTTTTTACAATGCGATGATGATGATGATGTCGATGAGAAAGACAACCACGATGCTGTGAAGTTCCTCCATCTAGGATTGAGACCGCGTGACAGGGCTCTACTCTACGCTCACTATCATAACATATCCTGGCGTCAACCAGGCCTGAGATATACAGACACCTGCGGTGCTGGTCAGAAGATATGAGCGGCAACAGCCTCAATGACGCATCCGTGAAGTCGAGGAGACTCGACACTGTGGTCCCAGTCTTCCCAATGAGCCCACAGCACGTCTAACTGTGGGTAGAAGCCGGTTTGAGCCGAAAAATCCCTCAATTATATATTTTTGAAGAGACTGATGAGGATTCGAACCCAGAACCTTCCAGTCGGTAGCGTTAACCACTACACCACGGCGACTGGTGTCACGAACAACGTTATCTAAGAGCTCTTCCTCTTAAGGTAAAACAAAATGTGACTGCTGGATCTTGAGGGTAAAAACAAAATATCAAAAAATACCTTGTTTGTAAAAGATCCTTGGGAGTATAAAACACAACGTTTCGAGCCCAGGCCCTTTGTCAAGTGAAAAATAAAATGACAGAGGAGTATTGAAAACAGTCCCCTTAAGTTTGCTGTTATACATGATCAGTCCACATCTGGTGATCTATACTTACTTTACTTTTTCTTTTAACTTCAGCTTGTATCGTGAGGTATTGCAGTGAGATACAAGCTTCTGTCTGCGGCGAAGCAAGACGCTTCGGTAAGTGACATATTGCACGTGCCCAACGTTGATTGTGGCCCCTTTTTTTCAGGTTCCTGTTGGCTGCCATAAGGCTGACACACAGGAAACGGCGCTGTTCGACCTTCACCTTTTTGACCACTGCATCCTGCCCGTCAGCATCCTGCATTGCCACCCTTGCTAGCAAAGCAAAACAAACTTAACCCTTTGATTTCCTCACTTCTGTCCACCAGCATCACTGCATTGTCGACCAAAACTTAACCCTTTGATTCCTGCAGGATAGGGCGATGTAGTCAAAGGGTTAAGTTTTTGCTGTTGGTGGATAGGGTGAGGGAGTCAAAGGGTTAAGTTTTTGCAGTTGGTGGATAGGGTGCGGGAGTCAAAGGGTTAATTTTTTTGCAGTTGGTGGATAGGGTGAAGGAGTCAAAAGTTCTTTTGCAGTTGGTGGATAGGGTGCAGAAGTCAAAGGATTAAGTTTTTGCAGTTGGTGGATAGGGTGCGGGAGTCAAAGATTTAAGTTTTTTGCATTTGGTGGATAGGATGCGGGAGTCAAAGGGTTAAGTTTTTTGCAGTCGTGGATAGCTACATGCAGGAGTCAAAGGGTTACAGGAACTTCAAGAGGCGGACATCTTCCTCGTCTGATGTGCATGATATTGTAAACATTTATGTTATATTGCATTATTCTGTTTTTATTCAAGTTTAGGCACGAATTCATACAATATGAATATAAAATGCATTTTTGTAGAACACACACTTAAATGGACATCACACATGACAATCCAAATATACAGATAGATGTGTATGTTCGTTTATGATCAAAACACACGCGCGCACACACACACACACACACACATACAAACACACACACACGCATACTCACACACACATACACACAAACACACACTTACACACGCACGCACACACACACACACATACACACACACACACATACACACACACACACACAAACACACGCACACACACACATACATACTCTCTCACACACACACACATACACACAAACACACACATACACATACAGACGCACGCACACACACACATACACAGAGAGAGAGAGAGAAAGAGAGAAAGAAAAGAGACACAGAGAAATCGCTGAATATGAATTGACCACAGATTAGAATGAATTGATGTCCATTCGTCAAATCAAACTTGCGAAAGGAAAGAGGAAAAGGTCAAAAAGAAAAGAAAACACGAACAAGAAAAAAACAGTGAAAGAAATAAAGAGAGGGAGAGAGAGAGAGAATAAAGAGAGATAGGGGGCAGAGAGAGAGAGAAAGAGAGTTAGAAAGAGAGAGAATGAGAGAGGAAGAGCGAAATAGAAAAAGATAGCGCGAGAGAGAAAACAGAGAGAAGAGAGCGAGAAGAAAGAGAGGAGAGAGAGAAAGAAGAGAGAGAAAGAGAAAAGAGAAAGAGAGGAAGGGAGAGAGAGAAAGAGAGAGAGAGGCACAGAGAGAGAGAGAGAGGAAGGGAGAGAGAGAAAGAGAGAGAGAGGCACACAGAGAGAGACAGAGAGAGAGCGGGAGAGCGACAGAGAGAGAGAGAGAGAGAGAGAGACAGAGAGAGTGACAGACAGACAGACAAAGAGGAGAGAGAGAGAGAAAAGAGAATCGTCTAACAACGAGAACAACAACAAAAAAACTATACAGTTTGCGAAGTAAAAGATTTTTCTGTCTGTAAGAAACGTTATGTGTTTCTTTTGTGTGAGTTTTTTTCCTTTGGTGTTCAGTCTCAAATCATTTGAAAGAATGTTCACGCAATCTCCTTCCCTCTCTTTCCGCCCATGCATAATATTCAGATTTTTCATATTCATGTTTTGTTCTGTTCTTTTCTTTTCTTTTCTTTTTTTTTCTTTTTTTTTTTTTGTTGTTGTTGTTGTTGTTGTTGTTGTTGTCGTTCTTCCGTTTGCCGTAAGCATGGTGAGCTATATATGGCGCTTACGTTGGCAGTTTTTGTTGTTGTTGTTTATTGTTGTTGGTTTGTTTGTCCCAGTTCTTCCCGGCTGCCATTGAGTTCGGTGGTCAGCTGCAGGTTATTGTTATTGTTATTGTTTATCGTTATTGTTATTGTTATTGTTTGTTATTATTGTAAACCCAGCTGACTGCGTAGAACCATATCAGGGCTATAACATT
>JAPXFY010000030.1:19613491-19615991 GCA_030674185.1 Monoplex corrugatus | reverse complement strand
AAAAAAAAGAAACAATAATATATTTAAGTCAAATATGCAGCAACATCATCACTTTGGAAAGACAGTCTCACCTCATTTGTCTCACTTGGCGTCACCAGATTCGGCGTTGGCCGCTGCACTCTTCGACACCACCACCTCCCTCCAGGCCGCTCTGTCTTGAATTTTGTGGACAATTTCTTGGCCAAAACAGCATTCAAGAAGATGACAAGCATTCTTACCAACAAATGCCTGTCAATCAACATCAGAAAGAGAGTTCTTGAATGTTACATAGAACCAATACTGTTGTAGGGATGCGAGGCGTGGACAGTCAACAAACAAAGCCAGAACAAGATTGAGGCAGCTGAGATGTGGTTTCTAAGAAGAATGTTGAGAGTTCCATGGACATCAAAGAAAACGAACGAGACAGTCTTGATGGAGGCAGACACAAGTAGATCACTCATAAGGAAGATTAGGAAAAGACAGGCAACATTTATAGGCCATTTTATGAGGAAGGGGGATTTGGAGCACCTGGTCACAACGGGAAAGTTGGTGGGAAAGACAGCACCGGGTAGACTCAGGGAGAAAATGCTGGGCGAACTTGCAGAGTGACTGGAGACGAGGAGGATGGGGGAGATGATGGGGGCAACGAGAGATAGAGACAGATGGAAGTCCATGATCGCCAATGCTATGCGGCAGGGCACCTGATGATGACGATGATTTAGGCCACTGATGTTGGCTATTTTATCGGATAAATCATGGGGCGACCGTCCCTGACCCAGCGCATCCGCAGTTTCAGTTTCAGTTTCTCAAGACGACGTCCGTGCATTGTCAACCATGCTAGCAAAGCAAGTAAGTAAGCAAGTAAGTAAACAAGCAAGTAAGTAAGCAAACAAGTAAGTACGTAAGTAAGTAAGTAAGTAAGTAAGTAAGCAAATATGTAAGTAAGCAAGTAAGTAAACAAGCAAGTAAGTAAGTAAGTAAGTAAGTAAACAAGTAAGTACGTAAGTAAGCAAATAAATAAGTAAGTAAGTAAGCAAGTAAGTAAACAAGCAAGTAAGCAAGCAAACAAGTAAGTAAACAAGCAAGTAAGTAAGCAAACAAGTAAGTAAGTACGTAAGTAAGCAAGTAAGTAAACAAGCAAGTAAGTAAGCAAACAAGTAAGTAAGTCGGTATGTAAGCAAGTAAGTAAACAAGCAAGTAAGTGAGCAAACAAGGAAATAACTAAGTACGTAAGTAAGCAAGTAAGTAAGTAAGTAAGTAGGTAAACAAGCAAGTAAGCAAACAAGTAAGTAAGTAAGTACGTATGTAAGTAAGCAAGTAAGTAAACAAGTATGTAAGTAAGCAAATAAGTAAACAAGTAAGTAAGTACGTAAGCAAGTAAATAAACAAGCAAATAAGTACGTAAGCAAGTAAGTACGTAAGTAAGCAAGTAAGTAAACAAGCAAGCAAGTAAGTAAGTAAGAAAGCAAAACGTTCCCAGGTGGCAGATAGGGGAATGACCCTCAGATATGGGGGCCAGCTGCGAATACCCAATAAGCAGTCGCGGACCAAACGGTGTCAGTATTCTATGGGAGGCTGGGGTATAGGATGGTACCAATACTTCTATAAAGTGGTCTCACAACCCTACAATGAATACTTTCAGACGAGCAGGGGTGCCATGACTCCAACGACTGAAATCCTGGAAGCAGGGGATGGATGAATTAGGAGGAAAAAGTAAAGTGCTGCACAACAATCGGCTTCTATTTCACAGTTGTAGGAAGAGGAATTCAAGAAAACAATGGCCATGACACTGACACAGTCTGTGCACTGCGCTTGGTGAAGGTAATGGCAACCCACCTGAAGTACTTTTGGCCAAAAAGTGCACATAATTTATTCGTTTGTTTGTTTGTTTGTTTATTCGTTTATGTATTTATTTATTTGTTCAATTATTTGTCAATTCATTTTTAATGTATATACATATTTTTTTTTCGTCTAAAAGCACAGATGTGAATAGACGTTAAAAGAAAACGAACGAACGAACACACACACACACGCAAACACGCACACACACACACACTCACACACATACATACACACACACACACACACACACATATATATATATATATATTATATATATATATATATATATACACACACACATACACACACACACTCATACACACACACACACATACGCGCGCGCGCGCGCGAGCATCTGTGTTTGGCATGAAAGTCAAAATTATTATGCAGCAAGATTATCGCTTGTGAGACACAGTGGCTACCATACGTCAATCTGTTCCTTTACATGCTTTGTACATCGCCGTTCCAAAATCTAAAGGCGGTTAAGATTTGAATTAACGGACGTGGCATTTAACTGGCCACACGTCGGACTTTTCCGCCATATCTGATTTACCTGGCACTGAAAAATTAACTCCCCTGCCACAAAATATTAATCCAGATAATCTCCCCTCTGCCTTTTGCACAGTTTTCTCCGCGAAGATTTCTGATTTGTGTACCAAATATGACTCAACTCTCTTCC
>JAPXFY010000030.1:19585991-19598491 GCA_030674185.1 Monoplex corrugatus | reverse complement strand
CTCCAGTCGCATACATCGAGAACATAACCAACATCAGTGACCTAGAAGAAAGACAGACCTCCAGTCTCATACATCGAGAACATAACCAACATCAGTGACTTAAATGCTCAAGCTGTCTACAAAAAAGTCAAGACAGAGCGGCCTGGATGGAGGTGGTGATGTCAAAGAGTGCAACGGCCAACACTGAACCCGGTGACGCCGACAGGTGAGATAGGTGAGACTGCCCTGATCACGTGTGAAATAGTACAGCCATGGCCAGTATAATAATGTCTCCGGACAAAGTCTGAAATAGTACTGCCATAAACAGTACAGCACTGTCTCGGGACACGGTCTGAAACAGCACCGCTATAGCCAATAGTAATGCCTCCTAACACAATCTTAAACAGTACAGTCATAATCAGTAGAGTACTGTCTCTGAAAACAAAAACAGTACAGCCAGTATGACCAATATGTTGTTTTTGCTGGACCCGGTCAGAAATAGTACAGCCATAAACAGCATTGCACTGTCTCTGGACACAGAAATAGTACAGCCATAATCTGTATAGTACAAGAGCACACACACACACACACACACACACACACACACACACACACACACACACACACACACACACACACACACACACACACACACACACACACACACACACTGCGAAGGGGAGGGCAGGAGGGAGAGAGACAAAGGGGAGGGCACACAGAGGGGGAAATCACTGCTGGACAAAAAGCCAGACTTGACTGACGACAGTCGTAGAGACAGGGGAAGCTCATTTAAGAATTATGGACCATCATCATCATCATCATCATATCATCATCATCATCTCATGTGCCCTGCCGCATGGCGTTGGCGATCATGGCCCTCCATGTGTATCTATCCCTTGCTGCCGCGAGCACATCTCCCACTCTGTCTGTCCTCAGCCACCCTGCAAGTCCGTCCAATATTTTCTCCCTGGGTCTACCTGGGGCTCTCTTTCCCTCCAGCTTTCCTGTTGTGACCAGGTGCTCTAATACCCCTTTCCTCATGAAATGGCCTGTAAATGTTGCCTCTCCCATTATGTAACACATCAGTCCCAATTTCTGATTCAGCTAAAAAACTTGGTGTCTGCATTGACTCCATCTAGACTGTCTCGCTTGTTTTATTTGCTGTCCCATGGAACTCTCAACATTATTCTTGGAAACCACACCTCGGCTGCCTCAATCTTGTTCTGGCTTTGCTTATTGACTGTCCACGCCTCACAACCGTACAGCACTATCGGTTCTATACAATATTCCAGAACTCTCTTCTGATGTTAACTGATAGGCAACAGAAATAGTACAGCCATAATTTGTATAGTACATGGGCAAAAAGCGCACACACACACACACACACACACACACACACACACACACACACACACACACACACACACACACACACACACACACACACACACACACACACACACACACACACACACACACAGCGAAGGGAAGGGCGGGAGGGGAGGGTACACAGAGGGGGAAATCACTGCTGGACAAAAAGGGAGACTAGACGGAAGACAGAATATGTGACTGTCACCAGTCGCCGTGGTGTAGTGGTTAACGCAACGTACTACTGACTGGAAGGTTGTAGGTTCGAATCCCCATCAGTCCTTCAAAAAATCATCGTGAGATTTTTCACCTCTAACCGACTCCTACCCAGAAATTGGGCATGCTATGGGCTCATTCGGAAGACTGGGACCACATAGTCGAGCCTCATCCACTTCACGGACATTGAGAGTGTTGCTGCTCAAATCTTCTGACCAGCACCGCAGGTGTCTGTATCTCTCGGGCCTGGTTGACGCCAGGATATATTATGATAGTAAGCGTAGAGTACAGCCCTGTCACGCAGTCTCAATCCTAGATGGAACTCCATAGCATCTTGATTATCATCCTCGTCGACATCATCATCATTGCATTGTAAAAATGTTGTGCCAGCTTCTGTGGCCATAAAGGTGGCGCAGAAAATGGGACGAAAAAAAAGTTGAGCTCAAAGGTAACCTCCATGAGTGCCGTGGTCCTAAAAAGAAGGAAGAAAAAGAATCTCTGAATGTCGAAGAGATAGGGGAATCTCATTCAAGTTCTATGGACCAGACAGAAAATGAGCAATGACCGAATATGCAACATCTGCATCGAGGAAACTTGGGTCACACATTAACAGAAACTTTTTTTTAAATGTAATGTTTTCTGAACCAAGGCAACAAAAACTACCCTACAGTGGTATTTTCTGCTATGCTGCAATTCCCCACTGGAGGCTGGAGTTTGGAGTTTGTTCAAGAGGGAGTCACCGTACTCAGACAATTTCATATCACTCAACCAAACTCTGCAGGAAGCTGGTGGATAGGGTGAGGAATCAAAGGGTTAAGTTTTTGCTTTGCTGGCATGGTGGACAATGCAGGATGCTGGTGGACAGGGTGAGGGATCAAAGGGTTAAGTTTTTGCTTTGCTGGCATGGTCGATAATGCAGGATGCTGGTGGACAGGGTGAGGGAATCAATGGGTTAAGTTTTTGCTTTGCTCGCATGGTTGGCAATGCAGGTTGCGGGAGTCCAAGGGTTAATATTGCGAGCTGGGACTGAAACCAAGACATCAGACCTTAAGCCCCTGACGCTAAGAAAAGAATGGACCAAACCACGTCAAGCCCATTGACTTTCGTGCAAGTGTTGCTACTTATGTAGATCATACAAGGGGTGAAACTCCCTTGGTGAAGATGCACTCTGATAGGGTCTTCAATTTTGTAGTAAGAAAGGGATCTAACTCCGGTTGGTGGCTGTTCAGGTTTTAGAGTATATATGTTTGGTAGAAAGCCTATCAGTTAACATCAGGATGAGAGTTCTTGAATGTTATATAGAACTGATACTGTTGTACGGTTGTGAAGTGTGGACAGTCAGCACGCAAAGTAAGAACAAAATTGAGGCAACTGAAATGTGGTTTCTAAGAAGAATGTTGAGAGTTCCGTAAACAGCAAAGAAAACAAAACGAGACAGTCTTGAAGGAGGCAGACACAAGAAGACCATTAATGGAGAATAATAGGAAAAGACAAGCAACATTTATAAGACGTTTTATGAAGAAAGGGAATTAGAGCACCTGGTCACAATAGGAAAGTTCGGGGGAAAGAGAACACCAGTTAGACCCAGGGAGAAAATATTGGACGGACTTGCAGGGTGGCTGAGGACAGACAGGGTGGGAGATGTGCTTGCAGCGACAGGGGATAGATTCGTATGGAGGGCCATGATCGCCAACGCCATGCGGCAGGGCACATCATGATGATGATGATGATGATGATGATGATGATGATGATGATGATGATGATGATGATGATGATGGTGATGATGATGATGATGATGGTGGTGATGATGATGATGATGATGATGATGACGACGACGACGATGATGACGATGAGGAGGAGATTACTGAATTGAGTACTTCGCCAAGTTGACTGCAGCAGCACATACTATTTTGC
This sequence comes from Monoplex corrugatus, assembly GCA_030674185.1. NCBI lineage: Eukaryota > Metazoa > Mollusca > Gastropoda > Littorinimorpha > Ranellidae > Monoplex > Monoplex corrugatus. The sequence goes on along the minus strand of JAPXFY010000030.1, from coordinate 19,595,014 downwards.
GCAGGCTTAAGGAGTCTGACAGATGATTTCTGGCAAACTAGAATAGAGCACATATGGAATTGTCCGAGTATGACCAGGCCATCTTTAAAAAAAAGGAATGAGTTTCAACATTGTTTGGACATTGGATCTGATGAGATCGTTTTGCAATCCATTTTTCCTCCAGCTTGTTTATCGTCACAAGGAAACTTTTCCGGGTAAAGTGCGTCATACGTGAGTTGTTCCCCCGGATAATCCCCACATTGTAACTCATTTTTTCCCTGTACACGTCGGATCTGTTTTTGTTTATGTTGTTGTTGTTTTTGCTTGTGGTGGTGGTGGTGATGGTGATGTGATGGTGGTGTTGATGTGATGGTGATGATGATGGTGGTAGTGGTGGTGCTGATGATGGTGGTGGTGGTGATGATGGTGTGGTGATGATATTTATTTGGCTATTTCGTGTTTGTTTGTTTTGTGTCTTTTTGTTTAACCTTTTGACACCCGCATCCTATCCGCCAACTGCAAAAACTTAAGCCTTTGACTCCCTCACCCTATCCACTAGCTTCCTGCAGAAAGCTGGTGGATAGGTTGAGGAAATCAAAAGGTTAAGTTTATGCTTTGCTAGCATGGTTGACTATGCAGGATGCTGGTGGACAGGGTGCGGGAGTCAAAGGGTTAATTAATGACAGTGGATTTGTCTGTTTGTTTTGATGTCCTTTTGTGTAATTATGACATTGGATTGTTGTTTTTGTGTCTTGTGTAATTATGACATTGGATTGTCTGTTTGTGTGTAATTATGACAGTGGATTGTCTGTTTTGTGTAATTATGACAGTGGATTGTCTGTTTGTTTTGATGTCCTTTGTGTAATTATGACAGTGGATTGTCTGTTTTGTGTAATTATGACAGTGGATTGTCTGTTTGTTTTGATGTCCTTTGTGTAATTATGACAGTGGATTGTCTGTTTTGTGTAATTATGACAGTGGATTGTCTGTTTGTGTAATTATGACAGTGGATTGTCTGTTTTGTGTAATTATGACAATGGATTGTCTGTTTTGTGTAATTATGACAATGGATTGAGTGTTTTGTGTAATTATGACAATGGATTGTTGTTTTGTGTAATTATGACAATGGATTGTCTGTTTTGTGTAATTATGACAATGGATTGAGTGTTTTGTGTAATTATGACAATGGATTGAGTGTTTTGTGTAATTATGACAATGGATTGTCTGTTTTGTGTAATTATGACATGGATTGTCTGTTTTGTGTAATTATGACAATGGATTGAGTGTTTTGTGTAATTATGACAATGGATTGTCTGTTTTGTGTAATTATGAGAGTGGATTGTCTGTTTTGTGTAATTATGACAATGGATTGAGTGTTTTGTGTAATTATGAAAGTGGATTGTCTGTTTTGTGTAATTATGACAGTGGATTGTCTGTTTTGTGTAATTATGACAATGGATTGAGTGTTTTTGTGTAATTATGACAGTGGATTGTCTGTTTTGTGTAATTATGACAGTGGATTGTCTGTTTTGTGTAATTATGACAATGGATTGTCTGTTTTGTGTAATTATGACAATGGATTGAGTGTTTTGTGTAATTATGACAATGGATAGTCTGTTTTGTGTAATTATGACAATGGATTGAGTTGTTTTGTGTAATTATGACAATGGATTGAGTGTTTTGTGTAATTATGACAATGGATTGTCTGTTTTGTGTAATTATGACAATGGATTGAGTGTTTTGTGTAATTATGACAATGGATTGAGTGTTTTGTGTAATTATGACAATGGATTGAGTGTTTTGTGTAATTATGACAATGGATTGTCTGTTTTGTGAAATTATGACAATGGATTGAGTGTTTTGTGTAATTATGACAATGGATTGAGTGTTTTGTGTAATTATGACAATGGATTGAGTGTTTTGTGTAATTATGACAATGGATTGAGTGTTTTGTGTAATTATGACAATGGATTGAGTGTTTTGTGTAATTATGACAATGGATTGTCTGTTTTATGTGTAATTATGACAATGGATTGAGTGTTTTGTGTAATTATGACAATGGATTGAGTGTTTTGTGTAATTATGACAATGGATTGAGTGTTTTGTGTAATTATGACAATGGATTGAGTGTTTTGTGTAATTATGACAATGGATTGAGTGTTTTGTGTAATTATGACAATGGATTGTCTGTTTTGTGTAATTATGACAATGAGATTGTCGTGTTTTGTGTAATTATGACAATGGATTGAGTGTTTTGTGTAATTATGACAGTGGATTGTCTGTTTTGTGTAATTATGACAGTGGATATGAGTGTTTTTGTGTAATTATGACAGTGGATTGTCTGTTTTGTGTAATTATGACAGTGGATTGTCTGTTTTGTGTAATTATGACAATGGATTGTCTGTGTAATTATGACAATGAATTGTCTGTTTTGTGTAATTATGACATGGATTGAGTGTTTTGTGTAATTATGACAATGGATTGAGTGTTTTGTGTAATTATGACAGTGAATTGTCTGTTTTGTGTAATTATGACAATGGATTGTCTGTTTTGTGTAATTATGACATGGATTGTCTGTTTTGTGTAATTATGACAGTGGATTGTCTGTTTTGTGTAATTATGACAGTGGATTGTCTGTTTTGTGTAATTATGACAGTGGATTGTCTGTTTTGTGTAATTATGACAGTGGATTGTCTGTTTTGTGTAATTATGACAGTGGATTTGTCTGTGTAATTATGACAGTGGATTGTCTGTTTTGTGTAATTAGGGACAGTGATTGTCTGTTTTGTGTAATTATGACAGTGGATTGTCTGTTTTGGTATTATGAATGTCCTTTTGTGTAATTATGAAGTGGAATTGTTGTTTTTGTGTCCTTTTGTGTAATTTATGAGAGTGGATTTTGTTTTGTTTGTTGTGGGTTTTTTTTTGTCTTTTTGTTTAATTATGAGAGTGGATTGTGTGTTTTGTGTCCTTTTGTGTAATTGTGAGAGTGGATTGTCTGTTTTGTGACCTTTTGTGTAATTGTGAGAGTGGATTTCTGTTTGTTTTGATGTCCTTTGTGTAATTATGACAGTGGATTGTCTGTTTGTTGTCCTTTGTGTAATTATGACAGTGGATTGTCTGTTTGATGTCCTTTGTGTAATTATGACAGTGGATTGTCTGTTTGTTGTCCTTTGTGTAATTATGACAGTGGATTGTCTGTTTGATGTCCTTTGTGTAATTATGACAGTGGATTGTCTGTTTGTTGTCCTTTGTGTAATTATGACAGTGGATTATCTGTTTGATGTCCTTTGTGTAATTATGACAGTGGATTGTCTGTTTGATGTCCTTTGTGTAATTATGACAGTGGATTTTCTGTTTGTTGTCCTTTGGGTAATTATGACAGTGGATTGTCTGTTTGTTGTCCTTTTGTTTAATTGTGACAGTGGATTGTCTGTTTGTTGTCCTTTTGTTTAATTGTGACAGTGGATTATCTGTTTGATGTCCTTTGTGTAATTATGACAGTGGATTGTCTGTTTGTTGTCCTTTGTGTAATTATGACAGTGGATTGTCTGTTTGTTGTCCTTTGTGTAATTATGACAGTGGATTGTCTGTTTGTTGTCCTTTGTGTAATTATGACAGTGGATTGTCTGTTTGTTGTCCTTTGTGTAATTATGACAGTGGATTGTCTGTTTGATGTCCTTTGTGTAATTATGACAGTGAATTGTCTGTTTGTTGTCCTTTGTGTAATTATGACAGTGAATTGTCTGTTTGATGTCCTTTGTGTAATTATGACAGTGGATTGTCTGTTTGTTGTCCTTTGTGTAATTATGACAGTGGATTGTCTGTTTGATGTCCTTTGTGTAATTATGACAGTGAATTGTCTGTTTGTTGTCCTTTTGTTTAATTATGACAGTGGATTGTCTGCATAACTTTGCCATGGACAGTTCTTGTCTTGCCGTGGGATCTTTTACGGCACTAAATGCACGCTACACAGTTGACCTCAGTGTATCGTCTTATCAAAAAGACTAGCGCCCTGACCAGGGCTCAAGGTCCTGTTATTGTTATTGTTGTTCAAAGCCCAACCGATTGCGTAGAGCTATACCAGGGCTATAACCGTTTCAAAACATACGCAATACTTCAACAATAAAAAAGAGGAAAAGAAAATTAAGTACACATATCAATGCATTCGTGCACATAATCCAAGGAGATGCCCCTGGCGTCGACTACTCCGTCCAACTTATCGCACAGGGATTCAAAAACATACTAAATACAAAATCAAACATAAATAAGGACACTCAAACATATATAAAAACGAGCCTAAATTACCTAAAATTGCTTTCGCATAGCTTATTTCCCCAGAGTAAAAAATGCACTTAATACATGTACCCAATTATCAAATCTAAGAGAAAGTATGTAAGACTGTATTGGAACATAGACAGGTGAATGGACCAGCAAGGCAGAAAATGATAGGAAGAAATGACAGAAAGCAAAAGAGGAAGGCAGAAACAAAGAGAGTGACAGAAAAGAGTAAATTTCTAGCACAGAATTTCGAGAAGATGGGGATACTATTTATACTGAAAGAGCCCCACCCCCACCCACCCACCCCCCGGCATCCCCACAGGAGTGCTGAAGGTCCAGTGTGGATAGGGGAAAATATGAGCTGTCGAGAATGGAACCTACATATCGCAATTGCAGGGGGATGTGTCTTGTCCACTGAGTCACACAGCCACGTTGGACAATCCGATGAACAAAATGACATTGAGTTATTGTTTGCTATCTTTCTGGCCAAAAAATACGAAATTTACGCAGCTGTAAATGTGGAACAAATAATGTTATGCATGAGATCTAGCTATAATTGAGAGATGAAAGTTAAAAAAAACAAAAAAACACGCTCTCTGTCTCTGTCTCTCTGTCTCTCTTGTCTCTGTCTCTCTGTCTCTCTGTCTGTCTCTGTCTCTGTCTGTCTGTATGTCTGTTTGTCTGTCTGTCTGTCTGTCTCTCTCTCTCTCTCTCTCTCTCTCTCAGACACACACACAAACACACTTTCACACACAGACACTCTCTCTCTCTCTCTCTCTCTCTCTCTCAAACGCACACAGAAACAAGTTCACACACACACTCCTTCTCTTTGTCTCTGTCTCTGTCTTTGTCTCTCTCTCTCTCTCTCTCTCTCTCCTCTCTGTCTGTTGTCTTTTGTCTGTCTGTCTGTCTGTCTCTCTCTCTCTCTCTCAGACACACACACAACACACTTTCACACACAGACTCTCTCTCTCTCTCTCTCTCTCTCTCTCTCTCTCTCAACGCACACAGAAACAAGTTCACACACACACCTTCTCTTTGTCTCTGTCTCTGTCTTGTCTCTCTCTTTTCCTCTCGCGCTCGCTCGCTCGCTATCTCTTTCTCTCTCTCGCTCACTGTCTCTCTCCTCTCGCTCTCTCTCTCTCTCTCTCTCTCTCTCTCTCTCTCTCAGACACACACACATACAAACACACTTTCACACACACGCCCTCTCTCTCTCAACACTCAAAAAAAAACACATTCATTCTCTCTCTCTCTCTCTCTCTCTCTCTCTCTCTCTCAAACACCACACAAACACACTTTCACACACACACAACACAACACACACACACACACTCTCTCTCTCTTTCTCTCTCTCTCTCTCAGACACACACACACAAACACATTCACACACACACTCTCTTATTTCTCACACACACACGCACACACACACACACACACACACACACACACCACACACACACGCATACACATACACATACACACACACACAAAAAACACAACACACACACACACACACACACACACACACACACACACACACATCCTTTTGGCCGATATGAACCAACGTCTCATTTAAAAAGTGTGTGAGAGGAGGATTAAATGGCATGACGACGCCGTTCAAAAAGAACACATTGCTTCTGCGATGATACATATCATCAAAAGTGGATTTTATGGAATTGCACAGACGACACGCAAAGCCAGAACAAAACTGAGGCAACTGAAATGTGGTTTCGAAGAAGAATGTTGAGAGTTCCATGGACAGCAAAGAAAACAAACGAGACAGTCTTGAAAGAGGCAGACACAAAAAGATCATTAATGTCAAAGATTAGGAAAAGACAAGCAACGTTCATGGGACATTGCATGAGGAAAGAGAAATTAGAGCACCTAGTCACAGCAGGAAATCTGGAGGGCAAGAGTACACCTGGTAGACCCAGGGAGAAAATACTGGACGGACTTGCAGGGTGGCTGAAGACAGAGAGGGTGGGAGTTGTTCTTGCAGCGACAGGGGATAGATTCATATGATGTGCCCTGCCGCGTGCGTTAGCGATCATGGCCATGATCGCTAACGCCACGCGGCAGGGCACATCATGATGATGATGTTTGATGATGATGATGATCATCATCATCATCATCATCATCATCATCTACATGACATTGCACTAATGAGAAGGATTAATAATTGCACTGATGAGAAGGATTAGGATACTGCATTGATAAGAAGGATGTAGGATATTGCACTGATGAGAAGGGTGTAGGTTATTGCACAAATGAGAGGGATTATGACATAGCACTAATGAGAAGGATGTATGATATTACACTGATGAGAAGGATTATTATGTTTCACTAATGAGAAGGATTTATGTTATTGCACTAATGAGAAGGATTATAATATTGCACTAATTAAAAGGATGTATCATCTTGCACTAATGATAAGGATCTAAGATATTGCACTAATGACAAAGATATAGGATATTGCACTAATGCGAAGGATGTAGGATATTGCACTACTGAGAAGGATGTAGAATATTGCACGAATAAGAAGGACGTAGGATATTGCACTAATGAGGATGTAGGATATTGCACTAATGAGAAGGATTATTATATTGCACTGATGAGAAAGATATATGTTATTGTACTAATGAGAAGGATGTAGGATATTGCACTGATGAGAAGGTCGCCATACATATGAATTGATTCAGGGAGTATAACAAATATTATTCACAAAATATATTGATTTATGTCTGGATTATTTTTCACGGGCATGACATATTTACATTATACATTGTTCTTGATATATAATCTAATGATTTATCCCTGGATCGTTTTTCAACGGGCATGAAATATTTATAGGCCTAATATACACCGTTTTTGCTATCGCACTACTCCCCTCAAGTGGACTCAGTGCGCTTTTCACTTGATCAGACGTTTAGTGGGAACCAGTCGCTGTGGTGTAGTGGTTAACGCAACGGAATACCAACTGGAAGGTTGTGGGTTCGAATTCCCATCAGTCCTTTCAAAAATAATTGTGGGATTTTTTTGTTCTTGGCTCTAACCGGTTCCTACCCAGAGTTGGGCGTGCTGTGGACTTGTTGGAAGACTAGGACCACACAATAGAGTCTAATCCATTTCACGGATGCGTCATAGAGGATGTTGCTCAAGTCTTCTGACCAGCATCGCAGGTCTTTGCATCTCTCGGGCCTGGTTGACGCTAGAATATATTATGACAGTAAGCGTAGAGTAGAGCCCTGTCACGCAGTCTCAGTCCTAGATGGAAGTCTATAGCATCATGATTATCATCCTCATCGACATCATCATCATCGCACTGTAAAAAAAATTTTTTAAACTATGCTAGCTTCTATGGCCATTAACGTTGGCGTAGAAAATGGGACGAAAAAAAAAGGTGAGCACAAAGGTAACCTCCCTGAGCGGAATGATCCTTTCAAAAAAGAGAAAAAAGGCATTTATTGGAGCACGGACAACTGAAGGTGTTACGCGAGTTGACCATATTCACACAGCCATGTACTATTATATCATTTGTCAGAACTGAAAGGATTTTAAGGCTCCACTAAGGTATTCACCTTGACATTTCAGAGGGTTTTTTGTTGTTGTTGTTGTTGTTGTTGTTGTTTGTTTTTGTCCCATTTTCTCCGCCACCTTAATGGCCATAGAAGCTGGCACAGTTTTTATAATGCGATGATGATGATGTCGATGAGGATGATAATCATGATGCTATGGAGTTCCATCTAGGATTGAGGCTGCGTGACAGGGCTGTACTCTACGCTTACTATCATAAGACATCCTGGTATCAACCACACCCGAGATAACAACACCCTCAATGACACATCCGTGAAGTGGATGAGACTCGACTGTGTGGTCCCAGTCTTCCCAATGAGCCCATAGCACGCCCAACTGTAGGTAGGAGCCGGTTAGAGCCGAAAAATCCCTCAATGATTTTTGAAGTGATTGATGGGGATTCGAACCCACAACCTTCCAGTTGGTAGTCTGTTGCGCTAACCACTACACCACGGCGACTGGTTGGCTACCCATTTTAGTTCAGTTCTATTTTAATTCGATTCAGTTTGGCAAAGAAGCGAGGTATTTCAAAAATCTGCAGGCCTGGCACAAGATACATATACACCAATAGGCACGTGAATATACACACACGCACGCACGCGCGCGCGCACGCACACACACACACACACACACACACACACACACACACACACACACACACACACACACACACACCACGTACACGCACACACGACGACGACGACGATGATGATGATGATGATGATGATGATGATGATGATGATGATGATGATGATGATGATGATGATGATGATGATGATGATGATGATGATGATGATGATGATGATGATGATGATGATGATGATGATGATGATGAGACGACGACGACGACGACAGTGATGATGATGATGATGATGATGGTGGTGGTGGTGGTGGTGATGACGATGATGGTGATGATGATGATGATGATGATGATGATGATGACAATGATGATGATGACGGTGATGATGATGATGATGGTGGATTAGTCAACCCACTATAACAACTGCGAAGGAGAAATAAACCGATAAGAGCGAGAGACAGAGAGACAGGGAGAGAGGGAGAGAGAAGGGGAGAGGGAGACAGACAGACAGACAGACGTATGGACAGAGTGAGAGTACAAGAGAGAGCACAAGAGAAAGAGAGAAACAGGGAGAGAGAGACAGATAGGGAGAGAGAGAGAGAGTGAG
>JAPXFY010000030.1:19573491-19578491 GCA_030674185.1 Monoplex corrugatus | reverse complement strand
TCAATTGTCACGTGGTGTAAATACAACTGTTGAACTATGTCACGTAGCCATCATTTGTCACATGGTGTAAATACAGCTGTTGATCTATGTGACGTAGCCATTAGTTGTCACAAGGTACAAATACAGCTGTTGAACTATGTCACGTAGCGACCAATTGTCACAAAGTACAGATGCAATTGTTGAACTATGTCACGCAGAGATCTTTTGTCACACGGTACAAATACAACTGTTGAACTGTCACGTAGCTATCGATTGTCACAAGATACAAATACTACTGCTGAACTATGTCACGTAGCCATCGATTGTCACAAGATACAAATACTACTGCTGAACTATGTCACGTAGCCATCGATTGTCACAAGATACAAATACTACTGCTGAACTATGTCACGTAGCCATCGATTGTCACAAGATACAAATACTACTGCTGAACTATGTCACGTAGCCATCGATTGTCACAAGTATCCACCCTCATTGCATCAGCAAAAACAAGTTATTTCCAAACCAAAATCCTGAATGCCTCTTCTTCAAAAGAACTCTTTACAACCATGAATCATCTCCTTGGCACGCGAAAAGATTTACCTCTCCCAACAAAACATACAAATGAAGAACTCCCATCTGTATTCTCCAACTATTTCACCACCAAAATACAAACTCTTCGTGACAGGCTTGACAGGACACCTTGTCAACCATGCCCACCTGACCCTTCCTTCTCTGGCACACCTCTTACTACTTTTAACCCAGTCTCACAAGAAGAAATTCTCAACACAATCAGATCCATGTCGTTCAAAACCTGCGAGCTGGATCCTCTTCCAGGTTCTCTCTACGCCGACTGTCTCCCTACTCTCCTCCCATTCATCACTGACATCATCAACACTTCTCTTCAAACTGGAACTGTCCCTGATTCTTTCAAGTCTGCTATTGTTCACCCTCTCCTCAAGAAACACAATTTAGATCCAAATGAACTGAAAAATTACCGGCCTATCTCTAATCTCTCTTTCTTGTCAAAACTCCTTGAAAAAGTCGTCCTCAACCAGCTGAACTCTCACCTGTCTGCCAACAATCTCCTCAATCCTTTCCAGTCAGCCTACCGCCAGTGCCATAGCACTGAAACTGCCCTACTACACATTCTCAACAATCTCCTCCTTGCAACTGATACTGGCAAAGTCTCTCTCCTCACACTCCTTGATCTGTCTGCAGCCTTTGATACCATTGATCATGGTATTCTCCTTTCTAGACTTCATCATACTTTTGGCATCTCTGACATTGCTCTGTCTTGGTTCACTTCATACCTATCCAACAGAAAACAAACCGTTCTCATCAATGGCACTTACTCTCAACCTGCATACCTGACCTGTGGTGTTCCACAAGGATCTGTCCTTGGCCCTGTTCTTTTCACTCTTTACACCTCCCCCCTGTCCACCATCATCAACTCCCATTCTATAAAACACCACTTCTATGCTGATGACACCCAACTTCAAGACAGTGACTCACCTGATAATATACAGCGCCTGTTGACTCGCACCACTGAGTGTTACTCGGACATTAAGAACTGGATGACACACAATAGACTTCAGCTTAATGACGACAAAACAGAAGCTATCCTCATTGGCACCCGTCAGAAACTTTCTCAGCTGCCTCCTCTTTCTCTCCCATTATGTAACACATCAGTCCCAATTTCTGATTCAGCTAAAAACCTTGGTGTCTGCATTGACTCTACCCTCTCCATGAACAACTTTGTTTCTCAAACTGCCAGATCCTGCTACTATCATCTCCATCGTATAAGGCTGATCAGGAAGTATCTCTCTGTCGAAACAACTGCAAAACTCGTTCTCTCCTTCATAATGTCTCGCATTGACTATTGCAATTCACTCCTGTCTGGTCTTCCTGCCTCCACCATTCACATCCTACAGCGCATTCAAAACAATGCTGCACGCCTTGTACTCAAAAAGAAAAAAGCTGACCACATATCTCCTCTCCTGGCACAACTTCACTGGCTCCCTGTATCAAAGCGCATACAGTACAAACTAGACACCATGTGCTACAAAAGCCTCAATAACGCAGCCCCCGATTACCTGTCAAGCCTACTTGAGATCTATCTTCCCTCACGTACCCTCCGCTCTGCCTCCGATCCTCTGACTTTTCGCTTTCCACGCACTAAGCTCAATACCTATGGTCCACGAGCCTTCTCTGTTTCTGGTCCACTCTCCTGGAACAAACTTCCTCTCTCAGTCCGTCAGCAACCTACTTTTGTCTCCTTCAAGTCCGCTCTCAAAACTCACCTTTTCTCCTCCGCATAAAATCCTAACCTCACTCAACCCCCCCCCCCCCCCCCCTCTGCAGCCTGTCTCCGCTCGGAGGGAATCACATGGTTATAATATATAATTGTATATGCTATGCTCTCTATAATTTTCCATTGGTTTTATTCTTGCTTTTATTGCTTTTATTCTTTCTCCCCATTTATAGCCATGCGTGTGTGTGTGTGTGTGTGTGTGTGTGTGTGAGTGTGTGTGTGTGTGTGTGTGTGTGTGTGTGCGTGCGTGTGCGTGCGTGCGTGCGTGCGTGCTTGCGTGTGTGTCTGCTTCAGCGCTTAGATTTGATTTTATCAAGATTTTGCGCTATATAAATATTGTAATTATTATTATTATTATTATTATTATTATTATTATTATTATTATTATTATTATTATTATTATTATTATTATTATTATTATTATTATTATTATATTATTATTATTTATTATTATATTATTACAAGATACAAATACAACTGCTGAACTATGTCACGTAGCCATCGATTGTCACAAGATACAAATACAACTGTTGAACTATGTCACGTAGCTATCGATTGTCACAAGATACAAATACAAATGTTGAACTGTCACGTAGCCATCGATTGTCACAAGATACAAGTACAATTGTTGAACTATGTCACGTAGCCATCGATTGTCACAAGGAACAAACACTACTGCTGAACTATGTCACGTAGCCATCGATTGTCACAAGGAACAAACACTACTGCTGAACTATGTCACGTAGCCATCGATTGTCACAAGATACAAATACTACTGCTGAACTATGTCACGTAGCCATCAGTTGTCACATGGTACAATCATACACAATCATCTACAGCCTACAATCAGATAACATATAGTTGTGAGATAACAAACATTTGAAACTTCTTCGTTAACAGAAATGTTTGTTTGTTTGTTTGTTTGTTTGCGCGCGCGTGTGTGTGTGAGGTGTGTGTGCGTGCGTGTGTGTGTTTGTTTGCTTGTTTGTTTGTGTGTGTGTGTGTGTATGTGTGTGTTTGTGCTGGTGTGTGTTTGTGTTCTGTGTGTGTGTGTGTGTGTTGTGTGCGTGTGTGTGTGTGTGTGTGTGTGCGTGTTGTGTGTTTGTGTTCTCTGTGTGTGTGTGTGTGTGTGTGTGTGTGTGTGTGTGTGTGTGTGTGTGTGTGTGTGTGTGTGTGTGTGTGTGAGTGTGTGTGTTTGTGCGTGGTGTGTGTTTATGTTCTCTGTGTGTGTGTGTGTTATGTGTGTGTGTTATGAGTGAGTGCGTGTGTGCGTGTGTGCGCGCGCGGGCTTATGTGTATGTGTATATGCGTGTGTTTGCTTGTTTGCTTGATTGTTGGTGCTATTAATTTCCTCTGTTTGTCTTTGTATATTTATTTGCAAACTACATCTCTCGCATCTCCCTCTTCCTTACCCACCATCTTACAACTACTGGACTGTTTATGTATCAATCTGATGGAGATTACCTGTTTTTTGATGATTCTTATTCCTATTGCTGCTTAAAGCCCAGCCGACTGGCGTAGAGCCATATCGGGGCTATAACCATTTCAGTGCACATACAGTACACATTCCGTCTAATATCACTTATAGTGAAAAGACGCTAAATCAAAGAACGAACAGGACTTGAACAGGAAAAGAAAAAAGAAAAGAAATTAAGTGTACATGTCAATGCATTCGTGCGCATAATATGAGGATATACCCCTGGCGTTGACCACCCCCGTCCAATTTATCACATAGGGGATTTAAAAACATACCTGAATACAAAATTTAAACATAACTAAGGACACTAAAACATATATGAGAACGGGTCTAAATTGGCTGAAATTGCTCCAGCATATCTCATTTCCCTAGAACCAAAAATGCATTTAATACACATGCCCGATTATCAATCCTAATTTTAAAAAAAAAGTACGCAAGACTATTGAACTCATACAGGTGAATGGACCAGCAAGGCAGAAAATGACAGGTCGAAATGACAGAAAGCAAAGGAACAAGGCAGAAACAAATAGAGTGACAGAAAAGGGGACATTTCTAGCACAGAATTTCCGCAAGGTGGGGGGGATATTATTTATGCTGAAAGAGCCCCCGGCATTCCAACGGAGGGACGTCTTTTTAGATGAGAGCTGAGAACAACTTAGACTTTCACCAACACGTTTTACTTTACTTTAGTTTCTTTATAAGAGTGATATGAAAAACAAATGTTAAAAGATATTGTTGTGTATGCTGTTTTCAACGAAATATATCGATAAGGCGTTAACAGACGTACATGTATACATACGCTGGCGTGGTCTTGAAACAGACTGTAAAAAGAGAACCTAGGAGACTCTTACTAACAAAGAGACGGGGATGCACATAGAGAGGTGAGAGAGAGAGAGAGAGGGGGGGGGGGGGAGATGTTGTACGGATCAGAGAGCAGAGAGAGAGATGGGGGGGAGGGAGAGAGAAGACAGACAGTTAGAGAAAAAGAAACAGAGAGAGAGAGAGAGACAAAGAGAGACAGAGACAGATAGAGAAAGAGAGAGAGAGAGAAGACAAAGAGGAGGGTCGATAAATGACATATCGGCTCTACCTGAAAGAATAAACCCTCAGTTAGTCAAAAAGTTTTAGAAACACATGCAGGACAGACAGACAGACAGAGAGTGACTCAAGACTCCAAAAGACATTAATCATTAATTTAAGATCCAAAATAAGTGCGACTGTCCGCGTCCA
>JAPXFY010000030.1:19553491-19568491 GCA_030674185.1 Monoplex corrugatus | reverse complement strand
CTCTCTTTCTTTCTCTCTCTCTCTCTCTCTCTCTCTCTCTCTCTCTCTGTCTCTCCGTCTCTGTCTTTGTTTCTGTCTCGCTGTCTCTCTCCCTCTCTGTCTCTGTCTCTCTGTCTCTGTCTCTCTCTCTGTCTCTCTCTCTCTCTCTCTGTCTCACGCCAACCTCCAAGCAACTCCACAAGCGTAAGTTTCAATCTGATCCTGAAATGAAAAAAATAGACAGATTACTGTTCCCACTCTGATGTCTATTTCAGTCGTAATGCCTGTAGTTGCTTATCCTATGCATCATACTTACGTAAACACTTTTTTCCTTTATTTAATCCCAACTGGAGTTTGAATGTCAGTGTTTACTCCTCGTCTGATGTATAGAAGACACTGTCCATCTTGAATATTTGTGGGTTATTGTGGGTTTTAAGAAAACGTTTGACATTATGAATTTATGGTTCTCCTTTAAAAATACTGCTGTGCATTTCGATCGAGTCCAGTTTTCTCCATATTGATTGCAACACTCCGCAGTGACATTACGGCTATCTGTCATTGTAAATGGCACAATGGAACGATTATTCCTATTCATAGAAAAGATGCAGACACGGTGCTGTGAACTCTCCATACTTGTTTTGTTGAGACATTGTTATGAAATGACGAAATATACATAAAACGTATTAGAACGTTTAGTGTAGAAAATGACGTTTCGCAATATTGAAACAGTAAAGAATTAGTGATGGAAGGAGATCGTAAATACGTTTAAAGAATGAATCACCATACTTCAGCACTTTTTGGTACGTAGTTTTATTTTGTAAAAACTGGAAAACAATCTGTTTGAAATCTTACTCATCATCATCAGGTGCCCTGCTGCATGGCGTTTGCGAACATGGACTTCCAACCATCTCTCGTTGCCCCTAGTATCTCCCCCACCCTCCTCGTCCCCAGCCACTCTGCAAGTCCGTCCAGCATTCTCTCTGGTGCTCTCTTTCCCTCCAGCTTTCCTGTTGTGACCAGGTGCTCCAAATCCCCCTTCCTTATAAAATGGTCTATAAATGTTGCTTGTCTTTTCCTAATCTTCCTTATGAGTGATCTACTTGTGTCTGCCTCCATCAAGACTGTCTCTTTGTTTTCTTTGCTGTCCATGGAACTCTCAACATTCTTCTGAGAAACCACATCTCGGCTGCCTCAATCTTGCTCTGGCTTTGCTTGCTGACTGTCCACGCCTCGCATCCGTACAACAGTATTGGTTCTATATAACATTCAAGGACTCTCTTTATGATGTTAATTGATAGGCATTTGTTGGTAAGAATGCTTGTCATCTTCTTGAATGCTGTTTTGGCTTGGCCGATTCTGCCAGCTATTTCCGATGTGCATCTGCCGTCTGATGAAATGGCCGTTCCCAGGTATTTGAACTTATTAACCTGTGTCAAGGTTGTGCCATTTGCTGTTATTTTGCATGAGGGGATTTCATGTTTTTTACTGATCACCATGACTTCAGTCTTCCTGCTGTTTAGTTCCACCCCCTTACCTTTGCTTTCTATTTCTAATACATTCACAAGTAAATCCAAAACAAGAGTGACTGCCCGTGTCCAAGTAAACAGGAACCAGAAAAAAAGCTGGAAAACAGAATCAGAAACGCGTATTTAATACAACCAGACAAGACAGACGCAAATTTTCGGCCAAATGGCCTTTGTCAAGCGTAAACGTAAGATCACAAACGAACAAACACCTATACAAAAATTTAGGAGAAAAAGACTGAAACTTCCCTGCTGCTTCGTCCAGTGTGAGAAAAGGACTAAAATGACGTCATAATGTGTTTGTGTGTAAATATGACGTCATTTTAGTCTTTTTCTCCACTGGACGAAGCAGCAGGGAAGTTTCAGTCTTTTTCTCCTAAATTTTGTATAGGTGTTTGTTCGTTTGTGATTTTACGTCTACGTTTGACAAAGGCCATTTGGCCGAAAATTTGCGCCTGTCTTGTCTGGTTGTATTAAATACGCGTTCTGGTTTTGTTTTGTTTTTTCGTGTTTTTTCTGGTTCCTATCTGAAGTAAAGATATACATACATGTCCTTTTAATGTAAAATGTATCTGACTGAAATCTTACTCACTGAAATAACGATATGTCAGATTTTGAGGAGCTTGTTTTCAAAAACGCATGAATTCAAGAGATAAACCAAAAATAATACTACATCGGTAAAATCACTTAACGCGACCACACTTGATTATTTAACATCTGATTTGCTTGATCAGATCAGCCTTAACACCCCCTGTGGGGATGCCGGGGGGGGGGGGGGGTTCGTTCAGTATAAATAGTATCCCCACCTTGTGGAAATTCAATGCTAGAAATGTCTTCTTTTCTGTCACTCTCTTTGTTTCTGCCTTGTTCCTTTGCTTTCTGTCATTTCTTCCTATGATTTTCTACCTTGCTGGTCCATTCACTTGTGTGCGTTCGATAAAGTCTTAAATATTTTTTCTTAGGATTGAAAGTGTCTGTTTGGCTCTAGGGAGGTGAGATATGCGGAAACAATTTCAGGCAATTTAGGACCGTTTTTATGTTTTGGTGTTCTTAATCATGCTTAAAATTGTATTCAGGTGGGTTTTTTAAATCCCTTGTGCGATAAATTGGATGGAGTGGTCAACGCCAGGGGTATGTCCTCAAATTATATGCGCGAATGCATTGATATGTATACTTAATTTTCTTTTTCTTTTTTTTTTTTCCTGTTGAAGTTTTATGTTTTGAAGTGGTTATAGCGCTGATATGGCTCTACGCAGTCGGCTGGGCTTTAAACAACAATAACAATGACAATAACTGGCTTTAACAAATTGGGGAAATCAAAGGTTATGAAGATAAACGGCCTAAAGTGCATAATTTGACGAATAAACACGTTTTTCTAAGTTCCTGTTTTCTGTAAAAATCGTTAAGACGTTGGGTTAAATTGTATAACAATGATCACCCGTCTCGCTTCTCGGCGTCACCGGGTTCAGTGTTGGCCGCTGCATATTTTGACACCACCATCTCCCTCCAGACCGCTCTGTCTTGACTTTCGTGGACAATTTCTTGAATATTTAAGCCACTGATGTTGGTAATGTTCTCGGTGTATGAGATTGGAGGTCTGCCTTTCTTCCTTTTTGCCTGTTTTTTCCCCTTGAAACTGGTTGCTATGAGGTCAGTGTTCTTGCTGCATGACACATGGCCAATGTATTTTAGTTTTCTCTTGTTGATGTCTGCTAGTAGTTTTCTGGTGGTATCAAGTTCTTCCAGGACACTTTCATTAGTTCTTCTATCTGTCCATTTGACACGTAGTAATCTCTGATAAAACCGCATCTGTGTTGCTTCAATTCTTCTGCAATCAGTTTTTCTCAGAGTCCAGGCTTCTCAGCCATAAATCATGACTGTCCAGATCAAACATTTTGAAAGTCTAATTTTCAGGCCATTTGGTATGCCTGTCTTTCCAGATGTCGTTGAGTTGGACCAATTTTTGCTTTGCCATTCCGATTCTTATGTCTTTGGAGCAGGTTCCATCATTGGTTTTTACAGAACCAAGATATTTGAAATCCTAAACATTTTCTATAGGAACTTTGTTGATCAAGATGTCATGACTGTTTTCATTATAACAATGATATGGCAAGAAAACAACAACAACAACAACAAACAAACAAACAAACAAAAAACCAGACTTAAAATAGTTATAGACACAGGGAAGCACTTGGCATTAATCAACATGACATACAGCAACGTTAAGAATGATTGAGTTTCAGAGAAGACAAAGATATATAGATTGTTGAAATATCTATGGTTGAAACAGCACAAATGAATATGACATTTCACCCTTTGACTCCCGCACCCTATCCACCAGCTTTTTATTGGTAGCAGTAGTAGTAGCATTTAGTAGTAGCAGCAGCAGTAGTAGTAGTAGTAGGGTTATTATTATTGTTATTATTATTATAGAAAAAAATCATACTAACAATAGCAATGATGATGATGATGACGACGACGACGACGACAATTGATGATGATGATGATGATGATGATGATGATGATGATGATGATGATGATGATGATGATGATATGATGATGATGATGATGATGATGATGATGATGATGATAAAAGGAAGAAGAAGTAGAAGATGGAGCAGAAGAAGAAGAAGAAGAAAAAGAAGAAGAAAAAGAACCTGAAGAAGAAGAAGACAAACGACAACAACAACAACATTGACGACAACAACAACAACAAAACATGAAAAAGGAGAACAATAACAACAACAAAGACAACATGAAAAAAAAGAAGAAGAAGAAAAAAAAAGAAGAAGTACAACAACTACAACAACAAAGAAACAGAAAAAGAATGACAACAACAACAGCAACAAAAAAGACAACAGGAAAAAGAACAAGAACAACAATAACAACAACAACAACTAAGAGAAAGTTTTATCCAGCATCAATTCCAATGTTACTTCATACGATATCAGCTTTGAGGCATACACTACAATGCTTTTTGTTATCAAGAAGAAAATCAGTTTTGATTGCTTGCACTTGCATAGTGTTTGAGCTTCAGGATGCACTGGGCGAAATGTGAGTTAATATTAATTCTTTGCTTTGAAAGAAAATTCCTTACACACACAGACACAGACTGACAGAAAGATAGGGCACACACACACACACACACACACACCACACACCACACACACACACACACACACGCACGCACCACACACACACACACACACACATACACACACATACACATACATACACACACAGAGACACAGATACATACACAGATACATATGTACATATATATCAAACACAGACACACACACGTGTGTGTATATATATATATGCATATGTATATTCATACATATATATATGTATACTATACATATACATATATAGATATATCTATATAAATATATAGATAGATAGATAGATGGATAGACAGAGATAGAGAGATAGATAGATAGATAGATAGATAGATAGAGAGAATAGATTGATAGGAAAGAGAGAGAGAAAGAGATAGATAGAGAGATGTATTTGATACATACATACACACACATACATATGTATATATCTATATATCTATGCATATACATATATTATATAACATATATGCATACATTATATATGTGCATGTGTGTGTGGGGTGGGGTGGTAAACCATGTACATGTATGTGGTATGTGTGTGTGATATATATATATATTAAAGATACATAAAATACAAAAAGAGAGAAACAGAGACAAAGAGACAGCAATACCAACAGACAGACAAACGGCTGGACAGGCAGGCAGGCAGACAGAAAGAAATGTACGCGCAAACATACACAGGGCACCGAGTCGACCTAAACCATTCACCCGACACATTCAAAGCGAAAGTATACAACAACAACAACAACAACAACAACAACAAGAAATTTTCGGAGCGAAAGAGACAACTGAAATTGACACAGGAGGACTGACAGACAGGCTTGTCTCCTGTGACCTTGTTCAATTTCTCCCTGGACCTGTCTGTCACTAGAAGACGCACGTGCAACAAGATCAAGATCTACATGGCGTGCCCGGTGTCTCTAGGGGTTATCAGGCCAAAAAGTCTGAATGTTCCAGAGTTCTTCGCTCTGTGCCCTCGTGGAATGGTCAATGGACAGAATAAGTTTGCCGAGGTTAAGACTTTTACACGTGCAGCCAGTGTACCTGAACAGACTAAGCTAGTTTCTTTTGTAGTATTTTACACCTTTACCCCGTTCAAATGAAAACGGTGCACTACTTTCCAGGTTTTCTCTATACCCCAGTTCCAACACCAGATTCTTGCGACGCCTATGAAGATATTCCATGGTCATAAATATGTTTAGATTTTGTTGTGTTGAATAATAATGATAATGATAATAATAATGATGATGATAATAACATAATGATAACAATAATAATATACAATAACATAATGATAACAATAATAATATAATTATAACAATAGTAATAATAATGATGGTGATGATGATCATGATCATGATGATCATGATGATGATCATGATAAGAGGAAGAATGATTGAGTGAGTGAGTGAGTGAGTGAATGATTGGTTGATTGATTGATTGATTGATTGATTGATTGATTGATTGATTGATTGATTGATTGACTTTGTTTGTTTGTTTGTTCGTTCGTTCGTTCCTTTGTTTGTTTGTTTGTTTGTTTCTGTTTGTTTGTTTGTTTTTTCTGTTTGTTTGTTTGTTTGTTTGTTTGTTTGTTTGTTTGTTTGTTTGTTTGTTTGTTTGTTTGTTTGTGTTTGTTTGTTTGTTTGTTTGTTTGTTTATTTGTTTGTTTGTTTGTTTGTTTGTTTGTTTGTTTGTTTGTTTGTTTGTTTGGAACAAATATCGACTTTCTTTCTTGCTTATCGGTGTGCTCACTTCAGATGAACACAATAATTTCGACTTGAATCTGAAGTTGAATATCTTCTAGAGACAGTCATCGTACTCAGGCATATCCGTATGCGCTCCACCAAAAGCTGTCAGACTTGGGATCTGGCATACTTTTCCACGGAGCCTTAGCAATTCCATATGCGCTGCGATGATCTTGAATGCGAGGTATGGAGGCTTTTGGGAGGAGGCGGTGTTTGGTTTTTCTCTTTTTTCTTTTTTTTTTTTTTTTTTCTTTTTCTAGAGGGGGGGGGGGGGAGAAGAGGGGGAAATCTATGGCACCTCAGAAAGATGATTTGAGCATTGTTTCTTCAGCAATCTGACTTTTTCTCGGATACGTTTAAATGCTTTGTATGTATATATATATATATGTATATATATATATATATATATATATATATATATATATATATATATATATAATTTATATATATGTGTGTGTGTGTGTGTGTGTGTGTGTGTGCGCGCGTGCATGTGTGTTTGTGTGTGTGTGTGTGTTGTGTGTGTGTGTGTGTGTGTGTGTGTGTGTGTGTGTGTGTGTGTGTGTGTGTGTGTGTAATGAAAAGAAAAGAACAGACGTAAAGTATAATAGACTGACGACGTTTCGATACATTGAAGAACTAATCATGTTTCATTTTATACAGCTCCCGCTCTCTCCAACCCTCCCTATGTCAAAAGAAAGACAGAAAGAAACACACAAGAAGCAGCATAAAGTTGTTTCACATCGACCTGAGAGATTTGTGTGTGTGTGTGTGTGTGTGTGTGGTGTGTGTGTGTGTGTGTGTGTGTGTGTGTGTTGCGTGTCTGTATGTATGTGTGTGTTTGTGTGTGTGTGTGTGTGTGTGTGTGTGTGTGTGTGTGTGTGTGTGTGTGTGTGTGTGTGTGTGTGTGTGTGTGTGTGTGTTGTATGTGTGTGTGTGTGTGTGCGGGCGTGTGTGTGTGTGTTTTGGTGTCCTCAGGTATGCTTAAATTTGTATTCTGGTGTGTTTTTTTTAAATCCCCAGTGCGATAAATTGGACAGAGTGGTCAACGCCAGGGGGCATGTCCTTAGATTATGTGCACGAATGCATTGATATGTGTACTTAATTTTCTTTCTTTTTTTTTCCTGTTGAAGTTTTGTATGTTTTGAAGCGGTTATTGACTCCACAGAACAAGACGTCAACACCAGACTCGGAAATGCCTGGGGCGCTCTAAATCAACTAGACAAAATCTGGAAATCCAATCTGCCAGACAACCTGAAAAGGAACTTCTTCCGAGCAGCGGTGGAGTCAGTTCTTATATATGGCTCAATCTCTTGGACCCTAACAACGACATTGGAGAAGAAGATTGATGGAGCATATACAAGAATGCTGCGTGCAGCCCTGAACAAATCCTGGAGAGAACATCCAACTAATAAAGAGTTATATGGTAAGATCCCACCAATCAGTAAATCAGTACGTCAGCAAAGACTGCGCTTTGCGGGGCACTGCTGGCGTAGCAAAGAAGAACTGGTGGGGGATGTTCTACTATGGAGACCCAACCATGGCAAACAAAGACCAGGACATCCAAAGAAGACCTTCATCGATCAACTGATGGATGATACGGGCTGTCAGTATGATGAACTACCTACTGCAATGTCTGACAGAGAAAGATGGAAGAAACGTGTCATGGATAGCCGAGCAAGCTCGACATGATGATGATGATGATGATGATGATAGCGCTGATATGGCTCTACGCAGTCGGCTCGGCTTTAAATAACAATAACAGTAACACTGAATCGCTGTGTTGGCCCATAGTGTGCTGGCAGTTTTTTTTCATAGTCTGCATACTGAATCTTTGGTGAGCGTGCATGTTGCGTGTTTTCATGATTTTTCAGAATTTTAACACGTATATTTGATATTATGCTTGTGTACACATACGAAACAGCGTTCAAGAAGATGAAAAGCGTTCTTACCAACAAATGCCTATCAATTAACATCAGAAAGAGAGTTCTTGAGTGTTATGCAGCACCGATATTGTTGCACGGATGTGAGGCGTGGACAGTCAACACACAAAGTCAGAACAAAATTGAGACAATTGAAATGTGTTTTCTAAAACGAATGTTGAGAGTTCCATGGACAGCAAAGAAAACAAACGAGACAGTCTTGAAGGAGGCAGACGTAAGAAGATCATTACTAAAGAAGACTAGGAAAAGACAAGCAACATTTATAGGTCAGTTTATGAGGAAAGGGGAATTAGAGCACTGGGTCACAACAGGAAATCTGGAGGGAAAGAGAACACAAGGTAGACCCAGGGAGAAAATATTGGACGGACTTGCTGGGTGGCTGAGGACAGAGAGGGTGGGAGATGTGTACTTCCAGCGACAAGGGATAAATTCGCATGGAGGGCCGCGATCGCCAACGCCATGTGACAGGGCACATGATGATTATGCTATGGGCTCATTGGGAAGACTTGGTACCACACAGTCGAGTTTCATCGACTTCATGGATGCGTCATTGAGGGTGTTTCTTTAATCGCCTGACAGTGATCAGTATCTCTCTCGGGTATATTAGATAGGAACCAGAAAAAAACACCAAAGAAGAATATGAACACGTATTTAATACAACAAAACAAGACAGGCGCAAATTTTCGGCCAACTGGCCTTTGTCAAGCGTAAGATTACAAACAAACAAACACTAGATACAACAAATTTGAGAAAAAGACTGAAACTTCCCTGCTGCTGCCTTCAATGAGATATTTAATTTTATATTATGATAGTTAACACAGAGTACAGTTCAGTCACGCAGTCTTAATCCCAGATGTAACTCCATGGCATCATGGTTATCATCCTCATCATCATCGTCGTCACATCACTGCAAAAGCTGTCTCAGCGTCTGTGGTCATTAACCCTTTGACTTCCGCACCCTATCCATTACCATGGCTTTGGCGATCATGGTCTTCCATCTGTTTCTATCCCTTGGTGCCTCAAGCACCTCCTCCACCCTCTTTGTCTTCAGCCACTCTGCGAGTCCGTCCAATATCTTCTCCCTGGGTCTACCTGGTGTTCTCTTTCCCTCCAGCTTTCCTGTTGTGACCAGGTGCTCCAAATCCCCCTTTCCTCATAAAATGGCCTGTAAATGTTGCCTGTCTTTTCCTAATCTTCCTTATGAATGATCTTCTTGTGTCTGCCTCCATCAAGACTGTCTCGTTTGTTTTCTTTGCTGTCCATGGAACTCTCAACATTCTTCTTAGAAACCACATCTCGGCTGCCTCAATCTTGTTCTGGCTTTGTTTGTTGACTGGCCACGCCTCACAACCGTATAACATTATCCGTTCTATATAACATTCAAGAACTCTCTTCCTCTGTTTTGGCTTGGCTGATTCTGCTGGCTATTTCTGATGTGCATCTGCCGTCTGGTGAAATGATCGTTCCCGGGTATTTGAACTTATCAACCTGTCTCAAGGCTGTGCCGTTTGCTGTTATTTTGCATGAGGGGATTTCATGTTTTTTACTGATCACCATGACTTCAGTCTTCTTGCTTTTTAGTTCCAAGCCCTTACCTTTGCTTTCTATTTCTGATATATTCACAAGGTTTTGTATGTCCCTTTCACTTTCACCCTATCCACCAACTGCAAAAACTTAACCGTTTGACTCGTTTACCCTGCTGGAAGCTGGTGGAAAGGGTTAATGGAGTCAAAGAATTAAGTTTTTGCTTTGCTAGCATGGTTGGCAATGCAGAATGCTGGTGGACAGGGTGCGGGAATCAAAGAGTTAAGTTTTTGCTTTGCTAGCATGGTTGGCAATGCAGAATGCTGGTGGACAGGGTGCGGGAATCAAAGAGTTAAGTTTTTGCTTTGCTAGCATGGTTGGCAAAGCAGAATGCTGGTGGACAGGGTGCGGGCGTTTAAGGGTTAAGGTGACGTATAAATTGGACCAAAATTGAGCACAAAAGAAACCGCGTAAGTGCGATTATCCTACAAAATGGAAGGAAGGAAAGAAAGAAAGAAAGAAAGAAAGAAGAAAGACAGACAGAAAGAAAGACAGAAAGAAAGAAAGAAAGCAAGAAAGTAAGACAGAAAGGTATAAACAAAGAAAGAGAGAAAGCAAGAAAGTAAGACAGAAAGAAAGACAGAAAGAAAGAAAGAAAGCAAGAAAATAAGACAGAAAGGTATAAACAAAGAAAGAGAGAAAGCAAGAAAGTAAGACAGAAAGAAAGACAGAAAGAAAGAAAGAAAGCAAGAAAGTAAGACAGAAAGGTATAAACAAAGAAAGAGAGAAAGCAAGAAAGTAAGACAGAAAGAAAGAAACAAAGAAAGACAAAAAGAAAGAGAGAGAGAGAGAGAAAGTATGTAAGTAAGAAAGAAAGAAAGCAAGAAAGAAAGAAAGAAACTAAGTAAGTAAGAAAGAAAGAAAGAAAGACAGAAAGAAAGAACAAAGAAGAAAGAAAGACAGAAAGAAAGAAAGCAAGAAAGTCAGACAGAAAGAAATAAACAAAGAAAGACAAAAAGAAAAGAGAGAGAGAGAGAGAGAGAAAGAAAGAAAGAAAGAAAGAAAGCAAGAAAGTAAGACAGAAAGAAAGAAAGAAAGAAAGAGAGAAACCAAGAAAGTAAGACAGAAAGAAAGAAAGAAAGAAAGAGAGAAAGCAAGAAAGTCAGACAGAAAGAAAGAAAGAGAGAAAGCAAGAAAGTCAGACAGAAAGAAAGAAAGAAAGAAAGCAAGAAAGTCAGACAGAAAGAAAGAAAGAAAGAAAGAGAGAAAGCAGAAGTAAGACAGAAAGAAAGAAAGAGAGAAAGCAAGAAAGTAGACAGAAAGAAAGAAAGAGAGAAAGCAAGAAAGTAAGACAGAAAAGGAAAAGCAAGAAAGAACAGAGAAGAAAAGCAAGAAAGTCAGACAGAAAGAAAGAAAGAGAGAAAGCAAGAAAGTCAGACAGAAAGAAAGAAAGAAAGAAAGAGAGAAAGCAAGAAAGTCAGACAGAAAGAAAGAAAGAAAGAAAGAGAGAAACCAAGAAAGTAAGACAGAAAGAAAGAAAGAAAGAAAGAGAGAAAGCAAGAAAGTAAGACAGAGAGAAAGAAAGAAAGAAAGAGAGAAAGCAAGAAAGTAAGACAGAAAGAAAGAAAGAAAGAAAGAAAGAGAGAAAGCAAGAAAGTAAGACAGAAAGAAAGAAACAAAGAAAGAGAGAAAGCAAGAAAGTAAGACAGAAAGAAAGAAACAAAGAAAGACAAAATGAAAGAAACAAACAAAAAAAAGAAACAGAGAGGGAGAGAAAGAAAGAAAAACGAAAGAAAGTATGAAAAAAGACAGAAAGAAAGAAAGAAAAAAGACAGAAAGAAAGACGGACAGAAAGACGGACAGAAATAAAGAAAGAAAGAACCATCAAAATTGGTCTATTCCCATGTCAAAACCCAAGAACATGAACACCATTCATCCATAAATGTCAAAAATTCCAGTGAGCAGAATCCTTAGCCGTGTGAGTCAGAAAGTCTGCGATAATACAAAGACAACAGCTTCTGTCTACAGTAACAGAAAGATACTGGTTATGAAAATATTTGTTTAGAAAACGACAAAACGGTTTGAAAATAAAATCAGAAAAGAGCTGAAACAACCGCAAGCTATCACGCTTGGTTCACCCAGGAAAAGTGACTTTAACTTTTAATCCCAGTGCATTTCTGATGTCTCCATGTTAGGTCTTGTCATACCTCCGTTGGGGATGCTGGGGGCGCTTTCAGTATAAATAGTATCCCCCATCTTCTTTAAATTCTGTGCTAGAAATTTCCTCTTTTCTGTCACTCTCTTTGGTTCTGCCTTTCTGCTTTGCTTTCTGTCACTTCTTCCTTTCATTTTCTGCCTTGCTGATCCATTCACCTGTATGAGTTCAATAAAGTCTTACGCACTTTTTCTTACAATTGATAATTGGGTACATTTATTAAGTGTATTTTTGGCTCTAGGGAAATGAGATATACGAAAGCAATTTTAGGTCGTTTTAAGCCTGTTTTATATATGTTTGAGAGTCTTAAGTTATGGTCAAATATGTATTCAGATATGTTTTTTAAATCCCCTGTGCAATAAATTGGACGTAGTGGTCAACGCCAGGGGCGTGTCCTTAGATTTTGTATTTGAATACATTGATATGTATACTTAATTTTCTTTTCTTTCCTTATATTTTTCCTGTTGAAGTATTGTGTATATTTTGAAAAGGTTATAGCCCTGATATGGCTCTGCGCAGTCGGCTGGACTTTAAGCAACAATAGCAATAACAATAGGTCTTGTCATGGCGATGTATCATATGGTTCTGTTCATAGAGAAAGAAACTATCTATAAGGAATTTATCTACAGCAGTCTTCTTGGTGATATTGTAGTTTAAGAGAGGTGATGATTTTCCTTTTGCTTTACACGTGTCTGTAATGTCATCATCATCATCATCAGGTGCCCTGCCGCATGGCGTTGGCGATTATGGACTTCCATCCATCTCTATCTCTCGTTGCCCCTAGCATCTCCCCCACCCTCCTAGTCCCCAGCCACCCTGCAAGTCCGTCCAGCATTTTCTCCCTGGGTCTACTCGGTGCTCTCTTTCCCTCCAACTTTCCCGTTGTGACCAGGTGCTCCAAATCCCCTTTCCTCATAAAATGGCCTATAAATGTTGCCTGTCTTTTCCTAATCTTCCTTATGAATGATCTACTTGTGTCTGCCTCCATCAAGACTGTCTCGTTTGTTTTCTTTGCTGTCCATGGAACTCTCAACATTCTTCTAAGAAACCACATCTCGGCTGCCTCAATCTTGTTCTGGCTTTGTTTATTGACTGTCCACGCCTCGCATCCGTACAACAGTATTGGTTCTATATAACATTCAAGAACTCTCTTCCTGATGTTAATTGACAAGCATTTGTTGGGAAGAATGCTTGTCATCTTCTTGAATGCCGTTTTGGCTTGGCCGATTCTGCCGGCTATTTCTGATGTGCATCTGCCGTCTGATGAAATGATCGTTCCTAGGTATTTGAATTTATCAACCTGTGTCAAGGTTGTGCCATTTGCTGTTATTTTGCATGAGGGGATTTCATGTTTTTTACTGATCACCATGGCTTCAGTCTTCCTGCTGTTTAGTTCCAGCCCCTTACCTTTGCTTTCTATTTCTAGTATACTCACAAGATTTGTAGGTCTGTTTCACTTTCTGCAATTAGCACGGTGTCATCTGCGTATCGAATGTTTAAGAAAGTCTGTAATGTATAGAACTAAAATGAAAAAGATCACTACTTGCCGTGGTGTAGTGGTTAGCACAACGGACTACCGACTGGAAGGTTGTGGGTTCGAATCCTCATCAGTCCCTTCAAAAATGTATCATTGTAGAGCACCTGGTCACAACAGGAAAGCTGGAGGGAAAGAGAACATCAGGTAAACCCAGGGAGAAACTATTGAACAGACTTGCAGGGTGGCTGAGGACAGAGATGGTGGAAGATGTACTTGCAGCAACAAGCGATAGATGCATATGGAGGGCCATGATCGCCATTGCCATGCAGCAGGGCACATCATGATGATGATGATGATGATGATATGATGAGATGATGATGATGATGAATGATGATGAGATGATGATGATGATGATGAGATGAACACCAGGATTGGTCTTGGGTGCTACATGAAGAGCCTCATCAGGCGCTAAGGACCAGTCTGCTAACTCATCAACTGTATTGACAGGGAAGTCTGTCATCGTCATCATCGTTATTGTCACCAACAGACAAAACAGCTGACCTCAAGCATAAACTTAAAGACTTGGTTCAACCGCTGTGAAGAGATTAAACTCTCTCCTTCATACCAAAGGAAATAAGAGGGAAGCAGGGAGAATTTTCAATATCAACTAAGTAACATAACTCTTGAGAGTCACGGAGTTATCTCCCATGTAGAATTTCTCAAACCCAACAGTTTGCGCTACCCATTCAGCTAGCATAGGTACAGCCACAGCTCTTCATAATTGTAAAGCCATAAAGTACAAAATTGCATAAATCTATCGTATCTAAAACATATTTGATCAGAGATAGAAAAAAAATTTGCATAATCAAATAGCTGTAAAAACTTCTCCAAAATAAAATCTAAGAAAAATTAAATGAGTTAGCTCTCTATCTCTCTGTCTCTCTCTGTCTTTGTCTCTGTTTCTGTCTCTGTCTCTCTGTCTCTGTCTCTCTGTCTCTCTCTTTCTCTCTGCCACTCTCTGCCCCTCTCTCTCTCTCTCTCTTTCTGCCTCTCTCTCTCTCTCTTTCTGCCTCTCTCTCTCTCTCTCTCTGTCTCTCTCTATCTTTCTCTGTCTTTCTCTCTCTCTCTCTCTCTCTCTTCTCTCTCTCTCTCTCTCACTCTTTCTCTGTGCACGTGTGTGTGTGTGTGTGTGTGTGTGTGTGTGTGTGTGTGTGTGTGTGTGTGTGTGTGTGTGTGTGTGTGTGTGTGCGCGCCATGTTTTCGTACATGCACAGAGAGACAGAGGGGGGAGAAAAGAGATAGACAGACAGACATGGTAGACTGACAGATGAAAAAGACACAGAGAAAAGGACGAAGAATGCGGCAAAACTCCGCTGCTCCAAAACCTTGTCCAGCCCTCCTTCACACACACCCAATCCCCCATCCCCACCCCCAATCCACCACTCCCAAAGAAAAACATTTTGATTCAAAATTCC
>JAPXFY010000030.1:19543491-19545991 GCA_030674185.1 Monoplex corrugatus | reverse complement strand
TCAACCATGCTAGCAAAGCAAAACCTTAACCCTTTGATCCGCACCCTGTCCACCACATCCTGCATTGTCAACCATGCTAGCAAAGCAAAACCTTAACCCTTTGACTCTCACCTGCCCATCAGATCCTCATTGTCACCACGCTAGCAAGCAAACTACCTTTGATTCCTCACCTGTCCACCACATCCTGCTGTCACTTGCTACAAAGCAAACCTAACCCTTTGACTCCTCACCTGTCCACAGCATCTGCATTGTAACTGAGCAAAGAAAAAACAAAACTTGGCATATTTTTTTTATTATTATCTTGACGCTTTTGAGTTCCATCTAGGATTGAGACTGCGTGACAGGGTTGTACTCTACGCCTGACGTCATAATACATCCTGGCGTCAACCAGGCCCAAGAGACACAGACGCCTGAGGTGCTGGTCAGAAGATTTAAACAATGACGCATCCGTGAAGTGGATGAGACTCAACTGTGTGGTCCCAGTCTTCCCAATGAGCCCTAGCACGCCCAACTCTGGGTAGGAGCCGGTTAGAGCCGAAAAATCCACACAATGATATAGTTTTGAAAGGACTGATGAGGATTCGAACCCACAACCTCCCAGTCGGTAGTCCGTTGCGTTAACCACCACGACACGGCGACTGGATGGTGTAGAAAAATAAGGTCTGACGAAAGCCATCACCCTAAGCTCTAAATAACACCGATTTAGTCCTTTCTCCCACTGGACGAATCAGCAAAGGTGTTCGTCTTTTTCTCCTAATTTTTTATTTGGTATACCATTCAGCTAGCATAGAAGCAGATACAAAGTACAAAAACAGTAAGCTCAGAACACTCCTCAAAAAGAGAGCGCCCAAGCCTACCTATACATATACAGGGTTGCTTCCAAGACATATAGGTAATACCAAAGAAATGAGAGGGAAGCAACCCTGTATATGTTCTGTCTTGTCTATATGTGTGTGTTAGGTCAGTTCAAGAATAAAAGACTATGCCAATCTTGAACATAAGACCAATATATTGTATGTATTTCTCTCCTCTCTCATGGTTGTGTGTAGGGTAGTTGCAGAGTATAAAGGTAGGCTTGGGCGCTCCTTTTTTTGAGGAGTGTTCTGAGCTTACGGTTTTTGTGCTTTGTATCTGCTTCTATGCTAGCTGAATGGGTAGCGTAAACTGTGTTAGATTTGAGAAGTTCTATACAACATGGGAGATAATTCTCAAGAGTCATGTCCTTTGATTATATTATAAAAATTCTCCCTGCTTCCCCTTTTATTTCTTTTGTATTTGGTGTTTGTGATCTTACGTTCACGCTTGACAAAGGCCAGTTGGCCGAAAATTTGCGCCTGTTTTGTCTTATTGTATTAAAAACGTGTTCTGAATTTTTCTTTTTTTTTTTTTCTTTTTTTGTTTTTTGTTTGCTTTTTGTTTGTTTCTTTGTTTTGTTTTTTGTTGGTTTCAGTCTTTTTCTCAAATTTTTTTTGTATCTAGTGTTTGTTTGTTTGTAATCTTGCGTTTGACAAAGGCCAGTTGGCCGAAAATTTGCGCCTGTCTTGTTTTGTTGTATTAAATACGCGTTCACATTCTTCTTTCGTGTTTTTTCTGGTTCCTGTTTGATTTTTTTTGTTTCTTTGGGTTTTTGTTTGTTTTTTTGTTGTTTTTTTTGTTTTTGTTTTTGTTTGTTTGTTTGTTTGTTTTTTGGTTTCTGTTTGCTTGAACGCGGGCGGTCACACTTGTTTTAGACTTCGAACTACGGCAGGTGTTGCTGATCTGTTCTTGCATAGACAAAGGCCGCTCGTTATTTCTAAGACGCACGAAGTTGTTGATATTACTAAGAGTTGCGTAAAAGAAACAACAAAATCCAGCAGCATTTGAATTACATGTCGATTTATCAAACCTTGACTGTAGGGTCTGCTGAGAGGGAGAAAAGTATGTAGGCGTTGACTGGCAGCTGGTCAATAGTTCTAGACTGGTACATTTGTCACACTATGAGACTTGATAGTGCTACTGCTCGTTGGTCCTACGTGTTCATAACTGCTGCAAGGTTAAAAAAGTGAAAAAGACTTGCAAAGGAAAGAAAGGTTGCAAAAAGAGTTGGCATGTGCAAGAGAATCGTAAATTCAAGGTGACATATACGTCTGCAAAGAAATCTGCATGTTATGCACATACAGAATATTGAACACTCAAAACTCAGTGTACATTTAATCTATAGCCTCTCTCTGATTCCTTTTCTCACACTGGACAAAGCAGCAATGAAGTTTCAGTCTTTCTCTCCTAATTTTTGTATCTGGTGTTTGTTTGTTTGTTTGTTTGTTTGTGATCTTACGCTTGACAAAGGCCAGTTGGCCGAAAATTTGTTCTTGTCTTGTCTTGTTGTATTAAATACGCGTTCTTATTCTTTTTTCGTGTTTTTTTTCTGGTTCCTATTTGCTTGAACGCGGGCAGTCACACTTGTTTTGGATCTCTCTGATCAATTCAGTCACATTCGATAATACTTAAGGTCAGATTAACT
>JAPXFY010000030.1:19530991-19540991 GCA_030674185.1 Monoplex corrugatus | reverse complement strand
TCTATAACCTCCTACATTAGTCCGTTCCTTTATCCACGGCAGCAGGGCGTCTCGTACCACGATATTCTTTATTGTTTACAACCCTACTTTTCCTCTCTTGGGCCTGTGACAACGTACCCGCATTTACTCTACTTGGATATATGGTATTTAACAGTCATTCTCTTAGAAAACGGAATTAGAGCACCTGGTCACAACAGGAAAGCTGGACGGAAAGAGAACACTAGGTAGACCCAGGGAGAAATTTCTGGACGGATTTGCAGGGTGGCTGAGGACAGAGAGGGTGGAAGATGCACATGTAGCGGTGAGGATACATGCCTATGGAGGGCCATGATTGCCAACGCCTTGCGGCAGGGCAAATTATGATAATGATCTCTTAGTCCTTTTCTTTCGCTGGACGAAGTAACTGGGAAGTTTCAGTCTTTTTCTCCTAATTTTTGTATTTGGTGTTTGTTCATTTGTGATCTTACGTCTACGCTTGACAAAAGCCAGTTGGCCAAAAATTTGCGCCTGTCTTGTCTGGTTCAATTAAATACGCATTCTGATTTTTTCGTGTTTTTTTTTCTGGTTCCAGTCATTCTCTTTTTATAAATTCTTTGTCATATACAATAAAAATGTGACTGAAATGAAGAAAAATCACGAAGGCTAGCTGAACCGTGTACGAAAATCCCGGAGGGGTTTCTTCAATATTTTTTCTCTAAATATATAAAACTGTCTGTCTTATTTTCTGAATAAATGTTGTTCTAACCATTATCGCCCTGTTCTTATTTTTCGCTTCGTGTGACTGATGGCTTCAGCACTTCTGTCTCGCAGACTTTGTGGAACATATAGGAACCATGGAGTCTCCTGAGTTTGTGATGTGTAACCAGTCGCCGTTGTGTAGTGGTTAACGCCACGGACCACCAGCTGGAAGGTTTGTGGGTTCGAATCCCCATCAGTCCCTTCAAAAATATATCATTATGGGATTTTTTGGCTCTAACCGGCTCCTACCCACAATTGGGCGTGCTAGGGCTCACTGGGAAGACTAGGACCACACAGTCGAGTCTCATCTAATTCTTACAGATGTGTCATTGAGGGTTTAGCTCACATCTTCTGACCAGCACCGCAGGTGTCTGTATCTCTCTGACCTGGTTGACGCCAGGATATATTATGATAATGAGCGTAGAGTAGAGCCCTGTCACGCAGTCTTAATCCTGGGTGGAACTCTATAGTATCATGATTATTATCCTCATCGACATCATCATCATCGCATTGTAAAAAAAAAATTTAAAAAAAAAAAAAAAACTGTGCCAGCTTCTGTGGCTATGAAGGTGGCATAGAAAACGAGACGAAAAAAAATGTGAGTATAAACGTAACCTCTCTGAATGCGATGATCCTAAAAAAATATTTCTGAAAATAAAAATTGTGATGTGCACAGAGATTAAAGGGGGGGGGGGGGGGAGGGCGGTAGTCAAGTGGGTTAATGTCAGACTTAGAATTGGACAGTCCCGGGTTCAGTCCGCTAAGAAACCTCTGTCTGCTGGGTAAAAGGTGGAGATTTTCCCCCTGTCTGTCTGTCTGTCTGTCTGTCTGTCTGTCCGTCCGTTTGTCTGTCTGTTTGTCCGTCTGTTTGTCTGTCTATCTATCTGTCTGTCTATCTGTCTGTCTGTTCTGTCTGTCTGTCTGTCTGCCTGCCTGCCTGCCTGCCTGCCTGCTTGCCTGCCTGTCTGCCTGCCTATCTATCTATCTGTCTATCTGTCTATCTATCTAGATACATACATACATACACGCATACATAATACATACATACATACATACATGCATGCATACATACATACATATGTACATACATACATAAATACATGCATACATACATACATACATACATACATACATACATACATACATACATACATAGATGGATGGATGGATAGATAGATAGATAGATAGACAGACAGACAGACAGATAGATAGATAGATAGATAGATAGATAGATAGATAGATAGATAGATAGATAGATAGATAAATAGATAGATAGATAGATAGATAGATAGATAGATAGATAGATAGATAGATAGATAGATAGATAGATAGATAGATAGATAGATAAGTAGATAGATAGATCGACAGATCGATAGATACATGTAGACCGACAGATCGATAGATAGATTAATAGATAGATCGCATGCTTCAGTGATTTGGTTGTTAACTTAATAAATGGCACATTTCAATTTCTTTAGCTTCTTTTTTTTTTTTACTTTGTCAAGTCGAAGACTGATCAACAAATGCAACGTCTTGTTTACATTCAGTTTTACGTGATAAAACCATCACAAGGATAACATTTTTAAAATGTGGTAATCGGTTCAAAAAGAGATCCTTTCTATTGCACATTTTTCGAATGATAATGAATCGTTTCAGACATAGCGTGAATTCAAGAGAAAATGCGACCTCCCACCACGAAATGAGTCTTAACTAGCATTTTGGGCATTTTGAGATATACATATCACTGGAAAGTGTACATTCTGCTGATTATTTTGGTACTTGAATAAAGCCTGTACTCAAAAAAATGTAGAAGTTATGTATGTTTAAAGTCATTAAGTTGTATGACGGCCATTTTGAGAAAACGGCCTCCAAAGTTTTTTTGTGTGCTTTCCTACACATTTTCCTTAATTTCTTTATTTGGCGGCTTTGACCCAGTTTGTTTCTAATTTTCGCTGTCATTATCTGAAATGTGCACCAAAGAGCTTTCCATCAGTATATTACATGTGCGGATACTGTACAGGTTACGGTTCATAATGAGAGACAAAAATAGGTACTTTTTGGTAGGAAATTGCGTTCTTTTTGTTGTGATCAGTGCATTAAAATACCATTTTAAATTGATTAATAATATTTTTTCAAGAAAAAAATTTCTGTGGGGGATAGATTATAGTCTACAGAAATCAATTTTGAGAAAAAGTCAAATCACCCCAGAGAGACACTCAGTCACCTTTTCAGCTCCTAGTGCTGTTCGACTGACTGCGAGTTAAGACTGAATTGGTGGTGGGAGGTCACAAATGCGAAATGATCAAAAATATTCGCATCTTTAATGGATGTAATCAGTCTATCAAGACGTGTGAGCAGAAGGCAAAGCTGAACATACCAAGTGAAAGTACACATGATATTCCTACAGCAAGCATTAAAACCAATTTACTCGGTACCGTACCAGTCGACGTGGTGTAGCGGTTAACGCGACCGACTACCGACTGGAAGGTTGGGGGTTCCAATCCACATCAGTCCCTTCAAAAATGTATCATTGTGGGATTTTTCGGGTTCTAACCAGCTTCTACCCAGAGTTGGGAGTGCTATGGGCTCATTGGGAAGACTGGGACGACACAGTCCAGTCTCATCCACTTCATGGATGCGTCGTTGAGGATGTTGCTCAAATCTCCTGACAAGCACCGCAGGTGTCCGTTGGTCTTGGGCCTGGTTAACGCCAGGATATATTATGATAGTAAGCGTAGAGTACAGCCCTGTCATGCAGTCTTAATCCCAGATGGAACTCCATAGCATCATGATGATCATCCTCATCGACATCGTCATCATCGCATTGTAAAAACTTCCAGCTTCTCTGGTCATTAAGGTGGCGTAGAAAATGGAACTAAAAAAAAAGAAAGAAAAAAAAGTGAGCACAAAGGTAACCTCCCTGAGTGCAATGATCCTAAAACGTAAATGTTGGAAATGTATATAGGAAACAATTCTGGGAAAAGATCGAAAAATTGTTTAATGCCATTTATTGTTCATTGCTAGGTGTTTTGGGGTCTTTCTCTCTTACGTCTTCTTTCTGGTGTCCAGTGAAGGGCAGTCCGGGTGATGTTGTCCTGCTGTCTTCATAGTGTCCAGTGAAGGGCAGTCCGGTGATGTTGTCCTGCTGTCTTCATGTGTCCAGTGAAGGACAGTCTGGGTGATGTTATCCTGCTGTCTTCCTTCTGGTGTCCAGTGAAGGATAGTCCGGATGATGTTGTCCTGCTGTCTTCCTTCTGGTGTCCAGTGAAGGACAGTCCGGATGATGTTGTCCTGCTGTCTTCATGGTGTCCTGTGAAGGACAGTCCGGATGATGTTATCCTGCTGTCTTCATGGTGTCCAGTGAAGGACAGTCCGGATGATGTTATCCTGCCGCCTTCGGATGATGTGTCCAATTCATCTCTATCGTGTTTTCATGATGATAATGCCCATACTGTCTTGACTACACTGAATGAGATTTAGTGGTTGAAAATGGTGTAAAAATTCTCTGGAAAATCAAAGCATCTCTTTTTACACATTGAATAAGATTTGGTAGTTGGAAATGGTGTAAAAATTCTATAGAAAATCAAAACGTCTCTTCGTATACACTGAATAATATTTGGTGGTTGGAAATAGTGTAAAAATTGTACAAAAAATCAAAGCGTCTCATCTTGTACACTGAATAATATTTGGTGGTTGGAAATGGTGTAAACATTCTGTAGAAAATCAAAGTGTTTCTTCGTAAACACTGAATAAGATTTTGTGGTTGGAAATGCTGTAAAAATCTTATAGAATCAAAACGTCTCTTCTGATACACATGAATAAGATTTGGCGGTTGAAAATGGTGTAAAACGTGTATAGAAAATCAAAGCGTGTCTTCATATACACTGAATAAGATTTGATGGTTGGAAATTGTGTAAACATTCTACGGAAAATCAAAGCGTCTATTCTTATACACTGAATGAGTTTTAGTGGTTGGAAATGGTGTATAGATTCTATAGAAAATCAAAGCATCTCTTCTAATACTTTCAACAAGATTGTGGGGTTGGAAATGGTGTAAAAATTCTATAGAAAATCAAAGCGTCTCTTCTTTGTACACTGAATAAGATTCGGTGGTTGGAAATGGTGTATAAATTCTGTAAAATCAAAGAGTCTCTTTGTATACACTGAATAAGATTTATTGGTTGGAAAATGGTGTAAAAATTGTATAGAATTAAAACGTCTTTTCTCAGACACTGAATAAGATTTGGCAGTTGGAAGCGATGTAAAAAATATATAGAATCAAAGCTATCTTCGTATACATTGAATAAGATTTGATCCGGATGATGTTGAATAAGATTTGATGGTTGGAAGCGACGTAAAAAATCTATAGAATCAAAGCATCTCGTTATACACTGAATAAGATTTGGTGGTTGGAAATTGTGTAAAATTTCTATAAAATCAAAGCGTGTCTTTTTATACACTGAAGTAGATTTTGTGGTTGGAAATGATGTAAAAAATTCTACAGAAAATCAAAGCGTCCCTTCTTTATGCACTCAATAAGATTTAGTGGTTGGAAATTTTGTAAAAATTGTATAAAATCAAAGCGTCTC
Organism: Monoplex corrugatus; assembly: GCA_030674185.1. Lineage (NCBI taxonomy): Eukaryota > Metazoa > Mollusca > Gastropoda > Littorinimorpha > Ranellidae > Monoplex > Monoplex corrugatus. The sequence goes on along the minus strand of JAPXFY010000030.1, from coordinate 19,535,664 downwards.
TTCGTATACACTGAATAAGATTTGGTGGTTGGAAATGGTGTAAAAAGTCTATAGAATCAAAGCGTCTCTTCTGCATATTTCTTTTAATTTAATCCATCGGATTAGTCATGTGACCTTCAAAGGGTTGATGTGTCTTCGAGCCCGTATTAGAACAACATCAAACAGGAGCATGCGTGTAGTTAATGACAATATGCCATTCGTGTTTCCTAAATGAGGGAAACATTTTCTTTCATCTCGTTTTCATCAACAACAGCAAACGTGTTTCAGAAACAGTAGGAGGTAAAAGCCATGAATGACAATGGCATTTAGAACCGGCGACAAACAAAAGAAAGATCCAAATCACTAAATGTGCCAATGAATATGCATAATGTTTTGCCTTGTTTTTTATTTTTTGTTTTGTTTTTGTTTTTTGTTCTTGTTTTTTTTTTTTCAGGACTGACACCAATCTTATTTTACTTGAACAAAAGAAACTGCTTTCCTGGTGTGGCAGCCGTTCAGACTGGTAAACAATCAGCGCATCATTTGAATATGCGTAAGCCCAGGTCTCCATAGTTATTTCCCTTATTCTGTTAAAGGGGGGAGTTGTTCAGTGTTCCTTTTCTTTCATGATATAATGACGACAGATTAGGGAACCAGTGACAAATGTGTGTTCATGTAGTTTCGCACCCATTTCTCCAATTTACATTCAATTTTCACCCGGACACTGCCCCCACCTTCCCTAGTTTTTGGCATCATGCCACCCTCCTCCCCCCCCACCCCCCCTCGGCCCTTTGTTTCCATCTTATCATTCACGGTTAATGAATGTTAAAGCGCCCACGACAAAATAATCCCCCCCCCCCCCCCCCCCCCCCCGTTATCTGTATTTCTCAATGCGATCGTTTTTTGTTTTTGTTTTGTGTGTTTTTATGCTTTTTTGTTTGTTTGTATTTTTGTGTTTTGCTTTGGTTTTTTTTTTTTTTTTTTGTTTTTTTTTGCTGAATGCATTACCGTTGTTGTTCTAGTTTTCTTTTTGTTTTATTGTCTTGTTGTTTTTTTGTTGTTGTTGGGTTTTTTGTTTTTTTGTTTTGTTTCCTTTTCCGAGCAATTTTGTTTCAGATGCTCATTGTTTTGCCCACACTGCGTAGGTGTTGTGTTGCTACTGCATAGTCTTCAAAGAGTGGGACCCAGTAAATCAAGTGTTTTAGGTGGGGGTGGGGGTGGGGTTGTATGAGAGATGTTCGTTATGCAGCTAGACTGTGACCGTATACAGACTTTTGTGCCACAAGTCACCTTTCGGGGAAGTTCATTCCTGTCATGGGATTCTCTGAAATCGTTGGGGGTTATTTGTGTGATGTGATTCTTTCGCTGATGTCCTCTGAAGAACTTCATTCCTGTAATGCAATTCTTTTTACAGAAATCCTTTTTTTTTGGGGGGGGGGGGGTTCTGATGTGACTCTTACACAGAAGTCCTTTAGGGAACTTTATTTCTGTGATGTGACTCTTTTTCCTGGAAGTCATGGTGGAGAACTTCCCTTCTGTGATGTGGTTCTTTCACAGAAGTCCTTTGAAAAACTTCTGTGATGTTATTCTTTCACAGAAGTCCTTAAGGACCGTCTGTGATGTTACTCTTTAATCGAAGTGCTTTAAAGACAGTATGTGATGTGATTCTTTCACAGAAGTCCTTTGAAGAACTTGCGTGATGTGACTCTTTTACAGAAGTCCTTTGAAGATCTAGTGTGATGTGCCTCTTTCACAGAAGTCCTTTGGAGAACTTCTGTGATGTCACTCTTCCTCAGAAGTCCTTTGAAGAACTTCTGTGACGTGACTCTCTCACAGAAGTCCTTTGAAGAACTTCTGCGATGTGACTCTTCACAGAAGTCCTTTGAAGAAGTCCTTTGAAGAACTTCTGTGAAGAGAGACGGAGAGAGACAGTGAGAGAGAGAGACAGTGAGAGAGAGACAGTGAGAGAGAGAGAGAGGAGTTGGGGGGGGGGCAGAAAATGTGTGTATCATCAGACTCTGGGAGCAAACAAAGAAGAAAACATATCCAGATGAAAAAAATCACGAACATTTCTTCTTGCTGTCTGTTATTTACATACATTTTACAATTCAGCATGGAATTATTTTTCAAGAACGTGATTTACTACAACCTTGACAAAAGTTTCTTTTTTTTAGGATTATCGCACTCAGGGAGGTTACCTTTGTGCTCACCTTTTTTTTTTTTTCGTCCCATTTTCTCCACCACCTTAATGGTCACAGAATCTGGCACAGGTGGGGGGGGGGTTTACAATGAAAGGATTATGATGTCAATGAGGATGATAAAATCATGTTGCAATGGAGTTCCATCTAGGATTGAGACACCATGACAAAAGTTGGTGGTAACAGACAGAGGATGAGGTTGGAAGCTTTCAGTTTCAGTTTCAGTTTCAGTTTCAGTTTCTCAAGATGACGTCTCCGCGCCCGGAACGAATTCCATATGCCCTAACATCACAGGTGCCACGTGTATGGTGACCGTGGCACAAGCCTTCATCCTGCACATAAACCCATGAGCTGGCCAGGTCCTGAGGCCCTACCTAGACTATGTTTTACCTAGTCTATATTTTGTGCTGGGACTTTATCAGCCTACCACTGGAACAACTCTGGTTACATGCAAATGACATGTGCATGTGTGTATCACACCTTACCAAATTGACGCGTCCTGAATGCTGTTTGCAGGCGTGCCGTTCCTAATGGTGATGAATGCTCCATAGTGGACTATTCCCATAGGGGTCATGATTAAAATGTATACCTGTCATGTTTCGCCATTTGAACCACCCACGCTGAACAATGGAAATTTCTGCTCTTTTAACCCTTTGACTCCTGCACCCTGTCCTCCCACTGCAAAAACTCAACATTTTAACTCTCTCACCCAATCCACCAGCTTTCTGCAGGAAGCTGGTGGATAGGGTGAAAGAGTCAAAGGGTTTAGTTACTGTTTTGCCAGCATGATTAACAATGCAGTCGTCGTCGTCGGCCTCTTTACATCTCAGGAGATGATAGTCTGCACCAGGAGGCGTTGTGGTCATGACGTGCACTTTCTGCTGTGGCTGTGCAGGCCGATTCTTGAAGTGGCGATCTCTGTCACATCTGCCACATAGAAATTGAGTCGCTGTTGTCTGGTTTCTGGAACGTTGCTTGCGAAGAGCCCTTTTCTCATCTGCGCTTTCTGCTCTCCTCCTCTCCGCATTCGCAACGCCTTGCTGAACGGCTGTCCTCCACGCTGCCTTTCTTCCGCCAGAGTTTCCCAAGAGCCTGGGTCAATCCCTGAACTTCTAAGGTCCCTTTTGTATGCGTCTACAAATGCAGAATGTTGGTAAACAGGGTGCGGTAGTTAAAGGGTTAAAAGTCGCAGACAATTTGTGATTTTTTTATAAAATCGACTTATTGCAATACGACACTTTTAATGAGTTTCGTCGAAACTTTCCATGAGTTCATTCTTGCTGATGATGATACGACCAACAGATTTCAGTGTATCTGTTCTTGTAACTTTTTAACGGGTTGTCGTTTTTTGACGTGGTGTTAGCCCTGATATGGCTCTAGTAGTCGGCTGGGCTATAAGCAATATGAACTGAACTGGAACTTCTTGCTGGTTTAAAAAGTTTTCCATACAGCGTTCTCACCGTGGTGTACACCATGTGACGAGCCGTTGAGCATCAGACACCTCCTTGATTATACGATGTGAGACACAAGCACTGCACGGCGGACTCCTTAAAGAACCTCTTCCGAGACGTCCCTCCTGATCAGAATTTTCCAAGTTTTGACAAGAGATCAATCAATTTCAGCCGACATGATTTTACATCCAAGTACGATTTTCTTTTATTGCATTTTAGGCTTGCAAAGGTAAACGGTAAGCATGCTTTTTAACTGTTGTCTTTTATCTTAACCGGGTTGTTTTTGACGCGGTGTTAGCCCTGATATGGCTCTAATAGTCGGCTGGGCTATAAGCAATATGAACTTAAACTTGAGTAAAGCGTTTGTTTGAAAACCAGAGCGTGCCCTTGACTGATCTGCGAAGATCACGAGTACAAGCAGAGTTGGTTCCTTTGAAATGGCTACCTGGCTGAACCTGTCTCTCCGTGACAAAAAGAGTTACTTACTGCGTAGCTTTCATCGGCGATCCGGCCGACTTCTTCAGCGCAACTGCTGGGTTGAGAACTGTAGTTGTAGTGACAAACGAACGAAACAAATAGAAAAAAAAAACATTTCTTCTTATTATTTGTTGCCTTGCTGGTCCCTTCACCTGTATATGTTTGATAAAATCTTACATACTTTCTCTTAAGGTCGATAATTGGTACATGTATTAAGGGCATTTTTTGGCTGTAGCAAAGTGAGATATGCGGAAGCAATTTGAGGTAAATTCGGTCCGATTTTGTATATGTTTTGGTGTCCTTAGTTATGTTTAAATTAGCATTCAGGTGTGTGTTTTTTTTACATCCCCTGTGCGATAAATTGGACGGAGTGGTCAACGCCAAGATTTTTTGACGTTTAAAAAGATTCCCATACATATTGATTGATCTCTTGTCAAAACTGGAAAATTGTGATCAGGAGGGACGTCTCGGAAGAGGTTCTTTAAGGAGTCCGCCGTGCAGTGCTTGTGTCTCACATCGTATAATCAAGGAGGTGTCTGATGCTCAACGGCTCGTCACATGGTGTACA
>JAPXFY010000030.1:19525991-19528491 GCA_030674185.1 Monoplex corrugatus | reverse complement strand
TTATTGTGGGATTTTTTTCGGCTCTAACCGTCTCCTATCTAGAGTTGGGGGGTGCGTGCTCTGGGCTCATTGGGAAGACTGGGACCACACAGTCGAGTCTCATCCACTTCACGGATGCGTCATTGAGGGTTTACCTCAAATCTTCTGACCAGCACCGCAGGTGTCTGTATCTCTCAGGCCTGGTTGACGCCAGGATATATTATGATAGTGAGCGGAGAGTACAGCCCTGTCACGCAGTCTCAATCCTAGATGGAACTCTATAGCATCATGATTATCATCCATTATCGACATTATGAAAAAAACTGTTCCAGCTTCTGTGGCCATTAAGATGCTTTAGAAGATGGGAGGAAAAAAAAAAGATGAGCACAAAGGTAACCTCCCTGTGTGCGATAATCTTTCAAAGAAAAATTTCTCTGATACCTTCTCCGCTCTCCATTCCCTGGATAATGAGAAGCTCCTTCATGTCGACAGTCTTCCAGCAAGTTAGAAGAACCGGAATAGTAGTCCTTCAATGGATTTCCATTCACTATGGGATGCTTTGAAACGAGAAAGAGAGAAAGTGGCAGAATGGTTCAGACGTTCGCCTGCCAATAACTGAACTCGAGGTTCCTGGGTTCGCTCCCAGAAAAGGCCTCGACTTTTCTCCTCAGTTTGACCGGAAAATCGAACTGAACGTCTAGTCCTACGGAAAGGCGACGAAAAACGAGTCAGACCCGTGTGCTTTCTGGCTGCACGTGCTAAAAGATCTCACGGCGGTTGAAAATCGTGAAGAGCAGGGCATTGCCCGGCTGCCTTGGTATAAAACATCGGAGAGATAGGTTCATTTCCCAGGTCCCACCTCTGCAGAAGCAACAACACAACTTCATATTTGGCAGAATGGTATATATTATTACCTCCTTCGTTAAGTATAATGTGGCATTAATGGAAAATGTTATGGCAAATCGATAGAAACATTTCAGATCAGGGGCAGACTTGAACTATGATGGTTGGAGCTAGTGTCTGGCGCTCGTGCACCGCCTGGCACTACGGACCTAGAAATAAATGTTTGGGTCTGTGGCACTTTTCTGGGGCTGCAACAGGGCTGCAGGCATATCACTGTCAGTTTCAGCTTGACCATACTATAACTGTACAGTGTAGCCATGTCCATGCGTGAATACGTGTGGAACCCTTTAGCGCCCCACTGTGCAATAACATTAGCACACAGCACGCACAGGATGAAAATCTGTAAACTAGCTCTTCCCACCTGATCCGGAGGATCGGGTGCCGGGCCTTTAATAGGTCTGAGCCGCATCCTGGTCATGACTCCTATATGCCCTTCTGCTGTCGTCCCAACCGACCCAATGCACACATAACAGTCATCATCATCATCATCATCATCATCATCATCATCATCAGGTGCCCTGCCGCATGGCGTTGGCGACCATGGACTTCCATCCATCTCTATCTCTCAGTAAGTTAATTTAAATTAAAACTGACGCTTTCATCAGTCTGCCACTATTGCACTCAAGAGGATCAAACAGCAGGACACACTTTGCAACGATGTCACCTCTCAACGATGTCACCCCTCAACCATGTCACCCTCAACCATGTCACCCTCAATGATGTCACCCCTCACGATTTCACCCCTCAATGATGTCACCCCTCAACCATGTCACCCCTCAACAATGTCACCCCTCAACCATGTCACCCCTCAACCATGTCACCCCTCAACGATGTCACCCTTCAACAATGTCACCCCTCAACCATGTCACCCCTCAACCATGTCACCCCTCAACCATGTCACCCTCTCAACCATGTCACCCCTCAACGATGTCACCTCTCAACCATGTCACCCCTCAACCATGTCACCCCTCAATGATGTCACCTCTCAACCATGTCACCCCTCAACCATGTCACCCCTCAACCATGTCACCCCTCAACGATGTCACCCTTCAACAATGTCACCCCTCAACCATGTCACCCCTCAACCATGTCACCCCTCAACCATGTCACCCTCTCAACCATGTCACCCCTCAACGATGTCACCTCTCAACCATGTCACCCCTCAACCATGTCACCCCTCAATGATGTCACCTCTCAACCATGTCACCCCTCAACCATGTCACCCCTCAACCATGTCACCCCTCAACCATGTCACCCCTCAACCATGTCACCTCTCTCAACTATGTCACCCCTCAACGATGTCACCCCTCAACAATGTCACCCCTCAACCATGTCACCCCTCAACCATGTCACCCCTCAACCATGTCACCTCTCAACCATGTCACCTCTCAACCATGTCACCTCTCAACGATGTCACCCCTCAACGATGTCAACCCTCAACGATGTCACCCCTCAACGATGTCACCCTCAACGATGTCACCCCTCTCAACGATGTCACCTCTCAACGATGTCACCTCTCAACGATGTCACACCTCTCAACGATGTCACCTCTCAACGATGTCACACCTCTCAACGATGTCACCTCTCAACGATGTCACCTCTCAACGATGTCACACCT
>JAPXFY010000030.1:19518491-19520991 GCA_030674185.1 Monoplex corrugatus | reverse complement strand
GTTGTTTACAACAACAAACTGTTTTCGATTTGATAGATAGGACGAGAACAAGTCGAGTGCACAGCCTTTGATACAAAGACGTGTTCCAGACGGTGGAGGAGGATACTATGGTCAATAGTATCAAATGCGGCTGAAAGATCCAAAAGAAGAAGAACGGAAATTTTGTTTTCATCTAGAGATGTCAAAAGATCATTTACGACTCGCAGAAGGACAGTTTCGGTGCTATGGCCTGCTCTATAGGCTGATTGAAAAGGACTTAGCAGATTGTTAGCAGTGAGGTGAGAAGAAAGCTGATGAAGGATTAGACGTTCAATGATTTTGGACAGAAACGGAAGGTTTGAAATAGGTCTATAGTTCTTTAGCTCATTTGGGTCGAGATTATTCTTTTTCAGGAGTGGTTTCACAAGTGCAGTTTTAAATTCAGTAGGGAATGTACCGGTAGACAAGGAGTGATTGAAAATATTCGTGATGGTGGGCAAAAGAGTGTCTATATGTTTCACAAGGAGGGAAGTTGGCAACGGGTCCAACTCGCATGACTTGGGTGTTGCCTGTAAAATTACCTTGCGTACTTCGTCTTTGGAGACGGGACGGAAGTCAGAAAAAGGAATGCCAGAAAACGCAAAGTTTGCTGGGCCACTGTCTGTGTGAGCAGTCGGTGCAGGAAAAGTGTTGCGAATATCAACGATTTTCTTTTTGAAGAAATCTGCAAATAGATTTGGAAGAGAACAAATATCAGTTACGTTGTTCGGCAACAGCTTCGGCTTAGATTTTCCGAGCAGAAAAGAAGTGGTTTGGAACATTTGTTTACAAGATGTTGCAGTGTGTGCATTCCTGTTTTGTTTTCGCTAATTTATTAATGAAATCAACTTCTGAAGTTGCTCATAGTGGAAGACATGGAGCTCAAATTAATGGAGACACGCTGTATTGAATGATCCTTCTTTTGGCAGATGATGTTGTTCAATTGTCTCAAACAATCATCATCATCATCATCATCATCATCATCATCATCATCATCATCATCATGTCGAGCTTGCTCGGCTATCCACGACACGTTTCTTCTATCCTTCTCTGTCAGACATTGCAGTAGGTAGTTCATCATACTGACAGCCCGTATCATCCATCAGTTGGTCGATGAAGGTCTTCTTTGGACGTCCTGGTCTTTGTTTGCCATGGCTGGGTCTCCATAGTGGAACATCCCCCACCAGTTCTTCTTTGCTACGCCAGCAGTGTCCCGCAAAGCGCAATCTTTGTTGACGCATTGATTTACTGATTGGTGGGGTCTTACCATATAACTCTTTGTTAGTTGGATGTTCTCTCCGGGATTTGTTCAGGGCTGCACGCAGCATTCGTGTATATGCTCCATCAATCTTCTTCTCCAATGTCGTTGTTAGGGTCCAAGAGATTGAGCCATATGTAAGAACGGACTCTACTGCTGCTCGGAAGAAGTTCCTTTTCAGGTTGCCTGGTAGATTGGATTTCCAGATTTTGTCCAGTTGATTTAGAGCGCCCCAGGCATTTCCGAGTCTGGTGTTGACGTCTTGTTCTGTGGAGTCAATGTAGCTGCCGAGGTATTTAAAGTCTTGAACTTGTTTGATTGTATCTCCATTGAGACTTCTCATGCCTTCTGGTGCATCTTGGTTCAGACAGATGAACTCTGTTTTGTTCGCATTGAGGTGGAGCCCGATTTCCATTGCTGTTCTTTCGACACTGTGAAGGAGAGATGTTGCATCATTTTGGAGATCTGCGAGAACAGCCAGGTCATCAGCGTAATCTGTATCTGTTATCTTTACCGAAGGGTAGCGTCTGCTCTTCTGTTCGGTGAGGGTAAAGCCGAGTTTTTTGTTCTTATCCACTGCTTTCCTCAGCACATAATCGAGACAGATGATGAAAATGTTGGGGGCAAGCGTATCTCCTTGAAGGACTCCAGCAGTGATTTTGAAGAAGTCTGTGTCTCCGTCGGGGGAGCGAACCACACAGCGGGTATTCTGATACAGCATCATGATGGCGTCTACTGTTTCCTTGGGTAGTCCATATGCCGTTAGAATCTCCTTCATCTTTCCTTGGTGGATTGAATCAAAAGCTTTGGAAAAGTCGATAAATAGGAGAACAGCTGGGAGAATTTTGGTTTTTATTCCTTCTAGTGTGGTGAGTATTTGTCCTGATGTCGATCTGTTTTGGCGAAACCCATGTTGGTTTTTCCTCAGAACTGGATCTATCTCCGGTCTTATCCTATGTAGGAGCATTAGGTTGTAGATCTTTGCTGAAATTGCAGTTAATGTAATTCTGCAGTAGTTCTTTGTTATTCCGAGGTCACCTTTCTTGGGGAAAGGAAGCAGGCATCCTTTTGTCCATTTGTTTGTTGGGTCTTGGTTATAAATGTTGTTGCAGCATTCCAGCAGTATCTACACCCCCCCCCCCCCCCCCCCCCCCCCGTGGGGATACCGGGGGCCCTTTCAGTATCACTGGCCTAAAAACCCAACTGAATAGTTTATAGCGAGCT
>JAPXFY010000030.1:19505991-19510991 GCA_030674185.1 Monoplex corrugatus | reverse complement strand
GGGAGAAGGGACGGATGAAACACCCACACCATCAGAATGATTGACGCATGAAGATGAGCAGCGAACAGACCAACTTTTCTCTTGTAGTATGAGATTACGCTCGAAACGGGACGCCTTGAGCCCACGGTTTTCACAAAAGAGCCATCCAACACACACATGAATACAGTTCGTTTTGTACGTGTTTTCTTTATTTCATTTATTTATTTGTTTGTTATTTTTTATTTATTTATTTATGCATTCATGTATGTATCCCCCCTCCCCCACCGTGGGGATGCCAGGAGGCTCTTTCAGTATAAATAGTATCCCCACCTTCTGGACATTCTGTGCTAGAAATTTCATCTTTTCTGACACTCTCTTTCTTTCTGCCTTGTTCCTTTGCTTTCTGTCATTTTTGCCTATCATTTTTGCTTTAATGGTCCATTCACCTGTAGTGTTCAATAAATCTTACGTCCTTTTTCTTCGGATTGATAACTGGTACATGTATTAAGTGTATTTTTGGCATTGGGGAGGTGAGATGTGCGGAGGCGGTTTGGGTTGTTCATGCCCGTTTTCATATATGTTTTGGTGTCCTTGGGTATGCTTGTATTTGTGTTCAGGTGTGTTTTTTTGGATCCCCTATGCGATAGGTTAGACGGAATGATCGACGCCAGAATCATGTCCTTAGATTATGTGCGCGAATGCATTGATGTGTGTACTTACTTTTCTTTTCTTTTTTTTTTTTTTTTCTTTTTTTTTTTTTTTTCGTGTCGAAGTTTTGTATGTTTTGAAGCAGTTATAGCCCTGATATGCTCCACGCAGTCGGCTGGGCTTTAAACAACAATAGGAATAACAATAACGATGTATGTATTTAAGTATATAGTATCATTTATCCATTTATTTGTTTATTTATTTATTTATTTATTTATTTATTTATTTGTTTATTTATTTGTTGATCTAACGGAAATCGCAAGAACAAAACTAAAGGCACACACAAACAGTTACAAACAAACATCCAACATCCAAACAAAGAATAATTGTTTGTAGAAGACATTAACACCTACACAGAAAATATAGTCGTGTTAGCTGACATAATTGATGAAACGAGACAGCTATCTTGTTACAATATTTCAATATGCTTATTTCAGATTCTTCTTTCATGTTCTGGTTCAAATGCCTATCAATTAACATCAGGAAGAGAGTTCTTGAATGTTATATAGAACCGATAATGTTATACGCAGGTTAATAAGTTCAAATACCTGGGAACGGTCATTTCATCAGACGGCAGATGCACATCGGAAATAGCTGGCAGAATCGGCCAAGCCAAAACAGCATTCAAGAAGATGACAAGCATTCTCACCAACAAATGCCTATCAATTAACATCAGAAAGAGAGTCCTTGAATGTTATATAGAACCAATACTGTTGTACGGATGCGAGGCGTGGACAGTCAGCAAGCAAAGCCAGAACAAGATTGAGGCAGCCGAGATGTGGTTTCTAAGAAGAATGTTGAGAGTTCCATGGACAGCAAAGAAAACAAACAAGACAGTCTTGATGGAGGCAGACACAAGTAGATCACTCATAAGGAAGATTATGAAAAGACAGGCAACATTTATAGGCCATTTTATGAGGAAAAGGGAATAAGAGCACCTGGTCCAACAGGAAAGCCGAAGGGAAAGAGAGCACCAGGTAGACCCAGGGAGAAAATATTGGACGGACTTGCAGGTGGCTGAAGACAAGAGGGTGGAAGATGTGCTTGCGGCAATAAGGGATAGATTCGTATGGAGGGCCATGATCACCAACGCCATGCGGCAGGGCACATATGATGATGATGATGATGATGAAGTGATGGTATGGTGATGATGATATGATGAATGATGATGATGTGGTGATGATGATGATGATGATGATGATTTCTGGTTCCTGTTTGCTTGAACGCTGACCGCCACTTTGGTTCTGAATTCATAGATGTTCAGGACACTTTTCGTTTGAACACAGAATTTTGACAAGCAACACGTGATTGGACAATTTCTTTTCTACCCTGACCGGTTTCAGTTTCAGTTTGTCAAGATGACGTCTCCGTGCTCGTAATATATTCCACATGCACCGACGCTGCAGATGCCGTGTGATAGAGAAGATCCAAAACGGTTTGGTTTGGTTTGGTTCAATTTTTACGTCGACACCCACCTCAAGTGATATGGCCTACGGGGATAACCATCCCAGGGAAGTGGGGAAGGGGGACTTATCTAATCCTATACTGACACCACAAGAACAACAATGATGTTAAGATGAGACAGTAAGAAGGCCAGTTTTAATGTAGCGCACCCCGGGATTCGAACCCACAATCATTAGCATGTGAATCCGACGCTCAAACCAACTGATCTATAGGGCCTGCTAAGATCCAACATGATCATGGCATAAGCCTTAAGCCTGCACATAAGCCCTATGCGCTGGCAAAGGTCTTGAGGTCTAACCTAGCTTATGGATTTTACGTCTTAAATTCGTATCAATCTGTCAGTGGAACAGCCTAATCTACATCTCAATGACATGTTTTTCAATCTCCACGTTGAAAAACAAAAACAAAACAAAACAAAAACACCACCATCATCATCATCATGTGCCCTGCCGCATGGCGTTGGCGATCATGGCCCTCCATATGTATCTATCCCTTGTTGCCGCAAGCACATCTTCCACCCTCAGCCACCACCAACAACAAGATTAACATCAAAACCTATGGACATGAACGAAAACACAACCACTACCTGGTAAAACAAAACTGATCTAACCAATATCCTGTATACTCACATCACAGTTTCAGTTTCAGTTTCTCAAGATGACGTCTCCGCGCTCGGAATGAATTCCATATGCACAAACGTCACAGGTGCCATGTGTATGGTGATCATGGCACAAGCCTTAAGCCTGCACATAAACCCATGAGCTGGCCAGGTCCTTAGGCCCTACCTAGACTATGTTTTACCTAGTCTATATTTTATACTGGTATTTTATCAGCCTACCACTGGAATAACCTTGGTTGCATGTAAATGACATGTATGTGTGTATCTTACCTTCAAAAAAGGAACATATATATAAAATAGATAAGTAAATAATAAAGGTCTGACTCACATCACAACCAGCTATTCTGTATAAACTCGTCTCAAATGACAGAACTGACCCCCACCCCCTAGTCAATGCCCAAATGTTCAGCCATCTATCAACTAGATGAAGCCAATATTTTCTTAAAATCATCGATAAGTAAGTAAATAAGTAAGCAAGCAAGTAAGTAAGCAAGCAAGTAAGCGAGTGAGTGAGAAGTGAATAAGAAGTAAGTAGGTGAACAAATAACTACAAAATAAAAGAGTACGAGCTTGTATGTAGATAAATACTCGACTCACATCACAAAAACCCTTACTGTAGTAGACTGGAATAATGTACCAACAAAATGACTGTATTTCACAAGTGAAAACACATTCATGCAACTTACCTCAACAATCCCAATCAGAAGTTCTTGCTCGTCTGCAAGCGGACACTGCAGGTTTTCTATAAAAATGTTGCGATGCGTGGTTAGGTAACCGATTACAAATGTCACTGAAATTTGCGACAATGAAATGCTTTTTGTTTTGAAAATGGCGGATCTGTTGATGCCAATGATTGCGATTATCACTTTTTATACTTCAAATGTATCTTTCTTTCAAAGAGGAAAGTTTTGTCTGAAAATGTTTCTTTTCACCAATCGAACTTTAAATCTGTATCAGCAGAAACAATAAAAAAAAAAGGGCAAACTTTTGGTGGTATGTTTATCTCAGAAGAAGACAAAAATTATATTTTTATTTAAAGCTGTATTCAAAGTCCTTTTTATGTTGTTTTGTTTTCGTTTTATTCGTTTTAATACTTCGACCAATATTATTCTTTTCTTTCAAATTCTCTTTCTATCGGCTCTACAAAAGGAGGGAAAGAGCTATTGGTTCTGTGTTTATATACATTTGTAAGAGAGCGGAGTAGAAGAGATACATCCAACACGCACGCATGCACACACACGCGCGCGCGCGCGCGCACACACACACACACACACACACACACACACACACACACACACAGACAGGTGCACGCGCTCACGCACAGACTAAGGTTTTAGCAGCTACATGGCTGCAGGAACGTTCACACACACACATTTATATTCCCTTCGTCTAGCACACACACACACACCACACACACACAACACACACACACACACACACACACACACACACACACACACACACACACACACACACACACACACACACACACACAACACACACATGTTGCTAAGCAAATCTGAACGCAGACAAAAGATCCTCTCGTTACGATTACATCGAAAATGAATCTGAGCTCTGTGTGTGTGTGTGTGTGTGTGTGTGTGTGTGTGTGTGTGTGTGTGTGTGTGTGTGTTGTGTGTGTGTGTGTGTGTGTGTGTGTGTGTGTGTGTATGTGTTGTGTGTGTGTGTGTGTGTGTGTGTGTGTGTGTGTGTGTGTGTGTGTGTGTGTGTGTGTGTTGTTGTGTGTGTGTGGTGTGTGTGTGTGTGTGTGTGTGTGTGTGTGTGTGTGTGTGGTGTGTGTGTGTGGTGTGTGTGTGTGTGTGTGGTGTGTGTGTGTGTGTGTGTGTGGTGTGTTGGTGTGGGTGTGTGTGTGTGTGTGTTGTGGGTGGTGTGTGTGTGTGTGTTGTGTGGTGTGTGTGTGGTGTGTGTGTGGTGTGTGTGTGTGTGTGTGTGTGTGTGTGTGTGTGTGTGTGTGTGTGTGTGTGTGTGTGTGTTGTGTGTGTGTTGTGTGTGTGTGTGTGGTGTGTGTTTGTTTTTTGTTTTTGTGTGTTTCGTTGTGTCGTGTGTGTGTTTAAGACGTTCTTCTGTAGGTCTTTTCTTTATCTTTCGTTTTTCAACCCTTTCACTCTCGTATCCTATCCACCAACTTGAAAAACTTAACCCTTTGACTCTCTCGCCCTATCCACCAGCTTCCTGCAGAAAGCTAGTCAGACTAGGTGCAGGAGTCAAA
>JAPXFY010000030.1:19498491-19500991 GCA_030674185.1 Monoplex corrugatus | reverse complement strand
CCTGACATTCAGGTTCCTTTAACACGCTATCGTTTGTTCATCTGTCTGTCCATTTGACTCTGAGAAGCCGTCTATAGAGCCACATCTCTGCTGCATTGTTTTATTTTCGTCGTCTTTGCACAGTGTCCAGGCTTCGCAACCATACATTTAAACAGGCCAAATCAAAATGTTCAGGATTGTTAGTATTAAATCTTTGGGAAGCCCTCTGTCTTTCCACACATACCTCCTTTTTCATTTTGTCATTTCCACTGAAAACTATTGTATGATCTCTTTTGTTGAAGATGTCTTCTTTGTTGGCAAGTATGGCGGCAACAAAGGTTCTCCACGCCTGTCTGTTCTGGCCAGATTCTGTACCTTCTGATCATTCTGGATGCCTGTCACTTTCAGTTTCAATTTCAGTTTCAATTCCTCAAGATGACGTCTCCGCGCTTGGAATGAATTCCATATGCACTAGCATCACAGGTGCCATGTGACGGAGAAGGTCCAGAATGATCACAGCACAAGGCTTAAGCCTGCACATAAACCCACGAGCTGGCCAGGTCCTGAGGTCCTACCTAGATAGTTCTATAACTCTGGGGTCGTAGGGGAGTGAGGTGGCAGAGACCTCAACTTTTCCCAGGGCCAGCACCACAAGGGCGGCGTCCATCCCTCTCCCTCACTTCAAATTCATATTCATATTTACATTTTCTTTACCAAGACTTCAGAAATGCAAGAAGGGGTGGGGCCTGGGAAATCAACCTTTCTCTCCTATGTTTTTTACCAAGCGCCAGTGCCCTGCTCTTCACAATTTTCAACTGCCGTGGGATCTTTAACATGCGCAGCCAGAAGGTACACGGGTCTGACTCGTTTTTCGTCCTAGTCCTTCAGAAAATTCAGTTCGACTTTCCGGTCAAACTGAGGACAAAAGTCGAGGCCTCTACGGGGAGTGAACCATGGAACCTCGAGTTTAGTTATTGGGGAACGTCTGAAACGTTCTGCCACTCTTCTCCTCTGTCACACACACAGAAGTGTTGATTTCTTCCATTGCTGATTCTGCGATGGGTCTTTCTTCCGGGCTGGTTCGTTGGAACCACAAAAAAACACGATAAAAAAATCAGAACGCGTATTTAATACAACCAGACAAGACAGGTGCAAATTTTCGGCCAACTGACCTTTGTCAAGCGTAAACGTAAGATCACAAACAAATAAACATCAAATACTAAAATGTTTAGTCCTTTTCTCCCACTGGACGAAGCAGCAAGGAAGTTGAAGTCTTTTTCTCCTCATTTTTTTATTTGATGTTTATTGATTTGTGATCTTATGTTTACGCTTACAAAGGCCAGTTGGCCGAAAACTGAGCCTGTCTTGTCTGGTTGTATTAAATACGCGTTCTAATACTATTTTCGTGTTTTTTGGGATATTTTTTTTTTTGGTTCCTGTTGCCTTGAACGCAGGCAGTCGCACTCGTTTTGGATTTGTTGGAAGTCGTTACAAAATAATCTTGCATCAAAACAAAAACTACAAAGACAATGTAACACATCAAACACGTATCAAAATGACTGTGCAAAAACTGTTGGGATAAAAAGAAACATCAGTGTATATAAATGACAGTGATTTTTACACTCTGTGCATTGAGAGAAAACCCTTGGAGAGATCACAAGCTCCGACATTTGTGGCTCTTCATGAGTTGACACAATGTCTTCATATAAGTGTGTGAGACGGACTGAAGAACAAAAGGCTTGATTGATAATGCGCGCACACACACACAACACACCACAGCATCACACACATGCATGCACACACACACAACACACACAACACACACACACACACACACACACACACACACACACACACACACACACACTTGTATGCATGGACTTAAGACTAAACGCTTGATTCATCAATACGCACACACACTTGTACGCATAAACAAGCACACACAAGAATGCACACACACACACACACACACACACACACACGCATGCACACATGTATGCACACAAACATTTACACTTTCAGAGAAAATTAAACACAATCATCTGCCACATCCATTGTACATGAAACATCTTTGTCATCAACATAAATTCCCTCTCCCTCTCTTCTCCTTCTCAAAAGGCCATGTTCTCATTCAGTCATCCTTCTCAAACCGCCATGTTATTCAGTCATCCTTCTCAAACAGCCATGTCACCATTCAGTCATCCTTCTCAAACAGCCATGTCGTCATTCAGTCCGTCTCTCCTCACACTGTGAAATCTCCAGAGGGGAACAATATCAAATCACCAGACGTCAGTAAGTCCACCAGTCTACAACACAATGTATGCTTACCCCGTACAAACCACATACAAACACCATATTTACATTGGATTTTGGTGGAAGGTCCATCATACAGTTGATGGTCTGGTTATTTACGTTGAGCCATACAATTAGTTCAACAAGCATATAACAAAAACACAATTGGATTTAAAGATACATCTCAATACGTCCCATGTCTCTACATCCCAGGAACAAAACATCTCTT
>JAPXFY010000030.1:19485991-19493491 GCA_030674185.1 Monoplex corrugatus | reverse complement strand
CAACAGGTCACATTTTTTCTCCCACAGATTCCAAAGTGAACACAGCTGACCTGGGGTTGCAAGCATTCATGGCTGCTACTCTTTCCTGATTGGCCGATTCCACAGAAACTTGACTCTGTTTGGTTGCTTCTGTCTCCAGTGTCAGACGGTCAGTATACTTCATCAGCCACTGTGTCCACTTGTCCCGGTCTCTGCTGGCTTTGGCTGCTTGCGTCTCGCCCTGAAACAATGGCCATAATATTTTCTTCATAAACAAAATACAATGATAAACACGTAAATAATTACACATAAAGAGATTTATGAGTAGTAATAACCCTGCAAGTGAGAAAAGGACTAAACTGAGCCAGTTTAGACCTTTTCTCACACTGGACGAAGCAGCAGGGAAGTTTCTGTCTTTTTGAAGTTTTCTCGTAATTTTTGTATTTGGTGTTTGTTCATTTGTGATCTTACGCTTGACAAAAGGACAATTGGCTGAAAATTTGCGTCTGTATTGTCTGGTTGTATCAAATATGCATTCTTATTCTATCTTTGTATTTTTTCTGGTTCCTGTTAGTACCTAAACTCCGTTCATGTGCATACACACAGAACATCAAGTATGCATGTTAAAACATCCTTTAACCCTTACACTGCCACTCGTTTTTTTAGCTCTGCGCCACCGTTTGCCAAGCCATATTACATCGCGGAGGGTAATAATTAAAAAAAAATTCTGACAAAAAAACTACTCAATAAAAGTCCATAAAACTAATACTTTTCTGAAAGGTAAGTGAATCCTCTATACACTGATCATAATTACACATCCATTCAACAGGACAGATGAAAGTTTATGTCCAATGAAACAAGATTTATTTTTTTTACACTATTCTAGACGATGATGTCATATAAACATAAAACAAAGTGAAAAACAGTGAATAATAAAACTGAATTATTATCAGAAAGCAAAAGAATTATAATGAAAAATGTATTTCCTTACCTTCTGTCCAAGAAGAGTTTTCACAATCACCATATCTACACATGCTTACTTTGGGACTCGAAAGAATTTTCCGTGTCACTGTTTTTTTTTCCTTCCTTTTTTTTTTATACAAATTTTGCAATAGTACATCACACAACACACACACAGAGATGAAAAATACATACACATACTGTGTCTACATAGATCTATGTACAGGGTATCAGTCAGCAACTAGTAGTTTTTCTTGGTGTGGTACGCCACGAAGCAAGGTTGCACACAAAGAGATGGGTTTGAAGGACACTGTCCACACACAAAGTTGGTTTCTTTCCTGATGCCCCTCTTGCTGTACACCTTGCACCTCCTGCCAGAGGAAAGCTTTCTGACAGTCTTCTCCAGGGTGGTAGGGAAGTTTGTCTAGTATCTCATTGAGGAAGAGCCGGTAGTAGTCCACAGGCCTGTCCCCATCAGGCTGAATCTTCAGGCCAGGTTCCCCTGTGAACTGTGGAATATCTGGCTGGGTGTTGTTGGGTGGCACAAGGGTCTCCTCTCCCTCTCTGCTGAGTAGCTCCCTGTCCCCTGCCTCTGGTCCCATGGCCTCTGGTACCACCTGTGAATATAAAAAAATCCTGTTCACATCCTTGTGCATGGAAACAACACACACACACACACACACACACACACACACACACACACACACACACACACATACACACACATACACACACACACACACACACACACACACACACACACACACACACACACACACACACACACACACACACTACACTGAGACATGCACCATTGCAACACTAGTTCTCACTCAGTCTTGTTTCAAGCACACACACACACACACACACACACACACACACACACACACACACACACACACACACACACACACACACACACAAACTACATGCAACCATATACACACAACTCACACAGATACACGCACACACACAGCTACACACACATACAGACACACACAGCTACAAACACAAACACACACACACACACACACACACAAGTACAGTGATGATACAAACACACTCAGTCAGTCAGTGCCACGCCCACACATCATTCAGCAAAGTCTTCTCTTTTGCAGTCACTGCTCCGTGATAACACTCCGTTTATCAACACACTGACACCAGACAATAACAATGGGTCTTACCTACGCTTCTGCCAACGCCTGACCGTCTGTGACTGACGCAAGCTCGCTTGACCACGAGCAGGCTGCTCCACCGTGTCAGTTCCGGTGTTAGCTGTGTAGCAGACGACGCTTGTACTAGGTGTCCAGTTTCACTCCCTCCCCTCCCCCTCTCTGAGCCATTGTTCCTTGCCTGGCCTTCACCCTCTTCAAAATCTGGGTCAGTTACAGCCTCCAAACTCGGTTCTCTCTCCTCTTGCTGGTCTATTATCGTAACTGCGATGTCAACACGCCCCCTCCGCTCCACTGGACTGCTGTTTCGACATTTTCCTCCTCATTTGACGTAGCAGTTTCGTCATAACCACTGAATTCGTCGTCCTCTATCAATTGTAGAACTTTCTCATCATCAGTGGTAACAAAATCACTGTAATCTTTTGCTGTTCGCTTTCATTTCACACCACTTCGGCCAGGTTGAGTTTCGTCATCCGCCATGTTGATCAGTGGGTTCGAAAGTTGCAGGGGGTGGTTTGGGAAAGAGCCCAGACTGACTCCTTGAAATCTCATTGGATCCTTCTACTTATACATATTCATTGCAGACACACTAAACGCTGTGATTGGAGTGAATTGGGAACCTCTGGTCTTACTGTGGAGATAGGAAAATTCCACTACTGACGCGAACGGAGATAGCCGTTCTATGGCAGTTTTTAGACCATAGGTGCAGAACGGAAATTTCCGTCCGATGGCAGTCTAAGGGTTAACCCTTAGCTGTTCACAAAGCCAGTAACCGCCCTGCGGAAAAATGTGTCAATCCGTTCGTAGCGGTCGAGATCACCCGACCTTTCCCGGCACATGTGTGGGGAATTTCCATCACTACTGGCCTTGCTGTCTTATCGCGCGTGTGGTTAGAATCTCGGTCAGTCTCGCGTTGAATGTTCTAAAAATAGTACGAGCATTCTGGGGTGCAACGAACTTTCCATTCACTGCTGAAAGAATTTGTGCTGACGCTGCGCTACATTCGAATGCGAATACTAGGAGCTAGCTTTACATCTAGCAGCGCAAATGCGAAAGGGTTAAGTCGTGTGACTGGTGGTTTTTGGAAATATAAAAACACCCCAGCATGCAAGCCCACCAAAGATAGAGTACGCAGGCGCAGACTCTGCAGCTAAAATCACCCTGCACGGTGTGAGCAAAACAACATGCATACACACATGAGAAAAATCAGAATGCAAAAAAAAACAAAATGAAAGAAAACAAAACAAAAACAAAAAAATGAAAGGAAAAATGAAAAACAAGTGTAGAACCTCTGCACAAACCAAGCCTCTACACATTACGGTGGTTATAATGGAAAACTCACTACAAACTACAGTGGTTATAATGGAAAACTCACTACAAACTACAGTCGTTATAATGGAAAACTCACTACAAACTACAGTGGTTATAATGGAAAACTCACTACAAACTACAGTGGTTGTAATGGAAAACTCACTACAAACTACTGTGGTTATAATGGAAAACTCACTACAAACTACAGTGGTTATAATGGAAAACTCACTACAAACTACAGTGGTTATAATGGAAAACTCACTACAAACTACAGTGGTTGTAATGGAAAACTCACTACAAACTACAGTGGTTATAATGGAAAACTCACTACAAACTACAGTGGTTATAATGGAAAACTCACTACAAACTACTGTGGTTGTAATGGAAAACTCACTACAAACTACAGTGGTTATAATGGAAAACTCACTACAAACTACAGTGGTTATAATGGAAAACTCACTACAAACTACAGTGGTTATAATGGAAAACTCACTACAAACTACAGTCGTTATAATGGAAAACTCACTCTACAAACTACAGTGGTTATAATGGAAAACTCACTACAAACTACAGTGGTTATAATGGAAAACTCACTACAAACTACAGTGGTTATAATGGAAAACTCACTACAAACTACTGTGGTTATAATGGGAAAACTCACTACACACTACTGTGGTTATAATGGGAAAACTCACTACAAACTACAGTGGTTATAATGGAAAACTCACTACAAACTACAGTCGTTATAATGGAAAACTCACTACACACTACTGTGGTTATAATGGAAAACTCACTACACACTACAGTGGTTATAATGGAAAACTCACTACACAACTACAGTCGTTATAATGGAAAACTCACCACAAACTACTGTCGTTATAATGGAAAACTCACTACAAACTACAGTGGTTATAATGGAAAACTCACTACAAACTACAGTGGTTATAATGGAAAACTCACTACAAACTACAGTGGTTATAATGGAAAACTCACTACAAACTACAGTCGTTATAATGGAAAACTCACTACACACTACAGTCGTTATAATGGAAAACTCACTACAAACTACAGTCGTTATAATGGAAAACTCACTACACACTACTGTGGTTATAATGGAAAACTCACTCTACAAACTACAGTGGTTATAATGGAAAACTCACTACAAACTACTGTGGTTATAATGGAAAGCTCACTACAAACTACTGTGGTTATAATGGAAAACTCACTACAAACTACTGTGGTTATAATGGAAAACTCACTACAAACTACTGTGGTTATAATGGAAAGCTCACTCTACAAACTACTGTGGTTATAATGGAAAGCTCACTACAAAACTACTGTGGTTATAATGGAAAACTCACTACAAACTACAGTGGTTATAATGGAAAACTCACTACAAACTACTGTGGTTATAATGGAAAACTCACTCTACAAACTACAGTGGTTATAATGGAAAACTCACTACACACTACTGTGGTTATAATGGAAAGCTCACTACACATACTACTGTGGTTATAATGGAAAACTCACTTACAAACTACAGTGGTTATAATGGAAAACTCACTACAAACTACAGTCGTTATAATGGAAAACTCACTACAAACTACAGTGGTTATAATGGAAAACTCACTCTACACACTACAGTCGTTATAATGGAAAACTCACTACAAACTACTGTGGTTATAATGGAAAACTCACTCTACACACTACAGTCG
This sequence comes from Monoplex corrugatus, assembly GCA_030674185.1. NCBI lineage: Eukaryota > Metazoa > Mollusca > Gastropoda > Littorinimorpha > Ranellidae > Monoplex > Monoplex corrugatus. Next base: position 19,488,354 of record JAPXFY010000030.1, on the reverse strand, counting down.
TTATAATGGAAAACTCACTACAAACTACAGTGGTTATAATGGAAAACTCACTACACAACTACTGTGGTTATAATGGAAAAACTCACTACAAACTACAGTGGTTATAATGGAAAACTCACTCTACAAACTACTGTGGTTATAATGGAAAACTCACTCTACACACTACTGTGGTTATAATGGAAAACTCACTCTACAAACTACTGTGGTTATAATGGATAGCTCACTACACACTACAGTGGTTATAATGGAAAACTCACTCTACAAACTACAGTGGTTATAATGGAAAACTCACTCTACACACTACAGTCGTTATAATGGAAAACTCACTACACACTACAGTCGTTATAATGGAAAACCCACTACACACACTACAGTGGTTATAATGGAAAACTCACTCTACACACTACTGTGGTTATAATGGAAAACTCACTACAAACTACAGTGGTTATAATGGAAAACTCACTCTACACACTACAGTGGTTATAATGGAAAACTCACTACAAACTACAGTGGTTATAATGGAAAACTCACTACAAACTACAGTGGTTATAATGGAAAACTCACTCTACACACTACAGTGGTTATAATGGAAAACTCACTACAAACTACAGTGGTTATAATGGAAAACTCACTCTACACACTACTGTGGTTATAATGGAAAACTCACTACAAACTACAGTGGTTATAATGGAAAACTCACTACAAACTACAGTGGTTATAATGGAAAACTCACTACACACTACTGTGGTTATAATGGAAAACTCACTCTACACACTACAGTGGTTATAATGGAAAACTCACTCTACACACTACTGTGGTTATAATGGAAAACTCACTACAAACTATTGTGGTTATAATGGAAAACTCACTCTACACACTACTGTGGTTATAATGGAAAACTCACTACAAACTATTGTGGTTATAATGGAAAACTCACTCTACACACTACTGTGGTTATAATGGAAAACTCACTACAAACTACAGTCGTTATAATGGAAAACTCACTCATAGCAATCTACACCCACGTGATTACAAACAAACAAAAACTCCACAACATGATATGAAACAGAACTAACTGCCTAGGGTACATGCGATGACAATAGATATTAAAAGAAATAAAGAAGAAACGAAGTGCACTACCTCAAGCTCTTTGAATTTCTCCATGCGCTCAAGTTCACTGCTGAGAGCAGCAAAAACTCCGACCCAGAGCCGGTAACAACCCCGGATTAGTCTGAATCAGCATCATCATCATCTGTAACTGCCTGCAACACAAATCATCATCAGAACTGAATTATCTCATCATCATCATCATCATCATCTGTAACTGTCTGCAACACAAATCATCATCAAACTGAACTATCATCATCAATCATCATCATCATCATCATCTGTAACTGTCTGCAACACAAATCATCATCAGAACTGAATTATCATCATCTCATCATCATCATCATCTGTAACTGCCTGCAACACAAATCATCATCAGAACTGAATCATCATCATCATCATCATCATCATCATCTGTAACTGCCTGCAACACAAATCATCATCAGAACTGATCATCATCATCATCATCATCATCATCATCATCTGTAACTGTCTGCAAACAAATCATCAACAGAACTGAATCATCATCATCATCATCATCATCATATCATCATCATCATCATCTGTAACTGCCTGCAACACAAATCATCATCAGGACTGAATCATCATCATCATCATCTGTAACTGCCGGCAACACAAATCATCAACAGAACTGAATCATCATCATCATCATCTGTAACTGCCGGCAACACAAATCATCAACAGAACTGAATCATCATCATCATCATCTGTAACTGCCGGCAACACAAATCATCAACAGAACTGAATCATCATCATCATCATCATCTGTAACTGTCTGCAACACAAATCATCAACAGAACTGAATATCATATCATCATCATCTTCAATCATCATCATATGTAACTGTCTGCAACATAAATCATCATCAGGACTGAATCATCATCATCATCATCATCTGTAACTGCCTGCAACACAAATCATCATCAGAACTGAATCATCATCATCATCATCATCTGTAACTGCCTGCAACACAAATCATCATCAGAACTGAATCATATCATCATATCATCATCATCATTCATCATCATCATCATCTGTAACTGCCTGCAACACAAATCATCATCAGAACTGAATCATCTCATCATCATCATCTGTAACTGCCTGCAACACAAATCATCATCAGAACTGAATCATCATCATCATCATCATCTGTAACTGCCTGCAACACAAATCATCATCAGAACTGAATCATCATCATCATCATCATCTGTAACTGTCTGCAACACAAATCATCA
>JAPXFY010000030.1:19465991-19480991 GCA_030674185.1 Monoplex corrugatus | reverse complement strand
GGACCAGAAACAGAGAAGGCTCGTGGACCATAGGTATTGAGCTTAGTGCGTGGAAAGCGAAAAGTCAGAGGATCGGAGGCAGAGCGGAGGGTACGTGAGGGAACATAGATCTCAAGTAGGCTTGACAGGTAATCGGGGGCTGCGTTATTGAGGCTTTTGTAGCACATGGTGTCTAGTTTGTACTGTATGCGCTTTGATACAGGGAGCCAGTGAAGTTGTGCCAGGAGAGGAGATATGTGGTCAGCTTTTTTCTTTTTGAGTACAAGGCGTACAGCATTGTTTTGAATGCGCTGTAGGATGTGAATGGTGGAGGCAGGAAGACCAGACAGGAGTGAATTGCAATAGTCAATGCGAGACATTATGAAGGAGGGAACGAGTTTTGCAGTTGTTTCGACAGAGAGATACTTCCTGATCAGGCTTATACAATGGAGATGATAGTAGCAAGATCTGGCAGTTTGAGAAACAAAGTTGTTCATGGACAGGGTAGAGTCAATGCAGACACCAAGGTTTTTAGCTGAATCAGAAATTGGGACTGATGTGTTACATAATGGGAGAGAAAGAGGAGGCAGCTGGGAAAGTTTCTGACGGGTGCCAATGAGGATAGCTTCTGTCTTGTCGTCATTAAGCTGAAGTCTATTGTGTGTCATGTTGCTGACCTATGCCTTCTGCAGATCTGAAGAAGGGGTATATCTTCATACAAGGACCGATGGAAAGCTCTTCAACATTGCCAGGCTTTGTTCCAAAACCAAGGTGGAAAAGAAGACCATCAGAGAAGCTCTCTTCGCAGATGATGCTGCGCTGGCTTCCCACAGTGAACAAGATCTCCAGAGGCTTGTTGATCGCTTCGCCCACGCTTGCAGAGAGTTTGGTCTCACAATCAGCTTGAAGAAAACTGAGATCTTAGGCCAAGGCTGTGAAGAACCACCATCTCTACACATTGGAGACTACGACCTCAATACTGTCCACCAAGTTCAGTACTTGGGGTCCACCATAAGTGACAACCTCTCTCTGGATGCTGAAATCGGCGCCAGAATTGTGAAGGCCTCATCTGTTATGGCTAAACTGAACAAGCGGGTCTGGTCCAACAGCAGTCTCACTGCGAACACCAAAATGCAGGTCTACAGAGCATGTGTGTTGAGCACACTACTCTACTCAAGTGAAGCCTGGACCACATACGCCAGCCAAGAAAAGAGGCTCAACATTTTCCATCTCCGCTGCTTGCAACGCATCCTCGGCATCCAATGGCAAGACAAGGTGACCAACACAGAGGTCCTCCTTCGTGCGGGCCTACAGACCATCTTTGCCCTTCTAAGCCAACGCCGACTACGCTGGCTTGGCCATGTGCGTCGAATGGAGGACGGACGCATACCCAAAGACGTTCTCTATGGCGAACTGGCAAACCGAAAGCGAACTCCAGGACGCCCACAGCTATGCTTTGTAGACGAATGCAAAAGGGACCTTAGAAGCTCAGGGATTGACCCAGGCTCTTGGGAGACTCTGGCGGAAGACAGGGCAGCGTGGCGGACAGCCGTTCAGCAAGGCGTTGTGAATGCGGAGAGGAGGAGAGCAGAAAGCGCAGATGAGAAAAGGGCTCTTCGCAAGCAACGTTCCAGAAACCAGACAATAGCGACTCAGTTTGTATGTGGCAGATGTGACAGAGATTGCCACTCAAGAATCGGCCTGCACAGCCACAGCAGAAAGTGCATGTCATGAACACAACGCCTCCTGGTACAGACTATCATCTCCTGAGATGTAAAGAGACCGACGACGTATGTGTTTGTATATGTGTGTGTGTGCGTGTGTGTGTGTGTGTGTGTTGTTGTGTGTGTGTGTGGTGTGTGTGCATGTGTGAGTGTATGTGTGTGTGTGCCTGTGTTTGTGTGTGCGTGAATTGTGTGTGTGTGTGTGTGTGTGTGTGTGTGTGTGTGTGTGTGTGTGTGTGTGTGTGTGTGTGTGTGTGTATGTGTGTGTGTGTGCATGTGTGAGTGTATGTGTGTGTGCATGTGTTTGTGTGTGCATGAATTGTGTGTGCGTGTGTGTGTGCGTGAGTGTGAGTGTGCGCGCACACGCATGCATGTGTGTGTGCATATATGTGTGCCTGTGTCTGTTTGTGCGTTTGTGAGTGTGTGTGTGTGTGTGTGTGTGTGTGTGTGCACATGCATGCATTTTAATGCTCTGGTCTTACTTACTTGTCTTCTGGGAATTCCTTCTTTAGCATCCCAAGCTGAAAAAACAAACAAAAGCTGAATTTTGATATTAAGTACACAAGTTCAAATTCCAAAAAAAAAATTTTTTTGTTGCATTAGTGTGTGTCTGACTGTGTCGATATTCGTACCACATAACTTATTTTTAAATGTATTGACATGACAATTCTTAATGTTTCCACTATTTAATTTTGACATAAGTGTACAAGTCCAAATTCCGAAATCTCATGTTTGTTGTATTAGTGCGTTTCTGACTGCACCAATACATATACCACAAATATTATTGTTTATGTATTGACACGACAATTCTTAATGTCTCCATTATTTAATCTTGACACATTATATACAGGCTCAAATTTCAAAATTTCATTTTTGTTGCATTAGTGCGAGTCTGACTGCACCGATATTCGTACTGTATAAACTATTGTTAATGTATTGACATTACAACTCTTTAATGTTTCCATTATTGTGGTTGTGGGAGTGTTTCATATGCCCCTTCCCCCTTTCCTATTCAAAGACCTTGCCAGCCCACTGGGTTTTGCGTGGGCTTAGGGAATCTGCCAGATAATAGCTGGCATGTCTGGGCGGAGCGCGTATGGAATTGTCTGAATGCAATGAATCCCTCTTGAACAGACTCCGAACTTTAACCCACTGACTCCCGCACCCTGTCCACCAGCATCTTGCAATGTCAGCCATACTAGCAACAAAAAAAACTTAACTCTTTGACTTCCTCAACCTGTCCACCAGCTTCCTGCAGGAAGCTGGTGGATAGGGTGAAGGAGTCAAAGGGTTAAGTTTTGCAGTTGGTGGAGAGGGTGTGGGAGTCAAAGGGTTAAACTCTGAAGTCCAAAATTTCTGTTGGTTCAAGAGGCATCTATCATACATGTATAGTTCTATGTGCTCTACACTTGGCCATAATGGATTCCCAGGCATAAACTAAACCTTTCAACATGATTACATGAAGGATGAGGCCAGGCCTAAAAGATTCCCTACCAATTTTATGACATGAGAGGAAGAAGATGAAAAGCATTCTTATCAACAATTGCCTATCAATAAACATCAGGAAGAGAATTCTTCAGTATTGTAGAGAACTGATACAGCCATACGGTTGTGAGGCATGGACAGTCAATATGCAAAGTCAGAACAAAATTGAGGCAACTGAAATGTGGTTTCTAAGAAGAATGTTGAGAGTTCCATAGACAGCAAAGTTAACAAGACAGTCTTGAAGGAGGCTGAAACAAGGAGATCATTAATACAGAAGATTAGGAAAAGACAAGCAACATTTATAGGATATTTTAAGAGGAAAAAGAAATTAGAACACCTGGTCACAACAAGAAAGCTGGAGGGAAAGAGAACACCAGGAAGACACAGGGAGAAAATATTGGATGGACTTGCTGGATGGCTGAGGACAGAGAGGGTGGGAGATTTGTACAGAGGGCCATGATCACCAACGTCATGCAGCAGGGCAAATGATGATGATGATGAGAGGACTAGACATGAAGAATTAATAAGCAAAACGCATTGTACAAACACCTTCAGTGTCAGTTTCAATTTCTCAAGATGACGTCTCCATGCTCGGAATGAATTCCATATAATGCATTAACGTCACAGGTGTCATGCGATGGAGAAGATCCAGAATGATCACGGCACAAGCCTTAAGCCTACACATAAACCCATAAGCTGGCCAGGTCCTGAGGCCCCATCTAGATAGTTCCATAACCCTGAGGTCGTACGTGAGTGAGGTGGCAAGGACCTCAACTTTTCTAGAGGCCAGCACCACGAGAGCGGCGCCCATCCCCTCTCCCTCGATTCAAATTCATATTCATATTCACTTTTTTTTACCAAGACATTAGAAAGGCAAGAAGTCTAATTGGTCTTCAAGGGGAGGGATCTGGGAAATCAACCTAACGCTCCAATGGGTTTTTGTTTTTTTTTGGTTTTGGTTTTGTTTTGTTTTTTATACCAAGGTAGCCGGGCAATGCCCTGCTCTTCACGATTTTCAACTGCCATAGAATCTTTAGCGTGCACAGCCAGAAGGCACACGGGTCTGACTCAATTTTCGTCCCCTTCCGATGGACTAGACGTTCAGTTCAATTTTCCAGTCAAACTGAGGAGACAGGTTGAAGCCTCTACGGGGAGCAAAATCTGTAACCAGGAGTTTAGTTATTGGCAGGCCAATGTCTGAACCATTCTGCCACTTTTTCTCCCTTAAGAGAATGTCAAGTGTGTGGAGATATCCCCCAACACATCACCAATATCAAACTGAGACTGTACCAGAGTTGTGTCCCTTTAACTGCACTTGGTGATGAGGTCTTGATTGATGGCTTCATGATGACGATGTAGTGGAGTAAACTACAGGATATTTCTCATTTTTAACTTGACCGAAGTGCGATCCTTGCTGAATTTTTCAACATTTCTGTTTCTGCTCTTTAGTGAAGTATAACTTTGCCTGAATTTGTGCAATATCAACCGTTATTTCTGGAGAGTAATACTTGCCGCATTTCTATAATATTTACCCCAAAATCTCATTTCTCAAGTGTAATATTTGCTGTATTTCGGCAATTTTTACTTTTCATGATTTTTAAAATGCTATATCTGTTGAGTGCTACAATATCAACATTAACCTTCATTTCTAATACGTACTGTTTGCTGAATCTGTGAAAACATTACCTTTCTCCTCATTTTTGAAGTGTAATGTTTGCTGAATTCTTCATCAAAGATCCTCAGTTCAGCTTTTGTTCGCTCCAGAGGCACAACATCCTGGATTGCCTCCGCCAGCTTCTCACAGTTCCACTTGCAGATCTCTGGCTGTTTTTCATATGTGTAGCGTCCTCCGTCATCTGTTCAAATCAATCAATTCTGTCAGCTGTTTCAAGTAATAATAATAATAATGAGTACTTATAACCGCAAGATCCAGAGAACTCTGCTCCAAGCGCTTTACAATTCACCCTATCTTTACCACCCCTATTCGCCACTTCAACATTAGCAGTTATACATACATATCAATCAAGTCTACTATAATTACAATGACATCAACACAAACAGAAACATGTCTATCAAATCTAACCAATAGTTGCCCATCGGACAGACAATAATAGATATTACATCACAAGTTATCCAAAATACACAAACAACCAACACCACAATGCACATTATATAATACACGAATCATACGCACAAACGCAACAGCCCAAACAATATTTTAAAGACAGAAACTTTTTTCACATTTTTCTATACAGATGTGTTTTGAGGCCAGATTTGAATGAGGTGATTGTGTCTGAGTGCCTAAGGATGTTGGGGATGTTGTTCCATGTTTGGGGTGCTTGATAGGAGAATGCTCGTTGTCCGTATGTTTTTGTTCGAATGCGGGGGATGCGAAAGAGTCGTGTGTCTGCAGAAGAACGCAACTGACGGGATGGTGTGTAGATGTCAAGAAGCGAGGATAGGTATTCTGGCGCAGTGTTCGAAACAATCGAAAAGGAAAGAGTAGCAAGCTTGTAATCTATTCTGTCAGAGACAGGCAGCCAGTGCAGAGTGCGGAGGAGAGGAGTGACATGGTCAAACTTAGAGGATTTAAAGATGAGACGTGCAGCGTTGTTCTGAATCTTTTGAAGTCTGTCTAAAAGGTTTTTGGGGATGCCAGCTAAGAGAGAGTTGCAGTAATCAATCCTTGAAAGAACAAATGCACAAATTAGCGTTTTGGTTGCATCAACAGACAGGTAATGATGGACAGAGCTGATTCTACGTAACTCTAGATACGCTACCCTACAGATGTTTGAGATGTGTTGCTGGAAGGTCAGACTCTGATCAAGCGTAACACCGAGACTGCGAACAGTGGGAGAGAAAGGAATGTCAACGTCATTTATCAGAAGAGACTTCGGAAGAGAAGGATCATGGAGAAATTTAGTGGGACAGGCGAGTAGAAGTTCAGTCTTGTCGTCATTCAGTTGTAGTTTGTTGTGCGTCATCCAGGACTTCAGATCCGAGATACAGTCCTGCGTGCGTGTCACCAAGCCATCGAGTTCCGCCAGTGAGGCCGACTGATGAAGCTGTGTATCATCAGCGAAGCTCTCATGTGACAAGGCATGACGACTGATGACATCAGACACAGGACTGGCGTACAGCACAAACAGGATCGGTCCTAGGACCGAACCCTGTGGGACACCATACGCCAAGACAGACTCTTCCGAATACCTGGAGTTGACACACACAGTCTGAGTCCAATCAGTCAAATATGAGTGGATCCAGGAGAGAGCAAGGTCACGTATGCCAAAAGAGTGCTGAAGCCTGTTCAGGAGAAGTGTGTGGTCTATAGTGTCAAATGCTGCGGACAGATCTAATAACGCCAGTACTGACACTCTATCATCGTCCAAGCCAAGGAGAATATCATTAACTATCTTCAAGAGTGCTGTTTCTGTGGAGTGTGCCTGCCTGTATGCTGACTGGTGCGGATTGAACAAATGATTCTGATGAAGATGCTCAAGCAGTTGTGACAAGACAATCCTTTCTACTAATTTAGACAAAAATGACAAATTTGAAACAGGCCTATAGCTCTTCAAACAATTTCTATCCAATGAGGGTTTTTTTGATCAGTGGTCCAACAATGGCATGCTTGAACACAGACGAAAAAGAACCAGACGACAAAGAATCATTGACCACATGAGTAATATATGGCAAGAGCACATCAAGACATTTGCGAAGCATGGATGATGAGATAGGGTCCAGTTCACACGACTTTGGGCTCATACTCAAACATACTTTCTTCACAACCTCATCACTGACAGACTGAAAGCAGCTCAATGACGGCCCAGCATACAAACGATCCGATACAGGCGGTGCTGAGTATCTACAGAGTCCAGCTTCTGACGAATCAAAGCTATTTTATTGTTAAAAAAGTCCGCAAATTTCTGGGGAAGTTCATGAGCCGAGAACAAGGTTGGAACAGGCGAGGCATTCTTCTTACACAACAGTCTATTTGTTACACTGAACAACTGTTTGGCAGTTGTGCATGCAACGATTTTGGATGAGAAGAACACAGATTTGGCGCAATCAACAATGGCAGTAACACGATTACGGGCAGCCTGGAAAATCTGCCAGTGCACAGTAAGTCTGGTAGCGCGCCACTGTCTCTCCGCTCTCCTCCGCTCACGCTTGGCCACAAGCACAAGTAATCAATTCTGTCATCTATTCAAAGTAACCATCTATTAAAATTGATCAATTCTGTCATCTGTTCAGAATAATCATCTATCGAAATTGATCAATTCAGACATCTGTTCAAAATAACCAATTCTGCCATCTCTTCAAAGTAACCAATTCTGCCATCAGTTCAAAATAACCAATTCAGTCATCTGCTCAAAATAACCAATTCTGCCATCTGTTCAAAATAACCAATTCTGCCATCAGTTCAAAATAACCAATTCAGTCATCTGTTCAAAATAACCAATTCTGCCATATGTTCAAAATAACCAATTCTGCCATCTGTTCAAAATAACCAATCAGTCATTTGTTCAAAATAACCAACTGAATCATCTCTGTTCAAAGAACTAGTTCTGTCATCTCTGTTCAAAGTAATCAATTCTGTCATCCATTCAAAGAAACCATCTATTCAAAGTAACCAATTCTGTCATCTATTCAAAGTAATCAATTCTGTCATCCATTCAAAGAAACCATCTATTCAAAGTAACCAATTCTGTCATCTATTCAAAGTAATCAATTCTGTCATCCATTCAAAGAAACCATCTATTCAAAGTAACCAATTCTGTCATCTATTCAAAGTAACCAACTCTGTCATCCGTTCAAAGTAACCAACTCTGTCATCCGTTCAAAGTAACCAACTCTGTCATCTGTTCAAAGTAACCAACTCTGTCATCCGTTCAAAGTAACCAATTCTGTCATACGTTCAAAGTAACCAACTCTGTCATCTGTTCAAAGTAACCAGTTCTGTCATCTGTTCAAAGTAACCAATTCTGTCATCCGTTCAAAGTAATGTTCAAAGTAACCAATTCTGTCATCTGTTCAAAGTAACCAACTCTGTCATCTGTTCAAAGTAACCAACTCTGTCATCTGTTCAAAGTAACCAATTCTGTCATCTGTTCAAAGTAACCAATTCTGTCATCTGTTCAAAGTAACCAACTCTGTCATCTGTTCAAAGTAACCAGTTCTGTCATCCGTTCAAAGTAACCAATTCTGTCATCTGTTCAAAGTAACCAACTCTGTCATCTGTTCAAAATAACCAATTCTGTCATCTGTTCAAAGAACCAATTCTGTCATCCGTTCAAAATAATGTTCAAAGCAACCAATTCTGTCACCTGTTCAAAGTAACCAATTCTGTCATCTGTTCAAACCAACTCTGTCATCTGTTCAAAGTAACCAATTCTGTCATCCGTTCAAAGTAACCAATTCTGTCATCTGTTCAAAGTAACCAATTTTGTCATCTTTTCAAAGTAACCAATTCTGTCATCTGTTCAAAGTACCCAATTCTGTCATCTGTTCAAACCAACTCTGTCATCTGTTCAAAGTAACCAATTCTGTCATCCGTTCAAAGTAATGTTCAAAGTAACCAATTCTGTCATCTGTTCAAAGTAACCAATTCTGTCTTCTGTTCAAAGTAACCAATTATATTATCTATTCAACATAACACAAAAATATCTCCACTACAGGAATAATGTCCTGTGTCATCTATTCGGTGCTGTGCTGTGCTGCATTGTGTCGTGTCGTGTCGTGTCGTGTCGTGTCGTGTCGTGTCTTGTCCTGTTGTGTTATGTTGTGGTGTGTTGTGGTGTGTTGTGGTGTGCTGTTGTGGTGTGCTGTTGTGATGTGCTGTACTGTGTGCTGCATAGCGTTGCTGTGCTGTGCTGTGCTGTGCTGTGTTGTGCTGTGTTGTTGTGATGTGTTGTGTTGCCTTGTGTTGCGTTGTGCTGTGTTGTGCTGTGCTGTGCTGTGCTGTGCTGTGCTGTGCTGTGCTGTGCTGTGCTGTGCTGTGCTGTGCTGTGCTGTGCTGTGCTGTGATGTACCTTGTTGTGTTGTATACCACATCACATGGCATTATATACTTGAGACTGTGGATTTTATACATCCAACCTACCTGAAGCATTACAGATAAACTGAGGATCAAATTTGTCCATGAAGCCAAAGGGACCGTAGTCGATGGTGAGACCCACGATACTCATGTTGTCGGTGTTGAGAACTCTGCACAAACAACCCTTCAATACTCAGCACACAGTTATGTCCTGGCTACGTCTTGAATAATGATGATATTGATAGTAATCTCACTTGTCTCACATGTTGGCGTCACCAGGTTCAGAGTTTGCTGCTACATACCTAGACACCACCATCTCCCTCCAGGCTGCTCTGTCTTGAATGTGTGGACAATTTCTTCAACATTTAGACCACTGATGTTGCTAATGTTCTCGATGTTTGAGATTAGAGGTCTGCCTTTCTTCCTTTTTGCCACTCTTTTTCCTTGTAATATGGTTGCCACAAGCTCCATGTTCTTGCTGCGTGACACATGGCCAATGTATTTTAGTCTTCTCTTTTTGATGTCTGCTAGTAGTTTTCTGGTGGTATCAAGTTCTTCCAGGACACTTTCATTAGTTCTTCTATCTGTCCATTTGACACATAATAGTCTCTGATAAAACCACATCTCTGCTGCCTCAGTTCTTCTGCAATCAGTTTTCACAGAGTCCAGCTTAGCAGCCATAGATCATGACTGGCCAGATCAAACGATTTAACCCTTTGACTCCCGCACCCTTTCCACCAGTATCTCCCACTGTCAACTATGCTAGCAAAACAAAAATTTACCCCTTTGATTCCCTCACCCTATGCACCAGCTTCCTGCATAGGGTCAAAGGGTTGTTTTTGCAGTTGATGGATAGGGTGCAGGAGTCAAAGGGCCAGTTGATAGTGATAATAATATCATGACAACAGTTTGGAGCTCGGAGTCTGTTCAGGAGGTAATCATCGTATTCGGACAATTCCATATGCGCTCCATCCAAAATCTGCCAGCAATTATCTGGCTGACTCCCTGAGCCTGTGCAAAACCCAATGCACTGGCAAAATCTTGAAATAGGGAGGCAGGGAGAAGGGGCCTAACAAATACTCAGCTCACACCACCAGAATGATAGAAACATTGACATGGGCAGCAAACAGGTCTTTAATTAACCCTTTAACTCCCGCACCCTATCCACCAGCATCCTGCATTGTGAACCACACTAGTAAAGCAAAAACTTAAGCCTTTGACTCCCTCACCCTATCCACCAGCTTCCTGCAGGAAGCTGGTGGATAGGGTGAGGGAGTCAAAGGCTTAAGGTTTTGCAGTTGGTGGATAGGGTGCGGGAGTCAAACGGTTAAATTAAACATCTGTTGAAAATTCTGTGGCCATAAATGTAGCGTAGGAAAATGGAGACAGCACAAAAACCAGGAAAAGACATGATATTAAACACAAGGGATTTATGACAGACAGAAAAGACTGAAAACACTACATTACCCATGACACCATCCCACACACTGCCAGTCAGCCACCAGACGAGCGGTACGACGCATCACCTCACAAAACATGGCCACGTACATGTCTTCCCTCTCCCCTGATTCATACTGCCGCCAGATCTAGACATCACCGAAAACATCAACACATCAACATCACCTCTGCAAAATCAAAAACAAGTGTGACTCCCCGCGTTCAAGCAGACAGGAACCAGAAAAAAAAACAAGAAAAAAGAATAAGAACGCCTATTTAATACAAGACAAGACAGGCACAAATTTTCAGCCAACTGGCCTTTGTCAAGCGTAAGATCACAAACAAACAAACACCAAATACAAAAATTAGAAGAAAAAGACTGAAACTTCCCTGCTGCTCCGTCCAGTGTGAGAAAAGGACTAAACTGATACAAATGACATCATAATGTGTTTTTGAGTAAATATGATGTCAGAGTGGAAGTGAGATGAATTCTGCAACTCTGAAAAGTGGTCACACCATATTAATATTGTTATATCCTGAAGAGGGTCCAGGGCCAAAAATTAAACTATGATGTAATAGCGGGTAGAAAGAAACTCTAGGGAGAGCTAGACAACAGAAGGTCTTCAGAGAAGTAACCCCCTTTAGACAAGTGTTTCGGCCCTGAATTCCTTACACTCTCGGGGGCGGGCCACATCCAGGTCATGACTCCTGGATGCCCTTCTGCTGTTGTCTTTTTTTTTAGCGAAGAGTAGTGTTTGGAATGTAAAGGATCCCACAATTAAATAATGCATAAGAGAAAATATAAGCATATGATTGACTGAATAGGAAAATAATTTATCAAGAGGTATGGCTGATGTAAATACAGAACACTGACAAGGCAAAAATAACAGTAATAATGATACCAGTTGCTGTGGTGTAGTGGTTAACGCAATGGACTACCGACTGGAAGGCTGTGGGTTCGAATACCCCATCAGTTCTTTCAAAAATATATCATCGTGGGATTTTTTGGCTTTAACCGGCTCCCACCCAGAATTTATGCTATGGGCTCATTGGGAAGACCGGGACCACACAGTCAAGTCTTTCCACTTCACCGATGCATCACTGAGGGTGTTGCTCAAATCTTCTGACCAGCACCACAGGTGTCTGTTTCTCTCGGGCCTGGACGACACCAGGATATGTTATGATAGTAAACATAGAGTACAGCCCTGTCAAGCAGTCTCAATCTTAGATGGAACTCCATAACATCAAGACTATCATCCTCATCGACACCATCATCATCACACTGTAAAAAAAAAATTTTAAAAAACAACTGTGCCAGCTTCTGTGGCCATTAAAGTGGCGTAGAAAATCATATGAAAAAAAACTAATAATGATATGTCAGTTAACAACCCATAACACTTCCCACACCACCCTCCCCACGGTCCGCCTTTCCATCCCCACCCAATAACCATACTCTTTTAACCCTTTCAGTGCCAAAGTGTAAATATAGGTGAATCGCCTGTGCCATGGAGTTTTAAACGTCTTGACTAAATTTTAGGGTTTAAAACGTCTTGACTAAAAAAATTTTTTAAATTCCTATCTCTTCATCCAGCCCTGAGAACCACACAACACTATATAATTATTTTCTTGTTCAGTATACTTTACAACACCAGGAGCAGCAGTATTTTCGTTTTTACGATCGCCAGTGCTAGTAATGTCACTCCGAATCGTACCTGGGTCAAGTCCAACTTCGGACATCAACATCGAAATATCGCCTGTATGCGCCAAATTATCGTCATTTTCACTCTTATCGAGTGAATCAAATCAGAATCAGCTTCACAAGTAATGATTTCTGCAACTTCTTTTGCTGTATATGTTGTTTTTTGGGTCCAATCGACGCTCGGTGTTGAAGCGAGTTCGTCCACCATTGTTTGCAGTCACTGAATAGTAATCAGCTGTAGGGGGTCACCTTTTCGATCGCACGGGCGGAAAAGACCGTAAAACATCACACATACATGATTAGCATCTATCTATAGAGGGAATCCTGAAGTTTCGTTGATATTTCACACGTCACTGAAAGTGTTGGGGACTTCTGGCTAAAAATAGGAAAGGTCGCCGACCGAATATTCAGTCGTGGCACTGGAGGTGTATATTTCTTCCGACCAAATACTCGGTCGGAAGCAGTGAACAGGTTAAGGACAAAACTATTGTCAGTGTTTCAGTGCAAAGCAGTGGATATTTTTTTCTCTTAAAGTACAGGTTATTTATAGATCCATTGCTAACACAGTCTCACTAAGATGGTCTGGACATCTCGTGCGCAAGCAGGACAACAGACTTCCAAAGCAGCTCTTCTAAAGTGAACTGACAAAGTGCCATTGACCAAGAGGACGGCCAAAGCTTCACTACAAAGACACCCTAAAAAAATCCCTCCAGAAATGTGACACCAATGAAGAACAATGGGAAACATGGCCACAAACAGGTCTGAATGGAGGCAAGCTATTCGCAAGAGAACAGAAAGCTTATGAAAATGAAAGACGCAGCAGCCAAGTGGAAAAAGCCGTGCAGCAATAAATGACCAGAACAACACTGCAGAGCATTCCACTGAGTGTCCAGTATGCGGCTGCCTGTGTGCATCAGACTTTGGCCTGAGATCCCACATGAGGGTACACAAATAAAGTGATAGGTTGGACTTTACTGACCACAATTGTCAACCACATATATACAGGTTATTTATCGTCACATGTTCCTCACTTTCATCTGGGTCACATTATGAAAATGTTGTGACTTTGTGTTTATACTATGAGGCTCTCAGGTACATTGATCCCATGGTCTGTGTGGTGTAATGTGTTGCACAGGCAAAGTCTGATGCACACAGGCGGCTGCATACTGGACACTCAATGGAATGCTCTGCAGAGTTGGTTCTGGCCTTTACTGCTGCACACTTTTCTACTTGGCTGCTTCATTAGAAAATTTTCTTTCTACTCCACTGAAATGAACCCACAAAAATAACTTTCTGCCTGTAGTGATAGGTTACACATGCTTAACTTTCATGGGACAAGCACAAATTCATTACTGTACGTGTCTGTTTTAAACAGCTGTGTTGTCTGTATGTTATGTACGCTTCTGTCAGGTTTGGTGTCTGTGGAAAGCCTTATCTGTTGACGATCTGACATTAAATCAAATAGCTCTGGATTTCAGTTCTACAGCATTTTTGAACAAGTGTAGATTTTCATTTTACTGTTAGCGCATGGCAGCGGAGTTATCAGATTGCAGAAGGGTTGGACAGCAACTACGTTCTTTATTGTTACTGTTATTGTTGTTTAAAGCCCAGCCGACTGCGTAGAGCCATAGCAGGACTATAACCACTTCAAAACATGCAAAACTTCAAGAGGGAAAAAAAAGAAAAGAAAATTCAGTACACATATCAATGCATTCGCGCATATAATCTAAGGACATGCCCCCGGCATTGACCACTTCCTCCAATTTATCACACAGGGGATTTAAAAAACACACCTGAATACAAATTTAAGCATACCTATGGACACTATAACATATATAAAAACAGGCATAAATTACCTCAAATTGCTTCTGCATATCTCACCTCCATAGAGCCAAAAATGCACTTAATACATGTACCCAATCATCAATCCTAGGAAACAGTGTGTAAGACTTTATCGAACACATACAGGTGAATGGACCAGTAAGGCAGAAAATGATAGGAAAGAAATGACAAAAAGCAAAGGAACAAGGCAGAAATAAAGAAAGTGACAGAAAAGAGGAAATTTCTAGCACAGAATTTCCAGAAGGTGGGGATATATTTTTTATACTGAAAGAGCCCCTGGCATCCCCAGGGGGGTAACCATGTACAGTTTAGCGTGATGATGTAGGCAGTAAAGCAGAGGCAGGCACCAGTCTCCACTCTCCCTACGCAGACACTATGTGCTCAGATTAAACAAGGTCAGTGACGCATTACACACCCTCTGGCATCCATGAGAGTGACATAAACCACAAAATAAACTTTCATCATCATCATCATCATATACCCTGCAACATGGCGTTGGTGATCATGGCCCTCACTACGAATCTATCCCTTGTCGCTGCAAGTACACCTTCCACTCTCTCTGTCCTCAGCCACCCTGCAAGTCCGTCCAATACTTTCTCCCAGGGTCTACCTGGTGTTCTCTTTCCCTCCAGCTTACCTGTTGTGACCAGGCGCTCTAATTTCTCTTTCCTCATAAAATGGCCTATAAATGTTGCCTGTCTTTTCCTAATCGGATAAACTTTATCTCAGGATAAACCGTACATCTGCAGAGTGATATAATCCCCAAAGACAACGCTTACCTCAGGATAAAAAGTGGAGAC
>JAPXFY010000030.1:19440991-19455991 GCA_030674185.1 Monoplex corrugatus | reverse complement strand
ACATATATGAGCCAAGATACCTACAGACACACACAAACATGTATGAGTCAAGATACCTACAGACACACACAAACATGTTTGAGCCAAGATACCTACAGACACGCCAATATACCTATACTAGCCTATAGACACACACAAACATATATGAGCCAAGATACCTACAGACATGCCAAGATACCTATAGACATACACAAACATATATGAGCCAATATACCTATAGACACACACAAACATGTATGAGCCAATATACCTTATCCAGTTCAGTGCCTATAAGCCGTCAGCTGACGTTGCACAAAAGGTGTTGCTATATTGCCTATAAGCCGTCCGTTGACGTCGCAGGAGTTTTCCGATTTTTCGTTCACAACTGTGTGAGCCAGTAAGCACACAGGAACGCTGCACACTGAGCTATAAGTGTCTACAATATAAAAATAGGATGTAAATTAGGGTGTAAATTATGATACATCATAGGGAAGACACCTTTATTGTCCCTAATGATTTGGTAACTGGACCACGTGAAGTGGAGCACAATGGCGACGCAACCTTCGACAAGCCGAACGGTGGCTCACGTCAGTGGACTTTCACGACTCTAGAGGCCGTTCAAATGATTTTACAGCATGATGACGATTGAGAGAATTTGTTATCTGATGATTCGCTTCAACATGAGGGTGGAGAAAGTAACAATGACCACGCCGACATTCAACGCTTGCTGGCTGAATCGATGCAAGCAGACGATAACAAGTACGAGTCAGACCGCGACTGCCGTGGTCAGTGCGAGTGGCGAGCGCGCAGGCCGTGACACTTCGGACTTTGGACCCAACAGCAGTGAACGTGATGGTATATGGTGAGATGGGTCACGCACGTGTTCGTGGTGTGGGAAGGGGGGAAGATGAGAAGGGGGAGAGGGACAGGAGAGGTGCAGAGGAGCTGTGCCCCAGTTAGACGGCATGGCAGGGGGCGTGGCGATCAGCGAAGTGTTTCGCTCACTGAAAATCTGTTGGCCTCCAAATGGACAACAGTCAGACATTCCTCAATTTTTATGAAATCCAGGATTGAAAGTGGGAACTGGGGACGTGTGCTATGCTTTTTCAAGCTGTTTCTGACTGATGAACATGAGCTGATTGACTTATTCGAATAAGGATTCTGATTCTGGGCTTATTTTCTCTTGTTTTGATTGCAGAATCTGAAGAACAGAGAGAACCAATTCATGAGTGTCATGTAGTTTGACTGTTCAGTGTCTGAGTACACTGATTGTCATGTAGTTTGACTGTTCAGTGTCTAGTACAATCACTTTTATGTTTACCAAAACCAGGTCTATCATTGATGGGATGGTTACTTACTTATTTGTCTGCATGGGTTTAGTATCGTTTCATGAACATTTTATGATGTCATATGTTTTGTTTTCATTTATGTATGTAAACTGACAACAAAGAAGTCATTTTCAGCTGTTTTTTTTTTGTTTGTGAGTGTGTTGGGTATCAATCTGTAGAGATGGAAACTTACTTTTTAGACAACACAAAAAAATTATTTCCACTTTGGAATACCTGGACAGGTCTTTGCAATCAAGCTAAGAGAAAAATAAGCCCAGATTCAGAATCCTCGTTCATTTTCCTTTAAAAAACACTTATGTTTCTTTGTTGTATCTCTTATAGTTTTTGCACTAGAATTTTTTGTTAATTATTACCCTCGAATCCTCAAAATTCCCCGGCAATGGGGAAGCACATGTTTACATTTTTCTCTGGCACTGAAAGGGTTATAGACATACACAAACATGCATGAGCCAACATACCTACAGACACACACAAACATGCATGAGCCAATATACCTTATAGACATACACAAACATGTACAAGTCAATATACCTTATATACATACACATACATGTATGAGCCAACATACCTATAGACATACACAAACATGTATGAGCCAATATACCTATAGACACACACAAACATGCATGAGCCAATATACCTTATAGACATACACAAACATGTATAAGCCAATATACCTATAGACACACACAAACATGCATGAGCCAATATATCTTATAGACATACACAAACATGTATAAGCCAATATACCTTATAGACATACACAAACATGTATGAGCCAAGATACCTATAGACATACACAAACATGTATGAGCCAATATACCTATAGACATACACAAACATGTATGAGCCAAGATACCTACATACACACACAAACATGTATGAGCCAAGATATCTACAGACACACACAAACATGTATGAGCCAAGATACCTACAGACACATACAAACATGTATGAGTCAATATACCTATAGACACACACAAACATGTATGAGCCAATATAGCTATAGACACACACAAACATGCATGAGCCAAAATACCTATAGACACACACAAACACACATGAGCCAATATACCTATAGATGCACACAAACATGCATGAGCCAATATAGCTATAGACACACACAAACATGCATGAGCCAATGTACCTATAGATGCACACAAACACACATGAGCCAACATACCTATAGACGCACACAAACACACATGAGCCAATATACCTATAGACACACACAAATATGCATGTGCCAAGATACCTATAGACACACAAATATGCATGAGTCAATATACCTATAGACGCACACAAACATGCATGAGCCAATATACTATAGACACACACAAACATGCATGATCCAATAAACCTATAGACACACACAAACTTATGAGCCAATATACCTATAGACACACACAAACATGCATGAGTCAATATACCTACACACGCACACAAACATGCATGAGCCAATACACCTATACAGGCTATAGACACACACATACATGTATGTATGAGCCAAAATACCTGTAGACACACACAAACATGTATGAGCCAATATAACTATAGACACACACAAACATGCATGAGCCAATATAACTATAGATGCGCATGAACATGCATGAGCCAATAAACCTATAGACACACACAAACATGCATGAGCCAATAAACCTATAGACACACACAAACATGTAGGAGTCAATAAACCTATAGACACACACAAACATACATGGGCATGTGTACTCAAATCCAAATAAGAACCAATCTTTTCTTTTCCTTTTCATTTTTCTTTTCAGTTTTTATTATTGTGCTGAAGAAGACTTCCTCTGTGCTCATCTTTTTTCTTTTTTGGTCCAATTTTCTATGCCACAAAAGTGGTCACAGAAAGCAGGAAGCTGGTGGATAGGGTGGGGAATCAAAGGGTTAAGTTTTTGCTTTGCTAGCATGGTTGACAATGCAGGATGCTGGTGGACAGGGTGCGGGAGTCAAAAGGTTAAGACTCCTTGACAAGACAATACTCTACACTTACTTTCATTATACATTTAGAAATTAACCAATCTCCTGAGCAACACTCCCAACAAAGTATTTGTAAGATAGATAAAAGTTAGTCAAAACCTAAACTGAATGGTCTCTGTCTTCCCACTGAGCACTCAGCACACTCAACTCTTTGCCAGAGCACACTGGGATTGAAAATCCCACAATGATTAAATTTTGACATCCACTAATGGGATCCGAACCCACAACCTTCCAGTCTGTAGTATCCTGCATTAACCACCCCACCCCCAGCAACTGCTTGCTTGCTTTGATAATTTGTTTATCTTTAATATAATTTTAACTGGTATGTTTATCATTTTTCTTCAAAAAGAATCAAACACTTTCTTTTTTTAGGATCATCGCACTCAGGGTGGTTACCTCTGTGCTCACTTTTCTTTTCTTTTTTTTTCCGTCCCATTTTCTACGCCACCTTGATGGCCCCAGAAGTTGGTACAGTGTTTACAATGTGATGATGATGATGATGTTGATGAGGACGATAATCATGATGCTATGGAGTT
Source organism: Monoplex corrugatus (assembly GCA_030674185.1). Classification (NCBI taxonomy): domain Eukaryota; kingdom Metazoa; phylum Mollusca; class Gastropoda; order Littorinimorpha; family Ranellidae; genus Monoplex; species Monoplex corrugatus. The sequence goes on along the minus strand of JAPXFY010000030.1, from coordinate 19,452,123 downwards.
CCATCTAGGATTGAGACTGTGTGACAGGGCTGTACTCTATGCTTACTTAGTTACTATCATAAGATATCCTGGCATCAAACAGGCCCAAGAGATACAGACACCTGTGGTACTGGTCAGAAAATTTGAGCAACTCCCTCGATGACGCATCCGTGAAGATGAGACTCGACTGTGTGGTCCCAGTCTTCCTAATAGATGAGACTCAACTGTGTGGTCCCAGTCTTCCCAATAATGAGACTGTACGGTCCCAGTCTTCCCAATAGATGAGACTCGACTGTGTGGACCCAGTCTTCCCAACAGATGAGACTCAACTGTGTGGTCCCAGTCTTCCCAATGAGTCCATAGCACGCCCAACTCTGGGTAGCAGCTGGTGAGAGCCGAAAAATCCTACAATGATTTTTTAATTAAAGGACGAATGGGGATTCAAACCCACAACCTTCCAGTCAGTAGTCTGTTGCGCTAACCACTACACCATGGCGACTGGTCCAATAACACATTTCAGTTACCAGAAAAAAACACGAAAAGAAATAAGAATGATATAAATACGTGTTCTTATTCTTTTTTCGTGGTTTTTCTAGTTCCTGTTTGCTTGAACGCGGACAGTCACACTTGCTTTACATTTCAGTTACACATTTAATTTGCTTACATTGTCGCGCCATCTCCAAGCTGACCAGCGAAAGATCCAAACTGATGCCCACAGTAGCAATGGGCAGCTGGTTCCGATCCTGGCAATAAAAGATTGCCGCCAAAGTATTCAGCAAACTTGGCTCTCTCAGCCTGAGCAGGGTCCAAATCCAGCAGTCGCAAGGCAGGAACGGAGTAAGCCACCAGCTGTGGGTTTTTGACTGGTATTGGCTTCACCTGTGGAAAGACAGAGTGATAGTTACTGTATCAGTATGACATGGGCTGACTTACTATTGATAAGTCATGGATTCAAGACACATGTCTTGAGTTCAATCCCAGCCCCCAACATAAAAAAAAAACCTGGCCTGTTCATTGCCCATGTATTCCTTTGATTAGTCTCATGGAGCCAGCTTAGCCCTTTGACTCCAGCACCCTATCCACCAGCATTCTGCACTGTCAACCATGGTAGCATACTAGAAAAGCAAAAACCTAACCCTTTGGCTCCATCACCCTATCCACCAGCTTCCTGCAGGAAGCTGGCGGACAGGGTGAGGGAGTCATAGGGTTAAGTGTTTGCAGTTGGTGGATAGGGTGCAGGAGTCATGCAGGAGTCAAAGGGCTAGAGTTTCTGAGGCCCTGCAACCCTACCCTACCCCACCCCCACCCCCTTCTCCATTTCAAGACCTTGTCAGTGCACGTTTTTGTGGAAGTTCAGGACCTCTGCCAGATTACTGCTGGCAGTTTTGGGTGCAGCACATATGGAATTACCCCATGATGAATCCCTTCTGAACAGACTATAGACTCAAAACTATAGATATGACTTTTTTCTTTTATTTGACTTATTCATTCATTTGTTTACTCATTCACTCATTTAATTCCTCTCACCTGTCTCACCTGTCAGCGTCACCAGGTTTAGTGTTTGCTGCTGCACTCTTTGACACCACTACTTCCCTCCAGGCCGCTCTGTCATTATGTGCGCTTTCTGGCAAAAAATACTTCAGGTGGGTTGCCATTACCTTCCTGAGGTGCAGTACACATGCTGTGCAGGTGTCCTGGCCATTATTTCATTGGAAATCCTCTGCCAACATCCATGAAGAAGAAGCCGATTGATTTAATCTCTGCCAACTAAAAAAAAAAAAAAACACCTACATCTGTTTCTTCTAGTGACAACTTATATGCCATCTCTTTTCTTTCTTCCCTTTTCCTGCCACCACAACTTTCATGTGCTTTTTCCTTTGTGTTACCACATCTTCACAGTTGCTTAGCTGCAAGTTAGTGCCTCTGTATCCCACCAAACTGAGGGTCATTAAGCTCACGTCCCAGGACCATGAATATGACCATGTCAGTTCAATAACTTGTAATCAATATTTAATGGCATATTGTTTTGACAGGAATATGCACGTTTATACTTGAACCGCATTCCATGTGTGGCTAATAATAATGGTAATAAAAAATATATATCATTCTTACGTAGCATGTTTTCCAAATGCATCTGAGCTCACCGTGCATTTGGCATTTACAAAACATGGAGTGTAATACAAATAGAAGCACTGATCTCTCTCTCTCTCTCCCTCTCTCTCTCTCTCTCTCACACACACACACACACACACACACATACACACACATACACACACATAAACTCTCTCAAACACACACACACACACACACACAGAGTCCCACACAGACACAGATATATGTACACATACCACTGCACACACACACACACACACACACACACACACCACACATGTACACCCACATTCACACAAGGGCTAAAAAGTAAAATCCAGCCCTAGTCATCATCACCATAATAATAATCATCATCACCATCATGATCATCATAATAGCATAAATAGGACAACAACCACAATAACAATAATAGTAATAATAATAATATGCATAATAATAATAATAATAATAATAAATTAAATGCAATAACAATGATAATAATAACAAAAATAATGATAATAATACCTTTGAAAAACATGCACCCGGCACTTGTCTTTGGCGGTTATCAGGATTGGGATCGACGGGCAGTTCCCTCAAGGCCTTGTTGTCAAAGTTCAAAGTTTCCAGCGTTGCCATTCCACGCAGCTGACGTGAAATTGGGGCAACTGTGTGCCACAGTAAGATGACGATGCGCGATTTTCGATATGCAGTCGGTCGCTGCGCTGCTGATCTGTTCAGTTCCCCACAAACAATCAGTTTCGAGAAACGTTTCAACATTCGACAGCTTTCAAGTCTGTCTCGTTCGCAGGAAGGTAAGCGCTACACAGTTTGGGAGGTTGCCTCAAATTGTGTGGTCTGTTTTGTAACATTGGCAATGTGAGACGAAGCAGGATTACTGCAAAATATCAGGAGAGTTATCTTTCCTACTTGAAGCAGACGACCAAAAAACAAACAACAACGACAAATCAGCTTCTCGTTGATTTTCTGGAAGATCACATTCTTTTAAATTATGAGATTAGAATACATATAGATAGGTACACGAAATGGTATTTGTTGGGGGAAAAAAAGGCCAAATCGTACGTTTGATTGTAGAACTAGATTTACTAGTAAAAAGACATGGAAGGAACCACGCACACGCTACGCCCCGACTAAGCCTGCTTACCATTTTTGTTTTCATTGTTGTTTTACGATCTGGGTGATTCTATTTTTCAAGTGTATTTAATAGTCGTACAAGAAGAAATGGATAGATGCAGATTTTGAACAAATTTATACACTTGTGTATTGTGTGGTACTAATATGTAAAAAAAAAAAAAAAAACTAAATGTACTATCAATGTAACTTTGTAAGCTTAAGAAGATTACGCAAAATATCGCGACTTATGCATCATGCATATATGAAAAAAAAAAAACTGCTTCTGAGTGAATTCCTCGGGCCATTTTTTTTAAGCTTTCCACGATATCAAGGATAATCCACTAAATAATAACTTAAACTGCATGGGGTTTTGTTTGTTTGTTTGTTTCAAATCCAGCCCTCATCCGAAGAGGACAAAAATCACACGCTGTTAAAAATAAATAGAAATTTAACATCACACACACACACACACACACACACACACACACACACACACACACACACACACACACACACACACACACACACACACACACACACGCACGCACGCACGCACACAATACAATACAATACTTTATTTTATTTTATTTTGTATAGCGCAAAATCTTGATAAAATCAAATCTAAGCGCTAAAACATACACACACGCACGCACGCACACACACATACACACACACACACACACACACACACACACACACACACACACACACACACACACACACGCACGCACACGCACACGGCTAAAATGGGGAGAAAGAATAAAAGCAATGGAAAATTATAGAGAGCATATTATATACAATTATATATTACAATGTGATTCCCCTCCGAGTGGAGACAGGCTGCAGAGGGGATTGAGTGAGGTCAGGATTTTATGCAGAGGAGAAAAGGTGAGTTTTGAGATCGGACTTGAAGGAGACAAAAGTAGGTTGCTGACGGACAGAGAGAGGAAGTTTGTTCCAGGAAAGTGGACCAGAAACAGAGAAGGCTCGTGGACCATAGGTATTGAGCTTAGTGCGTGGAAAGCGAAAAGTCAGAGGATCGGAGGCAGAGCGGAGGATACGTGAGGGAACATAGATCTCAAGTAGGCTTGACAGGTAATCGGGGGCTGCGTTATTGAGGCTTTTGTAGCACATGGTGTCTAGTTTGTACTGTATGCGCTTTGATACAGGGAGCCAGTGAAGTTGTGCCAGGAGAGGAGATATGTGGTCAGCTTTTTTCTTTTTGAGTACAAGGCGTACAGCATTGTTTTGAATGCGCTGCAGGATGTGAATGGTGGAGGCAGGAAGACCAGACAGGAGTGAATTGCAATAGTCAATGCGAGACATTATGAAGGAGAGAACGAGTTTTGCAGTTGTTTCGACAGAGAGATACTTCCTGATCAGGCTTATACGATGGAGGTTATAGTAGCAAGAACTGGCAATTTGAGAAACAAAGTTGTTCATGGAGAGGGTAGAGTCAATGCAGACACCAAGGTTTTTTGCTGAATCAGAAATTGGGACTGATGTGTTACATAATAGGAGAGAAAGAGGAGGCAGCTGGAAAGTTTCTGACGGGTGCCAATGAGGATAGCTTCTGTCTTGTCGTCATTAAGCTGAAGTTTGTTGAACGTCATCCAGTTCTTAATGTCCGAGTAACACTCAGTGGTGCGAGTCAAGAGGCGCTGTATATTGTCTGGTGTGTCACTGTCTAGAAGTTGGGTGTCATCAGCATAGAAGTGGTGTTTTATAGAGTGGGAGTTGATGATGGTAGACAGGGGGGAGGTGTAAAGAGTGAAAAGAACAGGGCCAAGGACAGATCCTTGTGGAACACCACAGGTCAGGTATGCAGGTTGAGAGTAAGTGCCATTAATGAGAACAGTTTGTTTTCTGTTTGATAGATATGAAGTGAACCAGGAGAGAGCAATGTCAGAGATGCCAAAAGTATGATGAAGTCTAGAAAGGAGAATACCATGATCAATGGTATCAAAGGCTGCAGACAGATCAAGGAGTGTGAGGAGAGAGACTTTGCCAGTATCAGATGCAAGGAGGAGATTGTTGAGAATGTGTAGCAGGGCAGTTTCAGTGCTATGGCACTGGCGGTAGGCTGACTGGAAAGGATTGAGGAGATTGTTGGCAGACAGGTGAGAGTTCAGCTGGTTGAGGACAACTTTTTCGATGAGTTTTGACAAGAAAGAGAGATTAGAGATAGGCCGGTAATTTTTCAGTTCATTTGGGTCTAAATTGTATTTCTTGAGGAGAGGGTGAACAATAGCAGACTTGAAAGAATCTGGGACAGTTCCAGTTTAGACACACACACACACACAACACACACACACACACACACACACACACACACACACACACACACACACACACACACACACACACACACACACACACACACGTACACACTTTCGTATTACCGTTCACGTTCATTCATGAACATTTGCCATGTTTGTCGTCTCGCTGCCAACTGAGCCGAGGAATCTGCCCACCATTTACAACTTCAAGCCACAATCAAATACTTACCTGGTCACCCCGACATTCCACTTTTACAAATAAAGCAAAACTATGTATTACTTCTCTATCTGTATGCACTCTCACTTGTAAACATTCATGTATGCACAAGTCTGTGACCAAACATTTTTGTATGTATTTTTAGAATCGTTGTAATGTTATTGTCATCAATATTTTGTTGTTGTTGTTGTTACTATTATCATTTTCATTATTATTATTGTTGCCATCATCATAATTTTTGTTATCATTATCAGTCTACTGTTTAACTCCTTCATGCTAAAATCTCATCCCTTTCATGTAAGTAATGTCTTACTGTTATCATCATTATTATCATTACTATCATTATTATTGTTGTTGTTGTTATTGCCGTTGTTGTTATCAATTACATTATTGTTGTTGTTGTTATTAATATCATTATTATTATTTTATTATTATTACTATTTTTGTATTATCATTATCATTATTATTACTGTTATCATTATTATCATTATTGTCATTATCATCATCATCAGTCTACGGTGTCACAATTGTCATGCTGAAATCCCTTCCTTTCATGTAGGTAATTTCTTATATACGGGCATGGTGGAGTGGGTCTTATGGTCTCGTGGTCTAAAGCATTTTCTAGAAAAAGCAAGAGTTCCTGGGTTCGATTTCTAGTTGGACAGAGACAATTTCTCCCCCCACCCCTCCCCCCACCATTTCTACACAGACCAGGCCTTGATATACTGTTGGTCTGCATGCTAGCTTTTTCAGGTAAAACGATAATCGGAGGATCCGCGTGTAGCATGTGCATCTATGTCTCGTGAAAGAGTCGTCCTTAGGAAAATTCTGATAGAAAAAAAAATCACATTCTCTGGTTGATGAAAAGTTGGTCTTGGTGCTTGTCTTTCAAATGAAACGACAAACTGAAGCCGTATGTGTAGCATATACTCTTAACTCTCATACAAGACCCATCCCTGGCAGCTGATGTTCTGTATAAAAAAAAAATATCATGTTCATGCGTAAAAGAAGGAGACGAAGAAGAAAAATAGCAATAAAAACAGAAAGAGAAAGTCAAGCTGTTCTATTATCTCCCATTTTATACCCCCTTCCCAAAAAAAAATCAATAAAAACAAAACAAATATTCCTGAAATATTCCTTTCTAACACAAGCGTTTTTCGTTGCAAATCTCCGTGCTGGGGAGAAACTAAAAGATACCTACGATCGCATACTTCTGTGTGTGTGTGTGTGTGTATGTGTGTGTGTGTGTGTGTGTGTGTGTGTGTGTGTGTGTGTGTGTGTGTGTGTGTGTGTGTGTGTGTGTGTGTGTGTGTGTGGTTGCGATAAATAAAAGAACAAAATAAAGCTTGGATGGCATCTAAATGATATATATATGTACACAAACACACACACATGCACACACACACACACACACACACACACACACACACACACTCACATACATATATGTATGTATGTGTGTATGTATGCATACACACAGCCACGCGCGCGCGCGCGCGCGCGCGCGCACACACACACACACACACACTCGTCTAATATCACATTATGTGGATAGACATTAAATGAAATTGAACACACATACATACATAAACTGAAACATACATACATACATACATTGAAACATACATACATACATACATTCACTCATTCATACATACATTCATACATGTGTGTCTGTGTCTGTGTGTCCCACTGTGTGTGTGCCCTACCAGCCAAAAGGTAAAATAGAACTAGATCTACGCTCACTGAACTTACGAAATATGCCTAGATCTATTTGTTGCAAGAGGGAATATTACGGCCTCAATCTGTGGAAGTGAGATTATCTACCGTCTCATCTGGGAAAAAAAGAAGGAATTGTTGTATCTATAGGTGAAAACTTTTCACATTAAATGTTGGAGATCTCACCCCATGTCAAACGGTGCAAGAATCCCTTAAAACAACATCACTTTGTGATTCGTCATCTCGAACCGAACCAGCCAATGATTGATTGATATTTTCGATTACACGGCAGACATCTTGCTTGTGCATATATATGAACTAGGCCTATGACCAGAGAGAACGGAGTCACATGATTGACAACCTAAAACTAATCTCCACCACATGTGTAGCATCGTATCTCGAATATGTACATTCTGTCTTATCTCCTGGTAAGTCTGGAAACGCATATTTCCCGCGTGATTGCGTCCAGTTGTTCAGACGGCTAGATCTATTTTTTCGCACTATTTCCTCAGCAGGTTTGTCCAGATGACGGTAAAGAAGAGTTCGACATGCCTCTTTCGATCATGTGACTCTGTTCATTCAGGTCATGGTTAATACATATGCATAAGCAAGATGTCTGCGGCATCAAGTGATCAACCAAAATATCAACCAATCAATGGCCGGTTCGGTTGGAGATGTAGTCCCATGTGTCATCTCGCTTCGAAATAATGACCCGAAAACAGCCACCATATTTTCATAGATCTATCATCATCATCATCATCTGTCCCGTAGTCTGGTTGACCGTTGGGGCACCACTGAAGATTTTGCAACCAACTTCCTCCACTCCTCACGGTCCTCAGCTTTCCGCAGAATGATGTTCCATTCAAGGCCAGTCCACTCTCTGATATTGTCTTCCCATCTTTTTCTCTGTCTGCCTCTTCGTCTCCCTCCCTCAACTGTTCCCTGCAAGACGGTCTTGGCCAGTCCAGATGATCGTGTGACGTGCCCGTACCACCTCAGTTTGCGTCTTATCACTGAAGTCAGGGGTCTTCGATGGCGTTTTCGATTCGGGTTTTCACTTCCTTATTGGTTATATGATCTTTGTACGAGATGCCGAGGAGTTTGCGGAAGCATCTCATCTCCATTGCTTGTATCCTTCTTTCAATGTCAGCTGTTATGGTCATGTTTCGCATGCATACAAAAATATTCACATGACCAGGGAACGCATCAGTCTGATCTTGGAGCCGATAGCGATATTCTTGTCGTTCCAGATGACATTTAGCTTGGTCATTGCAGCTGTGGTCTGGGCATACGTATAGATCTATACGTAATAATAATTCTTAACGTCATGTACAGCTAGCTAGTTTCCGTCTTTGGAAACGGAGATCTAGACTAAAGAAACTCTTTTTTTCATTTTCCTGAGCACGTAATAAATTCATTATGAAGAACTGTTTTTCGATGTATCGGTAAGAACGAAAGTTGTTTGGGACGATAATACTGTAAAGTACCTTGTAAGCGCCCACCCCCCCTTAAGCACAAATTTCTTAGAAAAGTAGGCGGTGGGCGCTTACTAGGTATCCTACCCTTTGTCCAAAGTATAATTCAACCATTGAAGGTACAAGTTAACACCAAAAGACTTGAATTCAAACAAAAATCCTATTTATTCCAATTTTAAAACGAAAGGCAAAAGAAAGCTGGTAATTTTCAAGCATACACATCCTGTCTATCTTTCTCAAAGTAAAACAGGTCACATTGCCACTGAAAATCATAATCACATGTCATCATTGGAACTTCTTTGTCCAAAGTATAATTCAACCATTGAAGGTACAAGTTAACACCAAAAGACTTGAATTCAAACAAAAATCCTATTTATTCCAATTTTAAAACGAAAAAATTCTTTCTCAAAGTAAAACAGGTCACATTGCCACTGAAAATCATAGTCACATGTTGTGCCGCTTATTCAAAAAATCCAAATCCGTCTGCTTCTTCCTCGTCATCATTGGAACTTTCATCATATTCATCTTGCTCCTCTGCAGCAGCTTCCTGTGGCAGAATGCCATCCATCTCATTTGGGAACCACTCGAGTGCCTGATCGTCCTCGGAGCCGTCCATGGCGTTTGAGATGGCGCATCGAAGGAAGCAGGTGCGGATGGTCTCCTCTGGAACTCCTTCCCAGGCCTGGCTGACCCAGGTGATCACGTCTTGCCTAGTGGGCTGGGTCAGGTTGCCAGCTGCCGTCAAAGGGCGGGGCTGTCGCATCCACTGCACCCACTGATCACGAACACGATCCTTGAAGAGCTTGGCGATGCTTACGTCGACTGGCTGGGCAAGCCCAGTGCAGCCTGGGGGCACAAACACGACGTCAACATGTCTTTCGTTCAATGCCTGGCGGATCTGAGGAGTCTGGTGCGCCCTGTAGCTGTCAGGGACTAGCAGCCGCCTGTGGTCCATTTCACCGACCACTTGCTCCACCCACATCTGAAGGGACTCCCTTGTCATCCATCTGTTTCTTGTTGCTTGGATACGAACATTCGCAGGAATTTGAAGGTTGCGAAAAGCACGCTGTGGGATCTGCCCATTTCTCTCCTTCAAGACAATTGTGGCTGGGTATTTTACACCATCAGCAGATGCATACAGAGCCACAGTAAATCCCCGTTTTGGGGCATTTGTAGTCTTGATTCTCATTTGCTTCACCCCTTTTCGCTCATTTGTACGACTGGGGACCATATCAAAACGAACCATCGTTTGGTCCATATTCTGAATGAAACGTAGTGGGTAATCACGTTGATTTCTCAGTCTCAGAATTGACACTCGAAAGTTGAACAAATGCTCTTCGAAATCATCTGGGACTTTTTGTCTTGTGTGGGTAGACCTGCGGGTGCAAACAGAGTGCCGCTGTTTCCAGGGCTTTAGCCACATTTGGGAGGCTGAAAAGTCTTGAAGGCCAAGGCCACCAGCAATCTCGTTGGCTTTTTGGCGCAGATCCTTGTTCCTAACAACTCTGCCCTCAGCTCGTTCTTCATCCAGAAACAAAAGAACAGCTTGATCAATTTCAATCGACCGCACTTCCCTGCCTTGATGGAGCTTTCTTTTCTTTTTCTTCTCTCCAGTCATATTTTGCTGCAGCATGTTTCGTTGCTCTCTCCATTCTCGTATTCGTTTTCTGTCTATCCCAAACTCCTTAGCGGTCAGCGTCACATTCCCCTGGTGTTCATCAAGAAAACGTATTGCATCAAGCTTAAAATCAACTGTGTATGATTGTAGTCGAGGCATTTTCACTGATGGCACCTGGAGCATTGACTCAGCAACGAAGTCCCAACTGTCTTGAACTGTCTTGAAATGACGAAATTTACAAATGAAGCCAATTTAGAAATGATGCAGGATGTCGTTTTTCCAAGAAAACGCAACTTTCGGTTTCCACTGGCACTACTGTTGAGATTTATAGTTTCGTTTTCTTCTTCTCTGAAATAGGGGGGTGGGCGTTTACTTGGTACATCACCCTTTACACAATTTTAGTCCAGAAGTAGGGGGTGGGCGCTTACATGGTAATGGGCGCTTACAAGGTACTTTACAGTACATACTTTTAACTTACAGTCTGCATTCATCAGTTTTTTGTTGTTTTTGTTTTGTTTTGTTTTTTAACTCGGTTCATCTTCTGTCGGAAGTAAAAGATGCTGAAAACAATACATTTATTGATCATAATAATAATAATAATAACAATAATAATTATGATGATG
>JAPXFY010000030.1:19410991-19430991 GCA_030674185.1 Monoplex corrugatus | reverse complement strand
CTTCCTTGCTGGTCCATTCACCTGTATGTGCTCGATAAAGTCTTACCTACTTTTTCTTAGAATTGATAGTTGGGTACATGTACTAAATGCATTTTTGGCTCGAGGGAAATGAGACCTGCTTAAGCAGTGTAAGGTAATTTAGACCCATTTTTGTACATGTTTTACTTTTAGTGTCCTCAGTTTTGTTTAAATTTGTATTCAGATATCTTTTTAGATCCCTTGTGCTCTGAAATTGGACGGAGTGGTCAACACTGGGGGCATGTCCTTAGATTATGTGTGCGAATGCATTGATATGTGTACTTAATTTTCCTTTCTGTCCTTTTTTTTTCCTGTTGAAGTTTTGTATGTTTCGAAGCGGTTATAGCCCTGATATGGCTCTAAGCAGTCGGCTGGGTTTTAAATAACAATAACAATTTGACTGATTTATCATTCATCAAAAACAGCTTACATTCCGTGAGCCAAATACGTCTCTATAGAGCAGTTAAACTATAGCTGATTAGTAGCTGTGATAACTGACATAAAGAACAGGAACTGCAGAGAACTGTTTTTCAAACTGCTGTCAAAATTGCTGCAGCAAAGTCACAAAGCGGTAGTTAAGAAATGGCTGATCGTCCATAGCCAGACTGTTGAGAAAGACGTTCTTCTACACAGTGTCAGTTAACACAGATACAAGACCGCAATTGATGGAAAATAGAAAAAAGGAGTTGTGAATCTTCTGCATCAGTCAGTAGCGTTACACCATAGTTTCTATCACCCCCTTCATTCTCCCATTTTGGCGGATATGAAAATCCGTTATCATTTCATTTTGCGTCTCCACAGAATCTAGAGGGGAAGAAACTCTCAAAAATCCACACAATTCTACAGAGATGACGACTTGCAAACCCATTGCCCGCACGTTTACTGAACATCTGCCGGGTGAAAACTGTGGACATACAAGACAGAAGCGTAGTTTAAATGGCGTTTTACGGTGTCTTAATTGTCGTATCTAAGTTGTCAGCTTGTAAAGATGTGAGGTAAACACACGTTGATACAGGCAATCAGAGGAACAGACATGTGTTAAAAAACTATAACAGCTGTGTGTAACGGCATGCTGATCATTCACATCATTGTCTGTGTTTTTCTAAGAGCAGATTACGTAGGCGTACAGCCACACAGCACTCTGGAACCGGTATAGTTACGAGGGATAACTGATGTCAAAGAGCTGATACTAGTCAAAGAATTAACATCGTTTTTGTGAAGAAGACTAGGGATGTGGTACATATCAACGTCGTCAAAAACAAACACTAAACTATAAGCCACCATGTTACCGACGCCATTAGGAGAAGATCAATGAAGATAGTCCAATATGGTTTCAGTGTGTTTGAAAGAACAAGCCATTGCGACAGTCCTGCATTTTTCAACCCATACAATGCTAAGAGTCCTACTGGAGATGTACTTGCAGCCACAAGGGATAGATTGGTATGGAGGGCCATGATGGCCAACGCCATGTGGCAAGGCACATGATGATGATAATGACATATGTACACAAATCCAACGTTTGGCTTGAGCAAAAGTAAATACAAATAAATAAGGCAGAGCAAGTTAAGAGACTGTATACATGAAACTGGAATATAATCGGAAACATACACACACACACACACACACACACACACACAACACACCACACACACACACACACATACCACACACACACACAACCACCAACACACACAAACACACACACACACACACACATACACACAACACACACATCATACACACACACATACACACACACAACCACACCACAACACACACCAGCACACACACACACACACACACACAACACACACACACACACAACACACACACACACACACACACACACACACACACACACATACACACACACACACACGTGCGCGCGCACACTGTATCGCTGTTTGTTTCACTGCAAAATGCTACGTTCTTTTTTTGTTCTTTTTTTTTCTTATTTTTTTTACCATAAACATTAAGACAAGAAAACTATCTTAAAACGCATTTTAAAAGAGTAATTTCGCATCAAGTTTTGTAACTTGAAATTTCAGAATCGTTCGTTCACCATTCTGTTAATGCGTTTCTTTAAGTTGATGGCGAAGTTTGTTTTGTAGTGTCAATTTTCCTTCACATTACTGATGTTAGTGTTAAGTTTTAGATCCATTTCTCTATTCACAATCTCTTTGCTTAAGACTTTGTCTCTTCCATTTACAAACTTTTGTCTCTTACTCTGCGCCCCCCCCCCCCCCCACTTATCCTCCATGCTACACCTACCTCCCCCTCTGTCTAATATCACTCATAGTAAAAAGTCGTTAAGTCAAAGAACGAACACACATGCAGACACACACATACATACACATACTTACACACACACACTTACACATACACACACACACACACACACACACACACACACACACACACACACACACACACCACACACACACACACACACACACACCACACACACACGTACACACACACACACACACACACGCACGCACGCACACCACACACCACACACACACACACACACAACCACACACACACACACACTGTTCCTCTCCCCTCCCATCTGTGATCCATAGTGGCAAAATGTTTTTCTCCGCTGCCCTCAGTACCCCCCCCCCCCCCCCCCCCCCATCTCCGTCTGAGTCTCAACATCAATTTCAGTTTGTTATTCCGTCTCTCTGTCTGTTTCAGTGGCTTCACAGCACCAACGAAAACACACTTTTGGAAGACTTTTCGATGACTTTGAAAAAGTTTGCATTTAATCATAAATTAGTACGCTATTTTAAGTGTACTGTACCAAGATAGCAGTTTTGAATGATACCCCCCCCCCCCTCTCCCGTTGGGATGGCGAGGGCTCTTTCACTATAAATAGTATCCCCACCTTCTGGAAATCCTGTGCTAGAAATGTCCTCTTTTCTGTCACTTTCTTTGTTTCTTTCTTTCTGCTTTTCCTTCTGTCGTTCCCACCCATCATTTTCTGCCTTGCTTGTCCATTCATGGCTGATAGTTGGGTACATGCATTAAGAGCATTTTTGGCTCGAGGGAACTGAGACATGCGTAAGCAGTGTAAGGTAATTTAGACCCATTTTTGTACATGTTTTACTTTTAGTGTCCTCAGTTTTGTTTAAATTTGTATTCAGATATGTTTTTAGATCCCCTGTGCTCTGAAATTGGACGGAGTGGTCAACACTGGGGGCATGTCCTTAGATTATGTGCACGAATGCATTGATCTGTGTGATTAATTTTCCTTTCTGTCCTTTTTTATTTTCCTGTTGAAGTTTTGTATGTTTCGAAGCGGTTATAGCCCTGATATGGCTCTACGCAGTCGGCTGGGTTTTAAATAACAATAACAATTTGACTGATTTATCATTCATCAAAAACAGCTTACATTCCGTGAGCCAAATACGTCTCTATAGAGCAGTTAAACTATAGCTGATTAGTAGCTGTGATAACTGACATAAAGAACAGGAACTGCAGAGAACTGTTTTTCAAACTGCTGTCAAAACTGCTGCAGCAAAGTCACAAAGCGGTAGTTAAGAAATGGCTGATCGTCCATAGCCAGACTGTTGAGAAAGACGTTCTTCTACACATGTCAGTTAACACAGATACAAGACCGCAATTGATGGAAATAGAAAAAAGGAGTTGTGAATCTTCTGCATCAGTCAGTAGCGTTACACCATAGTTTCTATCACCCCCTTCATTCTCCCATTTTGGCGGATAGGAAAATCCGTTATCATTTCATTTTGCGTCTCCACAGAATCTAGAGGGGAAGAAACTCTCAAAAATCCACACAATTCCTACAGAGATGACGACTTGCAAACCCATTGCCCACACGTTTACTGAACATCTGCCGGGTGAAAACTGTGGACTTACAAGACAGAAGCGTAGTTTAAATGGCGTTTTACGGTGTCTTAATTGTCGTATCTAAGTTGTCGGCTTATAAAAATGTGAGGTAAACACACGTTGATACAGGCAATCAGAGGGACAGACATGTGTTAAAAAACTATAACAGCTGTGTGTAACGGCATGCTGATCATTCACATCATTGTCTGTGTTTTTTTAAGAGCAGATTACGTAGGCGTACAGCCACCCGGCACTCTGGAACCGGTATAGTTACGAGGGATAACTGATGTCAAAGAGCTGATACTAGTCAAAGAATTAACATCGTTTTTGTGAAGAAGACTAGGGATGTGGTACATATCAACGTCGTCAAAAACAAACACTAAACTATAAGCCACCATGTTACCGACGCCATTAGGAGAAGATCAATGAAGATAGTCCAATATGGTTTCAGTGTGTTTGAAAGAACAAGCCATTGCGACAGTCCTGCATTTTTCAACCCATACAATGCTAAGAGTCCTACTGGAGATGTACTTGCAGCCACAAGGGATAGATTGGTATGGAGGGCCATGATGGCCAACGCCATGTGGCAAGGCACATGATGATGATAATGACATATGTACACAAATCCAACGTTTGGCTTGAGCAAAAGTAAAATACAAATAAATAAGGCAGAGCAAGTTAAGAACTGTATACATGAAACTGGAATATAATCGGAAAACATACACACACACACACACACACACACACACACACACACACACACACACACACACACACACACACACACAACACAACACACACACATCCACACACACAAACACACACACACACACACACACACACACACACACAACATACGACACATACACACACACACACACACACACACACACACGCATGTCACCACACACACATACAAACACACACATGCACACACACACACACACACACACACGCATACACACACACCACACGCATCACACACACACACACACACACACGTGCGCGCGCACACTGTATCGCTGTTTGTTTTACTGCAAAATGCAACGTTCTTTTTTGTTCTTTTTTTTTTTTTTTACCATAAACATTAAGACAAAAAACTATCTTAAAACGCATTTTAAAAGAGTAATTTCGCATCAAGTTTTGTAACTTGAAATTTCAGAATCGTTCGTTCACCATTCTGTTAATGCGTGTCTTTAAGTTGATGGTGAAGTTTGTTTTGTAGTGTCAATTTTCCTTCACATTACTGATGTTATGTTAAGTTTTAGATCCATTTCTCTATTCACAATCTCTTTGCTTAAGACTTTGTCTCTTCCATTTACAAACTTTCTGTCTCTTACTCTGCGCCCCCCCCCCCCCCCACTTATCCTCCATGCTACACCTACCTCCCCCTCTGTCTAATATCACTCATAGTAAAAAGTCGTTAAGATCAAAGAACGAACACACATGCAGACACACACATACATACACATACTTACACACACACACTTACACATACACGCACCACACACACACACACAACACACACACACACACACACACACGCACGCACTGCACCACCACCACCCAGCACACACACACACAACGCACGCACGCACACACACACACGCACACACACAACGCACACACACACACACACTGTTCCTCTCCCCTCCCATCTGTGATCCATAGTGGCAAAATGTTTTTCTCCGCTGCCCTCAGTACCCCCCCCCCCCCACCCCCCCCCCATCTCCGTCTGAGTCTCAACATCAATTTCAGTTTGTTATTCCGTCTCTCTGTCTGTTTCAGTGGCTTCACAGCACCAACGAAAACACACTTTGGAAACTTTTCGATGACTTTGAAAAAGTTTGCATTTAATCATAAATTAGTACGCTATTTTAAGTGTACTGTACCAAGATAGCAGTTTTGAATGATACACCCCCCCCCCTCTCCCGTTGGGATGGCGAGGGCTCTTTCACTATAAATAGTATCCCCACCTTCTGGAAATCCTGTGCTAGAAATGTCCTCTTTTCTGTCACTTTCTTTGTTTCTTTCTTTCTGCTTTTCCTTCTGTCGTTTCTACCATCATTTTCTGCCTTGCTTGTCCATTCATGGCTGATAGTTGGTACATGCATTAAGAGCATTTTTGGCTCGAGGGAACTGAGACATGCGTAAGCAGTGTAAGGTAATTTAGACCATTTTTGTACATGTTTTACTTTTAGTGTCCTCAGTTTTGTTTAAATTTGTATTCAGATATGTTTTTAGATCCCCGTGCTACTGAAATTGGACGGAGTGGTCAACACTGGGGGCATGTCCTTAGATTATTTTGCACGAATGCATTGATCTGTATGATTAATTTTCCTTTCTGTCCTTTTTTATTTTCCTGTTGAAGTTTTGTATGTTTCGAAGCGGTTATAGCCCTGATATGGCTCTACGCAGTCGGCTGGGTTTTAAACAACAATAACAATTTGACTGATTTATCATTCATAAAAAACAGCTTACATTCCTGAGCCAAATACGTCTCTATAGAGCAGTTAAACTATAGCTGATTAGTAGCTGTGATAACTGACATAAAGAACAGGAACTGCAGAGAACTGTTTTTCAAACTGCTGTCAAAACTGCTGCAGCAAAGTCACAAAGCGGTAGTTAAGAAATGGCTGATCGTCCATAGCCAGACTATTGAGAAAGACGTTCTTCTACACAGTGTCAGTTAACACAGATACAAGACCGCAATTGATGGAAATAGAAAAAAGGAGTTGTGAATCTTCTGCATCAGTCAGTAGCGTTACACCATAGTTTGCATCACCCCTTCATTCTCCCATTTTGGCGGATATGAAAATCCGTTATCATTTCATTTTGCGTCTCCACAGAATCTAGAGGGGAAGAAACTCTCAAAAAATCCACACAATTCCTACAGAGATGACGACTTGCAAACCCATTGCCCACACGTTTACTGAACATCTGCCGGGTGAAAACTGTGGACTTACAAGACAGAAGCGTAGTTTAAATGGCGTTTTACGTGTCTTAATTGTCGTATCTAAGTTGTCGGCTTGTAAAAATGTGAGGTAAACACACGTTGATACAGGCAATCAGAGGACAGACATGTGTTAAAAAACTATAACAGCTGTGTGTAACGGCATGCTGATCATTCACATCATTGTCTGTGTTTTTCTAAGAGCAGATTACGTAGGCGTACAGCCACACAGCACTCTGGAACCGGTATAGTTACGAGGGATAACTGATGTCAAAGAGCTGATACTAGTCAAAGAATTAACATCGTTTTTGTGAAGAAGACTAGGGATGTGGTACATATCAACGTCGTCAAAAACAAACACTAAACTATAAGCCACCATGTTACCGACGCCATTAGGAGAAGATCAATGAAGATAGTCCAATATGGTTTCAGTGTGTTTGAAAGAACAAGCCATTGCGACAGTCCTGCATTTTTCAACCCATACAATGCTAAGAGTCCTACTGGAGATGTACTTGCAGCCACAAGGGATAGATTGGTATGGAGGGCCATGATGGCCAACGCCATGTGGCAAGGCACATGATGATGATAATGACATATGTACACAAATCCAACGTTTGGCTTGAGCAAAAGTAAAATACAAATAAATAAGGCAGAGCAAGTTAAGAGACTGTATACCTGAAACTGGAATATAATCGGAAACAACACACACACACACACACACACACACACACACACACACACACACCACACACAACACACACCACACACACACACACACACACACACATACACACACAAACACACATACACGTACACACACACATGCATACACACGCACATACGCACACACACACACACACAAACACACACGCATGCACACACACATACACACACACACACAACACAACACACACACACACACACACACACACACACACACACACACACACACACACACACACACACACACACACGTGCGCGCGCACACTGTATCGCTGTTTGTTTTACTGCAAAATGCTACGTTCTTTTTTGTTCTTTTTTTCTTTTTTTTACCATAAACATTAAGACAAGAAAACTATCTTAAAACGCATTTTAAAAGAGTAATTTCGCATCAAGTTTTGTAACTTGAAATTTCAGAATCGTTCGTTCACCATTCTGTTAATGCGTTTCTTTAAGTTGATGGTGAAGTTTGTTTTGTAGTGTCAATTTTCCTTCACATTACTGATGTTAGTGTTAAGTTTTAGATCCATTTCTCTATTCACAATCTCTTTGCTTAAGACTTTGTCTCTTCCATTTACAAACTTTCTGTCTCTTACTCTGCGCCCCCCCCCCCCCCACTTACTCCTCCATGCTACACCTACCTCCCCCTCTGTCTAATATCACTCATAGTAAAAAGTCGTTAAGTCAAAGAACGAACACCATGCAGACACACACATACATACACACACACACTTACACACACACACACCACACACACACACACACACACACACACACACACACACACGCACGCACGCACCACACACACACACAGCACACACACACACCGCACAACAACCACACACACTGTTCCTCTCCCCTCCCATCTGTGATCCATAGTGGCAAAATATTTTCTCCGCTGCCCTCAGTACCCCCCCCCCCCCCCCCCCCATCTCCGTCTGAGTCTCAACATCAATTTCAGTTTGTTATTCCGTCTCTCTGTCTGTTTCAGTGGCTTCACAGCACCAACGAAAACACACTTTGTGGAAATTTTCGATGACTTTGAAAAGTTTGCATTTAATCATAAATTAGTACGCTATTTTAAGTGTACTGTACCAAGATAGCAGTTTTGAATGATACCCCCCCCCCCCCTCTCCCGTTGGGATGGCGAGGGCTCTTTCACTATAAATAGTATCCCCACCTTCTGGAAATCCTGTGCTAGAAATGTCCTCTTTTCTGTCACTTTCTTTGTTTCTTTCTTTCTGCTTTTCCTTCTGTCGTTTCTACCCATCATTTTCTGCCTTGCTTTTCCATTCATGGCTGATAGTTGGGTACATGCATTAAGAGCATTTTTGGCTCGAGGGAACTGAGACATGCGTAAGCAGTGTAAGGTAATTTAGACGCATTTTTGTACATGTTTTACTTTTAGTGTCCTCAGTTTTGTTTAAATTTGTATTCAGATATGTTTTTAGATCCCCTGTGCTCTGAAATTGGACGGAGTGGTCAACACTGGGGCATGTCCTTAGATTATGTGCACGAATGCATTGATCTGTGTGATTAATTTTCCTTTCTGTCCTTTTTTATTTTCCTGTTGAAGTTTTGTATGTTTCGAAGCGGTTATAGCCCTGATATGGCTCTACGCAGTCGGCTGGGTTTTAAACAACAATAACAATTTGACTGATTTATCATTCTTTAAAAAAACAGCTTACATTCCATGAGCCAAATACGTCTATATAGAGCAGTTAAACTATAGCTGATTAGTAGCTGTGATAACTGACATAAAGAACAGGAACTGCAGAGAACTGTTTTTCAAACTGCTGTCAAAACTGCTGCAGCAAAGTCACAAAGCGGTAGTTAAGAAATGGCTGATCGTCCATAGCCAGACTATTGAGAAAGACGTTCTTCTACACAGAATCAGTTAACACAGATACAAGACCGCAATTGATGACAAAAGAAAAAAGGAGTTGTGAATCTTCTGCATCGGTCAGTAGCGTTACACCATAGTTTGCATCACCCCCTTCATTCTCCCATTTTGGCGGATATGAAAATCCGTTATCATTTCATTTTGCGTCTCCACAGAATCTAGAGGGGAAGAAACTCTCAAAAAAACACACAATTCCTACAGAGATGACGACTTGCAAACCCATTGCCCACACGTTTACTGAACATCTGCCGGGTGAAAACTGTGGACATACAAGACAGAAGCGTTGTTTAAATGGCGTTTTACGGTGTCTTAATTGTCGTATCTAAGTTGTCAGCTTGTAAAGATGTGAGGTAAACACACGTTGATACAGGCAATCAGAGGGACAGACATGTGTTAAAAAAACTATAACAGCTGTGTGTAACGGCATGCTGATCATTCACATCATTGTCTGTGTTTTTTTAAGAGCAGATTACGTAGGCGTACAGCCACACAGCACTCTGGAACCGGTATAGTTACGAGGGATAACTGATGTCAAAGAGCTGATACTAGTCAAAGAATTAACATCGTTTTTGTGAAGAAGACTAGGGATGTGGTACATATCGACGTCGTCAAAAACAAACACTAAACTATAAGCCACCATGTTACCGACGCCATTAGGAGAAGATCAATGAAGATAGTCCAATATGGTTTCAGTGTGTTTGAGAGAACAAGCCATTGTGGCAGTCCTGCATTTTTCAACCCATACAATGCTAAGAGTCCTACTGTGCTGAAATCCTGCTTTTCAGGTACCAGCTGCAAGCTTTAGAACATCAGTGTCCCCTAATCCCCACTAACATCAGGAAGAGACTTCTTGAGCGTTACATAGAACCGACAATGTTGTACGGTTGTGAGGAGCGGACAGTCAACACGCAAAGCCAGAACAAAATTGAGGCAACTGAAATGTGGTTTCTAAGAAGAATGTTGAGAGTTCCATGGACAGAAAAGAAAACGAACGAGGCAGTCTTGAAGAAGGCAGACACAAGAAAATCATTGATAAAGAAGACTAGGACAAGACAGGCAACATTTACAGGCCATCATATGAGGAAAAGGGAATTAGAGCACCTGGTCACAACAGAAAAGCTGGGGGGTGGGGGGGGAGTGAACTCTAGGTAGACCTAGGGAGAAACTAGTGGACGGACTTGCAGGCTGACTGAGGACAGATAGGGTGGGAAATGTGTTTGCACACATCCACACCTGCGCACATGTACAAGTGGCTTACGCATGGCTGAAACAGAATCCGCCTCATGGATTTTTCTTTTCCTTTCTTTTGGGGGAGGGAGCGGGAGGGGGAGGGAAAACACATAACCATGCTAACAGGTCCTGGGAGGCGAGCAGTACACGCGCGCGTACGCACACACACACACACACACACACGCACGCACTCACGCACGCACACACACACACGCACACAAACGCATACACATATATACACACAAAAACACACACATACACACACACACATACACACACACACACACACATGAGCACACAAATACATACACACACATTCATGCACACAAACACATGTACATACATGTACACGCACACTCACATACACACACATATGCACACACGCACACACAATTGCACACACACATGTACATACACATGCACACACAAACATGCACACACGCAGACACACACACACAAATGAACATACACGCACACACACACAAACACACACACGCATACACACACAAACAGACACACAAACACGCACACACACATGCATGCATGCACACACACACACATACAAACACAAACACACACACACAAACACTCACACACAAACACACACACACACACAAACACAAACACACACTAACACACACACACATACACAAAACAAACACACATACACACACAAAAACACATACACGCACACACACATGCATGCACACACACACACACACACACACATCACACAAACACAAACTCACACACACATACACACACACACAAACACACACACACAAACACACACACACAGAGAAACACGCCATACCATCCATACCATCGAGGACTGTAAGATTGCAATTGAAAAATCAAAAGAAGAGCTGACACCTGAACCTGACTGTGTAGTTTTACATGTGGGGATCACAGATTTAAAAACAAAGGAGCCCACTGAATGTAGCACAACTCTTGACACCTGTGTGAAAACTATCAACACACAATTTCCAAAAGCCAGGGTAGTTTTAAGTCAGGTAGCTCCTGTGAGAAACAAACATCTAAACGCTAAAAGAGAGCTCCTTAATGCCCTAACAAAAGTGCGACTTCTTAAAGCAGCCAGTGTCGACTACGTCAACAATGACAATCTTCAAACTATCAGTCACACTCAAGTCAGCCAGGACGACGTCCATCCAACCACCAGAGGGGCGAGCGTTCTGGCCAGAAACTTAGGGAGGCAAATCCATCAGCTTTTCTGGGAAAAACCGAGGAGGAGATCAAACCGACAACGACATCAACAAAGACCCGGCTTTCAATCTCCGTTTTTCTTCTCTCCTTGGTCATTTTAGATTCAGCCCAGATTCAGTTTCTCTTCGTTCAGTTCTCAGCTATATTGTTTTACTTAATTATTTTCTTGTTAACATACTTCATTTTTATCCTATTTGTACCTTTTGATTTCAAGTTAAATGAAATCTAATTATCTAAACGTACCATATTGTTCTAAAGTTATTCAACCGTTCCTCATGAAGATGTGTGTAGTAAGTGATATCAACATTTTTCAGTGGAACGCACGTTCCATTGTTAAAAACATCTCATATTTGAGTAACTATCTGTCTTCTAAAAACGTCCATGTCATGCTCCTACAATCGCTGAATACCATCAAAACCAAATTACCTAAAATATCCGGTTTTTATTTTCCACCAATATGTGACTCTGTAAATGACGGTGGCCGTATACAAACAGCTATATACATTCGTGAAGGACTGAACTATTGTGAACGATCATCGCCAGTACCTAAATCTACCGCATTTATTTCATCATGTGCAATCATTATAAAATTTTCCTCATCGTTAGTTGTGAATATGGCCTCTGTATACTTACCAAGAGGCCCAGACTCTGTGAACACTGAATGGTTAAAACACTTTCAAGATCAGGACGACAAGTGGATAATTGGAGGTGATTTTAATGCACATGCCCCATTTTGGGAAAAGTATTGTACAAACATAACAAGCAACAGGTTGATTGAAAATATTGTAGATTCCAATTTATATTTACTTAACAACGGACACGTTACCCGGATCCCCGATATACCAACCCACAGACCCACAGCTATCGACCTCACTTTAATCTCACCATCCCTAGCCCCAAACGCCACGTGGCAAACAGAGGATGACTTGTTGGGATCAGATCACATCCCCATACGTCTTACCCTATACCATACTACAGAAATAGACGCCATACCACAAGATAGTTTACCCAAGTTTAATTATAAAAACGCTGACTGGATCAGTTTTAAGGCAATCCTTGAAAAGACAAGAACAGATCTATCTGAAGCAATGAACATAAACGAAACGTACGAAGTTTTCTGTAACTCACTCTTAAGGGCTGCTAACATTTCAATTCCAAAACTTACAGTGTCAAAAATAGGAAAACATCATGGAAATGTCTGGTGGAATGAGGACTGTCAAAAGGCAGTGAACGAAAAGAAAGAAAAATACAAAATTTATTTAGCAAACAGGTCACCTGAAAATCATACAGCGATGAAAAGTGCCAACATTAAGTGTAACAGAATCATAGAGCAAGCCAAAGAACAACACTGGACATCTTTTTGTAAATGTGAAATAAATAACCACAAAGACACGATAAAGATTTGGGAAAAACTAAAATTAATGAAAAACGGGATTAAGTTGCCATCAATTCCAGTAAAGCTAGAAAATAACCCTATTCCTAGCTCATTGGAAAAAGCAGAAGCTTTTGCAGACGTGTTTGCTGAGGCCTGTCGTGTAGAAGGACTCCCTGTCTCTAATAGAATTTATAGGGAACGAGATGAAAAGAAAGATGTATATAAGGATCCTGCCTCTGACAATACTCACTACATAAATGCATCACTCACACTTCAAGAATTAAAAGATGCCATTCAGTCCCTTCCAAGTAAAAAAACGTCAGTTGGACTAGATGCAATTTCCAATGAGATGCTGAAAAATTTACCAGACAATTTTATAATCTTGCTACATGACATATTTCAAAAATGCTGGAATAGTGGGAAAATGCCTAACAACTGGAAAGAAACAATAGTGGTTCCTGTATTAAAACCAGGTAAATGTAATACCGATTTGAAAAACTACAGGCCAATTGCATTAACATCACATGTATGTAAACTAATGGAGAAAATAATCTTAAAGAGACTGATGCACTATTGTGAAAAGAATAAAATAATACCAGTAAATCAGGCAGGATTTCGAAAAGGCAGGTCACCAGTGGAAATCCTAACAAAGCTAACTACTAATATAAAACAACAATTTGCAAGACGTCAATGTGTTTTAGCTACATTTTTTGATATAACGAAAGCATACGATCAAGTGTGGCACTCCCGATTGTTATTCAAATTTAAAAGTATTGGGCTGACAGGTCACATTTTTGGCTATGTTAAGTGTTTCTTAGAAAACAGAGTATTTCAAACGAGGATTGAAAATGTATATTCCACGAAACGAATTCTTCAAATGGGTATCCCTCAGGGATCCGTTATAGCTCCCCTTCTTTTCATGATATTAATGCATGACTTACCCAGTAAAGTATCTAAGCATGTAGTTTTAGCTCAATATGCTGACGATTTATGCATGTGGATGCAGGTAAATATGAAAAAGAAAACTCCTTTGCGCTGTATCAATTATACACGCAAATGCTACCAATTAGAACTTGATAAAATAGCGCGATACATGGTAGAAAATGGGTTACATCTATCCCTGGAAAAAACAAAAATAGTTTTATTTAATAATGGAGCTAACCCAGTAAATATTCCCACTTTCAAACTGGGAGATACTCTTCTTCAGTTTAACGAGTCGATTAAATTCTTAGGAGTTTTCCTTACAGCAAAATTATCTTGGAATCAGCATATTGAATACTTATTAACCAAAGCTCAAAAAAGTTTAAATTTATTAAAAATAGTTCGCAAACAGACATGGGGTCAAGATTCATCAACACTTGTTCATCTTTGTAAATCGCTTGTTAGATCTAAATTAACCTATGCTCAAGAAATCTTCTTCAGTGCACCGAAACACTTACTAAAAAAACTGCAGAGCATAGATTGTAAAGGTTTCAAACTTGCACTGGGTCTTCCAATGCATGCTTCCTGTCTTCGGACATATAATGAAATCAAACTGTTGCCACTTGATGAGCAAAGGAAAGTCGCTTCTACTAAATTTTTGTTAAGAAACACCACCGTAGAAAACATCTCAGAAACAGAAATTAAACTGAGATCAGATACTGACTTTCCAAAACGAGCTAAATCAATATCTTCACAGGTCACACTTGCAACATACACATCTGACGTCATGAAAGGCTCAGGAATTGATCTAGACGTAGATCCTGTATCTATACGACCTTCCTTTTCGCCAGTACCCAGTTGGGAACTCCAAAGAGCACGATTTGACGTACACCACACTAATTTAAAAAAAGGAGACAATATAAACTTACTGGCAAGTCAGGTTAAATGTCATATAGACGACGTATATTCTGATCATTTGAAAATTTACACTGATGGATCAGTAATTGAAAGAAAAGCAGGCTCAGCGTTTTTAATACCTGCTCTCAAAATTGAAAAATCTTTCTACATAGGACTTGATAAATCTATCTTTACAGCTGAACTCTTTGCAATATTAATGGCTTTAAACTTTCTGATAAGTCTTCCTAGGACAATTTTTCAGATACTTCTTTGCGTTGATTCAAAATCAGTACTTCAGGCTCTTGAATTATCAAAATTACAAACAAGATCAGAAATGATTCTGGAAATAAGTCACTTGATTCATAATTTATCTTTAAGAGGCACTGATATTACTTTCTGCTGGATACCTTCTCATAGTTCTTTTAGTTATAATAATAAAGTTGACAGGGCTGCCAAACGGGGAGCTAATAACTCACTAGATTCAAACAATATCCAGCTTTCTCTCTCGTTGCACGAGAATTACACTTTAGTGGACAACTACGTCTGGAAGCAGTTCCAATTAAAACAGAAAAAGTATGATAAATGTCACATGAACTTTGAAGTTAGCAAAATACTTAAGCAGCTTCATGCCAGCAGAACTATACAGTCCCTTATGTACAGATGGAAACTTGATGCATTCAAAACAAAATATACCAATAACATAGTGTGTCTGTGTGGAAAGAAGATAACACATAGTCATATTCTTTCTTGCGTTAGGGTAAAACGACATATTCCAACACTATCTGTGAGTACAGTTTCTGACATATTTGCCTCATCATCATTACTGTATGAATTTTTTGTTAGCCTGTCAAAAAGTCCTATAGCGAATTACCTTTAAAATGTTATTTGACTTGTTCATTGTTGTGGTTAGTCAATTATTAGTTTTACTTTTTATTCATTTCTTCCGGATATTTACCTAATTTTGTTTGTTAGTTTGTTTGTTTAAATCGATAATTATGGTAACATTATTTGTTAGTTTTACCTTCCCTTCTTCAAAACAGTTATTTTCTGGATCATCTTTTCTCAAATTCAAAATTAACAATTTTCAAATATCCTCTTCACTCCTCCTCTATCACTCCCCTCCCCCCCCCCCCCCCTTTTTTTTTTTTTTTTTTTTGTTTTTTTTTGTCTAAAATCACTTTAGTGAATAGACATTAAATCAAAGACCACCACCACACAGAGAAACACACACACACATACACACACAAACACACACAAACACATACACACACAAACACAAACACACACACACATACACACACACACACACACACACAAACACATACACACACAAACACACACACACACACACACACACACACACACACACACACACACACACACACACACACACACACACACACACACACATTTTCCATTTCATTCTCAGTGTGGACTGTCTCCGCTCCATAAACCGCTAAAACACTGGTCACAAGCAATTACTTAATAGTCTGTCTGTCTGTCTGTCTGTATGGGTATCTGTCTGTCTGTCTGTTTGTTTGTTTGTCTGTCCGTCTGTTTGTCTGTTTGTTTGTCTGTCTGCCTGTCTGTCTGCCTGTCTGCTTGTCTGTCTGTCAGTTTGTTTGTCTGTCAGTCTGTTTGCCTTATGTTTGTTGCCTGCCTGCCTGTCTGTCTGTCTGTCTGTCTATCTGTCTTCCTCCCTCCCCCCTCTCTCTCTCTTTCTCTCTCAATGTGTATGTCTGTGCGTGTGTGTGTTGTGTGTGTGTGTGTGTGTGTGTGTGTGTGTGTGTGTGTGTGTGTGTGTGTGTGTGTTTGTGTTTGTTTTAGAGAGAGAAAGAGAGAGAGACAGAGAGTGAGAGAGAGAGAGAGACAGACAGACAGACAGACAGACAGAAACAGAGAGACAGAGAGTGAGAGAGAGAAAGTGAGCGGCCGTTTATTGTTTTATAATCATCATCATTACTATCATCAGTAATAGCGGTAGCAGTCGTCGCAGTAGCAGTCGTAGTAGTATCATTATCATTATCGTCATCAGTAGCAGCAGCAAGAGCAGTAGCAGTAGCAGAAGTAATAATTTCAGTATAAGTATTAGTAGAGACAGTGTTAATAATAGTAATAGTAGTGGTAGTAGTAATGGTGGTGGTGGTGGTGGTGGTGGTGGTGGTAGTAGTAGTAGTAGTAATAGTAGCAGTAGTAGTAGTAGTAGTAGCAGTAGTAGTAGAAGTGTCATTATCATCATCATCTTCTTCTTCTTCTTCATCGATATCCCCCGTGGGGATGCCAAGAGCTCTTTCAGTATA
Source organism: Monoplex corrugatus (assembly GCA_030674185.1). Lineage (NCBI taxonomy): Eukaryota > Metazoa > Mollusca > Gastropoda > Littorinimorpha > Ranellidae > Monoplex > Monoplex corrugatus. The sequence goes on along the minus strand of JAPXFY010000030.1, from coordinate 19,413,598 downwards.
AATAGTATCCCCACCTTGTGGAACTTCTCTGCTGCAAATTTCCTCTTTTCTGTCACTCTCTTTGTTTCTGCCTCGTTCCTTTGTTTTCTATCATTTCTGCCTATCATTTTCTGCCTTGCTGGTCCATTCACCTGTATGTGTTCGATAAAGTCTTACGTACTTTTTGTTAGGATTGATAATTGGGTACATGTGTTCAGTGCATTGTGGCTCTTGGGAAATGAGACACGCGGAAGCAATTTCAGGTAATTTAGACCCGTTTTTATATAAATTTTGGTGTCCTTAGATATGCTTAAATTTGTATTCAGGTGTGTTTTTTTAAATCCCCTGTGCGATAAATTGGATGGAGTGGTCATCGCCTGGGGTATGTCCTTGGAGTATATACGCAAATGCATTGATATGAGTATTTGATTTTCTTTCCCCTTTTTTTTTCCTGTATTGTGTAAGTTTTGAAACGTTTGTAATCCTGATGTGACTCTGCGCGGTCGGCCGGGCTTTGGACGGAAGTAACAACAATGTTGAAGTATTGTGTCTGTTTTGAGACGGTGGTAACCCTGATATGGCTGTACGCAGTCGGCTGGGCTTTAAGCAACGATAGCAATAACAATCATCATCATCATCATCTACCTTCCCCCGCCGGGGGATATTTTTTCTTTTTTCAGCGGATTGGTTGCTAGTGCCGTGCACTCAAGATCTGATATCTTGAGTTCAATCCCAGCCCGCAACATTTAAAAAAAATGGCGCGTTTGCTGCCCATCTTAATGTTTCCATCATTCTGATGGTGGTGTCAGAACAAGGTTAAGGCAGCCGAGATGTGGTTTCTAAGAAGAATGTTGAGAGTTCCATGGACAGCAAAGAAAACAAACAAGACAGTCTTGATGGAGGCAGACACAAGTAGATCAATCATAAGGAAGATTAGGAAAAGACAGGCAACATTTATAGGCCATTTTATGAGGAGGGGGGAATTAGAGCACCTGGTCACGACGGGAAAGCTGTAAGGGAAGAGAGCACCAGGTAGACCCAGGGAGAAGATATTTGACGGACTTGCAGAGTGGCTGAGGACAAAGAGGGTGGAAGCGATGCTTGAGGCAACAAGAGATAGAGACAGATGGAAGTCCATGATCGCCAACGCCATGCGGCAAGGCACCTGATGATGATGATGATGATGATGATGATGATGATGATGATGATGATGATGATGATGATGGTGTCAGCTTAGTGTTTGATAAGTCCCTTCTCCCCTTTCCCCGTTTCAAGACCTTGCCAGCTCATAGGGTTTTAGCGCAGGCTCAGAATGTCTGTCTGATAATTGCTGGCAGATTTGGGCGGAGCTCATATGGAGTTGTCCGAACGCGGCGAATCCTTCTTGAACAAACGCCAAACACCATCATCATCATCATCATCGTCGTCGTCGTCGTCGTTATCAATTTCTAGTGTAGATGTACTTGCAGACACGTGCAGACATTTGCTGGAGGCAATATCAGCGTAAAAGAAATGAATCGACTCCAGTGATGACTTCGGAGGCCTAATGAAAAACGGCCTGTCAACCATCGCGATGTTTTACTATCCAGGTTCCCTGGGGTAGCTTCAGTCCAATAGATACCTTCATCTAGCAAGAACAGTTGTTTACACAAAGACCAAAAACGTGAAAATGAAAAACACTTTAGAACCATGGGGGGGGGGGGGGGGGTCAAAAGCCCAATAAAATAAACAAATACACGCGCAGAGGTGGTTGTCTTCATAAAAAGAAAGATGATGCTTCAGTAATTTAATTCCAGAGAAAATAGAAAACATGACTACCAGCCAGCCATTACTAAAATGACTTCTGATAGTATGTTGATATAGTGCATTCTACTTTATTATATTATGTTCCTTTTTTTTTTTTTTCTTTAACTTTTTTTTCATTCAAAACAAGTGTGACTGCCTGCGTTGAAGCAAACAGGGACCAGAAAAAAAAACCACGAAAAAAGAATAAGAACGCCATTTAATACAAAAAGACAAGCCAGGCGCAAATTTTCGGTCGACTGGCCTTTGTCAAGCGTAAGATCACAAACAAAGACCAGCTACAAAAATTAGGAGAAAAGGATTGAAACTTCCATGCTGCTTCGTCCAGTGTGAGATCACAAACAAACAAACACCAGCTACAAAAATTAGGAGAAAAGGATTGAAACTTCCCTGCTGCTTCGTCCAGTGTGAGATCACAAACAAACAAACACCAGCTACAAAAATTAGGAGAAAAGGATTGAAACTTCCATGCTGCACTGTCCTGTGTGAGAAAAGGAATAAGCAGGACGGAGCAGCAGGGAAGTTACAGTCTTTTTCTCCTAATTTTTGTATCTGGTGTTTGTTTGTTTGTTTGTGATCTTACGCTTGACAAAGACCAGTTGGCCGAAAATGTGCGCCTGTCTTGTCCGGTTGTATTCAATACTAGTTCTTATTCTTTTTTCGTGATTTTTCTGGTTCCTTTTTTTTAATTCATTTTTTTGTTGTTGTTTGTTGTTTTTTTTTGTTTCACAACAAACGAACATCTAACATACAATGTGGCAACGAAGAATGACAACAACAACAACAATTTTTTTACACATATGAAAAAACAGTGTTGACACATGG
>JAPXFY010000030.1:19398491-19400991 GCA_030674185.1 Monoplex corrugatus | reverse complement strand
AGAACAGTAGCATTAAGCACATTGGTACTATTGCACAACTAGTCCAAGACAGCCAAGAAGAGACAACAAATACAACAGACCAAGAAGGAACGACAGACAATGAACAACGTACAGACAGGATTACAGACAACACTTTCTAACAAAATATCAGCATTAAATACCACTGGACCTATTGCAACTATCCAGCAGAAGAGAACAACAGAGAGACAGACAGACAGACAATGAGAAAGAGAGAGAGACAACAAGAGACAACGACAGCGTAAAAATGAAGAGAGACAAAGAAGACGAAAGACAGACAGACAACAGAAATCAGAACGACTATCACTAAGAATAGTGCATAGTCACAGAGACAACCACAAGCGCTAGTCAAAGAAGAGCGACAGACAGACAACAGACAAACAAAACGAGCTAACAGAAAGACACAGACAGACAGACATCAAAACAACGCTTTCTATAAGAATAGTACAAAGCCAGACAGACACGAGCCAGAAAGGAGAAAAGCAGTCAGTAGCAAGACAGACAGAAGACAACACGACAGGCACACAATGACAGAAAGACAGACAGGAGACAGAAAAAACGACGAGGCATTAGAAAGAGATGAGTAGTCACACAAGGACAGCAAAAGATATCAGGAGAGAGAGGGACACAGAGACAGAGAGAGAGAAGAGAGACAGACAGACAGACCAGAGAGGGAGAGACAGACAGAGAGAGAGAGAGAGAAGAGAGAAGAAGAGAGAGAGGATCAGAACAACTTTATTACTCAAGAATAGTAGTATTAAGTCCAATTGGACCATGTGACAGCAGAGTCCAGAACAGAAGAGGAGAAGAAGGAGTGAGGGAGACAGACAGACAGACAGAGAGACGGAGAGAAAGAGAGAGAGGAAAAAGGAGAGGGACAGGGAGAGAGAGATATAGGAAGAGGAGGGCACAGAGAAAGAGAAGACAGACAGAGAGGGAGAGACAGACAGAAGGGAAGACAGACAGAGAGAGAGAGAGACTAAGAGAGAGAAGATAGAGAGAGATTTCACGAACACGCTTATTACTCAAGAATAGTAGCATAAGTCCACAGTGGACCGTATGTGACAGCGAGTCAAGAGAGAGGGAGAGAGGAAGGACGACGAAGACAGACAGACAGACAGAGTGAACGGAAGTACAACAGACAGAGAGGAAAGAGAGAAGAGAGAGAGACAGAAGACAGAGGAAGAGAGAGGATACGAGACAGCAGACAGGAAGACAGACAGACAGGAAGACAGACAAGAGCGGAGAGAGACGAAAGATGAGAGAAAGAGAGATGAACAGAGAGAGACAATAACGTATATTATTCCAGTGACAAGAAATGAGAGTCAGGGGAGGCAATCCTTGCGTATGTCAAGACCTACTTCCCTTTGCTCAGACAGAGGGACACGAGTGAAATGGAGGTCAGTCTCAACAACATCAGCACACTTAGCAATAGATACCAGCAGCAACAGAAACAACAACAACAATAACAATAGTGACAACGTCAACAACAGCAACAACAACAACAAAATAACTACACTACTATGTCATAACTAATGAACGTAGCAGCAGTATGAACAACAATAACAATGACAATAACAATGACAACAACGTCAACAACACCACCAACAACGAAACAACAAATACATTACTATGCCATAGCTAAGGAACGTAGCAGTAATATGAACAACTACAACAATAACAATGACAACAACGTCAACAACAACAGCAAAATAACAACTACACTATTATGTCATAACTAATGAACGCAGCAGTGATATGAACAACAACAACAACGACAGCGCTATCACTAATGAAAATGCATCAGTATCAACAACAACAACAACGACAGCGCTATCACTAATGAAAATGCATCAGTATCAACAACAACAACAACAACGACAGCGCTATCACTAATGAAAGTGCATCAGTATCAACAACAACAACAACAACGACAGCGCTATCACTAATGAAAGTGCATCAGTATCAACAACAACAACAACAACAACAGCGCTATCACTAATGAAAATGCATCAGTATCAACAACAACAACAACAACAACAGCGCTATCACTAATGAAAGTGCATCAGTATCAACAACAACAACAACGACAGCGCTATCACTACTGAAAACGCATCAGTATCAACAACAACAACAACAACAACAACGACAGCGCTATCACTAATGAAAATGCATCAGTATCAACAACAACAACAACAACAACGACAGCGCTATCACTAATGAAAATGCATCAGTATCAACAACAACAACAACAACAACAATGACAGCGCTATCACTGATGAAAATGCATTAGTATCAACAACAACAACAACAACAACAATGACAGCGCTATCACTGATGAAAATGCATTAGTATCAACAACAACAACAACAACGACAGCGCTATCACTGATGAAAATGCATTAGTATCAACAACAACAACAATAACGACAGCGCTATCACTGATGAAAATGCATTAGTATCAACAACAACAACAACAACAA
>JAPXFY010000030.1:19365991-19368491 GCA_030674185.1 Monoplex corrugatus | reverse complement strand
TGATGATGATGATGATGATGATGATGATGATGATGATGATGATGATGCCCAACTCTGGATAGAAACAGGTTATCATCATCATCACATCATCATCGAAAAAATGACGACGATGATAATTGTGATGATGATGATTATAAGAACAATTAGTACGGTGATGATAAGGACGACGATGAGGATGACGACGTGGTGATGATGATGCTGATGTTTTGGAAGATGATAATGGCAATGGCAATGATGATGATGATGATGATGATGAGATGATGATGATATGATGATGATGATGATGATGATGATGATGAATGCCCAACTCTGGATAGAAACAGGTTAATCATCATCATCACCATCATCATAGAAAAAATGACGACGATGATATTGTGATGATGATGATTATAAGAACAATTAGTACGGTGATGATAAGGACGACGATGAGGATGACGACGCGATGATGATGATGTTGATGTTTTGATTAATGGGAAGATGATGATGGCGATGATAATGACGACGACGACGACGATGACGACGATGATGATGTTGATGATGATAATGATGATGATGATGATGATGATGACAACGATGACGATGATGGCATGTGACTGGGACGAATGGAAAGACTCTTTAAAGACCGCTCCATGGCACTCTTGTGTGCACTGATACCGGTATTACAATACACCATTTTTCTCATATCAGTTGCTTACAGCGTAGTAGACCTAAAACAAAAAATATCTAGTTGTACATTATAATTATGCAGACTTTCTACGCACTAGCGTTCCTCAGCTACAAAAGTAAACTAGCACAATAATCCTCCTCCTCTTTCTATAGGCAAAGTGTGCGCTGATCATAATAATAACGATGCCTTAGCAGCTAAAACATCGGCTCAAGACATGCGTCGACGGTTTCGCTTCCTCTACAAACGCTGACAGAATGAACAACGCCTCCTCCTCGTCTGCGCGCGCCGACGCGATCACTTCTCCATCTCCGCCGACAAAAGAACGCTGCAAGAACGCTAACTCTTGTCTTCTTGGGGCACTCTTTCTGCAGGCCCTATATAATTGCCGGTATTTTAGCTCCGACTTCAGTGTTAGCGGGAAATAAACACCAGAAAAGACAGTTCTTTCTCTTTGCTTAGTTATACATTTATTTCCATCAGTTTACTGTCGAGTTTAATCGGATTATCAGAAAAGTTAATGAGTTTGCAAACGATTCGTTTCTAAGAAGAATATTCAGTAACAGTCTATAGTTTCTTAAAAACATTTTATCATCAGCTTGTTTCCTGAAAGCAAAAAACAGGACTACTTTTCAGCGACTGCTTCTTATCTTAGTTTATTTTTGTGCCGAACCACAACACGAAGCCAACACGTCTATTTGTTGTTTTCGAAGAGACCGACTCTATTTGGACAACAGCCTGAGTATAAATAGATGCTGTAACTGTGGTTAATCGGGAAAGATTCCAGAACTCTGCGAAAATCAAGGACATCAAGAGATCCGTTAGTCTTGTGCCAACGACGTCAACGATATCACAGTCCTACCTCATGATGATGGACATGAACGTCTGCTCAAAAGCGGTAAGACGTGTTACTGTTTCCATTTCTTTGCTGTGTTCATTCTGGTTAATTGAAAAGGAAGAGATGCAGTCTGTTGCGATGCCATACAATTCGACACGACACGGTATGATGCTAAATGATACAATCAGATGAAATGTAGTGCGATTCAGCATAATATGATATGAGATGGTATGAGATGGTATGAGATGGTTAGATGCATGATATATGAATGTATGATGATATGATATGATGATATGATATGATATGATATGATATGAGTGATATGATATGATATGATATGATATGATATGATATGATATGATATGATATGATATGATATGTATGATGTTGATATGATTGATATGATGTGATATGATGTGATAATGATATATGATGATATGATATATGATTATGATATGATATGATTATGATTATGATATGACATGATATGATATGATATGATATGATTATGATTATGATATGTTTATGATATGATATGATATGATATGATATGATATGATATGATATGATATTGATATGATATGATATGAATGATATGATATGATATGATATGATATGATATTATAATGATATGATATGAATGATATGATATGATATGATATGATATGAATGATATGATATGATATGATATGATATGATATGATATGATATGATATATGATATGATATGATATGATATGATATGATATGATATGATATGATATGATATGATATGATATGATATGATATATAAAGCAATACAGTGTGATGCAATACACTCTGATGATACAATGAAATCCAGAATAAAACAGTACAATGCTGCATGGTATTCATATGATTTTATACAATACAATATGATACAATACAAACTGATACGATACAGTATGATACAATACAATTACAATGCAATATGAGTGAACAGAAAACGACATTATACAATATAATGCAATATTGTACAAT
>JAPXFY010000030.1:19355991-19360991 GCA_030674185.1 Monoplex corrugatus | reverse complement strand
CTTTCTTTGGATTCTTCTTACTTTTTCTTTCTTCTTTGGATTCTTCTTTTCTTTCTTGGATTCTTCTTTTCTTTGGATTTCTTTTTCTTCTTATTTACTCATCATCATCATTTCTATCTTCTTTGATTTATCATTTTTATTATCTCATATCATCACAGCATCTCTTATGTTGTTATCATTATATTTATCATCAGCAGCAGCTTAGAGAAGCGATAGATCGAGAGTGAGGGAGGGAGATGAGGAGGAGGAGGAGCGGAAATTATTATTGTTATTATCGTAGCTATTTTTCTTATAGTCAGAATCATTCTTCTTATTCCTCTTCTTCTGCTTCTTCTTCTTTTATTGTTGTTGTTGTTGTTGTTGTTGTTGTTGTTGTTGTTGTTGTTGTTGTTTGTTGTTGTTGTTGTATCATTTATTATCATTTTTATTATTATTGTTGTTGTTGTCATTATTATTATTATTATTATATTATCATTATTATTATTATTATTATTTTATATTATCATTATTATTATTATCATTGTTATTATTATTATCATTATTATTATTATTATTGTGATGGTATTAACATTATTATTGTTGTTGCTATTTTCATCATCATCAATATCATCATCGTCGTCGTCGTCATCAAGGATCCTGACATCGCTGGGACTTGGTCGTTAATGATATGAATGGGTCTTATACAGCGATGTTATCCACACGCATTAGGACTCATTGCACATCACACATAATCAGACTTCAGTGGAGCACAGAGAACTCAGGCTGTTCGGGGAGCAGACTACATTCCGCCATATTTGTTGCACAGTCTGCATCTCTATCCAAAACAAGTGTGTCTGCCCGCGTTCAAACAAACAGGAATAATAAAAATAACAATGATAATAATATAATAATAATAATATAATAATAATAATAATAATAATAATAATAATAATAATAATAATAATAATAATAGTAATAATAATAATAATAATAATAATAAAGTACATTTTTGGACGCTTGTTCCCTTGGAGAGCTCCAAGCGCCATTACAATTTCTTAAGAAGGCAAGAATATTTACACACTCATCCACAAAACTGCTCATCCGCACGCAAGTATATATACACTTATCACCATAAAAGTATACATATAGTATAGATTAAAATGCTTCGGCACTTAAAACCTACGGCTTCCGTTTCACCTGGTGTTAACTTATACATCAGTCAGATGGAGTTTGAACAGGTGGGTCTTAAGCCCAGCCTTAAAGGCTGACAATGTGGGGACCTTTCTAAGTGACTGGGGGAGTATGTTATAAATTGCCAGAAAAAAACACACGAAACAAGAATAAAAAAGCGTATTTAATACAAGACATGGCAAGACAAGACAAGACAAGATATCATCAAGACTTTGTTGAATTACACACCCTTAAAGATCCCGGAAGTCATGTCAGTGGCTTACTTATGAAAAAGAGTCTTGTTGATGATGATGGTTCTGGTGACGACGACGACGACGACGATGATGATGATGATGATAATGTCTTCTCTTGTATTAAATCATCATCATCATGTGTCCTGCCGCTTAGCGTTGGCGTTCATGGGCCTCCATATGTATCTATCCCTTGTTGCCACAAGCACTTCTTCCACACTCTCTGTCCTCAGCCACCCTGTAAGTCCGTCCAATATTTTCTCCCTGGGTCTACCTGGTCTTCTTTTTCCCTCCAGCTTTCGTGTTGTGACCAGGTGCTCTAATTACCCTTTCCTCATAAAATGGCCCTTAGACGTTGCCTGCCTTTTCCTGATCTTCCTTATCAAAGGTCTTATTGTGCTGTCTCCATCAAGACTGTCTCGTTTTTCTTTTTTTTTTTTTGCTGTCCATGGAACTCTCAACATTCTTCTTAGAAACCACATCTCGGCTGCCTCAATCTTGTTCTGGCTTTGCGTGTTGACTGCCCACACCTCACAACCGTATGACTTTATCGGTTCCATATAACATTCTTCTCGATGTTGTTGACCTATGCCTTCTGCAGATCTGAAGAAGGGATATATCTTCATACAAGGACCGATGGAAAGCTCTTCAACATTGCCAGGCTTCGTTCCAAAACTAAGGTGGAAAAGAACACCATCAGAGAAGCTCTCTTTGCAGATGATGCTGCGCTGGCTTCCCACAGTGAACAAGATCTCCAAAGGCTCGTTGATCGCTTCGCCCACGCTTGCAGAGAGTTTGGTCTCACAATCAGCTTGAAGAAAACTGAGATCTTAGGCCAAGGCTGTGAAGAACCACCATCTCTACACATTGGAGACTACAACCTCAATACTGTCCACAAATTTCAGTACTTGGGGTCCACCATAAGTGACAACCTCTCTCTGGACGCTGAAATCAGCGCCAGAATTGCAAAGGCCTTATCTGTTATGGCTAAACTGAACAAGCGGGTCTGGTCCAACAACAGTCTCACTGCGAACACCAAAATGCAGGTGTACAGAGCATGTGTGTTGAGCACACTTCTCTACTCAAGTGAAGCCTGGACCACATACGCCAGCCAAGAAAAGAGGCTCAACATTTTCCATCTCCGCTGCTTGCGACGCATCCTCGGCATCCAATGGCAAGACAAAGTGACCAACACAGAGGTCCTCCGTCGTGCGGGCCTATAGACCATCTTTGCCCTTCTAAGCCAACGCCGACTACGCTGGCTTGGCCATGTGCGTCGAATGGAGGATGGACGCATACCTAAAGACGTTCTCTACGGCGAACTGGCAAACCGGAAGCGAACTCCAGGACGCCCACAGCTACGCTTTGTAGACGCATGCAAAAGGGACCTAAGAAGCTCAGGGATTGACCCAGGCTCTTGGGAGACTCTGGCGGAAGACAGGGCAGCGTGTCGGACAGCCGTTCAGCAAGACGTGAATGTGGAGAGGAGGAGAACAGAAAGCGCAGATGAGAAAAGGGCTCTTCGCAAGCAACGTTCCAGAAACCAGACAACAACGACTCAATTTGTATGTGGCGGATGTGACAGAGATTGCCACTCAAGAATCGGCCTGCACAGCCACAGCAGAAAGTGCACGTCATGACCACAACGCCTCCTGGTGCAGACTATCATCTCCTGAGATGTAAAGAGGCCGACGATAACATTCAAGGACTCTCTTCCTGATGTTAATTGATAGGCATTTGTTGTTAAGAATGCTTTTCGTCTTCTTGAATGTTGTTTTGGCTTGGCCGATTCTGCTGGCTATTTCTGATGTGCATCTACCGTCTGGTGAGATGACCGTTCCCAGATATTTAAACTTATCAACCTTTCTCAAAGTTGTGCCGTTTGCGTTGTATTAAATACGTCGTCTTATTCTTTTTGTGTTTTGTCTGGTTCCAGTCTACATCTTTGCTAAAACGTGTATGCTGAGTGTTTTCATTAATTTTCATAAGTAAGCCACTGACATGAATTCCCGGGTCTTTAACGTGTGTATTTATTTCAAATCCTGCATGCGTATCCATGGGAACGGTCATCTCACCAGACGGTAGATGCACATCAGAAATAGCCAGCAGAATCGGCTAATCCAAAACAGCGTTCAAGGAGATGAAAAACCATTCTTACCAACAAACGCCTATCAATAATCATCAGGAAGAGAGTTCTTGAATGTTATATAGAACCCATACTGTTATACGATTGTGAGGCGTGGACAGTTAACACGCAAAGTCAGAACAAAATTTAGGCAACTGAAATGTGGTTTCTAAGAAGAATTTCCTCTTTTCTGCCACTTCCTTTGTTTGTTTCTTCCTACTTTGCTTTCTGTCATTCTTCCTATCACTTTCTGCCTTGCTGGTCCACTCGCCTGTATGTGTTCGATAAAGTCTTACGCACTTTTTCATAGGATTGATAATTGGGTACATGTATTAAGTGCATTTTTGGCTCTAGTGAAGTGAGATATGCAGAAGCAGTTTCAGGTTATTTATGCCCGTTTTTATGTGTTTTTGTGTCCTTAAGTACACATAAATTTATATTCACGTGTGTGTGTTTTTTTAAAATCCCCTGTGCGATAAATTGGACGGAGTGGTCAACGCCACGGGCATGTCCTCAGATTATGTGCGCGAATGCGTTAATGCGTGTACTTAATTTTCTTTTCTTTTTCCTGTTGAAGTTTTGTGTATGTTTTGAAACGGTTATAGCCCTGATATGGCTGTACGCAGTCGGCTGGGCTTTAAACAACAACAGTAACCACAATCAGCTAAGTAAAGTCTTGTTCTCTTCTGTTCTAACAGTGCAATGGGCAGCTCTAATGCTGATGCTGATGCCACACGTCGCCGTCGGTTGCCAATGTCCATCTTGCCACTACACGGACGCCGCCCAAAACTGCCAATGCTGCGTCTACCGTCAACTAGGCAAGCGCAGTGACACGGCCTTGAACCTCGACCTCTCAGTGCCTCCAATCCTCTCCCTCCCGCGCTACCCAACCGCCAACAGCGCGCAGTCACCCAGTCAGTTCGGCAACCCTCGAAGTCCCAGCAGCTTGGCGTCCCGCGATTGGTCGTCGGGAAAGATGCTCCGCCGTCCAGAGGCCAGCTACTCTGACGTCAGCTATGACGTCAGAAGCCGTGACACCACGAGGGCGGGAGTGAGGAGGAATGACGGGTTCTCGTCTTCTCTCAGTGAGGGGATGGAGGAGACGCTTTCTCGTGTGGTGAATGACATCAAACTAGCCTCAGCCCTGGAGGTGGCGGACGTCCCCCAGCAGGATCGGCCTTATGAGTACAGGAATTAGTTCTGGACAATAACACCATATAACAGACACCAAAGACAACTGTTTTATCGGTACCAGACACACAAGTACAACAATTAATTGTAAAATAGAATAACTGAATCAGTACCAAAAAAAAAAAAAACCTTGATAGAAAAGAAATGAAGCAATGAAAATAAATGTCGTAACTGAATTACTACAAGAAGAGAATTTGCTAGAAAAGAAAAGAAGTGAATCAATAAGAAATGAATTTCGGGGGAAAAAAAGGACCAAAAAAAAAACACCGCGACATAAACAATCC
>JAPXFY010000030.1:19248491-19348491 GCA_030674185.1 Monoplex corrugatus | reverse complement strand
ACGGAGCACGTATGGAAATGCCCGAGTGTAATGAAATCCTCTAGGAGTGCCGTGAAATAATTTTGACCAAATTCCAAAGTTACATAAAAGAGATAGAGAAAAAGGAAAAGAAAAAAGTTGAAACACAAATCATTCCGCCATTGAAGGAAACCGTGAGCATTATGGGAATGGTGATTACGAGAGAATCTGATTACGGCATGCCGCCTTGCACAGAAATGGGTCTTGACATGATTGGGGTCATGTAGAGGTCAGATTGTTTCAAGGTTTTCTTGCCAGCGACTGTTTCAAGTCTGGTCCTAGACATGGACAAAGAGATCGGCAACTGGCTCTCTCGCAACAATGTTGTCGTCGCCTCGTTATGTCTAGTTTCAGTTTCAGTTTCAGTTTCAGTTTCTCAAGACGACGTCTCCACGCTCGGAACGAATTCCACATGCACTAAGGTCACAAGTGCCATGTGTATTCATGATCTTGGCACAACCTTTAAGCCTGCACATAAACCCATGAACTGGCCAGGTCCTGAGACCCTACCTAGCCTAGGTTTTACTAGTCTGTTGTATCAGCCTGTCATTGGAATAATCTAGTATTGTTATCAGCCTATCATTGGCATAATCTGGTGTTGTATCAGCCTATTGTTAGAATAATCTGGTATTGTATCAGCCTCATCATCATCATCAGGTGCCCTGCTGCATGACGTTGGCGATCATGAACTTCCATCTGTCTCTATCTCTTGTTGCCCCTAGCATCTCTCCCACCCCCCTCGTCCCCAGCCACTCTGCAAATCCGTCCAGCATTTTCTCCCTGGGTCTACCCGGTGCTCTCTTTCCCTCCAGCTTTCCCATTTTGACCGGGCGCTCCAAATCCCCCTTCCTCATAAAATGGCCTATAAATGTTGCCTGTCTTTTCCTAATCTTCCTTATGAGTGATCTACTTGTGTCTGCCTCCATCAAGGCTGTCTCGTTTGTTTTCTTTGCAGTCCATGAAACTCTCAACATTCTTCTTAGAAACCACATCTCGGCTGCCTCAATCTTGTTCTGGCTTTGTTTGTTGACTGTCCACGCCTTACATCCGTACAACAGTATTGGTTCTATATAACATTCAAGAACTCTCTTCCTGATGTTAATTGATAGGCATTTGTTGGTAAGAATGCCTGTCATCTTCCCGAATGTTGTTTTGGCTTGGCCGATTCTGCCGGCTATTTCTGATGTGCATCTGCCGTCTGATGAAATGATCGTTCCCAGGTATTTGAATTTATCAACCTGTGTCAAGGTTGTGCCATTTGCTGTTATTTTGCATGAGGGGATTTCATGGTTTTTACTGATCACCATGACTTCAGTCTTCCTACTGTTTAGTTCCAGCCCCTTACCTTTGCTTTCTATTTCTAGTATATTCACAAGGTTTTGTAGGTCCCTTTCATTTTCTGCAATTAGCACGGTGTCATCTGCGTATCGAATGTTGTTTATCATTTTCCCTCCAACCTTTAACCCAGGGTCTTCTTCTAGGTTTCTCATGATGTTTTCGCTGTAAAGTGAAAACAGACCTGGTGACAGATCAGCCTATCATTGGCATAATCCGGTTACATGTAAATGACATGTGTATCTGTAAGTCTTACCTTAAAAAAAAAGGAACACTCACAACACAACTAGCTGCCTGTGTAAAATTTTACAGTCCTCCTAAATGAAATTTATGACACTGGAAAAATCTAAAAAGATATGTCAAAATCAATTTTCATTGCACTTCCAAAGAAAACAGGTGCTATAGGATGCGAACTGCATCGCCCAATCAGCTTGATGAGTCATGTAACAAAAATCCTATTAAGAATAATCATGATGAGGACAAGGAATAGAATCAAAACAGAAATAGCAGAAGAACGGTGTGGATTTTTCGAGGGAAAAGGAACTATTAATGCCATATACATCCTAAGAACTATCATAGAGAGGTCTATCGAGATGAATAAGGATTTATATTTATGCTTTGTTGATTATACCAAGGCTTTTGGTCGGGTAAGGCATGAAGAATTGACCAACCAACTAGAAAGACTCAATATTGATGGAAAAGATCTACAAGTAATCAGAAATATGTATTGGGAACAAACAGCTGCAATGAGAATAGAAAACGATATAAGCTCTTTCCAAAATATGAAAAGAGGAGTCAGACTAGGTTGTGTTTTGTCACCAGATCTGTTTTCACTTTACAACGAAAACATCATGAGAAACCTAAAAGAATACCCTGGATTAAAGGTTGGAGGAAAAATAATAAACAACATTCGATACGCAGATGACACAGTGCTAACTGCAGAAAATGAAAGGGACCTACAAAACCTTGTGAATATAATAGAAATAGAAAGCAAAGGTAAGGGGCTGGAGCTAAACAGCAAGAAGACTGAAGTCATGGTAATCAGTAGAAAACATGAAATCCCCTCATGCAAAATTACAGTAAACGGCACATGTGAACAACCTTGAGACAGGTTGATAAGTTTAAATATCTGGAAACGATCATTCACCAGATGGCAGATGCACATCAGAAATAGCCAGAAGAATCGGCCAAGCCAAAATAACATTCAAGAATATGAAAAGTATTCTTACCAACAAATGCTTATCAGTTAACATCAGGAAGAGAGTTCTTGAATGTTAGATAGGACCGATAATGTTATACGGTTGTGAGGCGTGGACAGTCAACAAGCAAAGCCAGAACAAGATTGAGGCAGCCTAGATGTGGTTTCTAAGAAGAATGTTGAGAGTTCCATGGACAGCAAAGAAAACAAATGAGATAGTCTTGATGGAGGCAGACACAAGAAAGTCATTGATAAGGAAGATTAGGAAAAGACAGGCAACATTTATAGGCCATTTTATGAGGAAAGAGGAATTGGAGCACCTGGTCATAACAGGAACGCTGGAGGGAAAGAGAGCACCAGGTTGTCCCAGGGAAATGATATTGGAAGGACTGGCAGAGTGGCTGAAGACGGAGAGAGTGGGAGATGTGCTTGCGGCAACAAGGGATAGATGGATATAGAGGGCCATGATCGCCAACGCCATGTGGCAAAGCACTTGATGATGATGATGATATATATGGTCGACTATTGTGGTCGATAAAGTCTAGCCTAGCACCTTATTTGTGTACCCTCATGTGGGACCTCAGGCCAAAGTCTGTTGCACACAGGCGGCCTCAGCGAGGGTGTTGGCGCTAGGTGCCATGCGCATATTTTTATGTAAGTTACTGTTGTTTGCTGTAGTCAGGTCGGATAGATGTATCCGCTACTGGTAACCTGGAACGCAGTACTACCTGTCACAGGATCGAATTGCTGGCGACTAAACCAGCAACCCCACCAGTCCTCTCAGGAGGATGGTGAGGAGGGTGGCTAGAAACCCTGGTGGAAATAAATTAGATCCGTCAAAGGGCGCCAGCTCTGGAGAGCTACCCGCGGCCATCTAGCTAAGGGAGTAAACCCTGACAGTAAATCCGGTGTGGAGCCCCTAAGGCGGTTGGATGGCAAACTTTGTCACTTTCCGGCAGCTCCTGCGGCCGCGTTGGCACCAAAACGTAACAGCCCTGCTGTTCCTTTGGATCTGTCAGCGAGGTGGAGAGGGGGGACAAGTTGCATGGGCAACAGCCTGTCTTCCATATTACACTGCCCAGGCTTACATCCGTCCATTCATCCACAAACACTCTGCACCTACGACCTGGAGAGGACACTCCAGCCTCGCTACTAACACTAGTGTCGGCACAACACGGAAAGCAACAGATACCGGTGATAAGTCATTGCTCAACTGGCGTAGAGCTGACGCCAGGGATTGCCTTTGACGGTGGGAGAGACCTTCGTGTCTTACTGGACAGCTACCGCCCACCTAAGCTGGGCAGCCCCCAGCCAGTTAGGTGCTGTCCCGCCACAACCTGCCTTCTTCATTGGGTGCATGAAGATTAGGAGAAAATCTGACAAGCAGGTCGTTAATTACCGCACCAAACAAAAAGAAAAATTCAAATTCAAGAAACGGATCAGGAAAAGGATCAGCAGTGAAACTGGGCTGTTGGAATGTCCGAACAATGATGCCTGGGCTCTCCCAAGATCTGCAAGACATCAGCGACGCCAGAAAAACCGCCGTCATAAACAGCGAACTAAAGAGGCTCAATGTGGACATTGCCACTCTGCAGGAAACACGGCTGGCTGACTCAGGAACACTAAAGGAAAGGGACTACACCTTCTTCTGGCAAGGAAAGAGTTCTGATGCCCCAAGAGAGCACGAAGTAGGCTTTGCAGTAAGGAACAGCCTGCTGAACATGATTGAACCAGGCAGCGGCTCTTGACTCTCCGCCTCAACACCACCGAAGGCTATGTCACTCTCATCAGCGTTTATGCCCCAACTCTGTCCGCCTCTCCAGACACCAAGGATGAGTTCTACGAAAATCTTGCATCAACCATAAGGAACATCCCCAGGACAGAACAGCTTGTTCTCCTGGGCGACTTCAACGCCAGAGTGGGTGCAGACAATGACTCATGGCCCTTCTGCCTCGGTTCCTTTGGAGTGGGGAAAATGAATGAGAATGGACAGCGACTGCTTGAGTTTTGCGCCTGCCATGAACTGTGCATCGCCAACTCCTTCTTCAAGACGAAGCCTCAGCACAAAGTCTCCTGGAGGCATCCCCGCTCAAAACATTGGCACCAACTGGATTTGATCCTAGTAAGACGTGCCGCTATCAAAAACGTTCTCCACACTCGCTCTTATCACAGCGCAGACTGCGACACAGACCACTCTCTGGTATGTTGCAAGATCAGGCTACAACCAAAGAAGTTCCACTGCTCAAAGAAACAAAGAAACCCTCGCATTGACGTCAGCAAGATGTCTCAGCCAGATCTTGTAGAACAGTTCGCAGAGGCCTTTCAGAGAGAATACGATGCATTGCAGCCCAGAGACTCTGCCACTGAGAGATGGGAAACGCTACGAGACACCATGCATCGCATTGCTATGGCCACCTTTGGGAAGAAAACTGTGAAGTCCCACGACTGGTTTGAGGCCAAATCATCAGAGATGACTCCCACTTTTGAGGCCAAGCGTGCCAAGTATAAGCGGTCACCCAGTGAGAAGAACCTGCAAATCCTCAGGGCTGCCAGAAGTAAGGTTCAGCTTAACGCCAGGCGCTGTGCAAACGAGTACTGGACAGAGCTCAGCGAAGAGATACAGAGTGCTGCTGAAAGAGGCAACATCCGAGGAATGTATGATGGCATCAAGAAGGCACTGGGACCAACACAGAGCAAGATCGCCCCCCTCAAATCTTCCACTGGGGAAGTAGTCAGAAATCCTAGCCAACAGATGGAAAGATGGGCGGAACACTACTCCGACCTCTACTCCACACAGAACATGGTGTCCCCCTTAGCCCTCGATGCCATCAAATGCATGCCGGTAATGGAAGAACTTGACGCAGAGCCAACTGTGGACGAACTCAGCAAGGCCATTGATAGCCTGGCATCAGGGAAGGCACCTGGCAACGACGGAATTCCCCCAGACCTCATCAAGCACTGCAAGACTTCTCTTCTGCACCCTTTGCACACAGTTCTGTGTCAGTGTTGGAATGAGGGAGCTGTACCACAGGACATGAGGGACGTCAAGATCGTCACCCTGTACAAAAACAAGGGCGAAAGGAGCGACTGCAACAACTACAGAGGTATCTCGCTCCTCAGCATTGTTGGCAAAGTCTATGCTCGGGTCCTCCTAATCCGCCTGCAGAAACTGGCTGAACGCATCTACCCGGAATCACAGTGTGGTTTTCGAGCAGAGAGATCCACGGTAGACATGGTCTTCTCCCTTCGCCAAATCCAGGAGAAGTGCAGAGAGCAGCGGATGCTCCTGTATGTGGCATTCATTGACCTCACCAAGGCCTTTGACCTAGTCAGCAGAGATGGCCTTTTCAGGGCTCTCCGAAAAATCGGCTGCTTCCCCAAACTGCACAGCTTAATTGAGTCCCACTCAAACATGAAAGGGATGGTGCAGTTCAACGGAAACCTCTCCAAGCCCTTCGACGTACGCAGCGGTGTGAAACAAGGCTGCGTCCTGGCCCCAGCCCTCTTTGGAATCTTCTTCGCTCTCCTCCTGAGGCATGCGTTCAGCACAGCACAAGAAGGGATCCACCTGCGGACCAGATCAGATGGCAGGCTCTTCAATCTCGCCCGCCTCAGAGCAAGGACAAAGGTCCGTGAAGCCCTCATCAGAGACATGCTATTTGCCGATGATGCCGCAGTTGTGACCCATACTCAGCGGGACTTGCAGTCACTAATGGACCGCTTCTCCCAGGCCTGCAAAGATTTTGGTCTGACCATCAGTCTTAAGAAGACAAACGTCCTGGGCCAAGACACGCCATCTCCACCAGCCATCACCATTGATGACTACGAGCTTGAAGCCATCCATCAATTCACATATCTTGGGTCCACCATCACCGATAACCTCTCCCTTGACACAGAGGTCGACAAGAGGATCGGGAAGGCAGCCACAACACTAGCCCGCCTCACACAAAGGGTGTGGACAAATCCCAAGCTGACCACAAAGACAAAGATGGCTGTATACAACGCCTGTGTCCTCAGCACCTTGCTGTATGGCAGCGAGGCGTGGACCACGCATGCTCATCAGGAGAAAAGGCTCAATACCTTCCACCTGAGAAGCCTACGGCGCATACTTGGCATTTCCTGGCAAGACAAGCTGACCAACACCGAAGTCCTAACCTGCGCTGGCCTCCCAACCATGCATACCATGCTGTGACGGCGTCGGCTGCGCTGGTTGGGCCACGTTCGCCGCATGGAAGATGGTCGCATCCCAAAAGACATCCTTTATGGTGAGCTTGCCACAGGGCAGAGAAACATTGGCCGCCCACAGCTGAGATACAAAGACGTTTGCAAGCGTGACATGAAGGCGCTTGAGATCAACACTGAGTCCTGGGAGGACCTCGCAGACGACCGCAAGAGCTGGAGAACTACTCTCAAGAAACAGCTGCGGATTGGTGAGGACAAACTGTCAGCTGCTGCAGCAGAAAAGCGAGTTCGCAGAAAAGGGATGACAGCCAACAGACCAGTATCAGCATACACATGCGACCGCTGCAACAGAGACTGCCTCTCTCGCATTGGTCTGTACAATCACAGGCGACGCTGCTTGGACCAAGCAGACAGCCCATCTAGACATTAGAACGGATGTACTTTGTCCATGGTCAGTCATGACCGAAGGAGGCCAACTACTAGTTGTTTGCGCAGAGCAACTCTCTCCACGTGCCTCCATAAGTCCAGGGCAAACCAAGGTAAGACAGTTGTTCTTGTAGGAGACATAGATGGCTGAACAGTGGATGGCAACTCGCAACATATGGCCCAAACCACAAGCAGTGCTTTGTGGCAATTCCCTTTATGCAGTATGCGGCAGGGGGATTTTCTATCTGGGTTTACGCCCATAGCCTTTCCCCACCACAAGGCAGCGGAGACAGGCGCTGGTCGTACAGCCTACTGTCATACTGTAGCAGAACAGGAATAGTCAATGTGACACATATATTTATATTTTTCAGCCATAGAAAGTCTGTTGTTGGACATAGGTCTTCCCCAGCTGCTTCCATTCACTTCGTTCCAGCGTTTTTCCTCTCCAGTTCTTGTCAAATCCGTCTAGGTCGTCTCTCCATCTAGTTTTCTGTCTCCCTCTATTGCGAGTGCCGTCTCTTGGTATCCAGAACGTGGTTGTTGTTGTCCAACTATTGTCCATTCTCTGGGTGAGATTTTCCAGGAGGTCTCACACTTTTGTTCTTTCTCTGATCCACTGAGCCGTTTTAAGATCTTTCCAGGTGATACCAAGCATGATTCTTTCATGTGCTTGCTGCATGGCTCGATAATTAAGCCTGCACATAAACCCACAAGCTGGCTAGGTTCCAGATGTTCAATGAAGGTGGGAGAGAGAAGACACCTGTAGAACCAGAAACTGAACCTGAAACCTGTCACTTCTTAGGCAGACACTCTAACCAGTTGACCATCATTCCGCTTCTCAACCTTCGAGCCACTGCAAAGCTTCGGTAACATGGAATAAGGGACGCAACTCTTCCTAAGATAAGTCATATGCACTTATGGATTAGTTTTCTCCCTTTGACACTCTAGCCGTTAAATGAACGCCTTTTGTGTTTGTGCGCGCGCGAGCTTGTGTGCGTGCGTATGTGTGTGTACCTTTGTGCATGTATTCTGTCTGTATGTGTGCGTGCATGCGTGTGTATAAATGTGTTAGGACGTAAGTAAACTATACAAATCAATAAAGTCTTTGAATTCGAAGATTAAACTGGACTTACTGGCTACCTGGCTAAACTTGTCTCTCAGTGAAAAAGGCTACATACTGCATAGCTTTCATCGGCGATCCGGCCGACTTTTTCAGCGCAACTGCGAGGTTGAGAACAGGTTTCAGTGCGCACCGCCGTGAGCGAACTCACGACAGTGCGACTGAATAAGTGAGGAGTACACCAATGGCAGGTTTGTCGGCCCCGGTCACGGTTGAGGGTGGGGTTCCTTGCGGCGATGTAGACTGCCTCCTTTACTCCCCTCTGGAACCATCTTGCTTCTTTTTGTCGAGAACTTGCACACTGTCCTTTTCAAAGCGGTGTTGGATGTGGGTCAGATGTTCCCCCACTGGAAAGGACTCACGTTTGTGTTCTTTTAATCTTTTGTACAAGTTGCGCTCAGTTTCGCCAATATAACTTTGGTCACAGTCCTGGCAGTCTATCTCGTATATCACCCCTGATTTGTCCAGTTTGTCTGTTTTGTCTTTGGGGTGGACTAACTCGCTTCTGATGGTGTTGGTGGGCTTGGCATGGACACTGACTCCCAACTTCCTGATCTTCCTGCTGAGAGACTCAGTGACGCCGCTGACGTGTGGCATGGAGACGTGCCCTCTTGAAGGGGTTTGCCGTTCAGTGGAGGGGTGGGGTATGGTTTTCTTGCCCCCCGGAATGTCCCAGGCCCACTTCTGGTATCCCAACACGCTGAATACTTTCTTGATGTACTGCACCTCTTCTTCTCTAGCGGTGTCGATAGAGCAGATGGTCTTCGCTTGGTGGGTGAGGGTGCGGATTACTCCAAGCATGTGTTCCAGTGGCTGGTGACTGTCGAATTGAGTACTGGTCCGTGTGGGTCAGCTTTCTATAAACGGAGAAGGCAAGGCCTGTCTCCATCCGGGTGATGCGGGTATCTAACATCGCGAATCTGCCGTTCTCTTCTACCTCATAGGTGAGCTTGATGGCAGGATGTTGGTTTTTGAGATGGTTCATGAAGTCTTCGACCACCGATCTTTTCAGTACAGTCATAGTGTCGTCCATGTAGCGGCTCCAGTAGCGTGGAGGAGTGTGGAACGATGCCAAAGCTTTCTCCTCGAAGTTTTCCATAAAGAGGTTGGCGACAATGGGACTCACAGGGGACCCCATGGCTGCACCCTCGGTCTGTTGGTAGAACTGTCCTTGAAAGGTGAAGTAGGTGGTGTTGAGGCAGCAGGATAGCAGTTCACAGATGTGTTCCACTGGCAGGTTGATGCATTGCCGAAGGCTGTTGTCGACCTGTAACCTCCCTCTTATGATGTCAATGCTGTCCTTCACAGGGACATTGGTGAACAGGGCTGTGACGTCATAGGACACCAGAATCTCATCAGGTTGTGGTACAAACTTCGACAGCTTCTTCACCAGGTCTGCACTGTTGGCAGTGGAATGTTCTGGCTTTCCTACCAAAGGCGAGAGGATGTCTGCAACGAAGCGGGCCGTCTCATACATCAGGGATCCTCTAGAGGCGACAATGGGATGAAGGGGTACATCTTTCTTGTGCACTTTAGGCTGTCTGTAGAACTTAGGCACATCAGTAGCTGAGGGGTACAATCTGTGGTACTGTTCTGAGGGGAGTTCTCCTGACTTCTGTAGACCTTGCAGTAGTTTGGTCAGACGGGCAGTATACTTGCTGGTGGGATCTTTGCTCAGCTGTTGGTAGGTCTTTTTGCCATCTAGTAGATTGTAAGCCTTCTCATAGTACCGCCCCTTGGGTAAGATGACTGTGGCACGGCCTTTGTCGGCTGGGAGAATCATGATGGAATCCTTCTTCTTCAATCCCTGTAGTGCAAGTCTTTCATCCCTAGAAATGTTGGATTTGGGAGGTTTGCTCTGTTTGAGGATGTTCACACACTCTGATCGTAAGTGTGTGGCCTCTTCTGTTTGAGGACCAATCCATCGACACGCAGTTTCAATGCTGGTAATGTACTCCGTGATGGGAAGTTTGTCTGGAGTGACCGCGAAATTAAGCCCCTTTCTCAACACTGACAATTCTGCTTCAGTCAAACTTTGATCCGACAGACTGACCACCCACCTGTTTTTGATTTCTTGCGTTTCTTGATCACTGACGGGAGTAATGGGCACGCAATCGTCATGTTTTGGCTTAGCCTGCAACTTGGCAAACTTTTTCCTGTGGCGTATGCGCACTTTGTCCCATTCATGCCTGACAGTGCAGTCGGACCAGGCAACCGTCTCCGCCATGATAGTATCCGGTACACGAGCACTGAGTTCATCCTTCAAAATGGCGATCCTGTTGTTGATGATAACCAAACGACTGTTGATTTGTTTAATCCATCCGTTCATGAGCGCACGTTGAGCACGATGGATGATGTCGTTAGCTGCCTGGCCTTTCATACTAGTTTTGATCTTAAGACTTGTAGGGCACACATTTTGATGTTTACAATGCAGCGTGAAATGAAGATGGTTCCTGAACCTGGCTAGCGATCGATGTTCCTCTTTCAGTTCTCTAAAAATTTTGATGACTTACATAGAAAGGCGACGTTTCTGTTATTGTACTTAAAGCCCAACCGACTGCGTAGAGCCATATCAGGGCTATAACTGTTTCAAAATGTACACAATACTTCAACAGTAAAAAAAAAAAAAGGAAAAGAAAATTAAGTACACATATCAATGCATTCGCACACATAACCTAGGGAGATGCCCCTGGCGTTGACTACTTTGTCCAAGTTGTATCACACAGGGGATTTAAAAAAACACACCTGAAACAAATTGAAACATAACTAAGAACGCTAAAACATACACAAAACAGGCCTAAATTACCTAGAATTGCTTCCGCTTATCTCATTTCCCAAGAGCCAAAAATGCTCTCGATACATGTACCCAATTATCAATCCTAAGAGAAAATACGCAAGATGTTATTGAACATATGCGGGTGAATGGGCCAACAGGGCAGAAAATGATAGGAAGAAATAACAGAAAGCAAAAGAAGAAGGCAGAAACAAAACGAGTAACAGAAAAGAGGAAATTTCTGGCACAGAATTTCCAGAAGGTGGGGATACTATTCATTACTGAAAGAGCCCCCAGCATCCCTACGGGGGTGACGCAACGTTAAATTTGAATCATTTAAATTCTATGGAAAGGAGGGAGGAGTCACGTGAGTATTAGCGCGCGCGAACAGGAATCGTCAATGTTCAGAGCCGCAATCAGTCACATAGGGGGGGGGGGACAATTTTGCCCATTGGACTTATAGCTGCTATGAACACGCAGAGCCATAGAGAAGTAGGGTACGTAACTCATCCTTCCTTCCCGTGGGTTCTAAATAATTCAAATTAAACATCACCATGGAAAGCTTGAGGGAAAGAGAACACCAGGTAGACCCAGGGAGGGAATGTTGGACGGACTTGCAGGGTGGCTGATGACGGAGAGGGTGGGAGATGTACTTGCAGTGACAGGGGATAGATTGGTGTGGAGGGCCATGATCGCCAACGCCATGTGGCAGGGCACAGGATGATGATGATGATAAAACGTCACTTTTCTTTGTAAGCCTAGTTTCATTTTCGATTTATTTCTCGCCTCTCATCAGTCGTACGGAATCACGTGAGATTTCAGAGCATCTAATTACTGTGCAGCATTCCACAAATAATAAAACAGATGACATTTGTATTTTTTTCTGTATTAAATGCAACACAAATTATCTAGAGAATGTCTTGGAAAAACGGCCATCCACATTACAGTGAACAAAAAGCCACTGCATGCTGTTTAACAAACAGAATGATACTGTAGGCAAGGCACTCCAGATTGTAATATATCTTGATATAATATGGAGGAACAATGGACAAAGTTGAAAAATTCAACAAATGAAGCTTGTGAAGGTATCCCTAGAATATATAGAAAAGCAAAAACAGAACTGGATGGCAAAAGAAATTCCAACCTTGATGGAGGAACAGAGGAAGACAAAGAAAACGAGGAGATATACAGGAAGATTAACAAAGAAATCAGGAATAAGTGCAATGAAGCTAAAGAAGCCTGGCTGAAAACAAAATGCAAAGAAACAGAAGACCGACACAAAACGGATCCTCATGGTATGTACAGAAGAATTGAAGAAATTGTCCATAGGAAGAATGCATGCACATCAACTGATTGCTTGAAATCGAAAGATGGTACACTTATCATGGAAAAAGACAATGTATTAGATAGATGGGGAGAGTACATTAAAGACCTTTTTGAGGATGACAGAAACGAAGAACACATTATAAAAAACAACGTTGAAGGACCACCCATAATGAAAGATGAAGTTAGAACAACACTGAAAAAGATGAAACCAGGAAAAGCCCCAGGACCACACAATATTACTACAGAGATAATTGAAGCCCTGGAGCAATTTAGTATTCAAAAAAAAAACAGACCTCCTAAATGGGATTTAATCACTGGAAATATCCCCAAAGATACGTCAAAATCACTTTTTATTGCACTTCCAAAGAAGACAGGTGCTATAGAATGCGAACTCTGTCGCACAATCAGCTCGATGAGCCATGTAACAAAGATCCTATTAAGAATAATCATGATGAGGACAAGGAATAGAATCAAAACAGAAATAGCAGAAGAACGGTGTGGATTTGTCTAAGGGAAAGGAACTATTAATGCCATATACATCCTAAGAACTATCATAGAGAGGTCTATCGAGATGAATAAGGATTTACATTTATGCTTTGTTGATTATACCAAAGCTTTCGATCGGGTAAGGCATGAAGAATTGATCAACCTACTAGAAAGACAACATTGACGGAAAAGATCTACGAATAATCAGAAATATGTATTGGGAACAAACAGCTGCAATGAGAATAGAAAATGATGTAAGCTCTTTCCAAAATATAAAAAAGAGGAGTCAGTCAAGGTTGTGTTTTGTCACCAGATCTGTTTTCACTTTACAGTGATAACATCATGAGAAACCTGGAGGAATACCCCGGATTAAAGGTTGGAGGGAAAATGATAAACAACATTCGATATACAGATGACACCGTGCTATTTAGAGAAAATGAAAGGGACCTACAAAACCCGGTGAATATAATAGAAGAAAAAATAAAGGGTTGGAGCTAAACACCAAGAAGACGGAAGTCATGGTAATCAGTAAAAAACATGAAATCCCCTCATGCAAAATTACAGCAAACGGCACAACCTTGAGACGGGTTGATAAATTTAAAAATCTGTGAACGATCATTTCATCAGATAGCAGATGCACATCACAAATAGCCGGCAGAATCGGCCAAGCCAAAACAGCATTCAAGAAGATGAAAAGCATTCTTACCAACAAATGTCTATCTATTAACAGCAGGAAGAGAGTTCTTGAATGTTACATAGAACCGATAATGTTGTACGGTTGTGAGGCGTGGACAGTCAACAAGCAAAGCCAGAACAAAATTGAGGCAGCCAAGATGTGGTTTCTAAGAAGAATGTTGAGAGTTCCATGGACAGCAAAGACAACAAATGAGACAGTCTTGATGGAGGTAGACACAAGAAGATCATTGATAAGGAAGATTAGGAAAAGACAGGCAATATTTATAGGCCATTTTATGAGGAAAGAGGAATTGGAGCACCTGGTCACAAGAGGAAAGCTGGAGAGAAAGAGAGCACCAGGTAGCCACAGGGAAAAATATTGGATGGACTTGCAGAGTGGCTGAGGACAGAGAGGGTGGAAGATGTACTAGCTGCAACAAGGGATGAATGCATATGGAGGGCCATGATAACCAACGCCATGTGTCAAGGCACTTGATGATGATGATGATGATGATGATGATGATGATGATGATGATGATGATGATGATGATGATGATGATGATGATGATGATGATATGGAGCCACTCTACAGTGTAGCTATTCATTTTCATGCAAATCAGCATGAGATTCTAGCCACTTTAACAGCTCTGTGTCTCGGGATTTTCTTCGTTTTTCTACCAGTGTGTTAAAGGTGTATACAAAGGGATTCAGAGCAGAGTTTAAAGGCAATACGAAGACAGCTAAGGCAACATTTATCTCTGCAGGCATGGGAATGCCAGCCATTGCCAGAAATCCACACAGTCCAATGGGAAACCAGCACATGAAATCTGTTACAGCCACAGTGATCAATCGTCGAGCTATGGTCATGTCTTGTGATGCTCTGGTCGTGTTAGTTTTCAGTGCATTCTTCTGTACTGACCAGTAGATAAAAGCTTGGCCAGCTGAAATCAGCACAAACACAATGAAATTAAAGACGATCAAAACACCAAAGGAATAAATCCATCCTCTAACAAATTTGTGTGTGACTGGGAGTGGAATACAGATACCTGTCTGACTGTAGAACTCCCAGTGTGACGTCACTGGAAGTAAAGGAAACAAGGCAACAACCCAACCAAGCAACCAGGTCAACAGACCAGCCACTGCTGCTGATGTTCTTTCAAATCGCAAGGTGCTGAATGGAAAGTGAAGGACAATGAAACGATCCAGTGTAATAAGCC
This sequence comes from Monoplex corrugatus, assembly GCA_030674185.1. Lineage (NCBI taxonomy): Eukaryota > Metazoa > Mollusca > Gastropoda > Littorinimorpha > Ranellidae > Monoplex > Monoplex corrugatus. The sequence continues at coordinate 19,333,735 of JAPXFY010000030.1, read as the reverse complement.
AGATGGTCAGAGCTGATACTTCACTGGACAGCAGAGACAGAAAACCAGCCACCTTACAGGCCACACTGCTTTTCCATGTGTCATCATAATAAAGATATTTACCACGGAACAGTTCATCAGCCACACCAATAATAGCAATGTAGACACCCATCAGAAAGTCAGCAATGGTCAGGTTGGTGACAAACACATTGAAGCCACTTGAAGAAGTCTTTTTCTGTGCACACAAACGTACAACAAAACAGAAGACGTTACCAGTTACTGACAGACAACTTATCAGCCAGAGAAACCCTCGGTACATTACTGATTGAAGTAAATCTTCACATGATGAAATTTCGTCTTTAGGGGAACAGCAAAACGTATCATCAAAATTATGAGGTAGTATTTTACTGCAGCACAATTTAGAATTCAGCGTTGATATAACCTGGAGATTGACAAGATCTTTGAATATGTCAGGTGGAAATGTTTTCACAGGACTACCTTCCATGTACAGTGCTGTTAACGTTGGTGTAAACTGAAAACCGTCAGTACTGACAGTATTGACAGTAGTAAACGTTAAATTCAGTTTCTGCAAGTTCAAATACTTGGACAAGACTTTGGTGTCAAACACTGTCAGTGTGGTGTATGACAGATCTATTGTTGTGAGTGCACTTTGCAGACTATCAGACAAAGGATCAGAATACAGTGAGGTGATGGGATTGTTGGACAGGGACAGACTCTTTAGTTCTTTTAAACCAACAAAATAAGCCATGTTGACATGTTGTAGTTTGTTGCCAGTGAGATCAAGAAACTGTAAGTTGGGCAATTTTATGTTGGACAGGACAGTCAAAGAACAGTGGGCAAGAATCAAACGAATAAGATAGGTATGATTACTCATATCAGACAGGTTCATTCCTGTACCTGTGACATCCAAGTAACGGAGCTGTGGGAAGAGGTGAGCAGAAAAATGCAGATGACACATAAAGATGTGACCTTGACACAGACAGCCCACAGGACAGGTCACATCACACGACAATTCGTCATCATACAGTGGGCAGTGAGGCCAGCCATCACACAGGTGGTCACTATGTAGACATATTATGGAAGTTCTGCATCGAAAGAACCCTGGACACTTCAATTCCTTACATCCGTCTTCGTCTTCATGGTCCAAACAGTCGTACATTCCATTGCATCGTGTGTAGACAGGCAGACAGTCATTGAACTTACCAGGACAACGATAGTGGCTGTCAGGACAGGACTCATTGGACTTTATTGGGATTGAAATGAAAATGTTGATACCATCAAAATCGATGAGAACAGGAGACGGGAAAATGGGTGCCAGTCAGTTTCTTTATATCTGTAGCCATCGCAGTTCAGCTCATCTGATTTGTCCTGACAGTAGACAACGTGGTCACAGACAACATCATAAGACACACACTGACCGTTAGTACAGGTAAACATGTTGACACAAGGAGGATGTTTACAGAAAGACTCATCACTCTTATCCTGACAGTCTTGTTGAAAGTCACATATGAGGGTGTATGGCAGCGTGGTGACGTCATCATCACAGGTAAATAAAGGGACAGAAGTGACGTGATCAACTGTCGAATCAAACTCACCACGTGTGTGTGACAAATGATCAGAAAAAGTACAAGAAAACATGTGACCTTGACCACACAGGTCATACTGGTGTGAACCACACAGTAGAAATGTGTGTGTCACGTGACCATCGGGACACGTCATCAGAGATTGGTGTGTGTGGACAGGAAAAGGGTTCTTTGTCAACGTTATTGCTTGCACGGGATGGGAGGTCTGATTTGAACTAAATTCATACATTACATGTGTCCTAGGTATGATGAATTCACAGTCAGATGCTTCAAAGTGGTCTGTAAGCCTGTAGATACAAACTGGTACCTTTTCCCTGTTATAAACCCGTTCATCTCGATACCGAACAGAATGGTAAAGAACGGTCCTGTCTCCACTGATGACGTTCTTTCTGTACATGTTGGGAAAGGATGGGTCACCTATGGTCACGGCAACCCAAACTACGTTAGGGATATACAAATATGGATAGGATAAACTGTCAACCATTCCAGGCCAGTTTTTTCTACATTTGGGCATGTCAGTCACGCCGCCCAAAGATTTGCCATAGCTAATCAACAATTCACGCATATCATCTTCATTATCATCTGGATATGGAGCATAGACAAATTTGTAGCAACGGTTACATAACGCCAGCAAACCTTGACAGTCAGGACTGCTGAACGTACAGTATTCTGTTTCATCCTGTCCATCTTCACACTCTGTCTTCAGGTTACATTTCAAGTGATGCTGAAAGCTGGAATAGTGATCAACAGAACAGTTGAACGAACGACTGGGTAGCTTTTGAGGTGTTTCACTTTCAGGGTGAAAGGAAAAGAACAGTCTGAAACACGGTACGTCCAGGCAGTTGGAATTGTCGTATCGGAATCTGAGTGTTGGGATATGGAACACACAGTCATACATCCTCTCTTCAAAACTTGACCACACCAGGTTGCCATCTTCAAACCAAACATTTACATCTTCATAGTACTTCACCATTTTTCTCAGACTGATCATGATGGCATGTCCAGCTGGGGCAGAGATACATGAGGACGTGACAAAAGTCTGACCATAATACTTTGTACCATAATTCACTTTGGGTGTAATGTGTCCTGATAACGATGATGTCTTCAGCAACAGCAGGTTTTGAGGCAAAGAATCGTTTTCTGAAAATATACACACACACCCCAACAGACTCAACAACCAACAAACCATCAAAGCCAACCAACCAACTGTTGCAAGCAACCCACCCACCAATCAAAAACTAAACTAGAGAGTGAGACCAGTTGCCGTGGTGTAGTGGTTAATGCAACAGACTACCGACTGGAAGGTTGTCAGTTTGAATCCCTAGAGGTCCCTTCAAAAATCATTGTGGGATTTTTCGGCTCTAACTGGCTCCTACCCAGAGTTGGGCTTGCTATGGGCTCATTGGGAAGACTGGGACCACACAGTCGAGTCTCCTCCACTCCACATAGGCGTCATTTAGGGTGTTGCTCAAATCTTCTGACCAGCACCAAAGGTGTCTGAATCTCTCAGGCCTCGTTGATGCCAGGACATATGATAGTAAGCATATAGTACAGCCTGATCACGCAGTCTCAATTCTAGATGGAACTCCATAGCATCATGATTATCATTTACATAATCACCATCGCATTGTAAAAAAAAACTTGTGCCAGCTTTTGTGGCCATTAAGGTGGTGTAGAAAATTACATTTTTTTAAAAGGGAGCACAAAGGTAACCTCCCTGAGTACGGTGATCCTAAAAAACAACAACAACTTGAACTAGAGAGTGAAAAAGTGATAGAGACAGAGAGAGAAAGAGAGAGGGAGATAGTATACTGTGAACGTTTGTTTCATTCAAAACCATATGGTTTTATTCTTCTACAGCACATTTTAACTTCTAGTGATATAACGACCAACAGAGAGATTGGGTGTACAATTTCCTGTGCTGTGTGGCTTCAGAACTGTTAATGAGCTGTAGTATTTCCTGTGCTTGTGTGGCTTCAGAACTGTTAATGAGCTGTAGTATTTCCTGTGCTGTGTGGCTTCAGAACTGTTAATGAGCTGTAGTATTTCCTGTGCTGTTGGGGCTTAGAGTGTTATGAGTTAGTTTTCTGTCGTGGCTTAGAGTGTTAATGAGCTGTAGTATTTCCTGTGCTGTGTGGCTTCAGGAGTGTTAATGAGTTGTAGTATTTCCTGTGCTGTGTGGCTTCAGAACTGTTAATGAGTTGTAGTATTTCCTGTACTGTGTGACTTCAGGACTGTTAATGAGCTGTAGAATTTCCTGTGCTGTGTGGCTTCTGCATTGTTAATGAGTGGTACTATTTTCTGTGCCGTGTGCGTTGAGCAGTTCTTGCGAATTGTCAGAAATGGGAATGGCAAATTGTTAAAAAGACTGAAAAGTGGGCTGGGGTCCAGGGTCCACCTAGGCCCCTGTTGGGGTGCAGGGGCAAGGCCCCTATTGGGGGGTATGTGGGGTGAAGCACCCCAGAAGGAGAAGATTTTTTAAGGGCAAAATTGTGGTCTCTTCTTGCATATGAGAATAGTGTTTAACCAAATATGTATGAAAAGGAATAGTTTATACAAGTCTCAATTATCAACTGTGTAATCATAGTCATCTCTCAACTCATACCCACAGTCTGATGTGTAGTCTTGTTCTTTATAACCCAGTCAGCCACGTAGCCTGTATATCAGGGTTCTCTGGTTGTATAAACACATTTCATCCACTGTGGTCTAATATACATGTGGAAGATATTTCCTAATGTTTCATTTCATTTTTAGAGCAATGGACAAAACGGTAACTAGCAGAACTTTGTCAGAACTGAAAGACAGCCAAGGAAGAAAACGAAGTCACTACAGTTGTGCAAACTTACACAGCTCCGAGTGTCTGTAATATCTAAAGCTTAAAACGTCACATGACAATGGTTTAAAAAACTTTAATTCTCTCACAAAAATAACAATACAAATTGTAGCGGCTTGCATTAATCCTGCAGTTAATTCACACAAATGTTTCATCCAAGAAGAGTTTTGATGCCGTGTTAGCCCTGATATGGCTCTAGTAGTCGGCTGGGCTATAAGCAACATGAACTTGAACTCGAACATCCAAGAAGAGCTGAAACACACCAGACAGAGCCAAACACACAGCCTACTCTTGTCCTGAAGACAGACTCATGTAGAGCTTCACATGTAGAAACACAACAGACAGACTATACTCTTGTCCTGAAGAAAAACTCATGTAGAAGTTGACATGTAGAAACACAACAGACGGAGTCAAACACACAGCCTACTCTTGTCATGAAGAAAGATTTGCATGGAGGTTAACACGTAGAAGTTGACATGTAGAAACACAACAGACGGAGTCAAACACACAGCCTACTGTTGTCATGAAGAAAGATTTGCATGGAGGTTAACACGTAGAAGTTGACATGTAGAAACACAACAGACGGAGTCAAACACACAGCCTACTGTTGTCATGAAGACAGACTTGCATGGAGGTTAACATGTAGAAGACAACTCTTGTCATGAAGACAGACTTGCATGGAGGTTAACACGTAGAAGACAACTCTTGTCATGAAGACAGACTTGCATGGAGGTTAACACGTAGAAGACAACTCTTGTCATGAAGACAGACTTGCATGGAGGTTAACACGTAGAAGACAACTCTTGTCATGAAGACAGACTTGCATGGAGGTTAACACGTAGAAGACAACTCTTAAGCTGTACGAAAAATGGACTCAGGTAAGCATCAAGTCATTTTACAATTTTATGAATGGACCGTTTTTCTCTAACAGCAAATGACGTGATTTTAACACTTGTAACAGTCTCTCTTCCCGTTCTTGCTGTCGAGACTGTGATACAACAGTCCATACGTACAGCAGTGGGTTGAGTGCACAGTTGAGTGGTGGCAGAAACACAACCATGCTCACATAAGCCTTGTCTGAGGCTCCACCGCCATCTAAGGTCATCATACTGGACAGACCAAGTGAGAACCAGGACACAGAATCTGTTACTGCCACTTTTATCAACAGGTGGACCGAAAAATAAATAAATTTCTTTTGGGGATCCATTAGAATAGGATGGACAGGTGTTCGGCTGTAAATGATCTGTTGACCAACAACCACCATGAAGCACAGGATACAGTTAAACACGACAGTGACTGCGAACCACCTAAACTCTTCTTTGGAGCTACTACCAGATAGAGCCAGATGACATAGACCTGACTGGCCATCAAGACCCCAGTGTGACAGTCCAGGAAGAAAAGGTATCAAAGACAACAAAAGTCCAACACTCCATGACACTGCACAAGCTGCAGCTGTCAGACGTCTATTGAATGTCCATATTGCCAAGGGAAAACACAGGACAATGATGTGATCCAGTGTGATAAACCAAAGGATCAGAACTGAAACCTCATTCGACAGAAGCGAAAGAAAACCAGCAACCTTGCAAGGCACACTATTGGTCCATGTCTTTTCAAAGTAGACGTATTTTCCATAGAATATTTCATTAGCCACTGAAAATGAGCTGACGTGGATTCCCATGCAGATGTTAGCTATCTGCAAATGGGCAATAAACGTGCTGAAAGTGACTCCAAATATTTTCTTTTCCACACATGCTGCTACGAAACAAACCAAATTCGCTAGAATGGAGAATGTGCCGAGTAACCAAAAAAACAGCCTGTACATTTCATTTGGCAGCAGATATTCACAGGAAAAAAACACAGGCTGTGGTGATATACAACGTACTGTGTGTGATACTTTTAAAAGTAAGTTCCTGCAACAAAGCCTATAGTTTGAGGAGAGCATTCTTTTCAAATGTTTCCACATTGACAATGCATCCAAGGAAAAGTTGGTCACGGAATTTCCCCTCACGTCCAGTTCAGTCATTTGTGGCATCCACTGGATTGCTCTGGGCCTAATTGTTTGAATGCCAGTAAATGATAAATCCAAATAAGTGACTTGGGGAAAGTACATGGGCAGTTCACTGTTAAGTATCTGAACAAGTGTTTTTGAAGCATCTATCCTTGCTAGAGCATAATGAAACAGAAAATATGGCTTACCTCTTAGTAACGTCAGAGGGTTGTGTGCTAAAACTAAACTTCTTAAATTCCATAGCTTTTGAAAAACAATTCTATCCACAGTTCTCAGGTGGTTGTAGGACAGATCAAGGTACTGTAGGTTGCGAAGCTTCACACTTGATATGTTGACCAGAGAACAATAGGAAAGACTCAGATGAATGAGGTAGGCGTTGTTACTGAAACCAGTCAGCGTCATTCCTGAGCCTGTGGCGTCCACGTAACGAAGCTGGGGAAAGAGGTCAGCACAGAATGTCTGGGGACATAAGAATGACTGACCTTGACATTGACAGCCATCAGGGCAGGTCATGTCGCACAACCACTCATCATCACGTTGTGGACACTGACCCCAGCCGTCACACAGATGATCTCCATGAACACAAACTTCAGAACCACGACACCAGTAGAAACCAGGACAAGTGAATGTCTCACAGTCCTGTTCATCTTCACCATATGTACAGTCAGAAAACCCGTTACATCGAGTGTAGACAGGGAGACAGTACAACCAGTCTTCTGTACACCAGTAATGAGAATCAGGACAAGACTGATGAGATGTCATCAGCTGCTGAGTGAAGTACCCTGTACCATCCAGGTTGATGAAAAGTCGCTGAGTTTGATTGGCCTCTTTGTGAAAAAAGTGAATCTTGTAGTCAGTGGGACAGCTGACCTCATCAGAACAATCTAGACAATCTGCATGGTAATCACATCGTTGGTTGTCTGACACACACTGACCATTGGTGCACAGAAAATCACTGCATGAAAGACGTTGACAAAGTGACTCATCACTGTGATCTGGACAGTCGTGTCTGAAGTCACACACCAGGGTGTAAGGCAGTGTTGTCATGTCATCATCACAGACAAACATGACAATGGTGTAGCCAGTGGACATTCTAGGAAAAATCAGTGTGTCCGTGATCTTAGTGCTCATGTTCCAGAACATGCATGATCTTGAATACAACATTTGTCCACAGTGAACTTGAAGATCACAGGACAAAAACGTATGTGTCACGTGATGCTCTTGACAATCTGATAACGTTTGCTGTGTCTGCATCAAAAGGGACAGGGCTGGGTCAAAACCAGGGAACCTAACTGTTTGAACAGAATACAGGGTTTGTAACTGTGATTTCACTTCACAAAGTAGACGATTGAAAACAGTGTTCTCATCACAAGATCTATCTATCCAGCGTGCGTTCAAACATCGAAGCTTTATGGTCGTTGTGGGACAGTGTAGGCGGCGACGGAAATGAACAAGGTTGTAGATCTGTGTGTTGTCAGACCAGTGGCGGAACCTGCTGTACATAAAAGTCACAGACTTCCAGCCTGATGAGAAACCTGAGATCACGACAAACTCATCACGGTGATTAAAGATGTGCAGGAAATCATTTTGTTCCTGTCTGGTTTTGACTGATGCCAGCCGTGCACCCATCTTCTGACACTCATATGTTGCCAGTGCAGGCAGCAAAAAAACATCTAGTTTAACATATGCAAAACATTTGTTACGTGAGGCCACCAAACCCTGACAACCAGGACTGCTGAAGGGACAGTGTTCTGTTTCATCCTGTCCATCTGCACACTCTGACTTCAGGTTACAGTCCAGGTGGTGCTGAAAGCTGGAATAGTGATCGACAGAACAGTTGAACAGTCCACTGGGTAACTGGTGAGGTGTAGCTGTCTCTGGGTGAAAAGAAAACAGAATTTTGAAACTGACACTTCTGTGTAGCTGTACCAAACCTAGACTGCTGACATGAATGTCAATACGTGTCGTATGGAAAATGCGAGTTGATGAGTTATTGTCACCGCACACACGCAAAACCTTTTGACGTGTATCTTCCATATAAATCAAATCTGCGTACGTTTCAGGTGTAAACGATTTGTACGATGTTCCCTGAAAACTGACCATGATGACATGATCAGAGGGCGCTGTCACTTCTTCCCGGATGTCATGAGAAGCTGTCTCAGCAAAACGCTGACGTGGTAATATCATGTAATCACAACAGTGTGACGTAGATCCTTTAACAAAACTGTGACCTTCAATTTGCTTGATATGTAGTCTAACTAAAGGCTTGTTATAGTGCGCAAAAGACATGTGGTTTGCAAATGATTCGACGTAATCTTCTTCCATAGAATGTCCATCGCACTGTATTTTCCACAGATCAACCTTGTTGCCAAACGCCCATTGAAGTATGACGGTGCTCCATGTTCTAGATCCACACCAGTATGCCAGACGCTGTACCCGAGCCTGCACTAACATACCCTGTGGTACCTCTACATGCAGGAAACAGAAAGGTGTGGACTTACGACACATTCCATACATGATTCCATGCTGTTTCAGACGTTTAAGTAATGTGCGGTCTCTGCAGAACGCCAAGTTTTTGTGTAGGACTGTGAAGTTTGTGTGGTTCTGATTCAGAATGTAGTCCACACCCGGACAGAGGTCCCTGATGTTCAGTGGATTGGGCGTGATGCTGATGCTGTTGACGCGTATGTTGTTCTGGTAACGATGATGATGATGATGACGATGACGATGATGATGATGATGATGATGATGATGATGATGATAGTAATAATGATAATAATCATATTCACCATAATCGTAATAACGATAACGATGATGATGACGATGATGATGTTGATGATGATGATGATATTAACAAAAGCAATAATGATAACATTAATAAACACCATAATCATAATAACAATAATGATACTAATGGTGATGATGATGATATTACTACTACTACTATATTACTACTACTATGCTACTACTACTACTACTAATAATAATAATAATAATAGTGATAATAACATAATGGTGATAATGATAATAATGATAATGACAATAATAATGGCAATAGTAATAGTAATAATCATAACACAAATAATGTTAATAAATATAGTTAAAAAAAATTAAAAAAGAAAGAAACAAGCGTTGATTAAATGCTTCATCCCAATTTCGCTAGAGCGCAACATATGAGCATAATACACAAACGCAGCATTTACGTCTCCATATGTAAATTCTTGAGAACCATGATGAAAACCATATCGACATTCATGTTTCCAAAACACAAGAACTGCTGATTGATTTCAAATTGCTCCAGGTGATACCAACACATTGGTGGTTAACGCAATGGACTACCTACTGGAAGGTTGTGGGTTACAATCCCCATCAGTCCCTTCAAAAATCACTGTGGGATTTTTCAGCTCTAACCGACTCCTACCCAGAGTTGGGCGTGCTATGGACTCATTGGGAAGACTGGGATCACACAGTCGAGTCTCCTCCACTTCACGGATGCGTCATTGAGGGTGTTGCTCAAATTTTCTGACCAGCACCACAGGTGTCTGTATCTCTCGGACCTGGTTGACGCTTGGATATATTATGATAGTAAGCGTAGAATACAGCCCTGTCACGCAGTCTCAGTTCTTGATGTAACTCCATAGCATAATGATTATCATCCTCATCGACATCATCGTCATCGCATTGTAAAAAACTGTGCTAGCTTCTGTTGCCATAAAGGTGGCACAGAAAATGGGACAGGAAAAAAGACGAGCACAAAGGTGACCTCCCTGAGTGCGATGTTCCTTAAAAAAATTTCAATTCATGTATTCTCTTGGTTTTTCTGGTTTGGGGATGCAGGTTATATGCCCTTCATCCACTGTTACTCAGCATGTGAATCAATTTATCAGTGAATTATAGCAAATCAATCGATCAGAACATGTTGGCTAGATATTACAACCCAATACATATATCGAACCATTGATGAACCGATCTATCGATCTACCAACTACTCAACGAATCAACCAAGCAATCAAGCCTGCACATAACCCATGAGCTGGCCAGGTCCTGAAGTCCTACCTAGATCGTTCCATAATCCTGGGATCGTAGGTGAGTGAGGTGGCAGAGGCCTCAACTTTTCCTGGGGCCAGCACCGCGAGAGCAGCGCCCATCCCCTCTCCCTCGCTTCAAATTCATATTTATATTCAATTTTTTAACAAGACTTCAGAAAGGCAATAGACTAACTGGTCTTCAAGAGGTGGGACAGGGGAAATAACCTATCTCAAACGTTTTTCACCAAGGCAGCCTGCTCTTCACAATTTTCAACTGCCGTGGGATCTTTTGCGTGCGCAGCCAGAAGGCACGCAGGTCCAACTCGTTTTTCGTCCCCTTCCGAAGGACTAGACGTTCAGTTCGATTTTCCGGTCAAACTGAGGAGAAAAGTCAAGGCCTGTATGGGGAGCGAACCCTGGAACATCGAGTTTAGTCATTGGCAGGCACATGTCTGAACCATTCTGCCACTCTTCTCCCTAGGAGGTCCTACCAATAGAAAGACTTTACAGTAATCTAGACGAGAAACTACACAAGAGGTAACGAGAATTTGGGCTGCAAAGGCAGTGTGAGAAGAAGGCAAACAGAGACAATGAAGTGTAAGATGTAAGTAAGCCACATAACAAAACAATCTGCTGAAGCTGTCTGAATGCATCAACGACGTCAGACCACTCAATAGATATCATAGACATAATCCATTTAAGCTGTCTGCGTGCATCAATGACGTCAAACCACTCAATGCTACAAACAGGTGTATAGGTGGCCAGTCGCCGTGGTATAATGGTTAACGCAGTGGACTACTGACTGGAAGGTTGTGGGTTCCAATCCCCATCAGTCCCTCCAAAAATCATTGTGGGATTTCTCGGCTCTAACCAGCTCCTACCCAGAGCTGGGTGTGCTATGGGCTCATTGGGAAGACTGGGACCACACAGTCGAATTTCATCCACTTCATGGGGTGCATCATTGAGGGTGTTGCTCAAATCTTCTGACCAGCACCGAAGGTGTCTGTATCTCTCGGGCCTAGTTGATGCCAAGATATGATAGTAAACGTAGAGCACAGCCCTGTCACGCAGTCTCAATCTTAGATGGAACTCCAAAGCATCGTGATTATCATCCTCATCAACATCATCATCATCATCGCATTGTAAAAAATTGTGCCAGCTTCTGTGGCCATTAAGGTCGCGTAGAAAACAGGACGAAAAAAAATGTGAGCGCAAAGGTAACCTCCCTGAGTGATGTGATCCTAACAAAAACAAAAACAAACCATAAAAGACAACAACAAAAAGACAGGTGTACATACGTCATTCCTACAAGTTGTTGGTGTTACAAACAGGTGTACAGGCGTCATTCCTACAATACAAGTCATTGGTGTTACAAACAGGCGTACAAACGTCATTCCTACAGTACAAGCTGTTGGTGTTACAAATAGGTGTACATATATCATACCTACAAGTTGTTGGTGTTACAAACAGGTGTACATACGTCATTCCTACTGTACAATTTGTTGGTGTTAAAAACAGGCGTACAGCCATCATCCCTACAGTACAAGCTGTTGGTGTTACAAATAGGTGTACATATGTCATACCTACAAGTTGTTGGTGTTACAAACAGGTGTGCATACGTCATTCCTACAATACAAGTTGTTGGTGTTAAAAACAGGCGTACAACCATCATTCCTACAATACAAGTTGTTGATGTTACAAACAGGTGTACAGGCGTCATTCCTATAGTACAAGTTGTTGGTGTTACTACAGTTGTACACGCGTCTATCCTACAGTACACGTTGTTGGTGTAACAAACAGGTGTACATACGTCATTCCTACAATACAAGTTGTTGGCGTTACAAACAGGTGTACAGGCATCATTCCTACAGTACACGTTGTTGGTGTAACAAACAGGTGTGCAGCCATCATTCCTACAATACAAGTTGAACTCGTACTGTAGGAATGACGCCTGTACAGGAAAATATGTATGTATTGTGCTAATGGTCAATAATGTTCATTAAGATAATGACCTTGTTTTTTGTCATGTAACACCTGATCATCCTGTATTTCCACATGTAGACGTTACTGCTGCACTGCCCATGGGAATCGCAGGAAAGCCCATGGTTTGACAATAATTCTACCATAAGTTTGTTTTCCGCTCTGTGTGCACATATTACACATGGACAGGTTTAGTTTCTTCTTTGTTATTGTTTCATTCTATGTATTTCTTTTAATTCAAAGAGGCTTATGTTACATTTTGTGTAGGTAAACAGACGTGACAAAGACAGAGACAGAGACACACGTACTAAACATTCTCACAGCTATCTCACGACAGGCTGAGGTCGATGTTACATACTTATGAGTTAACTGGAAATAAAAGGGGAATTAGAGCACCTGGTCACAACAGGAAAGCTGGAGGGAAAGAGAGCACCAGGTAGACCCAGGGAGAAAATATCGCACGGACTTGCAGGGTGGCTGAGGACAGAGAGGGTGGAAGATGTGCTTGCGGCAACAAGTGATTCATACATACGGAGGGCCATGATCGCCAACTCCATGCAGCTGGGCACATGATGATGATGAAAATGGACACATACATTTCAGAAGCTTCTTTTTTGTCTTTATATTCGTCATGTGTATGGTCAGGCAACATCTGATGATGAATGTAGTTTGTTTGTTTGTTTTTTTCAGTTTCTACTCACCGCCATGGAATTTGTGGTCGACCATGTTGTTCCACTTAATAGAGATGAGACGACTTCAGAGGACAAGACTCTGATTCTACCTGCTACTGAGGATTAGCGAACATCATTGATGACAACATCCTTTGCAGCAAGTTCTTCAGAGCCGTCAACATCACCACCACGTGCCCCTGCCAGAGATCTTCCTGTCACAACTCGCTCTGACCGCATTTCACGTCTGCTGCCAAGATTTCGATGGCTCTGATTTCAGTTTTGTTCTTCGCAATGTTAAAACAACTTGCTATGTAGTAGTACTTCGCCTGGAAGGGAGGGGGGGGGGTGAGGGGGTAATGTAGTAGCTTCCTATGATCTAAGAGTTATTTTCCCTTTGCTGTTTTTAGTAACCAGGAAGTGAGAGTTATGTCCCTTTGGAGGTTTTTGGTCATCGTTGTGTTTGTGAATATCGTTGAAAAATGGATAAAATCTCACACGCTGTGCTTCAGCCTGTGTCTTTCTCTAGTGTTGTGTGCAGCTAATTTTTGCAACTCTACAATGTCATGTCAAAAAGGAATAAGGATTAAAAGGTTTTGTCTTTCTGACGATACGTTACGTTTTATGATCAGTAAGCTGAGACAAAACAAAGGAGACAGTCTCGAAGGAGGCAGACACAAGAAGATCATTAATAAAGAAGATTAGGAAAAGACAACCAACATTTATAGGATATATGAGGATAGGGGAATTAGAACACCTGGTCACAACAGGAAAGCTGGAGAGAAAGAGAACACCAGATAGACCCAGGGAGAAAATATTGGACGGACTTTAAGGGTGGCTGAAGACAGAGAGGGTGGGAGATGTACTTTGCAGCGACAGGGGATAGATTGGTGTGGAGGGCCATGATCGCCAACGCCATGTGGCAGGGCACGTGATGATGATGATGATGATGATGATGATGATGATGATGATGATGATGATGATGATGATGATGATGATGATGATGATGATGATACATTAACGTGGGTTGTAAGTATTATTCTAAATACATATGGCCTAAAATAAACTATAAATTTTAATTGCAAAGTAACCTACATGTACAAAAATGAATAGCGTAGCTATAGAATGAGACACAGAATTAGATGACCTACAATTGATTTTTGCACGCAGTTCAGAATCAGTTTAGTTCACAGCTAGGCAGACTATAACCATCGTTATGTCTCAAGCTTTCTGTCCAGCATATGAAGATACAGTCAACCCCAGCAGCTGAAATACGCTCGAATAATGACCATGTCTTCTCTTGCATCAGAATGTTCACACTCTTTAGATACAAAGAAGAAAGAAGTTGGAATAATCAGTAATTGCTGAAATCTTTCAAACTCAAATAGACGGAGAGCTGGAGACTTGCATCAAAGTGAAAACTCCGCTCACAATGTTCACGTTTGTTTAGATACATAGAAGCTGAAATAACTATTAATTGCTGAAATCTTTCAAACTCAAACAGATGGACAGCTGAAGGCTCTGAACACTATCAACAGCAAGTTACACACAGTGACGGGAGATATGAATAGAGAATGAGACAGCTGTTGAGTAGTCAGCTGACCATTCTGGGAATCCTGAAGTAGCTTCCACCTCAAAGCCTTCATCAACCTAACCCTTTGACTCCTGTGCCCTGCGCATTGCCATCCTGCATTGTCAATCATGCTAGCAAAGCAAAAAGTTAATCCTTTGACTCTGTCAGCCTATCCACCAGCTTACTGCAGGAAACTGGTGGATAGGGTGAGGGAATCAAAGGCTTACGTTTTTGCAGTCGGTGGATAGGGTGTGGGAGTCACAGGCTTAATGCTGTAACGACTTAGGCAGCGAGTGCTGACCTACTCCCATCTGACGTACGCTTGCACTATGTGTACAGTCGTTGCATACTTCGTCACTTGTGTTATTTTCTACAGTGCGTACACGATGTGCAACAATATTGTAATTGATACAACTGAAAAGAGGAAACGTTGAGCTGACTGTTTGTTCCTATATCGAATGAACTGAAAATATGACCATGAAAGGTAATGCTGTGTTTAGTGTTGGAAGCGTGAGTCGAACGATAGTCCAAATAAGAGTATGAATCTTTTTCGTGTGTAGTGGACTGCAGTAGTCACCATTTCTATGGTCGAGTGAAAGCACACAGATAATTTGCCCAAAATTTTGCACTGGTCTTGTTCTTTTATAATGACTACGTGTCTGATTTATTTTGGTGTCTTTCAGGTTCCTGTCCGCTTCAACGCTGCCGGTCACTGATATAAATTGCTTGTAGCTTAGTTATCAAAACTAAAACATTGCTCATATGATACTTTATAAACTCATTTGTGTTGAAAGTATATTCTGTTTCAGCATGACAGCTCAGGGGAAAGGAAGTAAACAGTCTCTGTTCTCATCTGATCCACTCACCTGTCTCACCTGTCAGAGTCACCAGGTTTGGTGTTGGCCGCTGCACACTTAGACAGCACTCATCTCCCTCCAGGCCGCTCTGTCTTCACTTCTGTGGACGATAGGTTATTTATGTTGCTTATGTTCTCGATGTATGAAATTGTAGATCTGCTTTCTTTCTTTTCGCCACTGTTTTTCCTTGAAAGATGGTTGCCATGAGGGCTGTGTTCTTGCTGCGTGACACATGGCCAATGTATTTTAGTCTTCTCTTGTTGATGTCTCTTAGTAGTTTTCTGGTGGTATCAAGTTCTTCCAGGACACTTTCATTAGTTCTTCTATCTATCCATTTGACACGTTGCAGTCTTCGATAAAACCACGTCTCTGCTGCCTCAGTTCTTCTGCAATCAGTTTTTCTCAGAGTCCAGGCTTCGCAGCCATAAATCATGACTGGTCAGACCAAGCATTTTAAAAGTCTAACTTTCAGGCTATTTGGTATGCCTCTGTCTTTCCAGATGTTGGAAAGTTGGATCATTTATCGCTTTGCCATTCCGATCCTTATTCTGATGTCTTTAGAGCAGATTCTATCATCAGTTTTTACAGAACCAAGATATTTGAAATCCTTAACATTTTCTAAAGGAACTCTGTTAATTAAGATGTCATGATTGTTTTAAGTGTCTTCGCCTTTAATATGTAGCACTTTTGTTTTCTTGGCATTCAAATTTAGGCCAGCCTTTTTGCCCACTGCATCTACTATGCATAGAATTCTTTATATGTAGGTAATGTTTGCTAACAGCGCAGTATCATCGGCATAGCGCAAATTTGTAAGATTTTTTCCTCCCACCTTTGCGCCTATGTGTTCTATATCAGCATTTCTCATGACTTATCTGATCCACTATTTAACAATATATCAAGCACTTCATCGAGAAACATAACGACCAACGTTTTTCTGGTGCAAAGAAACCATGGCACTATGAAGCCATGGAATAACCTGCTGACAGGTTTCTTTGTTGCAGGTGACCTGGGGTCAATATGCATTGTTGCCCAGTATCTGAATCAACATATGCAAGTGGCTTAAACATCCAATAAACTAGTACGATATGTTTTGTATCCATGATAACATACATTGTAAAGTGTAGGCTTTTTTGCATTTGTGCCTGCCACTGATGGCTGATGTGCTTTACAGACTAAATCTGCCTGCCACTGTGCAAGGCACATTTCACAGTAAGAGTTAACTGCCCACCAACAGTGGCTGGAGCGCACATAAAAACTTGAGAGTTCATTGAAACTTTCAAAAAAAGCATTGTAGGATTTTTCTCCCTCTTCTCGCTCATTTCCAGAGTTGCTTGCTATGGTTTCAATTTCAATTTCAGCTTCTCAAGATGACGTTTCTGTGCTTGGAATGAATTCCATATGCACTAACGTCACAGGTAGGCCTACCATGTAATGGAGAAGATCCAGAATGATCACGGCACAAGCCTTAAGCCTGCACATATCAATGCATGAGCTGGCCAGGTCCTGAGGTTCTACCTAGATAGTGCCATAAACCTGGGGTCGTAGGGGAGTGAGTTGGCAGAGACCTCAACTGTTCCCGGGGCCACATCCCCTCTCCCTCGCTTTAAATTCATATTCATATTCACATTTTTTTCACATTGCTTCAAATTCATATTCATATTCATGTTTTTCCCCCTTGCTTCAAGTTCATATTCATATTCACATTTTCCCCTCGCTTCAAATTCATATTCATATTAACATTTTTTTCCCATCGCTGCAAATTCATATTCATATTTCCCCCCTCACTTCAAATTCACAGTCATAGTCACATTTTTCTCCTCGCTTCAAATTCATATTCATATTCACATTTTCGTCCTCTCACTTCAAATTCATATTCATATTCACATTTTTTCCCCTCGTTTCAAATTCATACTCATAATCATATTCACATTTTTCACCTCGCTTCAAATTCATATTCATGTTCACATTTTCCCCCTCGTTTCAAATTCATATTCATATTCATTTTTCCCCTCGTTTCAAATTCATATTCATATTCACATTTTTGTCCTCTCACTTAAATTCATATTCATACTCACATTTTCCCCCTCGTTTCAGATTCATGTTCATATTCACATTTTTTGTGAGTGTGTTATGGGCTCATGGGGAAGACTAGAACAACACCGTCAAGTCTCATCCATCCACATCCACTTCACAGATGGTCATGAAGGTATTGCTTAAATCTTCTGGCCAATATCGCAGGTGTCTCTATCTATCGGGCCTGGTTGACACCAGGATATATTATGGTATTAAGCGTAGAGCAGGTCCTGTCACGCAGTTTCAAACTCTGATGGAACTCCACAGCACCATGATTATTATTCTCATCGTCAACATCACCATCACCTAAAAACTGTGCCGGCGTTAAATGGAACCAAAAAAGCGAGCACAGACGAAATCTCCTTGGATGGATTGATCACTGAGAAAAAGTTCATCCACACACACACACACACACACACACACACACACACACACACACACACACACACACACACACACACACACACACACACACAGTCTCTCTCTCTCTCTCTCTCTCTCTCTCTCTATCTATCTATCTATCTACATGTATCTCTCTCTCTCTCTCTCTCTCCTCTCTCTCTCTCTGTCACACACACACACACACACACACACACACACACACACACACACACACACACACACACACACACACACACACTAAGGCACACTAACACGCACACATATGCACTCTCACACACACACACACACACATACACACACTCTCTCTCTCTCTCTCTCTCTCTCTCTCTCTCTCTCTCTCTCTCTCTCTCTCTCTCTCTCTCAAGTAAATACGGTTTTTACTAAACAGAAAGCTGTGAAAACCATGCATGACACCCTGAAATATAGGATTATACATTGTAACAGTACAAGTCTGTTTACTTGCCTGTGATTACATCTGTAATTTTTATAATGTTTTATTTTCAGTTTTGATATAGATGCAGTGGAACGTGCTAGGTTTTGTGAGACTTTGGAGTGGAGCATGTTGTAAGACAAAAAAATGCACGAAAAGCAAACAATAATCAGTATTTTCTGAAACAGTGTTACAGAGATGAGAAGAAGAGACAAAAGTCGCTGTTAACTTCTGAAACAGCGTTGTAGAGATGTTGTATAACACCCTGAAGTAGTTTCCATAATCGCAAGATTGTGTCGTATTGTATGTGCAACACAGCTTTTAACTACAGAAAGAACAATGTGCAAAGATAACAAACATTCAGATGGCAAACTTTTCGAAACTGTAGCACTACTAGGGTAATCCAAAACAAGTGTGACTGCCCGTTTTCAAGCAAAAGGGAACCAGGAAAAAAAGACGAAAAAAGACTAAGAGCACGTATTTGATACAACCAGAAAAGACAGGCGCAAATTTTCGGCCAACTGGCCTTTGTCAAGCGTAAGATCACATACAAACAAACACTAGATACAAAAATTAGGAGAAAAAGACTGAAACTTCCCTACTGCTCCATCAAGTGTGAGAAGTGGATATGAGGGTAAGTCGGTCTACGTTTTCACCTCTCTCTCTGTCTCTCTCTCTCTGTCTCTGTGTGTGTGTGTGGTGTGTTGTGTTGTGTGTGTGTGTGTGTGTGTGTGTGTGTGTGTGTGTGTGTGTGTGTGTGTGTGTTGTTTGTGTGTAGCTCACTGCATCTTGGTGTGAATCATGCAGCTGGCTTAATTGCTAGAGGTATGATGATGATCTCCAGCGTGTATTGTATGGTACATAAATTAGAAGCCACCAATCTTCTGAAGAAGAAACCTGTACAGTTATTCTGATCAGTAGTGGGAGAAAAAAAACTCCACACGCAGAATTATAAATTCATAATGGAACACTCTACAACCACGACACAAATTAAAAACGAAATGGTGACATGAACGGAAAGGTAAGTTCAACTGAAGAGTACTCAGCATGTCTGGTTAGAGACCCGGATGGAAGATACCCGTGAGAGTGTTTCCCATCAGTGAGTGGAGAGCACGACTGTATGCAGTCATATTATCGACTGCCTGGCAATAAATCAACTGACTTGTCAAGTCAACAGAATATCCTTGTTGCCATTTGCATTATAACTACACCTTAACATAAATCAATTGGGCATTTTCCCTGTTCTCCGTAACACCATTTGTGTTTGTTCTTCAATTGTAACCAACACTTCATGACATAAACACTCTACATTAAATGAACTGTTTAAAATGTTCTCGTGATTTATGGCTTGATTCCTGTTTGAAACAAAAGGCTTCTGTTTTTCAGAGACGGAAGGTAGGGGGTGAGGGGGAGAGGGATAGTGGGTATAGCGTATGCTTTCATAGAAAACACGTTATATTCATTTGTGATTGAGAAACTATATATGTGTGCGTATGTATGTGTGTGTGCGTTTGTGTGAGTACAAGCCATTCATACATGTAATGTCGGAGAGCTTATTTGAGTTGATTGTGACATTCATGGCAAGAAAAGACGAATAGAATTTTGCGGTGTGTGTGAATATGATAAAATAGAAAGCAAAATAAAGGGCTGGAGCTAAATAGCAAGAAGACTGAAGTCATGGTAATGAGTAAAAAAATTTTTTTGGAATAAAAAAAAAAAGAAATCCCCTCATGCAAAATAACAGCAAATGGCACAACTTTGAGACAAGTTGATAAGTTTAAATATCTGGGAACAGTCATCTCACCCGACGGTAGATGCACATCAGAAATAGCCAGCAGAATCAGCAGGGAGAAAAAAGTGGACAGACTTGCAGGGTGGTTGAAGACAGAGAGGGTGGGAGAAGTAATTGCAGCGACAGGGGATATATTCGTATGGAGGGCCACGATCGCCACAATGATGTCTTTTATCGACATAATCCAGGAAGGTATGCACGGAACTCCAGACAGCCTGAACATCCCACATAGAGCGCGTGGGCCTTGTTTTAGAATTGGAGAAAATCAGTCAGTTCGTCGTGTTCATTCCCGCTTCATCTGTTCGTTGCTGATGATTTCAAGACGAATTCATCACTACATTTTCTTCGTTTGTACATCGACTCATTGACAGTGACAGGCAAGAAAGTAAAAGGCATATACAAAACATGAACGGCTAGATTTTATGTCAAAGTATGGTGGGTGGGCCTATTAAAGTATGACAGTGTCAAGTTACTTGAAGAGGTGATTTTTGAGCATACTATCTTCTTGACACAAGAAGATCAATAATAAAGAAGATTAGAAAAAGACAAGTAACGTTTATAGGACATTTTATGAGGAAAGAGAAATTAGAGCACCTGATCACAACAAGAAGGCTGGAAGGAAAGAGAACAACAGGTAGACCCAGGGAGAAAATATTGGATGGACTTGTAGGGTGACTGAGGACGGAGAGGGTGGGACATGTACTCGCAGCAACAAGAGATAGATTCGTTTATAGGGCTATGATTGCCAACGCCATGCGGCAGGGCACATGATGATGATGATGATGATGATGATGATGATGATGATGATGATGATGATGATGATGACTATCTTCCTGAAGAAGGTAATAGGCATGTAGGGTCTTTGCCATAGCAGTGACACAAATCAAAGTTGCAGACCAACAACAACAGCAACAATCCTCAGCATCAGCAGCAGAAATGTCTATATTTACAAAAAGTAACAATGACTGAAGATAGACTGTTACGCTTTTCCCTCTTTATAATGCATTAGATTTATCATCATCATCATGTGCCCTGCCGCGTGGCGTATGCGATCATGGCCCTCCATATGAATCTATCCCTTGGCGCTGCAAGTACATCTCCCACCCTCTCTGTCCTTAGCCACTCTGCAAGTCCATCCAATATTTTCTCCTTGGGTCTACCTGGTGCTCTATTTCCTTCCAGCTTTCCTGTTATGACTAGGTGCTATAATTTCTGTTTCTTCATAAAATATGGTATAAATGTTGGTCTTTTCCTAATCTTCTTTATTAATGATCTTCTTGTGTCTGCCTCCATCAAGACTGTCTCGTTTGATTTCTTTGCTGTCCATGGAACTCTCAAAATTATTCTGAGAAACCACATTTCAGCTGCCTCAATTTTATTCTGACTTTGCGCGTTGGCTATCCACGCCTCACAACCGTATAACAGTATCAGCTCTGTATACCATTCAAAAACTCTCTTACTGATGTTGCTCAATAGGCATTTGTTGGTAAGAATGCATTAGGGTTATGTGTAACAAGCTGAGGACCGTGAGGAGTGGAGGAAGTTGGTTGCAAAACCTTCAGTGGTGCCCCAACGGTCAACCAGACTACGGGACTGATGATGATGATGATGATGATGTAACAAACTATCAACATTTTGCCGCCACTTTTTCTGGGTGTGCACACTGTAACCTTCTTGCTGAGGGCCACATTTTCTGATTATATTACACTGCTACAGTGGTTAAAAAAATATTAGACGGACTTGCAGAGTGGCTGAGGACAGACAGGGTGGAAGATGTGCTTGCGGCAACAAGGGATAGATGCATATGGAGGGCCATGATCGCCAACGCCTTGTGGCAGGGCACTTGATGATGATGATGATGATGACAGTGGTTTAAAAGTAAAGAGGAGCCCATTCAGACATCCTCGTTTCAAGGTCTTCTCAGCGCATAGGATTTTGCACAAGCTCAATTACTGATATGTTTGGATGGAGGTCATAGGGATTTCTGTGGATGCCATGACATGGTCTTGGACAAACTCCACTCCAGACACCAGTCGCCGTGGTGCAGTCGTTAGTGCAAAGGACTACCAACTGGAAGGTTGTGGGTTCCAATCCCCATCAGTCCCTTTAAAAATCATTGTGGGATTTTCAACTCTAACCGACTCCTATCCAAAGTTGGGCGTGTTATGAGCTCATTTCGGAAAACTGAGACCACACAGCCGAGCCTCATCCATTCATGGAATCGTCATTGAAGGTGTTGTTGAAATCTTCTGACCAGCACTGCAGGTGTCTATCTCTCGGGCCTGGTTGACATCAGAATCTATTATGACAGTAAACGTAGAGTACAGCCCTGTCACGCAGTCTCAATCCTAGATGAAACTCTATAGCATCATCGACATCATCATCATCACATAGTAAAAAACTGTGACAGCATCTGTGGCCATTAAGGTGGCGTAGAAAATGGGACGGGGAAAAAAGTGTGCACAAAAGTAACCTCCCTGAGTGCCATGATCCTAAAAAAATAAATAGATAAAAAATAGTCCACTCCAAACAACATTGGTGCTCGAATTCATCCTGGCTAGGTACGCTGAAGGTGGCCTCATCAATGGTATGTGATATGAAACGTGCAAGGCCGAGAACCTTGCCATTTGACGTAGTGTGTATGTACACTCAAAGGTGAGATGATCTGAAATCATATGACAGTACAAGAGAGAAGATCCCAATGAGTGTTGGCTTTTCCTATATCTTCTTTATCAATGATCTTCTTGTGTCTGCCTCCATCAAGACTGTCTCGTTTGTTTTCTTTGCTGCCCATGGAACTCTCAACATTCTTCTTAGAAACCAAATTTCAGTTGCCTCTATTTTGTTCAGACTTTGTGTGTTGACTGTCCACGCCTCACAACTGTACAACAGTATGGTTCTACATAACCTTCAAGAACTCTCTTCCTGATGTTAGTTGATAGGCATTTGTTGGTAAGAACGCTTTTCATCTTCTTGAATTCTTTTTTGCCTAGGCCGATTCTGCGGGCTCATTCTGATGTGCATCTGCCGTCTGGTGAGATGACCATTCCCAGATGTTTAAACTTATCAGCCTGTCTCAAAGTTGTGCCATTTACCGTCATTTTGCATGTGTGGATTTCTGCTACTTTACTGATTACCATGACTTCATTCTTCTTGCTGTTTAGCTCCAGCCCTTTGTTTTTTATGTTGTTTAATAACAAAGGACGTGGTTGTAAATACACATAGAACAAAACAGTAATAACAAAGGACGTGGTTGTAAATACACATAGAACAAAACAGTAATAACAAAGGACGTGGTTGTAAATACACATAGAACAAAACAGTAATAACAAAGGACGTGGTTGTAAACACACATAGAACAAAACAGTAATAACAAAGGACGTGGTTGTAAACACACATAGAACAAAACAATAATAACAAAGGACGTGGTTGTAAATACACATAGAACAAAACAGTAATAACAAAGGACGTGGTTGTAAATACACATAGAACAAAACAGTAATAACAAAGGACGTGGTTGTAAACACACATAGAACAAAACAGTAATAACAAAGGACGTGGTTGTAAACACACATAGAACAAAACAGTAATAACAAAGGACGTGGTTGTAAATACACATAGAACAAAACAGTAATAACAAAGGACGTGGTTGTAAATACACATAGAACAAAACAGTAATAACAAAGGACGTGGTTGTAAATACACATAGAACAAAACAGTAATAACAAAGGACGTGGTTGTAAATACACATAGAACAAAACAGTAATAACAAAGGACGTGGTTGTAAATACACATAGAACAAAACAGTAATAACAAAGGACGTGGTTGTAAATACACATAGAACAAAACAGTAATAACAAAGGACGTGGTTGTAAATACACATAGAACAAAACAGTAATAACAAAGGACGTGGTTGTAAATACACATAGAACAAAACAGTAATAACAAAGGACGTGGTTGTAAATACACATAGAACAAAACAGTAATAACAAAGGACGTGGTTGTAAATACACATAGAACAAAACAGTAATAACAAAGGACGTGGTTGTAAACACACATAGAACAAAACAGTAATAACAAAGGACGTGGTTGTAAATACACATAGAACAAAACAGTAATAACAAAGGACGTGGTTGTAAACACACATAGAACAAAACAGTAATAACAAAGGACATGGTTGTAAACACACATAGAACAAAACAGTAAGGTAGAAAGAAACTCTAGGGAGAGCTAGACAACAGAAGGTCTTCAGAGAAGTAACCCCCTTTAGACAAGTGTTTCGGCCCTGAATTCCTTACACTCTCGGGGGGCCGGGCCACATCCAGGTCATGACTCCTGGATGCCCTTCTGCTGTTGTCTATTTTTTTTTTTTTTTTTTTTTTTTTCCCACGCCGGGGAGCGAACCTGGGCGATTCTGCGCTTCAGAACTGCGGTACGCGGTTTTACCAATGTGCTAACGGGGCACACATCATCTGTAGGGAATTTAATGCTTATGAAGTTCACTTTTGGTTCCTCCTTGCCCAGATCCAGCTTGAGCTCCTTTCTGCTGCCTCTGCCATCGCTTTAAGGGCTCTAGTCCTCTTCTTCCCAGAAATGGCGAGTTGTTTCATGAGATCATAAGCGGAGGTGCCCACAAACCCTCTTGCCCCAACCTCTATGGCGAAGATTTTGACCCGCAGACCTGCTTTCTTCAGGGTGCTGGCAAGACCGGCGTATTTTTCGGTCTTGTAGATATGTGCTTCTTCCATTCTGCTTTCGTATGGCACAGTGAGTTCTATCAGAATCACTTGTTTCGAGGAGTCAGAGTGGAGAGCGATGTCTGGTCTCATGCCTGTCTTGCTGATGACATCTGGGTAATTTCTCCACTCTGGGAGGTCTGCTGTACACTCCCAGTCGATTGCTCCATCCAGAAGACCCTTTGGCAATGTACTGGTTGCCATAGCACTTTCAGGCCAGACCTGTTTCCCTCCTGCTTTGTAGAACGTTGTCATAGCAATTGGTGCGTTTGGGGTCATGGTTTTTTCGCTAACCACATCTGTGATCACTTTCAGAACTTGGTTGTGCCTCCATGTATACCTTCCTTGGGCTAGCGCTACTTTGCAAGAGCTTAGGACATGTTCCACTGTTTGTTTCTTCTGACAGAGCGGACATGCTGGGTCGTCTGATTTCCCCCATTTCACTAAGTTTGCATTCGAGGGGAGCAGGTCATATACAGATCTGAGGAGGAAGCTTATCCTTAGAGGAGCCATGTGCCACATATCGTTCCAGCTGAGACTTCTTTGGAGTGCACTGTCCCATGTTGTCCATTGCCCCTGTTGACCTTGCTGGACTGCCTTCTGCACTCTTTTGACATCTTCTTCTTCCTTCAACTCCTGTATGATCATGTCTCTTTTTTCCTTCCCTTTGGCTTTGGACCACCACTGCATTTTTGTTGCTCCCAGTCCCTGTCTGTTGGTTTGCGTGTGTCCAATTATTTCTTTGATGCTGAGGTTTCTCTTGGCATTGTTTACAGCCTCTTGGACTTTCCACTTTCTGCCAGTTCTCAGCTTTGGATGAACTGATCTCACGATGTTGTCTTCCGATTCCTCCAGCATGCTCAACAGTCTTGCTTTTCCAACTTTGTATTCCTCCACTATGGATTTGAGAGGTAGCTTCAGCACTGCTTGACGACAGTAGAATGCAACATCAGTGAGACCAGGTGGGACACCGAGCCATTTCCTTGTGTATTTGTTGATTTTGGCTTCCATTGCTTCGACTGTGCTGGTGCAAATGTCATAGATTAGCAGTGGCCACAGCAGCTTTGGTATCAGCATGAACTGTAGACACCAGACTTTGTATTTGCCTGGCAGTCCGCAGTTATCTATTTTCTTCAGGCCTTCTTCTGCTGTTTACTTGGTTTCACATCCCCTTTGTGTGTCTTTCAGGGAGTCATCATACCATCTTCCGAGACTTTTTACTGGCTCTTCTGTGACAGTGGGGATGGCTTGGTTGGCTACCATGAATTTGACTGAATCTGCCACTTTTCCTTTTCGCAGTGAGAGACTTCAGGATTTCTTAGGTTTGAACCTCATTCTTGAAGAGGCCACCAGCTCATCCAGCTGCTTTAAGATTTGGTGTGTCTCTTCCTCATCCGTGGACAAGACTGTTGTGTCATCCATGAAAGCTTTCAGAGGAGGCATCTGGTATCCATCTCCCAGATTCACTGGACCTGAACTCTTCATTGCAGCTTTCAAGATGACTTCCATTGCCAACACGAACAGAATGGGAGAGATTGCACAGCCCATTGCAATGCCCACCTCTAGGTCTATCCAGTCCGTGGTGTATTCTTTGGTAGAGAACCGCATTGAGAACCCTTGGAAATACTTCCTCAGCATTGTTCGGATGTTTTCTGGGATGTGATACATTTCAAGAGCCAGCTGGATCATATCGTGTGGAACTGATCCATATGCATTCGCCAGATCAAGCCAAACTACGTCAATGTCTCTCTTCTCTGTTCTTGCTTTTGGATGGCATCCCAAATCAACGTGGCATGTTCCAAGCATCCAGGCATTCCTGGTATGCCTCCCTTTTGGACTGACATATCCAGATACTTGTTTTCAGTCAGGTATTTTGTCAATCTTGCTGCAGAGGCACAACTGACATGTTATTTGTGTTACAGTAATAACAAGGACGTGGTTGTAAACACACATAGAACAAAACAGTAATAACAAAGGACGTGGTTGTAAACACACATAGAACAAAACAGTAATAACAAAGGACGTGGTTGTAAATACACATAGAAAAAACAGTAATAACAAAGGACGTGGTTGTAATACACATAGAACAAAACAGTAATAACAAAGGACATGGTTGTAAACACACATAAACAAAACAGTAATAACAAAGGACGTGGTTGTAAATACACATAGAACAAAACAGTAATAACAAAGGACGTGGTTGTAAATACACATAGAACAAACAATAATAACAAAGGACGTGGTTGTAAATACACATAGAACAAAACAGTAATAACAAAGGAGTGGTTGTAACACACATAGAACAAAACAGTAATAACAAAGGACGTGGTTGTAAATACACATAGAACAAAACAGTAATAACAAAGGACGTGGTTGTAAATACACATAGAACAAAACAGTAATAACAAAGGACGTGGTTGTAAACACACATAGAACAAAACAGTAATAACAAAGGACGTGGTTGTAAACACACATAGAACAAAACAGTAATAACAAAGGACGTGGTTGTAAACACACATAGAACAAAACAGAGTCAGAATAGAACCCAGTATGAAAAATATTTCGGCCGAGATGGAGCTGACCTAATGTCACTGGTAACAACATATTGATTTGGACAAGAAATATATGACTTGAACCACTCAAGAACAGTCTTACGATATTTTGCTTTCAAATTTTTGTTAAAGACAAAAGTAAGCGGTAACAACTGATCTCAACTGAACACTGTGAGGTGCGCTATATCTGCACATTATTATTATTATAAGTGATATGGGGACGGACACTACTTTTTAAACCGTATAATGTGTAAAGACAACTGCAGAACCAATGCCCTAATCAGCTACCCCAGTAAGATTTTGCTCATAATTATTCTCAACAGATCGAAGCCCAAGACGGAAGAAGAATTATCTGACTGCCATGCAGGCTACAGATCCAACAGAGGCACAACTGACATGTTATTTGTGTTACAAATACTCATGGAGAAAATGAAAAACACTGCTTTTGTCACCTTCATAAACTATGGCGGGGCATTTGATAGCGTCATTCGTCTCCACCTGTTTAGCGTAGTGGGCAAAGTGGGCTTTCCTAAATTAATCATATAACGACCAGAAGGCTACAGTTGGATAGAAAAATCAGAAATGTGAATTCTTCAACATCCACAGGGGAGTTAGACAAGGTTTTATCCTCTCACCGTATCCCTTTAACATCTACACGGAACAAGTCATGAGAGATGCTGATATAGATGCACAAAAATGGGAAGGAAAAAAAACTTAGAAACCTGCACGATGCTGATGATACTGCGCTGTTAGCAGACAACATTACCAATATGAAAAGAATTCTATACAGGGTGGATGCAGCGGGCAAAAGGGCTGGCCTGGACTTGGGCGCCAGGAGGACAACTGTGCTGCATGTCGAAGGCAGGGACACTGGAGGCAATCATGGCATTTTAAATAAAGTTCCTTTAGAAAATGTTAAGGATTTCAAATATCTTGATTCTGTAAAAAACTCATGATGGAACCTACTCTAAAGACATCAAAACATGAAGTGGAATGGCAAAAGCAAAAAAATGGCCCAACTCAACAACATCTGGAAAGACAGAGGCATACCAAAATGCCTGAAGTGTAGACTTTTAAAATGCTTGATCTGGCCAGTCAAGATTTATGGCTGTGAAGTCTGGACTCTGAAAAAAAGCTGATTGCAGAAGAATTGAGGCAGCAGAGATATGATTTTATCGGAGACTACTACATGTCAAATGGACGGATAGAACAACTAATGAAAGTGTCCTGGAAGAACTTGATACCACCGGAAAACTACTAGAGACATCAACAAGAGAAGACTAAAATAAATGTGTCATGCAGCAAGAACACAGACCTCATGGCAACCATTTTTTTACGGAAAAACAGTGGCAAAAAGGAGGAAAGGCAGACCTCCAATCTCATACGTCGTGAATATAACCAACATCAGTGGCCTAAATATTCCAGAAATTGTCCACAAAAGTCAAGACAGAACGGCCTGGATCGAGGTGGTGGTGTCAAAGAGTGCAATGGCCAACACTGAACCCAGTGACTCCGATAAGTGAGACACGTGAAAGTGTAACGGAAGTTTGTTGTGACACAAACTTTTTATTTAAATGTTAATTAAATCGATTCCACGATGTTAATTCTAGTGAGTCATAAGCTTCTTTCACTGAAGTGCGAAATGCATTTATATTGATCTTTTTCAGAATTGTGCACATCTTTCTTTGCTGCTCTGTCAACTGCTTCATTGCTATAGCGACCAGCGTAAGAAGGCACCCAACAGAAACTGACATTCGTATGTTTCATCCTTAAACAGTGTATTTAATGATTGCCTCAGCAACTACATCGTTTCATTTCAGTATCATCATCATCATCATCATCATCATGTGCCCTGCCACATGGCGTTGGCGATCATCACCCTCCATATGAATCTATCCCTTGTCGCTGCAAGTACATCTTCCACCCTCTCTGTCTTCAGTCACCCTCGTCCATTATTTTCTCCCTGGGTCTACCTGGTGTTCTCTTTCCCTCCAGCTTTCCTGTTGTGACCAGGTGCTTTAATTCCACTTTCCTCATAAAATGGCCTATAAATGTTGCTTGTCTTTTCCTAATCTTCCTTATTGACGATCTTCTTGTGTCTGCCTCCATCAAGACTGTCTCCTTTGTTTACAGTATCAGAAGACTGTAAAGCATGTAACATTTTGAATCAACAAAGAAAGCTACTTTAAAGAACACAGGCTAATGACCAGCAGAAATTCTATGCTACTTGATAGCGACTAATTCAGCAGCAAATATGACATTTTTCGTAATGAAATAGGACTTCTTTTTCTTTCAGTTTGGGAATGAAATATTCTGCTCCTATATTTTATTGTCAAGAACTGATCCTTTTGTAAACTATCGCCAGAGGTGGTGATAGTTTTCATCAATGTGTTCTTCTGCTGTAGTGTGTGTGTGTGCTGGTGGTGGTGGTCATTGGTTTAATGTCTATTGACAAATGATTTTAAACAAATAATGAAACATACTGTTATACGGTTGTGAGGTGTAGACAGCCAACACACAAAGCCAGAACAAGATTGAGGCAGCCGAAATATGGTTTCTAGGAAGAATGTTGAGAGTTCCATGGACAGCAAAGAAAACAAACGAGACAGTCTTGACAGAGGGAGACACAAGAAGATCATTGATAAACAAGATTAGGAAAAGACCAGCAACATTCAGAGGACACTTTATGAGGAAAGGGGAATTAGAACACCTGGTCACAACAGGAAAGCTGGAGGGAAAGAGAACACCAGGCAGACCCAGGGAGAAAACACTGGACGGACTTGCAGGGTGGCTGAGGACAGAGAGGGTGGAAGATGTAGGCTACTTGCGGCGACAAGGGATAGATGCATGTGGAGGGCCATGATCGCCATCGCCATGCGGCAGGGCACATGATGATGATGATGAATAGAAAAAAATAACGATGATAACAATAATAATAATAAATCATAATAAATTAAATAATACACACACACAAAAACAAAAGGAAAAGAAAATAGCGATGTGGGGAAGGGGGTGTAGATGCAGGAAGAGTACCCGACTATCAGAGCCATATTCGGGCTAATACCATGTGAAAAACAAGAAAGAGGAAGGAAAAGGCAAATGGAAGAGAAGAGTGAAAGATAACAAATGATTTCAAAGTGTGCGTGTGTGTGTTCAATTTCATTTAAGGTCTATCCACATAATGTGATATTAGAGACAATGATGGAAAGAGGAGAGGAAAAGGTGAGAGGAATAAGAACTATAGCGTACATGAAATTAGGAAAATTATCAAAGTATAATTGACAACGTAACAAGAACTTGAAAATAAAATCTAAATTAATGGTATCATCTGAGGTAAAGATCCTGTAGACCAGCACTTGTTAAAAATGTTAAGTAGTATAATCTTCCAATTTTCTGGAAGTTGTTTAATCATTTCGTTAGAGATTGCATCAATACCAACTGCTGTTATCTTGTTTGGAATGGCTTTTATAGCATCCTTCAATTCTTGAATGGTTAGTGCTGCATTCCTGGAATGATCAATACCTTCGGAAGATAAGATAACAAGATTTTATTTTAGCCCAGTGTACAGACACAAGGAAAATGTTTTGGCTATACATGCAATCACACTCACGCCTCACAACAATAATAATATTCAACATCATAAAAAACATTCGTCAGTCATCCACAGAATCGAACACACACACACACACACACACACACACAACACACACACACACACACACACACACACACACACACACACACACACACACACACACACACACACACACACACACCGGACTTAAACAACGTCAGGTAAAAATGATTCTCTTACTTTCCCTCCCCCTCCTCACATGCACAAGACTAAGATCCAAAGACAGGAAGGAATTTGGTTTAAATCAGATTGCTCATTTTCCACTCTGAATGTCCTCTGGTTTTCAGGTAACCCCTCTAATCTACTTGTTCTAGCAAAGTGGCCAACAGATGCTTCTGCCTTCTCTACCGCTGATGGAAGTTGGTTAGTTTTCAATATTACTGGATATTCAGGGAGTTTTATCTCATTTTTCATCGTGTTTATTTGCTTCCATACTTTATTTGTATCTTTGTGATTTACCACTTCTGTATTGCAGAATTTTTCCCAATACATTTTCTTTGCTTGCTCTATAATTTTGTTACTTTCCATATTGGCCCTCTTCATATCTCTAAAGGAATTTGACTGTTGCAAGGTTTACAAAATGTTTGATTTTTTTTGATTTTTTCACTTACATATTTTTGAATGCTTGTTTTTTCTCCTGGACTGCCTTATCACAGTCTGCTGTCCACCAGATGTTACCAAAATGTTTACTTCCCTTTTTGCCTGTCATGTTCAGTGTTGGTATACTTTCATTAGCTGCACTTAAAACAGAATCAACAAAAGAAGTATAAATATGGTCAATATTTTCATCAGAGGAAAATAATGTTTCTGATGTATTTAAATGATATGCAAATAATGGCCAGTCTGCTTTTTTATAGTTGAATTTTGGAACGAAATATCGCTCAGAATTTTCTATCTTGGCGTCTTCATTGATAGCAATTTTTATTGGGAAATGATCACTCCATAGAGTGTCATCATAAGGTGACCAAGTACAAGACAGGGCCATTTTTGGAGAGGCAAATGTGAGATCTATGGCAGTCGGGCGATGAGAGGACACATCAGGTATTCGTGTAAATGAACCATCATTTCGTAGAAAGAAGAAAGAATCTACAACATTCTGTACAAATCTGTTGCTTGTTACAACAGAAGTCTTTTTCTCAGAAGGGTGAGTGTGCATTAAAATCGCCCCCAATCAACCACTTTTCTTGGTCATCCTTAATCATTTTCAGCCACTCCGTATTATCAGCATTTGGGCCTTTAGGGTTAGGATGTAGCAAAATTTATCTTCAGGGATTTTGAAAAATTCACTGTAACAGAACATTGTGAAATGCTGTCTATGTTATCTTTAACTGGCGACTGTTTTTCATGATACTGAAGCCCAGTGCTAATATGGATAGCTGTGCTGACCTTTTCAACAGGAGAGCCTGTGTTAGTCACTGGAGGACAATAAAATTGCTTCAGTCTACGTACCAGAAAAAACACAAAAGAAGAATAAGAACGCGTATTTAACACAAGACAAGACAGGCGCAAATTTGCCATGCGTAAGATTACAAACAAACACTGGACCAAGCAGCAGGGAAGTTTCAGTCTTTTTCTCCTAATTTTTGTATCTGGTGTTCGTTTGTTTGTAATCTTACGCTTGACAAAGGCCAACTGGCCGAAAATTTGCGCCTGTCTTGTCTTGCTGGCTTGGCCATGTGCGTCGAATGGAGGATGGACGCATACCTAAAGACGTTCTCTACGGCGAACTGGCAAACCGGAAGCGAACTCCAGGACGCCCACAGCTACGCTTTGTAGACGCATGCAAAAGGGACCTTAGAAGCTCAGGGATTGACCCAGGCTCTTGGGAGACTCTGGCGGAAGACAGGGCAGCGTGGCGGACAGCCGTTCAGCAAGGCGTTGCGAATGCGGAGAGGAGGAGAGCAGAAAGCGCAGATGAGAAAAGGACTCTTCGCAAGCAACGTTCCAGAAACCAGACAATAGCGACTCAATTTGTATGTGGCAGATGTGACAGAGATTGCCACTCAAGAATCGGCCTGCACAGCCACAGCAGAAAGTGCACGTCATGACCACAACGCCTCCTGGTGCAGACTATCATCTGCTGAGATGTAAAGAGGCCGACGACGACGACGATTCTTCTTTCATGTTTTTTGGTTGTTGTTTTTTTAAAGTTTTTTTGTTCCTGTTTGCTTGAACGCGGGTAGTCACTCTTGTTTTGGATTCAGTCTAGGTAGTTTCTCCGTTTTGACATTCAAGGAATGTAACAGAAGGACATGATAGTCCTTGGATGCAAGGTCTTGCTGAAGGTAGTGGGAATTAGTAGAAATGGAACGCGCATTCCACTGAAATATTTTCATGCTATATTTACAGTTCGTTGTGTTTCTAAATTTAACACCAGAAGCAATGAAAAAACTTAACTGAGAGTAATAGAAAAATCATCTGAATTAAGCACAATGTAGAAAAAAAAGCAACCAAAAAAATGGATGGGTGGGGAGTATTACATATGAATATTAGCAGAATAAAAACAAATAAACAAAGGGAAATTTTTAAGAACAGTCTCCATTTGTTAGATCTAGTACTTTTGCACAAGACAGTTATGCTTTTAAGGCGACAAATATTACAACAACAAAAAGCTACTACAATGAAGTTGATGATGACTGAGACACTAGAGAGATCTAGATCTAATGTCGCTTTCTCAAATACTGATACTGAGGTAGATTTGTTCACCACCCACGGACTAAAACACTAGAGAGATCTACATCTAATGTCGCTTTCTCAAATACTGATACTGAGGTAGATTTGTTCACCACCCACGGACTAAAACACTAGAGAGATCTACATCTAATGTCGCTTTCTCAAATACTGATACTGAGGTAGATTTGTTCACCACCCACGGACTAAAACACTAGAGAGATCTACATCTAATGTCGCTTTCTCAAATACTGATACTGAGGTAGATTTGTTCACCACCCACGGACTAAAACACTAGAGAGATCTACATCTAATGTCGCTTTCTCAAATACTGATACTGAGGTAGATTTGTTCACCATCCACGGACTAAAACACTAGAGAGATCTAGATCTAGTGTCGCTTTCTCAAATACTGATACTGAGGTAGATTTGTTCACCACCCACGGACTAAAACACTAGAGAGATCTAGATCTAGTGTCGCTTTCTCAAAATACTGATACTGAGGTAGATTTGTTCACCATCCACAGACTAAAACACTAGAGAGATCTAGATCTAGTGTCGCTTTCTCAAATACTGATACTGAGGTAGATTTGTTCACCATCCACGGAGTGAGTGGTACATGTTGTAGGCCTACCATGGCTCTGGTCCCTTGTCATCATCATCATCATCAGGTGCCCTGCTGCATCATGTGCATGGCCTTGGCTATCATGGACTTCCATTTGTCTCTATCTCTCATTGCCCCTAGCATCTCTCCCATCCCCCACCCTCGTACCCAGCCACTCTGCAAGTCCGTCCAGCATTTTCTCCCTGGGTCTACCTGGTGCTCTCTTTCCCTCCAGCTTTCCCGTTGTGACCAGGTGCTCCAAATCCCCCTTCCTCATAAAATGGCCTATGTTGAGATAGTATACTTTCCTTTTGTTCATACGGGCTATTTTGTTAATTATACATACGGGTCATTACCCAGAAGGCTTTACGCCAACGGACTCCAAGGTAAACAAAACTGTCTGTTCGATAACTTGGGCTCGCGAGTTAACGTCGTCCGAAAGCGTATTGACGATCGTTACATGGTGGCAGCGGTGGGATTTCAAAGAACAAGGGACAGATCAGCTGATAGTATGATCGTCTAGTGTATCTTGACAGTTTTCATTGAAAAAAAAAAAATTTTTTTTTTCCTTTGCAATTCAGTTTTCTTGATCATGGCACCGTTCAAGACAGTTTCGATTTTTCACGCCCAAACACATGGCCTGAATGGAAGCAGCGCTTTCTGAGGTTTCGTCAGGCTTCAAAATTAGACAGAGAAGGGCAACTAGTTCAGGTCAGTTCACTGATTTATGCCATGGGCAGTGAAAGCGAAAGAATTTTAGCTTCGTTCAAACTGTCAGAAGAAGATGCTCAAGAATTTGACACTGTGTTGGCAAGGTTTGATAACCATTTTGTTCCAAAGCGAAATATAATACATGAGCGAGCCAAGTTTTATGCACGTTCTCAGGGTGCAGGAGAAAGCATTGAAGCGTACTTGCGTAGTCTGTACGAACTTTCAGAGCATGCAGATTTTCCTGAAAGGGAAGATGCAATCAGAGACAGATTAGTGTTGGGAGTTCTTGATGCTGAGCTTTCAGAAAAGTTGCAGCTGCAAGCAAACTTGAAACTAGAAGAAGCAGTCCAACAAGCACGTCAGTTTGAACTTGTTAAACTTCAGTTAACTGAACAAAGGCAGTCTCAGAAGGTTGATGTTGTAGCAAAGCAAGGGGGAGTTCAAGGCAATTGTCATGGTGGCAGATCTAGAGGTTTTTCAGGCAGCAGAGGTCGTGATAACCAGCGTGGGGCTGCAAGAGGTTGTAGAGGCAGAGCAGGTGGTGCAGGTGGAGCTACAGGAGGATTTCCCAGCTGTTCAAAATGCGGTCGTTTTCACAGCAAGCATGACAGTTGTCCTGCAAGGGGGAAACGTTGTCGGATTTGTTCAAAGCAGAACCATTTCGCGGTATGTTGTCGTTCCAGATCTGGTGGACAGTACGTCAGTTCGGTCAAGGAAGAGCAGGAAGAATATTTTTTAGGTTCAGTTGGCGAAGATAAATTTCCTTGGCTCATCACACTACACATGAATGAGAGGGAAGTAGTTTTCAAGATTGACACGGGGCAGATGTATCAGTCATGTCAGTGCAAGAGTTCAGAAAATTCAGACCACAACCAGAACTGTTTCCAACGAAAGCTGTTCTTCGTAGTCCTGGTGGTCGGATTAATTGTGAAGGAGTGTTTGAAACTGTTGCCACAGTTCACAGCAAGCCCTACCCACTGAAAGTGTATGTTGTCAACTCAAAGACAGACAATTTGCTGAGCCGAGAAGCTGTATCAAGAATGGAGCTGGTGAAGAAGATCGACTTTGTCACTGATTCTTTTGGTGATCTCACAGAATCACCAGTGAATTGTCCTCCAGTCAAAATTGTTCTCAAGGACAATGCTGAGCCATACAGTATTCACACAGCAAGAAGAGTCCCCATTCCATTAGCTGACAAGGTCAAACAGGAGTTGAAGAGAATGGAAGAAAAGGGAATAATTGAAGAAGTCACTGAACCGACCGATTGGTGCAGTCCAATGGTTCCAGTCTTGAAAAGGAAAACAAACTCAGTACGCATCTGTACCGACTTCAAGAGGCTGAACATGGCAATCAAGAGGAAACGCTACATGATTCCAACGATGGAAGACATTCTCCACAAGCTAGAAGGATCAGTCGTTTTCAGCCGATTGGATGCGACATCAGGGTTTGGCAAATTCCGTTAGATCCTGCCACAGCCAAGCTCACTACCTTCATTACACCAGAAGGAAGATTCCACTATAAACGACTACCATTTGGCATCTGTTCAGCTCCAGAAATCTTTCAGAGGACAATAGAGAACATTCTGGAAGGGATTGACAGCGTCATTTGTTTCTTCGATGATGTTCTGGTCCACAGCAAGAGTGAGAGAGACCACGAAGCAGACTTGGACAGAGTCATGAAGAAGATCTCAGAAGCCAATCTGAAACTCAACAAAGAAAAATGTGAATTCAGAAAGAAAGAAATCGAGTTTCTAGGCCACATCATCACCAAGGATGGAATCAAGCCTGATCCAGCAAATGTTGCTGCAATACTGAACATTCCAGATCCTAGCAATGTGACTGAACTTCGAAGGACATTGGGGATGATCAACTACCTTGGAAAGTACATTCCCAACCTGTCAACCATCCTGCGACCAGTCACAGAGTTGCTTGAAAAGAACCAACAGTGGACATGGGCAGCTCCGCAAGTGGAGGCGTTCAAGACAGTCAAACGGTTGCTGACCAAAACACCAGTACTTGCCTTCTACCAGCCATCAAGACCAACAATCGTCAGCGCAGACGCAAGTTCCTATGGCTTGGGTGGTATTCTTCTGCAACAGCATGAAGATGGACTGAAACCTGTTGCCTACTGCTCAAGAACCCTCACACCAACCGAGCGAAAGTACGCCCAGATTGAGAAGGAATGTCTGGCAGCTGTTTGGGCCTGCGAAAAATTCCAGCGGTATTTGGTTGGACTACCCACCTTCACGCTTCAAACGGATCACAAGCCGTTGGTTCCGCTCATCAACAAGAAAGATCTCCAAGACACTCCCATCCGGTGTCAACGCATGTTGATGCGCTTCATGCGCTTCAACCTTGAAGCTGTGTACTCCCCAGGGAAGACTCTTGTTGTTGCCGACACTCTCTCAAGAAGCCCACAACAGCAAAATGAAAGTCCAGAAGTCAATCAGCTGATTGAAGATACAGAAACCTATGTCAGTTCTGTAAGACTCTCTTGGAATGCCACAGACAGACGACTGAAAGAAATAGCAGCTGAAACTGACAAAGATTATCTCTTCAAGAAAGCTCTGCAGTACACAAGGGAAGGATGGCCACAATATCTTGCAGATGTGGAAGAAGGTCTTCTAGACTTGTATCCAGTCCGCAACGAACTCAGTGAACACGAAGGACTTCTCATACGAGGCAGTCGCATTGTAATTCCTCAAGCCTTGAGAGAGGATATTTTGGCCAGAATACATGATGGACATCAGGGAATTACAAAATGCAGAGAGAGAGCAAATTCATCCGTCTGGTGGCCCAACATCAATCAACGCATCAAAGAAACAATTGAGAACTGTAAACAGTGTGAAGAACAGAGACCAGCCCAAAGAAAAGAACCACTCCTTACAACGACATTACCTGAACGTCCATTCCAAAAAGTCGCTGCAGACATCTGTTATTTCAGAGGACGCAACTACATCGTCTTGGTGGACTACTTCTCTCGATACTTGGAGATTGGATATCTTCCAAATATCACCTCCGCAACTGTTATAGGGAAACTCAAGAACATGTTCGCACACCATGGAATGCCTGAACTTCTTGTCACAGACAACGGAAAACAGTTCGTTTCTGCAGAATTTCAAAAATTTTCCAGCGATTGGGGATTGAATCATGTCACTACGAGTCCACATTATCCTCAGGCAAATGGAGAGGCTGAACGTGCCGTTCAGACCGTAAAGAAAATTCTCAGTCAAAGTGATCCTGCTCTCGCACTTCTGACATATCGAGCTACAACGATGTCAGCAACAGGAAAGAGCCCTGCAGAACTTTTGTATGGGAGGAACATCAGAACCACTCTCCCAACGCTTCCTTCTAATCTGGACCCTCCATACCAAAGTAGAGCAGCCATTGAAACACGAGACAGCAGGGAGAAGAGGAGGAATCAGCAGTACTTCAACAGAAGAAATGGAGTACGTGAACTTCCCGAGCTACACCCAGGTGACATCGTGCTACAGAAACTGGACAATGAAAAACAGTGGAAGAATCCAGCAGTAGTCAAAGAGAAGATTGCTCCAAGATCCTACCTGATCCAGACATCAGTGGGGCAGTTCAGAAGAAACCAACGTCACCTGAAGCTCACCAGGAATCATCACTTTGTGACTGAGAGGAATTCTCAGCATGGACCAACAACTGTGGTAGGACCCCATTATCCCACAGTTCCCCACTTTGGCCCACACGTAGCAAGGTCCCATACCCGCACAGTGCCATCTCCCCAAACTACCCCAATACCCAGCCACAGAACTGAGGAACGCAAACGGTCAACAGTCGACAGTCCTGTGACAACCAGCACCCATGGAGATGACGGTCCAGGTCCCTCCACCGGCGGTGGTACCAGTGACAGCCCTCCTACCACCAGCAGTGACAGTGGCTGTGTATCCTTACCTTCTCCACAAGTCTTCAGTGGGTACCAGCCGCACTTCAGCCAGTGAGTCCACACCTGGTCATCGCCAAGTCACGACTACACGCAGTGGCCGAGTTGTCAAGAAACCAGCTCGTTTCATGGACTAAGAGGAACTTGCCGTGTTATTGCATGTTTACTTGTTTGCATGGTTTTAACTGTTCTTAAACAATAGTTTATCAGCAAGAAATTGGCTCAAGACATTAATTAAAAGAAGTTTTATTTATCAGCAAGACATGAACAAGCTCAAGACTTGAACAAGCAGCAAGTTGCGATGAACTGTTTACCCTCATCTCCGTGGACTCAGAATTTATAGCTGCATGCCATAAATTGATTTTAACAAATCTCAAAGGATGGGAGATGTTGAGATAGTATACTTTCCTTTTGTTCATACGGGCTATTTTGTTAATTATACATACGGGTCATTACCCAGAAGGCTTTACGCCAACGGACTCCAAGGTAAACAAAACTGTCTGTTCGATAACTTGGGCTCGCGAATTAACGTCGTCCGAAAGCGTATTGACGATCGTTACAGCCTATAAATGTTGCCTGTCTTTTCCTAATCTTCCTTATCAATAATCTTCTTGTGTCTGCCTCCATCAAGACTGTCTCATTTGTTTTCTTTGCTGTCCATGGAATTCTCAACATTCTTCTTAGAAACCACATCTCGGCTGCCTCAATCTTGTTCTGGCTTTGCTTGTTGACTGTCCACGCCTCACATCCGTACAACAGTATTGGTTCTATATAACATTCAAGAACTCTCTTCCTGATGTTAATTGATAGGCATTTGTTGGTAAGAATGCCTGTCATCTTCCTGAATGCTGTTTTGACTTGGCCGATTCTGCTGGCTATTTCTGATGTGCATCTGCCGTCTGATGAAATGATCGTTCCCAGGTATTTGAATTTATCAACCTGTAGACATGAAAAATCCTGGACCAGGAAACTGGGACCCCCGAGGTGGCTGGTTTGAAGATCTTATTCCTCTGCGTGGTTTCGTCCAAAATAACTGCCGGACGTGACGGCCCAGGTTCCCCGCCAGGATGCTGGAGCCTTTTGATGGTGGAAGTTGTTAATCTGGTCATGTGCTACGAAAGTTACGCGATCCAATCCAGAGATCTTTTCTTACGAGTGCATTGAATAGTTGTCTCTTCATGTCCAATTCATCGTTTTTGACAGCAGGCAGTTTGCTGATGTTGATCTTCGTATGTGTGCTCTTATTGCACATGTCTTTGGTTCAGGACCGTTTTCTTTCAGGTTGTTAAGCCCACAGTGGACTACCATGGCTTCAGGGGGGTGGTTCTTTCGAGATTTCCTCAAACTGTGTTTCTAGGTAAAACACAAAACATTGAAAAGTAGCTTGTTTGTGAAAGATCCTTTGGAGTAATATAAGCACAAGTTTTGAGCCCAGGCTCTTTGTTGTTTGTAATCTTACGCTTGACAAAGGCCAGTTGGGCACCCAGACAGAAAATAAGCATTTGGAGAAAGAATATAGCCTACCTATTCCGAGGCTGTGACAAAGAGCCTGGGCTCGAACGTTGTACTTATATTACTCCAAAGGATCTTTCACATGACAAAGAGCAAGGGCTCGAAACGTTGTACTTATATTACTCCAAAGGATCTTTCACATGACAAAGAGCCTGGGCTCGAAACGTGCTTATTTTACTCCAAAGGATCTTTCACAAACAAGCTACTTTTCAATGTTTTGTGTTTTACCCTTAAGATCCAGAGGTCATATTTTGTTTTTCTAGGTCACTCATTCTGAACGCCTGACGGCAACATCCATGTCATAGATCTGCCAAGTCTTTTGTGCTGTACACCTCTCAGGACAGAATCCTGTACTATATGCACATTGGACCTACCAAAGTCATTACTTTTGATTTGGACGTCATTTTGCTGGAAGAATCTTTCCTCACTTTGACGTCACTTTGAGTTCCACAACCTATATCCTCACTCTTTTTGTGTTTTGGTGCTTCTTCTGTATTTTTCGCACAAGATTTTTTCTCAATAGATTTTTTCACAGCCTCATAATACTAATAGGTATATTCTTTCTCCAAATGCTTATTTTCTGTCTGGGTGCCCACATCTTTCAACACAAATTTTTTCTCTACTCATTTCGTATATCAGGTAAGTCTGAGAACCAGCTTGTTGTTGTTGCAACTTTTAAATCTGATCGGACGAGATTAATAAGATTGATTTCATGTCACTAACCTCTGTCTGCTGGTCCACCGG
This sequence comes from Monoplex corrugatus, assembly GCA_030674185.1. Lineage (NCBI taxonomy): Eukaryota > Metazoa > Mollusca > Gastropoda > Littorinimorpha > Ranellidae > Monoplex > Monoplex corrugatus. Next base: position 19,292,437 of record JAPXFY010000030.1, on the reverse strand, counting down.
ATTTGTTTCGTTCAGATCTACCTCTGGTGATGAATTACTTGTGGTGTCATTCTCTTGAAAACTGTCCGAGTTCTGAGCCTTGAAAACAATTTCCGTTGAGTCTGTTCAAAAAACACACTGAACATAATAGAAGTCACAATACTTAGACCTCGAACAAATGAAAACCACCACCATAGAAAACTGATTACCGTTGCTAAAACTTTTCAATCTTCAGATGGGAGAGCTACAAACAAACAAATGCGTATGTGCACACATATGTACGAGCACACATCACCAGACTGTACTACTGTCACATACGATCCACAACAGAGTCGGTTCTGGACTAACGACGCCGTGTCGCTTGCTTCTGGATCTCTTTCCTTTCGTCATTGTAGTAGGGTTTTTTTCATAAATTTCATTAGCCGCCTTCGTTTTTATGCGCTATGTCCGCCATCTTGATGACGTGTGTGTGTGTGTGCGCGCGCGCGCGCGCACGAATACACGTGTGTGTCCGTATGTACAAGGGTGTTTGTGTGTGTGATCTTCATCATCAACAGCAGCAGCAGACGAATCGTCATCGTTATCGCAATGGTTAGCATCATCATCATCGTCATCATCATCATCATTATTATCATCATAATTATCACCATCATGTATACATGATGTGTGTGTTGTGTATGTGTGTGTGTGTGTGCCTATGTGTGTTGCTTGGTGTACATGTATGTATGCACGAGTGTATGCATGTATACTACACGTCATTATTGAAGGGCCAGGAACGTTTTTGAGTCAATTTTTGAAAGGAGAAATAACCTATTTTCTCTTACTCTTTTCTCCAATTCGTTGCCGTAACTGAATGGATAAGAGCTCAGACAACATTGCAGTTTCCTTTTGGCACGTGTTTGGGGATTTGCCGATTTGCAATGGGCGGCCCAAGGAAGACAATTTCCACACGAAATTGTCGAATCTTCAGCAGGGTCTCTCTGACGACGCAGGCAAGGTAGCGACAAAATTCGCTTTGCACGTGCAAGGCAAGCCCTTTTTGAACACTACTCCAGCCAAAGTTGCCCGCAGACGAGGATAAAAAGGACCCGTTCTTGGTTCGTTTTAACCATGCTTGCAAGACGACGGATGACGGATGAGCAGCGGGGGAGAGCCCTCGCTCTGTTTGATGAAGGCCTAGCGCAGCGGGAAGTTGCTAGACGACTTGAAGTGTCGCATTCCACAATCCAGAGACTGCTGGAGCGCTTCAATGAGACTGGAGCAGTCCAGGAAAGGCGTCACACGGGTCGACCCAGAGTAACGACAAGACAGCAAGACCGCTACCTTGCCCTCTCCGTCCTGAGGGAAAGGGCATCCACTGCGGTGACCTTGAGGGGTCAGCTGAGGGACGCAACAGGTGCTAACATCAGCTGCAGCACGGTGAGAAGACGGCTACATGAGGCAAACTTGAGGTCACGGAGACCGGCCGTCCGACCCGTGCTGTCACCGGTCAACAGAGTGAGCCGCATGACCTGGGCCAGGGAGCACGTGACCTGGACAAGGCAACAGTGGGCCCGGGTCTTGTTTTCGGATGAGTCCAGGTTCACCCTGACCTTTAACGATGGCCGGGCTCGGGTGTGGCGACATCAAGGGGAGAGGTTCGCTGACGCCACTGTCCAAGAGCATAACCGGTACGGCGGCGGGTCGGTGATGGTGTGGGGTGGCATGAGCCGTGGTACCCGGACCCCCCTGCTCCCCATTGACGGCATCCTGAACGGGGTCCGGTACCGGGACGAGGTTCTGGCGGCCGTGGCACTGCCTGCGCTTGTGGACCTTGGTCAAGGCGCCATCTTCCAGGACGACAATGCACCTGCGCATCGAGCACGCCTTGTGACCGACTTCCTGGAGCAGCATGAAGTCGTCCGTATGGCCTGGCCAGCGTGCTCACCTGACCTGAACCCAATTGAACACCTCTGGGATGTGCTCGGGAGGCGCATCAGGGACAACCACCCCCCACTGGGCACCCTGGCCAGGCTGGTCGACATCCTGCAGATCGAGTGGGCGGCCATCCCTCAGGACACACTCCGTACCCTTGTGGGGTCGATGCATCGGCGCTGTGAAGCATGCATCCAGGCTCGGGGCGGACACACGCGATATTGAAAACAGATTGGCCAAATCTGACACTTTCTGTTTTTTGAAAAGGGGGGGATGTTCCTTTAAATGCATGTGCTGTTCACTAATGGGTCATTGTGCTAATTTCTTTTTCCAAAACAGGTGTGGAAATGATGAAATAAAACATAGAATCAATTCTAAACATTGTCAATTATTTCAACTTAAAATTAGAGAGGAAGGAAGAAGTGGCCCTTAAATTATGATTAGGAGTATATGTGTGTGTGTCTGTGTTTATGAATGTGTGTGAGAGAGGAGTGGGAATGAGTATATGTCATTTCTAAATTTGTGTATATTACTTTATTCTAATTTATGACAGTATAACTACTGATCATTCACCTTTTGTATGCAACCAGAGGACAATCCCACTTGGGGGGGGAAAAAAAGGGTGGTCCTGAAGGGGGACCGGTGTGATGAAGCATGTGGAGGACAGTGAACTTCTACTGTTGCTCATCTGCTTGACATTGGAAAGATATTTCCTCTGTGTCAATCTGCCCCCATCTTCCTATTGCGTTTATAAACAGCAATGTGTTTTTTTCCTTCTAAATTACAGGAGTATATAAAAGTTTCCTCCCCCGCGTCGTCCATCTTGCTGGGACCTTAATAAAACAGCTGCATTATTGCCCCTAAGCGCTGTGCATTTGTCTCTGTAGTCATTAGATTCTACACTCTTCTCATCTGTCCCAGCCAGGCAGATAGCTGCCTAAAAGCGAGTTCATGAAGGGCCAATAAAGTCAGGAAAGAAAGACATAAGCGCCACATGTCTGCCTCCGTCTAAAGCTCTTGCATGAATGACAAACTCTCGCGTTCTCTCGCATGATCCACATTCCTGATGGAATTCTGGGAAGCAGAACAACTAATTCATCGATCACTCAAATAAATATATTTTTCCGCTAGCACATTTATTTTTCAATCAGTTGCTAATATAATCAATTTTCAATCAATCTAGAAACGGTAAATCAACAAATCAATCAATCTATAAACAAATTAAACAGCTAATCAACTGATCAGAACATTTTGGCCGGATATCAAAATCAGCAAATCAAATTCATCAATCAATCAATCAATCAATCAACTCAAACCAAATCAATCACTGATTAATCCATCACTGATCAATCAATCAATCCATCCACTAATATAACAGTAATTAATCAATCAATTTTCCCCATTAATCAAGAATGAATCAATCTTTCAAGAGATCAAATACTGATTGATCAATCAATCAGAATACATCAATGAATTCAATCCAACCAATACATTAATCGATTGATCAATCTGTCAATCTATCAATCAAGCAACTTAAGCCAATACAAAACCAGTACAATAAATTTATGTTCACTCACCCAATCACTCAATCGGTCAACTCAATATAAAACCAGTAAAATCCATCTATGGTGCATTCAACCAGTTGACTGCATAGAGCCATATCAGGGCTATTACCACTTCAAACACTTCAACAAACAAACAAAAAAAGAAAAGAAAATTAAGTACACATATCAATGCATTCGGCACATAATCTAAGGACATGCCCCCAGCACTGAACACTCTGTCCAATTTATCGCACTGGGGATTTAAAAAACACACCTGAATACATATTTAAGTATACCTAAGGACAGCAAAACATATATAAAAACGGGTATAAATTACCTTCCGCATATCTCACTACCTACAGCCAAAAATACACTTAATACATGTACCCAATTATCAATCATAAGAAAAAGTACGTAAGACTTAATCAAACACATACAGGTGAATGGACAGCAAGGCAGAAAATAATAGCAAGAAATGACAGAAAGCAAAGGAACAAGGCAGAAAAAAGAGAACAACAGAAAAGAGGAAATTTCTAGCTCAGAACTTCCCTAAAGTGAGAATACTATTTATACTGAAAAAGCCCTCAGCATTCCCCTGGGGGAATGCTGTTGAGCTCATGTAGCCTACATCTGCAGGATTGGGTCTGGTTGGCAACCTTCTTCGTCAGTCTTCACTGGCCACGTCTGCAAGTGGTCGCCTCTCAGGCGGCTTTGCCTGGTCACCAAGTCTACGTAAGAAAGAAACAACAGCAGCAAACAGCCTGTCTGCTGGAGGTAAAGCCAGCTCCAAACACTTGTGGAATGCTACAGTTTCTAGTTGCCATCATTCAGAAATCCAGAGAGCAAGTTACGTGCAATTTTCGTACAGGACAGATTTCAGAAAGCTGGCTTATATACTGGGACTTGGGCCAGTCAATGAGATCCAAAACAAGTGCGACTGCCCAAGTTCAAGCAAACAGGAACCAGAAAAAAACACGAAAAAAAGAATCAGAGCACATACTTAATCAGGGCTTAAAACAGGAGGAGGAAAAAAATACTGAAACTAGGGGGGTCCGGGGCATGCTCCCCCGGGAAATTTTTTAAAAACCAAGTGTAAATCTATGCCATTTCGTGCTTTCTGGACATAATTTCAAGAGATATTTAGTGCGTAAAAATAGCTGTAAACACATAATTATTACAGGAAGATATATTTGGGAAAAGGGGAGAAGGGGTTAAAAACACAATAATAAAATGAACAAGAAAAATCAGGGCCATAACTTGCGTGCCGTTGCTATGAATGCTTGCAAACCGATCACGGATGCCTTGCTCCTTTCGTTTGTTTGTTGTTGTTGTTTTTTTGGGGGGGTTGTTTGTTTTTTTGTTTGTTTGTTTGTTTGTTTTTGACAAACCGAAATCGTGGAATTCCGCCCAGACGCGGAACGTTTTAAGCCCTGCTTAATACAACCAGACAAGACAAGCGCAAATTTTCGACCAACTCCTTTGTCAAGCGTAAGATCACAAACAAACAAACACCAAATAAAAAAATTAGGAGAAAAAGACTGAAACTTCCCTGCTGTTCGTCCAGTGTGAGAAAAGGACTGGACGAAGCGGTATGGAAGTTTCAATCTTTTGCTCCTAATTCTTGTACTTGGTGTTTGTTTGTTTGTGATCTTAACATTATGCTTAACAAAGGCCAGTTGGCCGAAAATTTGCGCCTGTCTTGTCTGGTTGTATTAAGTACGTGCTCTGATTCTTTTTTTCGTGGTTTTTTTTTCTGGTTCCAGTGAGGTTCGGCCCTCTGCAAACTTCAGCAGCAGGCAGACTTCTTAATTTTCATTATTGTCATCAACTTGTCTTCTTCACTGATGGGAGAACCAAGTTCATTTTAGTTCACTGAAGTTCGTCCATTTCTGCTAATAGTGACAATATAGTTTCTAGAAATTTATCAACTTAGCAGGCTGTGAATCTTAATCGTCTCTCCTTTTTCCTTCGTTTTGTCCAGATTTGCACTGGTATTAGATCTGATTTCAGTAATCTTTCGAATCTCGAATGGTTCTTCGTCCACCATTTTACCTGTGACAATAGTCACAAAAAATAGTTCCATACAACCAAACAATATTAGAACGGCTGTTCACTGCAAAGCAGTATATGAGATTGTAGACAGCCAATGAGACCCATGCAAGTAGCCGATGAGACTACAAAGTTTGCCAGTGGGGCTATAAAATAGTAGCCAACAAAACTTATTAAAAGGTTGAGTCTGAGTGACAGGAATTAAACTCATGGCCACAATGGGATCGCTAGGTCAGTTTAACCCTTTGACTCCTGCACCCTATCCATTAGCATCCTGCATCACCATCATGATAGCAAAGCAAAAACTTAACCCTTTGACACCCTTACCCTATCCATCACCTTCCCAGCTGGTGGATAGGGTGTGGGAGTCAAAAAGCGAAAACTTAACCCTTTGACACCCTTACCCTATCCATCACCTTCCCAGCTGGTAGATAGGATGTGGGAGTCAAAGGATTAAAACTACACTTGCCTGCATAGAACTACTTCCACTGGCCAGTCAACAGTGTAAAAGAAATAATATTAAATCATTTAGCTTACCAAAAAGTCCAGAGAGTCGTGAAACGTACGATCACAAATCACAGTCACTAAACACAAGACAACTGCCTAAAAGCAAGTTCACTAGGGCCAATAAAGTTGGGAAAGAAAGACAGATACGTCTGCCTTTGACAAAAGCTCTTGCGTGAATGAAAACCCTTGCATTCTCTCGCATGATCCAGATTCCTGATGGCATTGTGAGCTGCAAAACAATTAATTTATCAATCACTCATATAAACATATTTTTCTGCTAGCATACTCATTTTTCAATCAGTTGCTAATACATGGGTGCAACTCCTGAAAAAGAAAAAACCTGAAAGGCAGGGGTCCAGGGGCCGCCCAGACCCCGGCGGGGTACAGGGGCAGAGCCCTTGTTGGGGGTTCAGGGGGGCGTTGCCCCCCTGAAGCTGAAAGAAAATTAGCCTTTTTATGATGATTTGGGGGGTCTCTCCTTTAATCTGAGCATGAACAAATGAACAGAAAAATTGACATATTTCTGACTTACATGGTAACAGAATAGCAGTGTTACCACCAGTACTAACCATGATAGATTACTAGTTAGATCTAATCATGAAAGAAAAATCTAGAAGAAGCAACAGCTGAATAATTCTGTCAAAGTCAGTCTTAAGAATACAGAAACCAGTCCAGTCAATATCACTCTTTTGCTCCAATCCTCCTTCACAGTTTATCTGCCAAACAGTATCCTTGTGTTTATAACACAGGTCCAAATTGACCATAGGCCTAAGGCATAACACAGTATCTGACAATCCTCTAAGTGATGAGGAGACAGAAATCATTTGAAGATTAGCACTAGTCATTCATAAGGTGTTTCCAGGCCAACATGAGTGTAGCCTTTGTTCATAAAATCAACAACATCAGTAACAGTTCAGACACATTATTGTTTAAAAAAAAGTGGACGATGGTTAAATGTCCATTCTAGATTTCTTCAGAAACTGTCTGTCTTGTGATGACTTCATGGCAGCTCTTTTGCCACCTTTTGGCACTGTGTAGATGCTGGAACTGGGTTGTGCAGAAGTGGCCTGTGCAGAAATAGCATGAAAACGTAACTAACCATCACATTTTCCTTGTGGCTGGGATGATCGGCATGTTCCTTTAGTTTTTTCTTTCCACTCGTGCCGTAGGCTATTTGATTTGCTTAGAGCAAACTGTGCAGAAACATGTTCCTGGTAAGTCAAGTTTCCGACACCACTCTCCATACTCTTTGTCCTGCTCGTCTTTCTGCTTCAGCCACTCCCACCTCCACTTGTTTTTCACCCCTTCCTCCACCTTCGCAAGACGCGAAAAATCTGCTTCCGTGAGATAATGCATACTCAAACGTCGAACGAAAAGTCGCCTGCTAATTCCGGTCACGTGCTTCGGATCTTCTGTACCTCCAACACAGGAGAGCTCCAATCACTTTGCTTACGAACACTCCGAGCGGAAGCAGAGTTGCTCACTGTATCGAAGGATTTTAATCGGCATTTTTTTCCCAATCGCTTTGCTTATGAACACTCCGAGCAGAAGCGGAGTTGCTCACTATATCGAAGGATTTTAATCGGCTTTTTTTTTTTTCTTGTCAAATTTTCAAAAACCGGATCTGTCCGCTCGACCATTTTTCAAAAACCGGATTCCGGTCTGTAGCCGGAGGAGTTGCACCCATGCTAATATAATCAATTTTCAATCAATCCATCGACTGTTAATCAACAAATCAATCAATCTACCAACAAATTAAACAGCTAATCAACTGATCAGAACATTTTGGCCAGATATCAAACTCAGCAAATCAAATTCATCAATCAATCAAATCAAACCAAATCAATCACTGATCAATCAATCAATCCATTAATATAACAGTAATTAACCTATCAATTCCTTTCCCCCCACTAATCAAGAATGAATCGATCCTTCAAGAGATCAAACACCAACCAATCAATCGATCAATCAGAATACATCAATGAATTCAATTAAACCAATACATTAATCGATTGATCAATCTGTCAATCTATCAATCAGGCAACTCAAGCCAATACAAAACCATCTTACTTATTGTTCATTTGCCCAATCAATCAATTGGTCAACTTAAAATCAATGTAAAACAAGTAAAATCCATCTGTGGTGCATTCACCCAATTGTTGCTATTGTTTAAAGCCCAGCCAACTGCATAGAGCCATATCAGGGCTAGTACTGCTTCAAAACATGCAAAACTTCAACACGAAAAATAAAAAAACAGAAAATTAAGTACAGTGTACCATATATCAATGCATTCACGCACATAATCAGTTTATCGCACAGGGGATCTAAAAGAGTTGCAAGCGCTGAGCTTGTTCGAAATATTTATCAAAATTATCCATTTTTACTATTTGGGGAAAACAAGATTGTCAAAAAGAAAAACAAATGTCAAAGAAAAGAAAAGTAAGCAACACACAAACAAATACACAAACTCTAAACTTATTTACGATAAATGACAAAGCGCCATGAATAAAGCGAACAGCTTGTAACAACCACTATTTTGAAAGAGAAATCAGCATTCAATCAAATAACTGTATAAAATTAAACAAATGAAACACTTGTCAGAGGGGGTACAAATCAACTTTAACCCCTTTTCCTGTGAGGGGGTACAAATCCCAATCTTTCACCAGCGTACACAAACCAAAATCTAAACAATTTTCTTATTTCAGGGGTTAAATCAAAATCTAGTCTATTCTTAAGTCGGGGTCACCACTGTCATGCTTTTGTGTTCACATGCTCATGCAATCAACTCGTGCAAAAAGTCGTCCATCATGCAACCGCACGCACTACTTCCAACCAATGGCACTAAACAAATTGCGATATGATTTTTTTTACATTTATTACTACAAACTTTCACACATCACTCATACAACATACAACATTTCCACCCACGCACCCTCACAGTAACTCTTTCTCTCCTTCGTTTTCTCCTCCCTCTTCGTCTCCTTCCTCGTCCCCTGCTCCTCTTTCTTTTCCTTCTCCTTCTTCCTCGTCTCCTTCTTCCTCATCTCCTTCTTCTTCGTCTCCTTCTCCTTTGTCTCCTTCTTCTTCGTCTCCTTATTCGTCTCCTTCGTTTCCTCCTCCTTCTTCGTCTCCTATTCCTTGTCTCCTTCTTCTTCTCCTTTTTCACCTTCTCCTTACTCTTCTCGTTCCTCTTCTTCTCCTTATCCTTTTTTGCCTTCTTTTTTTTATTTTTCTTCTTTTTTTCCTTCTTCTTTTTCTCCAATTCATTTTCTTTCTCTTCTCCTTCTTCTTGTTTTTCACCTTCTTCTTCTCCTTCCTCTTCTCCTTCTCCTTTTTCTACTTCTTTCTTTCTTCTCATTTTTTTTTGTTTTGCCTTCTTTTTCTTTACTACTTCTTTTTCGCTTTCTTCTTGTTCTTTTTCTTCTCCTTCTTCTCCTTTCTCTTCTTCTTGTCCGTTTTCTTCTTTTCTACTTCTTTTCTTTCTGCTTCTTCTGCTCCATCTCTCTCTTCTTCTTTTTTGCTTTCTTCTTGTTCTTTTTCTTCTCCTCCTTCTCCTTTCTCTAGGCAGTTTTTTTTTGGGGGGGGGAGACTGGCTAAGTAACCCAGTCCACACCAAGTTCCCAAGTGAGCTGTTTTCTAAAACTATATTCACATGCACACAAAATTTCCTTCCGCACGCAACATAAAAAACTCATGCATACATCATTCCATACACACGACAAAAAAACATGTGTACACACCACTCTGCGCACATGACAAGATGACAGAAACTGAAAAAGCAAAGAAACAAGGCAAAAACAAAGGAAGTGATAGAAAAGAAGATATTTCCAGCAAAGAATTTCCAGAAGATTGGGATACTATTCACACTGAAAGAGCCCCCAGCAATCCCACAGAGGAATCAATAATACAAGTAAAACTTACGTGCAGTGCACTAATCTTATCAATCAACAGGTCACTTAGTCACTCAATCGATCAATCAATATTAAAAATCAATCAACCAGTCAGTAAATTGTCAATGCGATTTCCAATCATACAACAAAGCAACCCTTTCATCAGTCAACAAATGAATAAATAAATGAAATCTCAGACCAAATGAGTAAATAAACGAAAAATTCTGACCAAGCCGACAAATGTAGGCACATAAAATGAGCAACTGAATTTATGAATGAACTAAAGAACATTCAATCAATCAATCAATTCGATTAATGAACATTCAACCAATCTCTTCAAAGTCCCAGCCTCAATGAAAGCCTTACTGCACACGTCATACATACGTTGCTTTGTCACAAACGGTGTATGACTTGTATGAATTCACTCCTGTGTCTTTTAAGTTACCAGCCTGACTAAGCCTTCCTGTACAAGACACAAAACAAACTAACTTTTAGTTTTAACCAGTATGACTCAACTTGTGCTTCTTCAAGTTACTACCCCGAGTAAACGCCTTATTGCACACATCACAAACGAACTGTTTATGACCCAGATGAATCAACTTGTGTCTGTTTAAGAGACTAGCCCGAATAAAAGCCTTACTGCACACATCACATGTGAATTGTTTACAATCTGTATGAATTACTTTGTGTGTCTTCAAGCTACTACTCTGAGTAAACGCCTTATTGCACACGTCACAAACGAACGGTCTAGAAGCAGTATGAATCAACTTGTGTGTCTTCAAGCTGCTAATCTCACAATAAGCCTTACTGCACACATCACAGACATATGGTTTACGATGAGTATGAATCAACTTGTGTCTGTTCAAGCCAGAAATCCGAATAAAAGCCTTATCACATATGTCACAAACAAAATCTCTACGACCTGTATGAATCAATTTGTGTTCCTTCAAGTGACTAGCCCGAGTAACAGCCTTGTTGCATATGTCACAAACAAATGGATTATGACCAGTATGAACCAACTTGTGCTTCTTCAAATTACTAGCGTAACAAAAAGCTTTACTGCACATGTCACAAGCAAATGGTTTTTGTCCAGTATGAATTAACTTGTGCTTCTTCAAGTTACCAGAGTCATAGAAAGCCTTTTCACACACATCACACACAAACTGTTTAATACCTAAATGAATCAACTTGTGTCTCTTCAAGCTACTAGTCTGAGTAAAAGCTTTATCGCACACATCACAAACAAATGGACTATGACCAGTATGAATTAACTTGTGTATCTTCAAGTGACCAGCCCGCATAAAAGCCTTACTGCACACGTCACAAACAAATTGTTTATGACCTATATGAATCAACTTGTGCGTCTTCAAGCTACTAGCCTGAGTAAAAGTCTTACTACATACGTCACACATATGTTGCTTGACTTGTTCTGCCACACCTTCTTTGTCAGCTTCATTATCATCAACTTGATCTTTCCTTTTCCCCATACCCTTCCACTTACCATCGTTACCCACCTCCTGAATGTTCAGGTCTTCAGGGTAACCCGCTATCATGTTAGTGTTCTCATCAGTACTGTCACACTCCTCCCTAATCTTCATCTCTCTTTCATCACCAAGGTCATCTACATTTTTGTCAATGTAGTTACCTTCCTCCTTAACATATTTGACCTCTCTTGCATCACAGTGGCAACACACCTGTTCTTCAATATTGTCATCAGCATCGTTAACTTCTATCTTAATTTTCACCTCTCTTTCATAACCATGGTCATCTTCCTGCCATCAGTGCTTTTGTCAACAGAGTCACTCTCCTTAATATATTTTAGCTCTCCCTCATCCCTATAGTAATCTTTTAGCTCTCTCTCATCACCATAGTAATCAACCTTTTCATCAAAGCTCTCATCACCATAGTTACACTCCTCCTTAATCGTCACCTCTCTCTTAACATCACTGTCAACACCAACATCACCACCACTGTAACCATCAGGCGTGGAGGACGCAGGCAGCTCAGTGTGCAGAACTGCACCATGAAACGTCACCATGTGGACACTCAAACTGTTGGACATCACAAAGGCAGTGGAACACAGCGGACACACGTGACTTTTGTGCAGAGACAGCAGTGAGGCAGATGGGTGGGTCAACTCATGTATACGTGGACTGTGGTCAGCTGTCGACTGATGTCTGGGTGTCTCCACACAGATGGACCACACAAGTTGTCCTGTTTCCTGTAACCACACAAATACACCATTCAGGTCTGGCAGCTGACACAGGGGTACACTTGCATGACTGCAAAGTTTGTACAGTTACCGTTATTGCTGTTTAAAGCCCAGCCAACTGCGCAGAGCCATACCAGGGCTATACCAGACTCGTCATCATTAAAAATAATAATTGGGCGATAGTACCTCCAATCCATTTCGTACATTTGTGCAGTCATTCTCAATTTTTGATTATATAGTTCAATGTCCTAAGTTTAAGCTTTTCTCTAAAGATGTACAGATTTGGCGTCAGATTTTCACATTTACACTGATAAATGAAATATTTTGTGAAAAGCAAAATGAAGTCAAAAATTTTATCACTTTTATAATTTTGATCAAATCCTAAAATAATCATGTTTTGGCAGTTTTAAATTGCTAACATCTGTGTAACTTGTCTGTACAACTGTTTCCAATTCTTTCCAAAATAACTGTATATACTGACTGTCCCACAGGTAGTGTTGTATACTATCTCGTGCTCGAATGCAGAAATTACACAATTGCTTTGTACTAAGCCCATTTCTTTGAGTTCAACATTAGTAGCCAGTATTTGATGGATAACTCTTATCTGAAACTATTTAAGTTTAATTTCTGTAATGTAAACTTGTAAATCATTGTGTCCAATTAATTTCTTCTCCAAATGTTAATTCCCATTTGGTGCAACAATTTGGATGCTTATCATCATTGGTTAAAATTTCATAGAATAGTTTTGTTCCTTTCGTTTGTGAATTAATTGCTCTGACAAAACATGGAATCATCTGAGTTTTGTTATTAATAACTAGGATATTAATTTTCTTCAGATAATCTTCGATTGATTTTATTCAAAGAAATAATTTAAGAAATTCACATTTATGTTGTATTTTTCAATGAATTCTTTGTATGAATAAAAATTACCAGTATCATCGAAGAAGTGTCTGCTTTGATAAATTCTTTTGTTAATCCAATCAGTATGTCTTACACTATTTGTCACAGGTTTGATATCATTATTGAAATATAGCAGTTTTGAGAGAACATCTTCTGAACATTTGGGCTGTAGTCTGTATCCAAATACTTCATATATTTTAAAAAGCTGGATGTCACAGGGCAAACATAAACAGAATGATAACAAAACAATCTGACCTGTGATCGTACGCAGGCATCATTGTTCAGCATATCCCGTCCAGCGTCACCGTTGCAGCGATCATCAATGACAGCCGGCAGACCTTTTTTCTCCATGTCTGAGTCGTCGCTGTAATCATCCCAAACAGAAGAGTGTCTGTCATGGATACTTGTGGCCTTGGACTGCTGACCTCTGAACTCCTCACCAAAAGAGTGGCAGTGCCCTTCCATCATCACAGACATCGATTACCTCCCACTGTCCTCTCAATCCCTGTCTGCTGCTATGCCATCACTGAAATCATGATAACAAACAGTACTGTTGTTATTGTTATTGTTGTCTAAAGCCCAGCCGACTGCATAGAGCCATGTTAGGGTTATAACTGCTTCAAAACATACAAAACAGGAAGGAAAAAAAGAAAAAATTAAGTATACATATCAATGCATTCGTGCACATAATCCACGAGCATGACCCTGGCGCTGACCATTTATCGCACAGTGGATTTAAAAAACGCACCTAAATATAAATTTAAGCATACCTTAGGACACCAAAACATATATAAAAACGGGCATAAATTACCTATAACTGCTTCTGCATATCTCACCTCCCTACAGTCAAAAATGCAATTAACACATGTACCCAATTATCAACCCTAAGAAAAAGTATGCAAGACCTTATCGAACACATACAGGTGAATGGACCAGCAACTGAGCAGGCAGAAAATGATAGGATGAAATGATAGAAAGCAAAGAAGGAAGAAAGAAACAAAGAGAGTGACTGAAAAGAGGAAATTTCTAGCACAGAATTTCCAGAAGGTGGGGATACTATTTATACTGAAAGAGCCACGAGCATCCCCATGGGGGAAGACAACAGTACATCTGATGGAAATGTAACATTAACTACATAGAAGTAATTAAGTAAGTAAATAACAACATAAGTAAATAACAACAGAAACAACTGCTCCTTTCCTTCCCTCTCCATTCCCTGTCTTTCACTTTTCTCTCATCCCTGCAAACATGATCAATGTTGGAGTGTGTACAAAGGGAGAGGGCTGGAGGTTGATGGAGACAGTCAATGTGTACGCTGGGGATAAGGGTTGATGAATGAGTGATGCCAGATATGATACAGCACAATGCTTTCTTCTTTGTTTTGTTATATTTCAGGGTTTGGGGGTTTCATTTTGTTATTTTGTTTTGTTTCGTTTTCTGCTTCAACTTCTGCACTGCCTCTGTGGTGTTGATCCCACCTCATTCTCTTTTTCTTTTTAACTCTTTGATTCCCACACCCTATCCATCAACTGCAAAAACTTAACTAATTGAATTCCTCACCCTACCCACCAGTTTCCTGCAGAAGCTGGTGGATACAGTAATGAATCAAAGGGTTAAGTTTTTGCTTTGCTGGCATGGCTGACAATCCAGGATGCTGGTGGACAGGGTGTGGGAGTCAAAGAGTTATGGATCATTGCACTCAGGGACTCAAGGAGGCTACCTTTCTGCTCACCTTTTCTTTTCATCCAATTTTACACCCTAATGGCCACAGAAACTGGAAGAATTTAACAATGTGATGATATTGATGTCGATGAGGATGATAATCATGATGCTATGGAATTCCATCTAGGATTGAGACTGTGTGACAGAGCTGTACTCTATGCTTATTATCATAATATATTCTGGCGCCAACCAGGCCCGAGAGATACAGACACCTGCTGTGCTGGTCAGAAGATTTGAGCAATACCTTCACTGATGTATTCGTGAAGTGGATGAGACTCAACTGTGTGGTCCCAGTCTTCCCAATGAGCCCATAGCATACCCAACTCTGGGTAGGAGCCGGTTAGATCCAAAAAATCCGACAATGATCTTTGAAGGAACTGATGAGGATTCAAGCCCACAACCTTCCAGTTGGTAGTCTGCTCCACTAACTACTATACCACAGCAACCAGTCCCACCCCATTCATTCTGGTCAACACCAAGAAGCCCAGGGGAGCCAGAAATGGAAAGCCACCATGAGGCCACTGACAAGAGGAAACCCTGCACTGTTGCTGGGTTACTTCTGCCAAGTTCATCAGTACGTCCTCCAATCCAACTTTCTAAGGACACTGTCTATTAACTAAGCCCCAATAGTAATTGTTCTAAGGACACTACCTATTAAAACCCCAATAGTAATTGGAGGCCACAACCTCAGCCCTCCAACATCATCATCATCATGTACCCTTCCACATGGCATTGGTGATCATGGCCTCCACACAAATCTATCCCTTGTCGCCGCAAGTACATCTCGCGCCCTCGATGTCCTCAGCCACCCTGCAAGTCTGTCTAATATTTTCTCCCTGGGTCTACTCGGTGTTCTCTTCCCCCCTGCTTTCCTGTTATGACCAGGTGCTCTAATTTCTCTTGCCTCATAAAATGTCCTATAAATGTTGCTTGTCTTTTCCTAATCTTCTTTACTAATGTTCTTCTTCTATCTGCCTCCTTCAAGACTGTCTCATTTGTTTTCTTTGCTATCCATGGAACTCTCAACATCCCTCTAAGAAAACACATTTCAATTGCCTCAATCTTGTGTGTTCACTGTCCACGCCTCACAACCATACAACAGTATCAGTTCATAACACTCAATAACTCTCTTCCTGATCTGCTGAAGTGAACCTCTCAAGTGCCACCGACGTTTATATATGGTCATGGCTACGAAATGGAGTCTAAAAAGTGTGACACATAAGCAACAAAATGAAACACCTGTCAATGGAAGAATATTGTGCAAACCAAACAGCAGGAAAAAAACCATGACAAATAATCCAACTTGCAAGCCAATCGGACATTTATCACTCCTATAAACAGAGATAATATGATGTTCTGTTGTATATAACATCACACGTGTCACAGACCTTTGTAAAGGAAAGAACCTGAAAAGGAACAGACATTTTGCTCAAAATAATGTGAACATGTTAACAGCAGGTCCAGTTGGTACATATGAAAGTAGGACAGGAAAATTAAACACACTAAAAACAAGAAAATTAAAGGAGAAGATTTTGTACATAACTTCACAACAATTCTTTAGTGTGTAAATTTTAGAGCTGTACCACGGAAGATAAAACAGACTTCTGCTGTTTTGAAAACAAGCAGTGTTAAGAGAGATGACAAAATAATTATGTGAAGCACTCAGGTAATGCCTAATTATGAACGTTTTCATATTAAGGCTTACTATATGTACGTTACTGGAATGTCCACTCATCTCCAACATTTAAGAGATCTCAAAAGCTGAAAATTCTTATTGTTGTGCAAAACAGCTTATGAGTAACTCAAAAGACATGTTCCAAACAGAACCAGGCTATGAAAATGAAAATATTACAAGAGCACATACTAGAACAGCACCCAAATAGTCGTCTGTACATAACTTCACAACAGTCACAACAAAACAATGTACTGCAGCATCCTTTAAAACGCAAACCTCGGCATCAAACTATCTTTCACTTGAAATAAGAACCAAAATGCCACACATGACAGTCAGTTTCTTTTTAAGTGAACTGTGGCTTGCTGAATTCAGTAAAGATTTCTTTAGTACATAACTTCACAACATTCTTAAGGAGAATCTCCCTTTTCTTCAGGAAAAGTCTGAAAACAGAACTTGTATCGATTAATTTCCACAAAAACAGGGGTACAAGAGCTCGGGATTGTATCAGCATGTTTTGAATACATTTGGGATTGATAATGAGGGTGTTAAACTGGCTATTCTATAGAATGTTCACTTAACATACCAGTTCATAACTTCACAACACTCAACAGTAACAACATAATATTGTACTAAACATTCCTCTAAAAAGCAAAAGATGGCATCAAACTATCTGTCATTTGAGATAATAAGAACCAAATGTCACATATGATAACCACTTTCTTTTAAGTGAATTGTGATTTCCTAAAATCAGTAAAGATCTCTTTAGTACATGATTTCACAACATTCTGAGATAATCTACCTTTTCTTCAGGAAAAAAGCAAGTATATTGATAATTTCTTTTATAAAAACAGTTAAGAAGAAGCTACAGGGATTGTATAGATCTGCATGTTTTGAATACATGTGGGATTGATAAAAAGTTATTTCAGAAAAATGCACTGTTTTCTATAAAATGTTCATAATTTCACATACAGAAAACAACATCTTTTGCAATACTGCACACTTAAAAGCATAAGCCATTGTGTGTAATATCGATAAGATTTACTTGAAACTGCACCAACAGGCTATTAACAAACTACAGAGTCAATAGCAGGTATGTATTTGTAATAAAAGCATCCACTAGAATTTCTTTCTTTGTTCATAACATCACAACAGATGATTATACTGCATTTTTGTGTGAGGTTATGTACATCATGCAAGTTGCTGGCAAATTTTAAGGCATAAAGTATTTCAATTCAGAATTCTCAAAAACAACAGTATTGACCTGCAGAAGGCATTTTAACAGACTTAACAGTAGTATTACAAAATTTAACATCAATACCATAATGTTCATAACTTCACAAAATCCAGACCATGCAGATGCTGATGTGATGTTATGTACATCATGAAAAGTACATAACATTGTCCAAAATCTGTGAAAAAGCCTAAAATCATTATTAAAATTATCCAGGAGCACCAGCATGTCAACAAACTCTTTTTTAAACATTATTCTTAAATCAAATTGCAATTGTGAACAGTGGTTTGGTTTGCTATGATTTTTGTTGCTGTGAAGTTATGCACTGACCTATGAACAATAAGGCCAACACACGCAGGGACCAAGTATCACTAATCAGTGTTTTTTATTAGCTTCATGTATGTAAGAATGATGAATGTACATTTTCTGCCTGTGGTAAACAATAAAACAAGAAGTCAGAGGTGTACATCACCATCACGACAATCAGACTGATCGGTCCCTACAAACGCAAGCCAAAACCAACTCTAAACTGAAGAATTAAGTCAGCAAGTTTAAAGAGTAAGGCTAAAGGGATGTTAATTATCCATTATAACAACTATAATAGGACAGCAATGGACATATCAATATATTAACAGAAAAAAACAAGCGATCCTGGCCAGATTCTGTCGCACATAACATGGGAAAATGATTCACAACAAAAACTTGATCAGCTTTTTTTCCTTCCTGCCATTCCACAGAGCGATTTTCGCTTCATGGGGTGAAAGGCACAAAGCCATATCAATGAAACAACCAAGTCAATGCAGTCAGTGTGCAAATGCGGAAATGTCAGTCTGCATGAAAAAGACAGTACATAACACTGCGTTCACAACAGAAAGCTGAAGCTGAATTTCATGGCAGACTGCGCATATTGTAAACATAACATCGCTCTTTTGAATAAAACAAACTTAAATACATTCATTTTTGAGAGAATAGGTTATTTTTACTTCATGGGTTTTACCCGAATTAGTTCTAAATCGACAATTCTTATGCGCAAGGGAAATTTCACAATGAAAAGTTATGTACTTAAAGCAGATTTTGCTTGGCAATTTTCTACTTCCTGCACACACCATTTGCCAATGTAGAAGTATGAGGGCTTTATGCATTCAATTTTACATTGATCAAGTCCCAGACATGGAAGTTTCTTGTACTCGTTGTGGCGTATCACTCATTCGATTGCGCACACTCTTTGAAGTGTCACAAAAATTATCTCCGACGATAGTGTAAACAAACGACAAAATATTGATTTTCAGAACTGTTATCAGTTGCTGTGGGGGGAAATGCACCCAGGCCCAAAGGTCATTACTTCACTTTCACGTTACAATAATTTTGTGGCTATATTTGAGGTATAGAGTACGTAAATTTAGCTTTCAAGTTCGGTAGTAGCGCGTGCGGCCCGTTCAATGCCAATTTGTAGCCGTGACCATATACGTTACAATAGTGTGTATCTCATTTGCCAACGACATACATATATATATGTTCACATTACATCAAGAATTTTCCTACCTCCATTCTTAAGCTGGGGAATCCCAATTCGCACGAATAAGAAAGCTCTGTCCATCTACATGAATTATGCATGAGGTCAGCAGCCAATCACACTTTGCTATGGTCGCTGTGCTACAGCAGTTGTAACTATCCCCTCTGAGATGTTGACCATTGTTCCACAATGGCTGACCACAATGCTTCGGCTGGGCCAAGTGCGGTGAGAAAGACAGGTGTTGCCAAAGGTCTCAGCTATTTCATCACAGCACATATTGAGACATGAGTGATGAGGAGATTGAGGTTTTGTGTACAGCTCTCAGCTATTGTGCCAGCACATTTAGTCAGGGAAGTTCGCCTATAGCGTATGTTCCATGGTTAGCTCAAAATGAGAGTCCAGTGCAACACGTGGATCAAAACCGTTGAGTTTTCTGTCATCTGTCAATACATTTTCTTTGAATATTTTGTTTTTTACATTACTAATCCAGCATGTCTAACAACAGATTGTGTGAAATTTATTTAAATGTCAATTTTATGGCCCATTCTTCACTTACCAAAATGTCAAATAGTCAAAACCATCATAAAATAAATGTATAGGCCTAGTCTTTTCATTTCCCTTCCAGAAAAAAAGGGTTATGATTACTTTCATGCTATAATTTGCATGCTAGAATTTTTTTGTTAATTATTACCCTACCCATGCAAAAATCACTTGGCAAATACTGAAATAGCATACACTCGCAAAACAATGTACTTGGCAATGAAGGGGTTAACTGATAAACATTTGTTGGTATGAACGCTTTTCATCTTCTTGAATGCTGTTTTAGCTTGTCGCAATCAACCAACAGTAGTAGTAGTAGCAATAGGGACTGGCTTTCAGTGGCCTAGGCCTTGCGGCCTATTTACGTCCCCTCTTTCTCAACTATTTCTAATACAGGTGTTAAAAATGCGCATTTTCTTTTTGTTTACATAAAGCCTAATCAGGCCTTTAATCATCATAATCAATGAAAAGTTCTTTGAATTTTGGAATTTCGTTCAAAAAATTCTTGAACTTGTTAGTATCTTGTGCAAATTTTATGTTAGTTGGGAGTTTATTTCACAAAGGGGCTACTCAATGTGAAAAAGAAAATTTTCTTGTGTTAGTACGACAGTGCTGAATAAATATCTTTCCTTCCTTGTTTCTTGTGATATTACATTGTGAAACAGAAAAGAGTGAGTCAACACAAATATTATCAACTCCATTAAATATTTTATATGTTTGAACAAGATCACCTCTTGTCCTTCTGCCTTTAAGTGAGTGTAATGTCAAATACTTCAATCATTCTGCATAAGATTTATCTTTGCATTCTTTTAATAGCTTTGTTGCACGTCTTTGTACTCTTTCTACTTGCGCTGTCTTTTCAAGGATGGACACCATATTGCATTTGAATTCCAAATGTGGTCTAACAAAAGATTTATATAGTTTTAGAAATATATCCTTATTTAAGTAATAAAAGCTTCTCCTAATAACTCCCAACATTTGATTTGCTTTATTAACTATTTTACCAATATGTAAATTGAAGGACAACATGCTGTCGAAAGTTACTTCCAAATTCCTTTTCTCTTTTAGGATTTTATCTGCTTTATGCTGTCATTTTGTCTCATATAATATGTGTGTTCTTGGTTGGTTTTACCAATATGTAGAACACCACATTTAGAAATATTGAAATATAGATTCCATACATCTGACCAATCTTGGAGTTTATAAATATCATTTTGTAAATCCGCGAATTGAGATGTGTTGTCATAAAGTTTTGTATCATCTGCAAATATTTCACAGGTGCTATTTACTGATATTGGCAAGTCATTTATAAACACTGTGAATAGTATTGGGCCCAGGATACTACCCTGAGGTATTCCACTTAAAACCTTAGCTTTATTAGATCTTTCACCACCTACTCTCACATGCTGTACTCGATCTTTCAAAAAACCTTGTATCCAGTTTAATAGTTTGCCAGATATACCATAAGCAGACAATCTGACTAGTAGTAGTAACCTTTCATGGGGCACAGTATCAAAAGCCTTCTTAAATCTAAATATAAAACATCAACATTATGACCATCATCTAATATTTTTGTCATATCTTCTACTACTTCAAGTAATCGCGTTACACAAGATCGCTTTTTACGAAACCCGTGC
Source organism: Monoplex corrugatus (assembly GCA_030674185.1). NCBI lineage: Eukaryota > Metazoa > Mollusca > Gastropoda > Littorinimorpha > Ranellidae > Monoplex > Monoplex corrugatus. Next base: position 19,271,124 of record JAPXFY010000030.1, on the reverse strand, counting down.
TGACACTTTGCATACAATTCATTATCCGTAAAGTGAGTTACTATTGAATCTCTAATTATGCTTTCTAACACTTTACATATCACACAAGTCAGGCTGACTGGTCTATAGTTTCCTGGATCTGCTTTAGAACCCTTTTTAAACAAGGTTGTTACTTCAGCTGTCTTCCAGTCTTGTGGTAGGGTACCTGGTTCTAATGTCTTGTTGAACAGAGAACATAATGGGACTGATAGTTCTTCACCTAGTTCTTTTAAAACTTTTGAAGGAATATGGTCAGGTCCCTATGCTTTATTTGGGTTTAAGTTAACTAATTTGTCACTCACTGCTTTTGGGGTAACTCTTACCTCTGACAAGGATGCACCATTTGAATATGCACATTCAGCCAGTAAGGGTATATTTGTTACATCTTCGCATGTAAAAACACTAGCAAAGAAGTCATTTAAAGTTTCTGCTTTTTCCTTATCATTTACAGCCAAGGATCCATCTGGTTTAATTAGAGCACCTATATCTGCATTGATTTTTAACCTATTTTGGACATACTTCCAAAATAATTTAGGATTGTCTTTACTATCTTTAGCAACCTTTTTTTCATATTCCCTTTTTGTTACCTTTAACAGTTTTGTGCATTTCTTTCTTTCCCGTATGTAATTCATATAATTCACTCCTGATTTAGTACTTAAGTATCTTTTCAATAATTTGTACTTCTTTTTAATGCTTCTCATAGCTTTTCTATTCATCCAGATTGGGGTATATTTCTTCCTAGCATTTTTCCTTATTTTGGGGATACACTTCTCCATTCCTTCGTGTATAGTATTCTTTATAACATTCCAGGTTTCCTCTATGTCCATATCTGATATAACCTTGCAATCGTGTTCAACCATCATACTTCTTAATTTAGAGTTGTCCCCCCGATTCAAATTATAAATAAATTCTACCTGATCTGTAACTTTAAGCTTTTCCAAATTTAATTGAAATGATAAGACGTCATGGTCGCTTTTACCCATTGGATCGAGATGTACAACCTCTGAAATAAACATGTCATCATTAACTAAAACCCAGTCATCAAGAGTTGGGTTTTGCCCTGGTCGTCTTCTTGTGGGTTTAGTCACCTTTTGAATTAAGAATGAATCCTGCACCTGTCTCATGATCTCATTTCCTTTTTCCCCTGACCATTTCCCATCCCAGTGAACATTAGGATAATTGAAATCGCCCTTAATGCATATCTTATCATATTTTAACATTTTGTCTGATTTTACGATTTCAAACAGTTTATTATTATTCTCTACCGTACTGGTGTTAGGATTTCTATACACACATCCAATCAACACTTTACCATTACACACACAATCAAAAGTACACCACACACTTTCTTAATACTTATACTCATCAAATTCATCACACTCTCGAGCATTCAGGTGTTTATCCACATATACGGCTACACCTCGTTGGTGAGCCCTATTAATGAACATGTCAAAATTAGGGATGCAGAACTCTTTCTCACAAAAATTTCGTAAATTCTTAGGTATTAATTCATTTAATGCAATTACGCTTGGATGAATATTATCGATCCTAGAAAACAACTCTTCTTTTTTGTTCAAGAAACCATCAACATTAGAACATAAACCTGGAAAAAAATCTGAACTTTAGTTATTTACACTATGTAGCCTACATGTTTGCCTTGTAGTCAATTGCCAGAAGAACCAGCTCTAGGGGTGGTCTCAGCGCCCCCGACAGAGTGTGATTGGGTTTTTGAGCCTGGTTTAAGTGTCACTATTTTCCAATTTCGAATGGCCAAGTTTAGTTCACCTACCTCAGCTCTCCTTTGTTTCTCCTCTCTCAATGCTTTGTGTTTGTCACGCTGATTTTTTCGTGAGGTCGTGGTTTATATATCTTTGTATCTGTGGGAGATTTGTTTTCGTTCAGTTTGGGAGCTTTTTTCATGATTTCTTTCTTCTTCTCCTCCCCTCTCACTGTCACCCTGAGCATTTTTGGTCTATGTCCCCCTTCTTTCCCCAGCCTTATGGGCTCTACCAGGTCGTCTTCTTCCAGATCCACTATCTTGCTTATCACTGTTTTAGCAGCCTCCAAGTCATCTTTCCTATTTTCGTCAATGTCTGTTTTTGTGCTCTCTTTTAGATTGATGATTACCAGATTCTTTTTCCTTTTTTCTATCTCCAGTCTTTCTTCCATCATCTCTTCCAGTTTTCTGTCCACCACCTCTTCAGTCTTCTCTTCTAGTTTTTCTCCCATGCTTTTTTTCCATCTTTTCCATCCTGACACTAAGGGAGTGCACTAGTGGAATAAGGTCCAGGACTTTGTCCAGTCTGGCATCCTGCTTTGACTGGATTTCTTTTTGCTCATCCATGCAGGGCTGGCAGACCCACTGCAGGTTTGTCTGCAACGGGTCAGAGAGAGTATCAAAAATGTCTCCAGACAGGCAAGTGCACTTCAAAAGGCTCCATTTTTTGCAAACGAAGCACTCAATGCAGTCTTCTTCGTCTTCCACTGCATTGTCACAGTAAGTGCACTGCCACGCAGACATAGATTTAATCTGTCTACTGCTAGACCTCTGCCTCTCAAATGCGCCAGTAGGCCTAGAGTGAGTACTGGCACTCGACTTACCCGAATTGGCTGTCGAATTTCTTGAGCTGACCAATTTTCGGTCTTCTTCTTCTTCAGTGTTGAGGGCCCACAATCAAACTTGATTATTCTGGCGCCTATAACTGGTCACTGGCACTATTTGAACTACCGTGTTTTTTTTTCACAACTTTCTTTATTTCCATGCTCAGAACATCAATAGAATGCAAAATAAGATGAAAATCTTGAAACACTTCACTGAATCACAGTAACAAGATTTAGAAAAGTGCTCAGAACTCAGAAAAGAAACAAAAGTGCAATGTCGCGAATGTGGTTGAGTCAAAGAATGAATCAAAATTTCAAGAATTTTTTATCTCCTAGTACAAAAAATTATGCACTGAGCAGTGACTGTTATATTGTACACCAATCTGTGTGAATTACTGACAAATAATCAATGACCGACAGCACATTTTCCTAAAATTTTCTTAGATTTTTTACGGATCTCAACGAAAAGCCGGCCAACTTGACACATGCGCAACACCTTCAGAAAATCTTTTCAAAGGCTATCATTAGTAGTAGTAGCTGAGGGCTGGCTCGAAGCCTAGGCCTTCTGGTCTTTTAACGCCCTATCTTTTTTGTGTTTACGCTTTCTTCTTTGGGGTCTGAAAAGCATGCCTTAATATTCATACTTCAGCAAATCTGCTTCAGTCTATTTTTTTAAATAAAATTTTGAATTCCTCGTCATCGTCCAGGAAATTTTTGAATTTGTTAATGCTGTTAGTAAACTTGATTTCAAAAGGAATTTTATTCCACAATTTAACAACTCTGTTAGAAAAACAAAATGCTCTTGTGTTAGTATTTCTGTGTTTAACAAATATTTCACCTTCAGCATTCCTTGTTATACTAGCTTGTGGAAAGAAAAAAATGTTTCAACTGATAGCTTATCCATCCCATTCATTATTTTGTATACCTGTATTAAATCCCCCCTAACCCTCCTACCTTTCAGTGAATGAAGTTTTAAAAACTTAAGCCTTTCTTCATAACTCACATTTTTACACTCTATAAGTAACCTAGTTGCCCTTCTTTGTACATTTTCAATCATTTTTGACTGTCTTATCAAATACAGATTCCAAACAACACTTGCGTATTCTAAATGTGGTCTAACAAAAGCCTTGTACAACATTAAAAATGTATGTTTATTCATGTACGAAAATGTTCTTTTGATAATTCCTATCATTTGGTTAGCCCTATTTGCTACTCTTTTAATGTGCAGGTCAAAGGATAATTCACTATCAAATGTAACTCCCAAGTCTTTTTCCGTTTCACACACACTAATTTTCTGTACATCATTTCCAATTTTCATGAAATACTCTCGTCTAATATTCTTCTTACCAACATGCATTACATGACATTTTGAAACATTAAAATATAAATTCCAAGTATCTGACCTGTTTTGTAGTATTAGCAAATCCTTTGAATTAAATTAACATTGGCAACCTTGTCATATAGTTTTGTATCGTCAGCAAAAATTTTGCAAGTACAGTGCAGTGAATCAGATAAGTCATTTATAAATACTGTAAACAGGATTGGACCCAGTACACTACCCTGAGGGATCCCGCTTTTTACTTTTGTTTCTTCTGATTCAGCATTTCCTACCTTTACCCTCTGCTTTTGATCATACAAAAAATTTTGGATCCATTTGAGTGTATTTCCTGTGATACCATAAGATACTAATTTTATGAGCAGTCTTTCGTGAGGTACAGAATCAAAAGCTTTTCTAAAATCAAGATACACGATATCAAAGGGGTCCCCATTGTCCATCATATTGTCCACAACTTCTAATAATTGGGTTACACAGGATTTTTCCCTCTAAATCCATGTTGACGTTTTGCATAAAATTTATTACTTTCAAAGTGAGAAATGATACAATCTCTGACTAGTCATTCTAGTACTTTACAAACAATACAAGTTCAACTTACAGGTCTATAGTTCCCAGCATCACTCCTATTTCCTTTCTTAAACAAAGCTTTAACATCGGCTGTTTTACAATTACAATCCTTTGGTAACTCACCTGATTCTAAGGACTTATTAAATAATATACAAAGTGGCTTTGCAAGTTCTTACTAAGTTACTTCCTTTAGTATCCTAGGGGATATCAAATCTGGTCCTTTAGCTTTATTCAGGTTTAGTTCCTGTAACTTTTTTTCTACCACAGTTGGAGTAACTCTAATATCACATAATGATATACCATTTGACTTTGAATTTTCTATTAAATCTGGTAATGTACCGATATCTTCTGTTGTAAAAACGCTAGCAAAAAATTTATTTAAAACTTCAGCCTTGTCTTTATCTGTAACAACCAGTTTTCCATCATTGGTTTTTAAGGGGCTAATACCTGTATTAACTTTTGTCCTTTCTTGTACATATTTCCAATTTTTTTTCGAGTTACTTTTACTTTCCTTAGCAATATTTTTCTCGTACTCTTTTCTGGTTTTCTTCAACAATTTGGCACATTCATTTCTTACTGTTATATATCTATCATAATCACTACCTTTTTTGGTTCTCAAATATCTTTTATATGTATTATACTTCTTTTTAATTTTCCTCAGAGCCTTTTTTATTTAACCATATAGGTCTGAAACGTTTATAATTACTAACTTTAACTTTTGGGACACATTCCTCAACACCATCATTTAACACCTTTTTTATCATACCCCAAGCACTCTCAGCATCCATATTGACCAAGTCACTCCAATCTTCATCTTTCACAATATTATTAAGTTTTCTGTAATCACCCTTACTAAAATCAAACTTGTATTTGTCTACTATAGGTGCTTTATACATTGAGACATAGGCTACAATTTGAATTTCAATACGTCGTGGTCACTTTTACCAACCGGTTGTAAGTACTCCATATCTGAGATTAAGTTTTCTTCATTTACTAGTACCCAGTCATCCAGAGAAGGAATTTGTCCTTTCCTTCTTCTAGTAGGTTCTGATACATTTTGATAGATATGTTACAAAAAATTTCAAATATTTTTAATAAATATGCAATTACCATCAGTGAAAAGAGCAAAAAAGAACTTTAAAATGGTGTAAAAAGTTCTTTGATTGATTGTCTGTGACGAAAGTTACGATTTTTTGAATAATTAAATTTTCGACGTTTTCCTTCATTGGATTACACAGCAAAAACTGTGACCGTGTATGTGCCGTTTCATCACAAAAAGCACCATAACTTTGGAACGACTGAACCGATTGAAAAAAAATCAAGTATCCATAGAAAGGTCTTTGTTTAGCCAAGATGATTACGACCTTCATGAATCTCTGGGTTTTTGCATTAATTAGGAATTCATTCATTAATTGCCTCAACTGGCTAAAGCAAAAATTAACTGAGATTCCTAAAATCTTTACAGTTTCCAAAATCATCAAATTTCTTACTTGAAAATTGTTGAGTAAAGCCTCAAGATAATTATCATGATAAATTACAACAGTTATTCAATACCATTAGGATGAATCTTTATGTAATAATCAATTACAGTTTTTCATGAACAACTGCCTTTAAGAAGTTGTCAACCTGTGCATTTATTAAATACCTCTTGGTTTTTATATACAGATGTTTATAATTATAAGTGATATGTAGGCATATATATATATCATTATATATCATATATATGTGTGTATAGATATATGTGATGAAAATATATTCATACTGATTAATCAAAATAAAAAATTGAGAGCCTGTGATGGTAGTACAAAAACCCTTCAAAATAGACATGAAAATTGTTTGAATATTTCACTGAAAAAAAACTCTGAAGTTTCCTGGTAACATAGAAATGAGTCTTTATTAAGACTAGAGATTACAGATTAATTATTAATTAAGCTGTTCTGAGGGGAAAAAAAGATTCACAGACTGAATTGGTTTATAACTTGCTCATCTGGAAAGTTCATATTGCAATTTTGAATTAAAAATTCTGCTGGTAGTAAGGACAGTGTATCTTTTCAATTATTTACCCTGACAAGCAAACCTTTTTGAAAAAGGTTTTTTTCCTTGCGTAAACACACACTTTTTCATAAGCTGTCATACAACATGAAAGATAATGTGTTATGTACATAAATATGTGTGTGTGCGTGTGTGTTATAAGTGTGCATACACACACACACACCACACACACACACAATTTATGTAAATATCTATATGTATATCATGTATATCACTCAAACAAACAAACAAAATTAAATGCAAACAAAAACACAAAGGACAATATTTGGTTACAAATGTTTTAATGCATAATGCTATATCAAAATAAATACACAGAACAGGTAACAAGATGAAAAGGGCATCAGCAAAAATATATCATAACATACACGCACAAACACCAGACATAAAAATAAGCTACATTGCAAAAACAAAAAAAATTCTGAAACATATTTACATAAGTTAAACACTTCGTTGCAGGCTACTCACTTTGCTATCAGGTTTAGTTCAGCGACAACCCTATCTCCTTATCAGTGCCGCACCCTGCTCCCTCTTGCCACCGGACAGCTGGCCCTTGTTATTCTCTATTGTGGCATGCTAACGTGTAGTGGATTTTACCAAAGTTTACGGTGCTGTGGTTCCTAAACCTGACTTATTGTGGATGTGATATTTATGTATGTGCTTGTTGGACATTTTCTCTATACTATGTGAGTGTTTGATTTACTATACATTTTGATTTTAACGTTATAGAGGAGTTGAAAAGAAGTATGTGATTGTATAGTTTGTGCTTCAAAGCATGTGCTACTGCAAGTAATATCATGGCACGGGTCTCTAGACATGATGGAAGGAGAGAAACATTTAGACAGTGACCATGCCTTTCGTCTCAATTCTTTATGTAGAGTTTGTGGTGAGAGGTCAAAAAAGAACCGTAACTTGAAACCCCCAAAGCTGTTAAAAATTGTTATGGCTTAGTTGTGTCTAATGACTCAAGCAGTACACACATTACAACACTTTGCACAAAATGTTACACACAGCTGTTGAGACTAAAGAATTCATCACCACCATCTGAGCAAATAATACTATCAGTCAAAGAGGCTATACAGAAATGTGCTGTTTTGTGGACACAACCTTTTGATCCATCAGATGCAGTCAATGACTGTATTGTGTGTAAAACCTTTTTCAGTCAGAACACAGCTGGTAGACCGTCCAAACGGTGAAACCCAATCATGGTATCCCCCAAAATGTACCAGTTACTAACGCCACCACAAGTAGCAACTGTGGTGATACTGATGTCAGGTTAGATTGTTCATTCCAGCCTCCATGCACAAAATTTTCTTGTACATGTGTACAAATACTCTCTCAGACTGAGGAATGTGTAGTGTCAGGTAAGGCCACGATACCGGCCCCGCTGCCCGCCCAGCATGCCAGAACAATGTGGTAATTAATCACAGCCTGCCGCTCCCCAAGGAAAATGTATACTGAAACAGGTCAGTGTACTGCATGGCAGAGATATGTAGCTTGCTGAGCGGTGCATGTTTAGCAGAGAGAAAAGTCAGGTGTGACTTACAGCATGTTTGAAAGACATGTTTTTGACTGTGATATCGCATGGTAGCTTGTCCTGTCTCCCTTCTATGTACGAATTATCCTTTATTTTCAGCTGTTTTTGTTTGCAAAAGATATGGCATGTTTGGAGTCATATGAAACTACAGTTTAAGACCCATCTTATGGTTGGTTGTGCGTCACAGTAGTCAGCAGGATGAATTTGTACTAGCAGGAAAGAAAAGGGTACTGTGTTTTCACAACTCTTAGCGCTGGCTCACGCGCCCAGCAGAGAGGAGTGGCTGACTCACTTATCTCTGCATCAGGAGGCCAGGTTCTCTCCCCTTCCGATAGCAACTTAACCTAAAGCCTGCAATGCTGTGTACATACAAATAGTCCACACATACCCAAAAAAGCACAGAATCCATAGTCACATTTACAGCTTGCTAAATGAAGAGATTATAAAAATGTGCAGACATTCTAAGAATGGAATTATGAAAGTTTTCTGTGTAAAACCAAACATGTCAAATGAAAATCTAAACAATAACAAAAATGAAAAAACAAAGCATTATACATGAAGGGTATCCAAGTGTCATTACCTAGACACACCCCAGTCCCCTTAGAGTGTACACACTTGACAGGAAGGCTTCTCTTGACATCATTTTGCTGTTGACCTCTCCCAAGAATTTTTTGCTAAATACATGCAGCATACAAGTCACTGTTCTTCTCAGTACAATAATGCCATTTCCTCCTCTCCATCTGATACAGTGATGAAAATGATCGCTCCACATCATTAAATTCATATGAAAGGGTGGCTATGTATCCCTGATGATTATTGGCATTATCATTAATAGTGTTTAAAGCCCAACCCACTACATCCCTGATGATTATTGGCATTATCATTAATAGTGTTTAAAGCCCAACCCACTATATCCCTGATGATTATTGGCATTATCATTATTAGTGTTTAAAGCCCAACCCACTATTCCTGTGATTATTGCATTATCATTAATAGAGTTTAAAGCCACCACTATATCCCTGATGATTATTGGCATTATCATTAATAGAGTTTAAAGCCCAACCCACTATATCCCTGATGATTATTGGCATTATCATTAATAGTGTTTAAAGCCCAACCCACTATATCCCTGATGATTATTGGCATTATCATTAATAGTGTTTAAAGCCCAACCCACTATATCCCTGATGATTATTGGCATTATCATTATTAGTGTTTAAAGCCCAACCCACTACTATCCCTGATGATTATTGGCATTATCATTAATAGTGTTTAAAGCCCAACCCACTATATCCCTTGATATGGCATTATCTTTGGTTTAAGCCAACTTATCCCTGATGTATTGATTATCATTTGTGTTTAAAGCCCAACCCACTATATCCTGATGATATTGGCATTATCATTATTAGTGTTTAAAGCCACCACTACTCAGAGCTATACGTGGTAAACCATCTCAAGTGAAACACACGTGTATGTAAACACGTAAAGGACCATGTAAAAAACAAACATGGAAAAGAAAAGTAAGTACACATATCACAGCATTCACACAAATAATCAAATAATATGCCCTCGGCATTGGCAACCCCACCCAGATTATCACCAGAAGGACTGGGGGAAAAAAACATTAGCACATACGTACACACACGCATTCATGTGTGTAAAAACTGGCTTATGTTACCTGAAATTGCCACTTAGCAGTTCACATTTACTTATAGCTAAAAATACAATTCATTTATGCATCCAATTATCAATTCAAAGAGGATGTATTTAAGGCTTTATGGAAAACTTACCAGAGGATCAACAAAACAGAAAATGAAAAAGGAAGACTTGACAAAGGATTATATCAAGGCAAAGAAAAAGAGAATGACAGGAAAGGAAATTTCTACCACAGATTTTCCAGAAGGTGGAGATATTATACTGAAACAGCCCTGAAATCCCGGTGGGGGGGGGGGGGGGGGGGGGGGGGTTTTAAAATCCTTGCTTTCTTCCCTGCAGTAACACCAACATAACACTACATACCTGTCATTTGTTCACTTGTTATCCTTTGAAACAAAATACAATACCAAGATGGCAAATGGGACCCCTATATAATATTATATTCATCTCCATTTCTAAATAATAATAATAATAATAAAGAGCATTTATATAGCGCCTAATCTGATGAAAACAAGAGCCCTAAGCGCTTACAGGTATCACGCAGACACATCCAAACACACACACACACACACGCACGCACGCACGCACGCACGCACGCACGCACGCACGCACGCACGCACGCACGCACGCACGCACGCACGCACGCACACACACACCAGCCGACATTCAAGGCTCAAAAGACAACAAGGGGGGATTTGGGGAAGTTAGGTGGTAGAGTCTTTATAAGTATCATGAGAGGGACTGGAAGAGATGGGTTTTCAGAGAGGACTTGAAAGAAGTGAGAGTTGCAGAGTGGCGAACAGAGACAGGGAGCTGATTCCAGATTACAGGGGCCTGATAGGAAAAGGAGCGTTGACCATAGGTTTTAGTGCGACAGGATGGTATGCGGAAGGTACGAGTATCAGCCGAGGAACGAAGTTGACGAGAGGGGGTGTACAGATGGAGGAGGTCAGAGATGTAAGGGGGTGCAAGACCGTTGAGAGACTTAAAACATAACAAAGCAATCTTGTAGCGAATTCTCTTTTCAACAGGTAACCAGTGAAGAGATTTGAGAAGAGGAGTGACATGAGAGGAACGAGATTTTCTGAAGATGAGCCTAGCAGCATTGTTTTGAACTTTTTGAAGCTTTTGAATGAGAGAGAAAGGACAGCCCGAGAGGAGGGAGTTGCAGTAGTCGAGACGAGAGAGAACAAAGGCACAGAGGAGAGTTTTGGTGGCTTCGACAGAGAGGATATTGCGAATAGAAGAAATTCTGCGAATCTCAAGATAGCATAATCTGCAAACATTCTGGACGTGTTTTTCAAAGGACAGGGTGTTATCAAGAGTGACTCCAAGATTGCGGACAGTGGAAGATAGTGGAATGTCAGATCCAAGCAGAGAGACAGACAGAGGAAGGGAAGAACACTTAGCCAATGTGGTGGGAGAGATAAGGCTAAGTTCAGTTTTAATGGGGTTGAGTTGAAGTTTGTTTACAGTCATCCAGGAGTGAACATCAGAAATGCAGCCTTGGGTTTGTCTGATTATAGAGGGCAGTTGTGGGAGGGAACCAGAAGTATAGAGTTGGTTGTCATCAGAAAAGCTATGATGGGACATAGAGTGAAGTCGCATAATTTCAGAGAGGGGTTGTGTGTACAGCACAAATAGGATGGGACCTAAAACAGAGCCTTGGGGCACACTAAACTGGAGGGTAGCGGGTGCAGAGGATGAACAACAGACAGAGACTGTTTGAGTGCGATTGGAGAGGTAGGACTGGAACCAAGACAGAGCGATGTCAGAGATACCGAACACTTTATGGAGACGTGTGAGCATGATAGAATGGTCGATGGTGTCGAATGCAGCCGAGAGATCAAGGAGAGATAGAAGAGAGATTTGATTTTGATCTAATTCTTCAGCATTATGATTCATGTTAAATAATGTACATGAAAGTATGTGTTGTCAGTACACACACAAACACACATACACACACACACACACACACACACACACACACACACACACACACACACACACACACACACACACACACAACACACGAGATAACAAAATCTCTTGGTATTTCTTTACAAAACAAAAATACTAATTGAGTAATTCAGAAAAAATCTACCATGGAATCTATGGTTTGTGAACTAAACTGAGTAAAACGCTGTGGTGTGCACATATGGACTGTTTTCATGGCAGTGCAGCCAGGAGTTACTTAAATGTTACCAAGCATAGCTGAAGCATGTAGACACCAGACCTTGTAATGTCGCAAAGGAGAATAGGAAGACAGAACAGTATTTGATTTTGTAGATGTCCTGTCTGGTTTTGCTGTGGCAGACGCATCAATTCTATATCAGACAGGCAGAAGTGAAATAGGTATGTTGTGCCAGATGGTAATAATATTACAGAATTGAAATGGAGCAGTGGATAAGAACAAAAAACTCCGCTTTACCCTCACAGAACAGAAGAGCAGACGCTACCCTGCAATAAAGATAACAGATTTGGATTACGCTGATGACCTGGCTGTTCTTGCAGACCTCCTAAAGGATGCAACATCTCTCCTTCACAATGTCGAAAGAACAGCGAAGGAGATTGGGCTCCACCTCAATGCGAACAAAACAGAGTTCATCTGTCTGAATCAAGATGCATTTGAAGGTATGAGAAGTCTCAATGGAGATGTGATCAAACAAGTTCAAGACTTTAGATACCTTGGCAGCTACATTGACTCCACAGAACAAGACGTCAACACCAGACTCGGAAATGCCTGGGGCACTCTAAATCAACTGGACAAAATCTGGAAATCCAATCTACCGGACAACCTGAAAGGGAACTTCTTCCGAGCAGCAGTAGAGTCCGTTCTTACATATGGCTCAATCTCTTGGACCCTAACAACGACATTGGAGATTGAATGCTGAATGCTGCGTGCAGCCCTGAACAAATCCTGGAGAGAACATCCAACTAACAAAGAGTTATATGGCAAGATGCCACCAATCAGTAAATCAATACACCAACAAAGACTGCGTTTCGCGGGACACTGTTGGCGTAGCAAAGAAGAACTAGTGGTGGATGTTCTACTATGGAGACCCAGCCACGGCAAACAAAGACCAGGACATCCAAAGAAGACCTTCATCGACCAACTGATCGATGATATGGGCTGTCAGTATGATGAACTACCTACTGCAATGTCTGAGAGAGAAGGATGGAAGAAACATGTCATGGATAGTCAAGCAAGCTCGACATGATGATGATGATGAAATGGATTCATGACAAGACAAGATCTCCAAATATAACATCACAAGCCAGAGAAAATTTTGGAATGTCATAGTCCACTGCATCATCATACGATTCTTTACTTGACCAATAAGCCACAACATACACTAGATTCCGTTTTTTCATTTTTTCTATTTTTCCATAGTACATGACTGGTTTATGAGCTTTCTCATCAAACCACATGTGGCAAATATTCCTTCCCACAGCGAAGCCAGACATGACATCCACAAGATCACATAATGTCTTCTCTTCTAGTTCAGGAAAGGTGTCCTCTATTTCTTTGATATCCAGAGTCTTAAGCTGTGCCTCTAAAGTTTTTCTCTCTTTTTCTTCTCTCTTCTGCCTTCTTGATGCAATTCTTCTCGATAGTTCCTCCTTCATTTCTTCATGTTTTTGTTTGTTTGTCTGTCTCCTCTTTCTTGCCGCCTTGATTGACCAGCTAATTAATTTCTCTCTGTCATTTTCAGCCATCGAGTCCAAGTCATGCATGACATTGTTCTTGATGGCTCGCAGCTTTGAGGAAATGAAGTGCATTGTTGCATTTGGTGCACTAAACATGCCCATCATTTGTTCAGCATCAATATTATGGAGTCTTGCTGTTTCAGTCTCTTTTTCTAAAACATCTGTGACATCCATGCTGAAATACCGATGATACTGTCGGTTCAGGACATCAGTCACAGCAAGCAAATACTGTGTGATCATTGCCTTCACCTCATCATCTCTGGGGCAGACTTTTATGATTTGTTTGGCAGTAGAGCCAGAGAAGCATTTGTTACTTCCACAATTCGGTCTCTGACCTTTCTGACAATACTGATCCCTTCCAGATGCGTGGGTGATCTTGCTGCTGATGCATAAAAAGTTTGCATCCAGGGGCCAGTCAAAACTTTGCCTAGCAAACCAAGCACACACATCTGGCGGAATGCTGTATCATTTTCAAAGTCTGCTCTTAGACTGTCTCTTAGGCCTCCACATGACAGAGCATCCAAATTGAAAAACTGTCTAAATAGGATGTTGTGATTTATCAGAACGCCACAGGTATGAAAAAGTACATGTAGACGATTTCCCCTGTAGCGTGGTATTAACCCCTTCAAGAGGTTGTTATCCTGTAAAAAGGAGATGAACGTTTTGGGATCCCCTTTGCCATCTTTGTAATGCATTTTGCTCAGCTGGAGAACAATATTGGCTGCAAGGCAATCTTTCCCAAACAGCAAACCCTTTGATGACTGAAGAGTTTTCAGGGCTGACTTGCAGACAGTTGTAATTGTCTCCAAGGGATGCAAATGACAATTCAATTCATTTAAACTTTTACCCCATGCTCTGTTGACCTTTTCAATAGTTGCATGATTGAGTGCAGCTCCATCTGACATGGAACTACTGATGTTGCCAATGATTGTTTTTCTGACTTCCTGAAAGGTAGATCCATAACAATCTGCAAAAATGCCAGCCAGGTGGTCTACTGAATCACATATATGAGATGCATAGTCTTCTGCAGTCCCACCTGGCAGCTGGTCAATGGCAATGACGTAACATTTATTTCTGGTTATTATATGCACAGAATTGATGTGAATACCTTCTTGGGTTGTTGCATCAAAACCCAATGTCAGATTTTCAGTGGACATGGCAACATCAGCAGCCTGCATGTCACAGATCGAGCCCAGCTCACAAGCCATTTCTTCAACAGAGCTGCTTTGGGGTATTTCACGAAAACAAACATCTAAACGCTGTGAATATTTTTTAATTATCTCGGGAATGTTCTTCGTGGGGACCTGATTGACAATGGCGTCGTACACCATCAAACGCACAAAGGAAGCAAATGTCTTTTGGTCTTTCTTTGTAATTTTAATTGTCTTACTTTGTTCAGTTGACTGTGCCAACAACTTTTCTTCAATCAGCAACTTTTCGTTTTGAAGAGTTCTGATTTCTTCATCTTTCTTTTTTATTTCCGCTTTATATTTTGCTTCAACCTCAAATGTTGCTGAAAAAATTTGCTCTTTGATGTTCTTTTTCACTTTTTGTAGCTGGTTTCTGAGATGGGCATTCTTAGATTTTAATTCCGAAAGTTGCTTCCTTGTTGCTTCATTTGCTATATTCTGTTTTAATATTCTAATGGTTTTTTCTTTTCTTTTGATAGTTTGATTCAGGTGCTTGAATCTGCTGGGTTCTGATTTAATTTTTGCCTGCAACAATTTTACTTTTTCCCGTTGTCTTGCTTTTAGACCTGCACGGTCTTTGGACAAGATGGATAATCTTCTTTTTAAAGCCTTTTTTCGTGGGGTGTCTTCTTTTTCAGATCGAAGTCTCTTAAGAACTGGGTGATGTCCTGATGATGAAGGTCCAGGACCTGAATGGACTGGGATCAGTGGAGATTCTGAATGGATTGTACCTGAAGTTGATGGCATTGGTTCAGAAGGAGAAAATGAAGTTGATGGCATTGGTTCAGAAGGAGATACTGAAGTTGATGGCATTGGTACTGATGTGGGTGTTGGTGAGACTGATGCCAAAGACTCATGTTCTACTAAAGAGGGTTTTGCTACAGTTGCTGTGGGAGGTTGATAATGTTCAAGGAAGCCTTCCTGGCAAATGGTGTGTACAATCTGTTTTGAAGATTCATTTCCAAAAGTACGTATATGATTCTTAAATCTCTGGACTAAAGCATGTATATGGCTCCGAACTGGCCAGAATCCAAACTTATCATGAACAGCTTGTCTAGTTTGAGATAAAGACTGACCATTTTCCAAAAACAACAAATACACATGTCCACACTTGCATGAACCAGGTTCACCATCACCATTATCAGGAAGGATATAGTTGTCCATCAGGTATCGTCTGCCTTGGCCAGTTCCCGAGCAGGTAGTCCACGCTTCTTTTTAGGCATGATGATTACAGTCACTGCAAAGACAATCATTTACAAAACTTTTAATTTTCCAGTCTATATACAAAAATTGAACTTAAGAAATATAATTGTTGCTCTGTTAAGTGGTGATCATAAAATAAAATACATATTTATACAGAATAAGGTAATGACTCTTTATAATACTTTACATAAGAAGTCATCAATATTCGGTGAAATGTAATACTATACACGACTGCAGATGAGAATGCGATCTGACTCTCAATATGAATTAATCACCGTAAAATAGTTAGCGAGTAGTCCTGGGTTCATTAAATTACAGACAGAAACTGAGATAACTTCATATTCCACGTATATTAAGCAGGCGCATCATGTGCAAAACTTTCTCCAAAATACCAGTTTCATTAACATTGTAGTGTGAACTATTTTCATGTACTTGCAGGGACAACATTTTGATTCATAGTAAAAACAGAAGTTTAACAATTTTTCTGTTACTATGATAATGAATAGTAAGCAAATGATAAAAGTCAAACACTGAGCAGACTTTACTGAAGCAAACCACACACACACGCACACGCACGCGCTTAATTTTTTTCACAGTAGTATGAAATTTTTTATGAAGAATTTCAATGTAATTTCATTGGCAAGAAATAAACTAAAAACAAATTGAGACCACTCTGGTCAGCAGACTTACGTTGTTTTCAAATAAACTAAAAACAAATTGAGACCACTCTGGTCAGCAGACTTACGTTGTTTTCAAATAAACTAAAAACAAATTGAGACCACTCTGGTCAGCAGACTTACGTTGTTTTCAAATAAACTAAAAACAAATTGAGACCACTCTGGTCAGCAGACATACTTTGTTTTCAAATAAACTAAAAACAAATTGAGACCACTCTGGTCAGCAGACATACTTTGTTTTCAAATAAACTAAAAACAAATTGAGACCACTCTGGTCAGCAGACTTACTTTGTTTTCTAGAAATAAAACAAACAAAACTGAAGAAAATTTCAGAAGCAAGCAAGCAATGAAGACATGAGAAACAGAAAACAGAAAAAAGTACATGCACTCTTCACTTCAAAGTAATTAACTGTTAACAGTATCTTGTACACACCCCAGTGTAAACACTGTTTGAAAATATGCTGCCTGTAAAAAGTGTCTGTACAGCAACGTCAATGCCTGTACTGTCTCTTTGTACGGCAACAGCATCGCTTGTGCAGACTATCTGTACAGCAATATCAGTTTTATTCTGTACTGTCTGAGTACTTACCTCCAGCAGGATGGGTACTTGAAAGTTTTACAAAATTGAAATTTTATTTTCATTATTTTAGTCCAGTGGTTAAAGGATCTTCTTTGGTTGGGAAAGGTTTTCCTATCCCCTCCCTTTCCACTGTGTCTCTAGTGGCAAACTTGGTGCTATTTTTTTGTATTAGAAGCTACACAAAACAAAAGTCTTGTTTGCAGCACAAACTCAGTGTACATTACATATCCCACAGCAACACAGATTTGTCCACAACAAAATTCTGCAGAACAATCCTATATTCCAAGGAAAACAAAAATACATCCATACAGAACAGAAAAAGAGTGGCCCTAAACTGTGGCAACAAGCCTCCCAGAAGACAGCAGCCCAATTTCACATGGCAAAATCAATTTTATTAACCAAAACAATTTTTTTTCTAAATGAATAAATAAAAAGCATAATATGTAACATGTATTCCTGTGAATGAATTTAGTACATATAGTTTGTGCCTCAAACTAAGCCACAAAGAAACAAAAAGATAAATACCTGACTGAAGGTCTCAGATTCAGATTCAGTGCTGACTGCCTTTAAGAAACTAGGCGTGTCCAAGCTGTCGTGCTTGTGGATGTTGGGGCCTGATGCTAGAGGGCTCTTGTCCTAATGATAACATATAGGCTTTTTTTTTTTATTCCTTTCTTTAATTTATTAAAACAACAAAAACAACAAACAAACGAATGAAAACAGAAAAGTGTGTGTGAATGTCATATGTTTCATTGAAATAGATGTAAATGTACTCTTATAAGTGATAAAGATTTCTGTGTACATTATTAAATGACATGTGACTGTAAACATAGTCTGCTTTAAATGAATGGAGCATACTTTCAGTAATCAGGTAAATAGGTGTAACAAATTTTTGTTTCAATTTTAGTCATGTAAAGAAACAGAAACACTCTGCCTTGCTAGAAGTCTCGCACTCAGGCTTCAGCGTATCATCCAGCCACTCATATACAAGTTCTGAGCCTGATGCAGCAGGGTCTGTTTTCAGTCTTTTGGTTGGAGGGCTCTTGTCCTGAAAATGATTGTTTTCTCAAATGCCAATGTCTTCATAAGTTCCACTTAAGCAAATGTATATAGTGTTATTCTGTCTCTAGTGTACATGTAGGCCTATTCATGTGAGAGATGCAATTATGAAGACTTCATGCATTAAAACCACCTCTCCCATTTGAAATGCCAAAACCCAAATAAATGATGAGAATAATAAATAGCCTACGTACATATATAATATACATAGCAAACCTCTAGCAATAAATTTTTCCTTTCACTAGTTTCAGATTCAATCATTATGTGTACAAACATGAATCATCGCACAGCAGGACACGACTAGTAGATAGAAGTGACAGTGTGCATTATGACAATTGTTTTAAGACCT
This sequence comes from Monoplex corrugatus, assembly GCA_030674185.1. Lineage (NCBI taxonomy): Eukaryota > Metazoa > Mollusca > Gastropoda > Littorinimorpha > Ranellidae > Monoplex > Monoplex corrugatus. The sequence continues at coordinate 19,252,591 of JAPXFY010000030.1, read as the reverse complement.
GTGGAACAGGCAGGTCAAGTGAGAAAGAGCTGACAGATCCTTTGGTTCAACTGACAGTGAATTACAAAGAGATGGTTCGAGAAATGGAAAGCACAATGCTCAAGCTGACTTAAGATGACATTTTATCACCACTAGAAGCTTTTGTTTTCAGAATTTCATGCATCTGTTTTATTTATTATTCAGATGAGATAATCCTAAAACATGTGTTAAGTGAATTAACACAGCAAGAGAAGATGAGCTGACTGACTCAGTGACTGTACAGGCCTACATATGTAAGTCTTGCACAAAAATTATTAAAAAATATCCACTTACAATGGCATCAGTCTGTGACTGGATGATGAAACAGTCTGAGTCATCCCACTCATACCCAGGTGGGGGGAGGGTAGCATCTGAGTCACTCATTTTACCTTGATGAATAAAGACCTTACCCACTATGAGACATCTGAATGGCAACAGTAATAGTAATGATAGACAATGCCTACTACTACTATTTATAACAAATACTAGCACCTAATAATCATTCCATTTAGGCCTGTACAGTGCCAACAGTCCATATCAAAGCATCCTTGTGCTCTTTAGATAGGAACAAAACAAACTAATACTAGTAATAGTGAAAAAAGATGGGGAAGGTTTATCATGCCCATACATTGATTAATGCAGTATAGGCCTAAACTCAGTTGGACACACACCAATTTAAAAGGCATGCTGAATATTTGAAACAAAAAAGAAAATCACATTTAAAGCACTGACCTAATCTTAATCATTGTACCTAGGCCTTAAATTTGGAAAGTTCAACAATTTTTTCTGTGTAATAATATTAATTTTACTGTGCATCGGCTCATCACACCTTTGGGTATTTGCTGTGTGTGTGGTCACTGAGCTGTGTCAAACATCAGTCAGCAAGACTGTTATGTGGGTGTACACATATTGGGAGATGTGACACTATGCGACCAATATCTAATGTCCCTCACCATCCTTAACCTGAGTAGTCCTATCTAGATCTACACTTTGATTCTTGTAAACTTGCCTAGTTGTGTGAGTTTTAATCTTATCCAATCTGACAATCTAAAGTCCAGAAGTCTAGAAGCTGATAATGAGAGGCAGCAGACCTTCGAAGTTCTGCTGCCCATCGCCGCAGTTTGCAGAGTCATCTAGACTGACTGAAGCTTGTATATTTCGAGTTACGCTTAAAATCTGTTCACCAAATTTTACACAGTACTCTAAAAATGCATTGTCTTACATGTCGTGAAAAATGAAGTTTTAACTGCAACAGGTTCAGCTGGTATGACCAAAAGAAAACGGTTAATCGGCAGATTGCCATTGTAATGTATGGCTCCGAAGGCACTAACAACAGTCACCACACCCACTATCTGTAATATGGCCTAAAACGGTTTAAGCAAATAATATCTGCATCAAATTTTACACATAAGTAGGAAAATGCATGTTCTTATTGGTGATTAATTCAAATGATGCTAATAATCATACCTGTAAGTTTGGGAGATACGGCCGCAAACACCACAAGTCACATCACCACTGCCACATCAGCAAATCAGAGGAAGCTCGCGAAAATGACCAGGTCATCATGGGAAAAGTACGGACTTCAGTATTCAGATCGGTAATTATCGGACACATGAATACATTAATGAAAGAAACAGCGATTGTTTGCCTACCCTCTCACATGTGCCGCCACGCCGGTCACAGTCTTCCGCTACAGTTTTCGCGCACGCGTAATCGCCGATTGTGACATACCTAGTTTTGAATTAAAAATGCATCACGTAAATTCACAATTATTTTGTCACTTTTATCACCTCTCCACTCTCCATCCCAACCAACATTTCGAAAGTTAAAGTCACCAACAATACAAATCTTATCATACTTATTAAGTTTATCAGATTTTAAAACATCAAACAGCTTTTTGTCATTTTCTACTGTGCTTGTATTAGGACTTCGATATATACATCCTAACAATACTTCTTCACCATTAGCACCACTAAAAGAGCACCACACACTTTCTTCACTCAAGGTCTTCATTATTTAACTCTTCACACTCTCTTGCATTCAACCTTTTTTCATTGAAACGCTAGTGTTGCTTTCTCTTTAAAGTGATGTTAATTACATAATTCATTTTATGAACTGAAATGTTTTGGCATATACTAAAATAACCAGATTATTATTATAGCAGATACCTACTACTACTACTAGGCTACTTAAAATCAATGAATACTCCTGAGCTAAAGAACAATGGAACATGTCAACCCCAAGAACAAACACAAATCACAGCATAGCATTTTTTAGTTATAACATTGGAGAGTGTATCTTTGCCTCACAATACAAATACAAACTTACAAAACTTACATATATTGGTTGATACGAGGTACAGCAATTAGGCCTATCTTTGAAAAAGTGTACAAATAATTTGCATCGTAGTCTACCCATACCGCCTCGATGTCATTACCGGAAACGGGAGTTTTCACATCCACGCAAAGATTACTCCCGTATAGGCCTATGTGTTGATTTGACTACGTAGAGCTGTGTTAGGGCTATAACGATTTCAAACCATTCACAATACTTCAACAGGAAAAAAAAAAAAAAAAAAAAAAGGAAAAGAAAATGAAGTACTCATATGATTGCATTCGCGCACTTAATCTAAGGAGATGCCCCTGGCGTTGACCACTCCGTCCAATTTATCGTACAGAGGATTTATAAAACATGTCTTAACACAGATTGAAACACAAGTAAGTAAGGACACTAAAACGTATAATAACGGGCCTAAGTTACCTAGATTTTCTTCCGCATATCTGTCTTCCCTAGAGTCAAAAATGCACTAAACACATGTACGCAATTATCAATCCTAAGAGAAAGTACGTAAGACTTTATCGAACACATGCAGGTGAATGGACCAGCAAGGCAGAAAATTATAGGAAGAAATGACAGAAAGCAAAGGAGGAAGAAAGAAACAAAGACAGTGACAGAAAACAAATTTCTAGCACAGAATGTCCACAAGGTGGGATACTGTTTATATTGAAAGAGCCCCTGGCATCCCCACGGGGTGGGGGGAGGGGTGTCTTTATATGTGTTTGACAAAGGCCAGTTGAAAAGGGACACCTGTCTTTTTTCTTAATGGTAAATACACATTCTGATTCTATTTTTGTGTATTTCTGGTTCCAGTTTGCTTGAATGCTGACAATTTGATTTGGACTAAACATTTTTTTTTTTTTTTGATGTTGTTGATAACATTGTGCTTTTGACATAAGCATCTGTTACCAGTGTGACATTACTCCTGCTTTTTTTTTTTTAATGTTGTTGTTGTTGACAACATTTCGTTTGGGCATCAGCATCCCTTTCCAGTATAACATTGCTCCAGCTTTTTTTTCATTTTGTTGTTGTTGATAACATTGTGTTTTGACATTAGCATCCCTTACCAGTGTAACATTACTCCAGCTTGTTGTTTATGCTGTTGTTGTTGATAACATTGGATTTTGACATCAGCATCCCTTTCCAGTATAACATTACTCCAGTTTTTTGGGTTTTTTTTAATGTTGTTGATAACATTGCGTTCTAACGTCAGCATCCCTTACCAGTATAACATTACTCCAGCCACATTCATTGCCACTTCTGGATGCTTACAAAGAAAACTCAACATGTTCCTCTACTCTTAACCCTTCGACTCCCGCACCCTGTCCATCAGCATCCTGCATTGTCAACCATTCTAGCGATTCAAAAACTTAACCCTTTGACTTACTCACCTTGTCCTCCAGCTTTCTACCCCCATTCTCCTTCCATCTCTAAGCCTCCTGACAACACCAACAATCATGATATTGACGAACCACACTATGTGTCTCCGAAATTAGATACACCTCTTTATACTTACACCAACAATCATGATATTGACGAACCACACTATGTGTCTCCGAAGTTAGATACACCTCTTTATACTTTTATTCAGTAATTCTATAAGACCTTGAAATAAAATCATGATCATTCAGAGTTCAGTTATGTCACCATTTCATATTTTCAATTTACAAACAAGGTAATTTTTATGATTGACATCATCATCATCATTATCATTATTAATATTATTATTATTGTTGTTGTTACCG
>JAPXFY010000030.1:19203491-19243491 GCA_030674185.1 Monoplex corrugatus | reverse complement strand
ATACAAAAATTAGGAGAAAAAGACAAGAAACCTCCCTGCTGCTTCGTCATTTTAGTTCTTTTCTCACACTGGACGAAGCAGCAGGAAAGTTTTTTTCAGTCTTTTTCTCCTAATTTTTGTATTTGGTGTTTGTTTGTTTGTGATCTTACGCTTGACAAAGGCCAGTAGGCCAAAAATTTGCGCCTGTCTTGTCTGGCTGTATTAAATATGGGTACCGATTCTTTTTTTCATGTTTTTTCTGGTTCCAGTGAGGTTCAGCCCTCTGAAAACTTCAGCAGCAGGCAGACTTCTGAATTTTCATTGTTGTCATCAACGTGCCTTCTTCACTGATGGGACAACAAAGTTCATTTGAAGTTCACTGAAGCTAATATAATCAATTTTCAATAAATCAACTGACTAAATCAACAAATCAATCAATCTATCAACAAATCAAACAGCTAATCAACTAATCAGAATGTTTTGGCCAGATATCAAAATCAGCAAATCAAATTCATCAATCAATCAATCAAATCAAACCAAGTCAATCACTGATCAATCCATCACTGATCAATCTATCAATCCACTAATATAAATAAGAGTAATTAATCAGTTCCCTTCCCCCCACTAATCAAGAATGATTCGATGTTTCAAGAGATCAAACACCAATCAATCAACCAATCAGAATACATAAAAAAAATCAAACACAATCAAACAATCAGAACATAAAAAAAATTCAAACACCAATCAACCAATCAGAATCATAAAAAAAATTCAATCAAACCAATCATTAATCGATTGTTCAATCTGTCAATCTATCAATCAGGCAACTTAAGCCAATACAAAACCATCTTACTTATTGTTTATTTGCCCAATCAATCAACTGGTTCAACTCAAATCAATATAAAAACTATAAAATCCCGTCTGTGGGCATTCACCCAATTGTTGTTATTGTTTAAAGCCCAGCCAACTGCGTAGAGCCATATCAGGGCCAGTATTGCTTCAAAACATGCAAAACTTCAATTTAGTACACGTGTCAATGTATTTGTGCATATAATCTAAGGATACGCCTCTGGCATTGACCATTCCATCCAATTTATCACCACAGGGTTTTAAAAACAAACCTGAATACACATGTAAACACAATCAAAAAAAGTAAAACATATATAAAAACTGGCCTAAATTACCTAAAATTGCTTCTGCACATCACATTTCCTTAGACTTTAGAGTCAAAAATGCACTTAATACATGTGCCCAATCATCAGATCCTTAGAGAAAGTATTGTTTTTCTTTTTGTACAATTCTTTCTCTTCGGATTTGATAATAAGGCACATGTATTAAGTGCATTTTTGACTCAAGTTCAGTTTTCAAGAATGAAAAAATTCCAACTGGCCTGAAAAAAAAAGTCTATGACCAATGCATTCTGCCCACAGTCACCTACAGTGCAGAAATATGGCTTTGAAACTAAGAACCATGCAGCAAGCACATGAAAGAATCATGCTTGGTATCACCTGGAAAGATCGCATAACGCCTCAGTGGATTAGAGAAAGAACAAAAGTGCGAGACGTTCTAGAAACCATCAACAAATTGAAATGGAACTGGGCGGTCATCTCACCCAGAGAATGGACAATCGTTGGACAACAAAAAACATTCTGGATACCAAGAGACGCCACTCGCAACAGAGGAAGACAGAAAACTAGATGGAGAGATGACCTAGATGGATTTGACAAGAACTGGAGAGGAAAAGCGCTAGAATGAAGTGAATGGAAGCAGCTGGGGAAGGCCTACATCCAACAACGGACTTCCAATAGCTGAAAAGAAGCAGAGAAAATACTGAAGGCTTTATAAAAAAACATACAGGTGAGTGGACCAGCAACGCAGAAAAAAGTCAGAAGAGATGACAGAAACTGAGAAAGCAAAGGAACAAGGCAGAAACAAAGAAAGTGTTAGAAAAGAAGACATTTCTAGCACAGAATTGCCAGAAGATGGGGATACTATTCATACTGAAAGAGCCCCCAGCAATCCCACAGAGGAATCAATACAAGTAGTGCACTAATCCAATCAATTAACCGTTCACTTAGTCACTCAATCGATCAATCAACAACAAAAATCAATCAACCAGTCAGTAAATTGTCAGTGCAATTTCCAATCATTCAACAAAGCAACCCTTTCAACAGTCAACAAATGAATAAATAAATGAAATCTCATGACCAAATGAGTAAATAAATGAAAAACTCATGACCAAGCCGACAAATGTAGGCATGTAAAATGAGAAACTGAATTTATGAATGAACTAAAGAACATTCAATCAATCAATCAATTCAATTAATGAACATTCAATGAAAGCTTACTGCACACATCACACATACGTTGCTTTGTCACAAACGGTGTATGACTTGTATGAATTCACTCCTGTGTCTTTTAAGTTACCAGCCTGACTAAGCCTTACTGTACAAGACACAAAACAAACAAGCTTTTAACCAGTATGACTTAACTTGTGCTTCTTCAAGTTACTACCCGAGTAAACACCTTATCACACATCACAAACAAACAGTTTATGACCCAGATGAATCAACTTGTGTCTGTTTAAGAGACTAGCCCGAATAAAGCCTTACTGCACACATCACATGTGAATTGTTTACAATCTGTATGAATTATCTTGTGTGTCTTCAAGCTACTACTCACTGAGTAAACGCCTTATTGCACACATCACAAACGAACTGTTTATGACCCAGATGAATCAACTTGTGTCTGCTTAAGAGATAGCCCGAATAAAAGCCTTATTGCACACATCACATGTGAATTGTTTACAATCTGTATGAGTCAACTTGTGTGTCTTCAAGTTGCTAACATCACAATAAGCCTACTACACACATCACAGACATATGTTTACTACCAGTATGAATCAACTTGTGTCTGTTTCAAGCCAGAAATCCGAATAAAAGCTTTATCACATATGTCACAAACAAAATTCTCTACGACCTGTATGAATCAATTTGTGTTCCTTCAAGTGACTAGCTAGTAACAGCCTTATTGCATATTCACAACAAATGGATTATGACCAGTATGAACCAACTTGTGCCTCTTCAAGTTACTAGCATGACAAAAAGCTTTACTGCACATATCACAAGCAAATGGTTTATGTCCAGTATGAATTAACTTGTGCTTCTTCAAGTTATCGGAGTCATAGAAAGCCTTATCACACACATCACACACAAACTGTTTAACACCTAAATGAATCAACTTGTGTCTCTTCAAACTACCAGTCTGAGTAAAAGCTTCATTGCACACATCACAAACAAACGGTCTATGACCAGTATGAATCAACTTGTGTATCTTCAATTGACCAGCCCGAATAAAAGCCTTACTGCACACATCACAAACAAATTGTTTATGACCAGTATGAATCAACTTGTGCCTCTTCAAGCTACTAGCCTGAGTAAAAGTCTTACTACATACGTCACACACATGTTGCTTGACTTGTTCTGCCACACCTTCTTTGTCAGATTCATTATCATCAACTTGATCTTTCCTTTTCCCCATATCCTTCCACTTACCATCGTTACCCACCTCCTGAATGTTCAGGTCTTCAGGGTAACCCATCATCATGTTAGTGTTCTCATCAGTACTGTCACACTCCTCCCTGATCTTCATCTCTTTTTCATCACCATGGTCATCTACATTTTTGTCAATGTTTTCATCAATGTAGTTACCTTCCTCCTTAACATATTTGACCTCTCTCTCATCACCGTGGCAACACACCTGTTCTTCAATATTGTCATCAGCATTGTTAACTATCTTAATTTTCACCTCTCTTTCATAACCATGGTCATCTTCCTGTCTATCAGTGCTTTCGTCAACACAGTCACTCTCCTTAATATACTTTAGCTCTCCCTCATCCCTATAGTAATCTTTTAGCTCTTTCTCATCATCACAGTAATCAACCTTTTCATCAAAACTCTCATCACCATAGTAACACTCCTCCTTAATCCTCACCTCTCTCTTAACATCACTGTCAACACCAATATCACCATCACTGTAACCGTCAGGCGTGGAGGACGCAGGCAGCTCAGTGTGCAGAACTGCACCATGGAATATCACCAAGTGAACCCTCAAACTGTTGGACATCACAAAGGCAGTGGAACACAGTGGACACACGTGACTTTTGTGCAGAGACAGCAGTGAGGCAGATGGGTGGGTCAACTCATGTACACGTGGACTGTGGTCAGCTGTCGACTGATGTCTGGGTGTCTCCACACAGATGGGCCACACAAGTTGTCCTGGTTCCTGTAACCACACAAATACACCATTCAGGTCTGGCAGCTGACACAGGGGTACACTTGCATAACTGCAAAGGTTTGTACAGTTACCATTATTGCTGTTTAACTCTTAGCGTCTTCAACCGCGCGTATCCGCTAGTGCCGCCACGCCCCAAACCGCTAGTAACCACTACATTTGACATACATTAAACAGATGTGTTACTAAGGAGGCTGGGGTTCTTCAGAGTCGTGAAAGTCGGTTAACGACTGCCGCAAAGCGTTCTGCTTTCCGTCTGTTTACCACGTGTTCGCGCCATTTCGTCTGCTTTTGCATTTTGGTCGATTTTTTTCGGAGTTTTTGAAAGTGAATTTTTTCATCAAGATGGCCGCTCGTCGAGTTATCAACGATGAGGATTGTGATGATTTCAATGATGAATTGAGCAATGAAAGAGAAATAGGATTGGGTGAAGATCAACAGAGTGATGTTAGTGTTGGAAGCAGTGGGTCGTCAGAGCAGACGATCGATTACAATTATGAGCTTTCTGTTGATTCCTCACCTGAAGTTTCACCTGCTGAGTGGTCGGACACGGTCGTCGATCCCGATCCTTCACCTTTTCAACATGCTGTGGGCCCTACAGTGCCTCTACACTTAGATGCAAAGCCAGTTGAGTACTTTCTTCAACTTTTCCCTCGTTTTTTGCTTGCTATCATTGCTGTGGAAACGAATCGGTATGCTGTTCAGCAGGGAGCTGTCAACTTTGCTCCAACTTTTGAAGAGGAGATAGCCGCCTACCTGGGCATTCTACTGCTGATGGGTGTCAACCAGCTCCCAAACTATAGGTGCTATTGGAGTAAGAGGAGAGAGTTAAGAAATCCAGTTATTGCTGAAGTCATGACCAGAGGCAGATATGAAAAACTCACTCAGTACATCCACCTCAACGACACAACCACCAACCCACCACGCACCAGCCCCAACCATGACAAGCTACACAAGGTTCGCCCTATACTTGAAAATGCAAAGGCCAAGTTTTCCGCACATTACCTGCCACACAAAAACATCAGTGTGGATGAAGCAATGATAAAATTCAAGGGGAGATGCTCTTTCCTGCAGTATGTACCATCCAAGCCGACCAAATGGGGCATCAAGGCATGGGCGCTGGCGGACTCCGAGTCATTCTACCTCGTAGATTTCAATATCTACACAGGTAAGGAAATGGCCCAGCAAAATTTACCCCTAGGCACACGTACAGTCACTGATCTTGTACAGGGCTACTATGGCAGAAACCACCACGTCTATTTTGATAATTTTTTCACTTCTGTGGATTTGTTGGAGACGCTGCTGGCAAACAAGACCTATGCCTGTGGGACTGTCCGCCTGAACCGCCGGGGCCTTCCTGTCCCCATAAAGACCTGCAAGCTGAAGGAGAGTGGAGAAATGAAAAAAATGCAAAAAGGCAAAATGATGGCAGTGACTTGGTGTGAAAAGAAGCGACAATCAGTGTTCTATCCACAGCCAACAAGACCGGCAACATCACCATCACCAAAAAAGGAAAACGCGGAGCACCAGATCGCACATACCCCAAGCCCATCGCCATCCAGGACTACACTGAAAATTACAACGGTGTCGATAAAAGTGATCAGCTCCGATCCTACTATGGGATTGCCACCAAGGCAAAAAAATGGTGGAAATATATGTTCTGGTTCATCCTGGATGTCACTGTCATCAATGCGTACATATTGTACCGCGACGCTCCAGGAGGACCCAGACGTAAGCCATTCACACACCTTGAGTTCCACCTGGAAGTAGCCTTGGGGCTGATCAATGGATTCAGCTCCAGAAAAAGGAAGGCTTCTCTGGATGTCTCTCCCACAGCCCCAGTCATCAAAAAGCCATCTGTCCATGACATCTCAAAGATTGAGACAAAGAGAGGCATGAGAAACTGCGTGGTGTGTTCAAAAGGCCCCGACCGTACACCTGCAGGCAACAAGATCCAGACATCCTTTGAATGCAAGAAGTGTTGTGTGGCCCTGTGCAAGGACAGAGGCTGTTTTGCCAGGTTTCATAATTACCAGCACTAAGCTCTTCATTGAAAAATGACTTTGCCTGTACATAATGTATATATTTACCTGTGCTCACCTGTACTCACCTGTGCTTACCTGTATAGTGTCCCAGATGTGTCCTCTGGGTTGTGACACCACAGACACATGTATATATATAGACATTCCCTATGAAGAATGCTATGATTCTGTGTAGTTGTTTGTACAAAATACTATGAAATATACTGTGTAGTGTGAATAAAAGGCGTTTCATGTGTCAGGATAATTACATGCGGATTATCTGTGGATTAGCTGTGGATTATCTATTACAAGGTCAGTGATCAACATGTTTTGTACTTGTGATGTTTCTGTGAGCATATTAGTGACTAAATTGTCTGCATGTTTACTAATATATACATCACACATGATTTTTTTTCAATCTTTCTTGAACATACCTGTTTTTTTTCTATTATTACGCAATTAATCAAATTTATTACATATAAAAAATTTATTTTGATGGGTATAAGGGAAACTAATATGAACATCATCATTCCATTTACAAAATTTCCAAGTTTCAAGGCAATCCACCCACAAACAAGATTTTAAGAATATTTTTAATGATGGTACTGCTTTTTAGCTTATTTCTGGCAAATCCTTATGGGACAGAAGGCTGGAACCTGAGAAATCAGTATGGGAAGTTAAGAGTTAAAGCCCAGCCAACTGCGCAGAGCCATACCAGGACTATACCAGACTAGTCATCATTAAAAATAAAAGTAATATTTGGGCGATAGTACGTCCAATACACTTCGTACTTTTGTGCAGTCATTCTCAACTTTTGATTATATAGTTCCATGTCATACCTAAGTTTAAGCTTTTTTTCTAAAGATGTACAGAATTAGCATCAGTTTTCACTGATAAATGAAATATTTTGCGAAAAGCAATATGAAGTAAAAGATTTTATCACTTTTAAAATTTTGATCAAATCCCAAAATAATCATTTGATTTGACAGTTTAAAATTGCTAACATCTGTGCAACTTTTCTGTACAAATGTTTCAAATTCATTCCAAAATAACTGTATACACTGACAGTCCAAAAGGCAATGTTGTATATCATCTCGTGCTCGATTGCAGAAATTACATAAATTGCTTTGTACTAAGCCCATTTCTTTGAGTACAACATTAGTAGCCAGTATTCAATGGATAACTCTAATCTGAAACCGTTTAATTTCTTTAATACTCTCTAAGCTTGTAAAGCACTGTGTCCAATTAATTTCTTCTCCAAATGTTAATTCTCATTCATTGCAACAACTTGGATGTTTTTTGCTGTTGGTTCAAATTTTAGAGAATAGGTTTTCTTCCTTTTGTTTGTGAATTAATTGCTTTGACAAAGCATGGAATCATGTGAGTTTTATTATTAATAACTGGGATATTAATTTTCTTTTGATAATCTTTGATTGATTTTATGCAATGAAGTAATTTTAAGAAATTCACATTTAATTTTGTTGTACTTTTCAATTAATTCTTCATATGAATTAAAATGACTATCATTGAAGAGGTGTCTAATTTGATAAATTCCTTTGTTAATCCAATCAGTATGTTTTACATTATTTGTCACAAGTTAAATGATAATATTGAAAAATAAAGGTTTTGAGAGAACATCTTCTGGACAATTGGGCTGTATTCTGGTATATCTCATATCTCATATATATCAAATACTTTATGTATTTCAAAAACATCTTTCCAAAAATCATTCGTATGACGTTATTGTCTTGCGTATAATATACTTGGACCACATTGGCTTATTTGTAACATGTTTGGATGCAGATTATAAAAAATATTTTTCCACTTACAAGTATGCTCTGTTTTGTGAAGTCTATTAAGCCATGTTAACTTTAATCCATTTACAAAGTTGTTGATATATGTGACACCTAGTCTTCCATTTTTAACATATTTAACTACAGTAGTTCTTTTTATTCTGCTAAGTTTCTTGTTCCAGACAAACCTGTAAACCATTTTCTGCAATCGATCAATAATGTAGTCAGGTCAATTAGGCAGCAAAAGCCATAGATGAACTAGTTTTGATAACACTAATGATTTCAAAACAGCAACTCTACCCAGGGGAGTTATTAACCATCATAGCCATATTGCAAACAAACCTTTTATTTCTGTAAAGTTTTCATTGAAATTTAAGTTTTCACAGCAATATACATCACCGGCAAACCAAATGCCGACTATTTTGAAACTATCAGGATTCCAAACAAATATGAGATGCAGCATGAATCTAACATCACTATTCAGAATACTTTCTATCCGCACCACAACAGTTTTACCGATATATCGATTTTCAATCCTTTCTCCAAAATTGCCCATAACAGTTATGGTTTGTTCAAACGTATATGTCTCCATTTTGAAATAGTTCAGTGTCATCTGCATACTGTGCTATTTTATACTCCATTTCTCCAATGGTGATTCCTTTTATGTTTTTATTTTCTCTGATCATCAGTGCTAAAATCTCGGCACTCAGAATGAACAAATAACAGGATATAGGGTCTCCCTGTCTGCAACATCTTTTTATTTCAAACCATGCTGATGCATTACCATTAACCAGAACAGTAGACTTACTATTTTAAAAAAAAACTCAATCCATTTTTTATGTCATCATGAAAGCCATATGCAGACAATACTTTATGCATAAAAATCCTATCAAGGGAATCAAAAGCCTTCTCAAAGTCGATACATAGAAGACATAGAACTATGTTAGTTTTCCTTCTTCCTGTGGCATTCTGTGCAGTTTTTGGCAAAAAGTAGGCTACATCAGGTAGGTTGCCACTGCTTTCCAGAAGCATAGTGCACATACTGTGCAGGTGTCCTGGCCATTGTTTAATTTTTCTGTATAGATGAAAACACCTTTATGGCATTTCAAGTTCAGCACTCGCAAGGTTCAAATCTTAAGTCAGTGACAGAAAACAAACTTTTTATCAATGATCACAAGTGAAAGTGTGCAGACATAAAGTTAAATGTTCCACAAAGCTCATTCCATGCTAAATTCTGTTCACATAAAAAAAGGCATTATATATCAAACCCTTTTTTTTTGGTTGATGAAGTAACATTCCATGCAACCTCCAGTCAGTTATTTGCAGATGATACAAAACTGTACAATTTTCATCTTTCACACAAGATTTGTACCAATATCCAAGTTACTCAGGTACAAAATAAAAACAAAAACTGGATGTCAGAGGGCAAACATAAACTGAATGATGACAAAACAATCTGACCTGTGATCGTACGCAGGCATCATTGTTCAGCATGTCCCGTCCAGCGTCACAATTGCAGCGATCATCAATGACAGCCAGCAGACCTTTTTTCTCCATGTCAGAGTCGTCGCTGTCATCATCCCAAACAGAAGAGTGTCTGTCATGGATACTTGTGGCCTTGGACTGCTGACCTTCGAACTCCTCACCAAAAGATTGGCAGTGCCCTTCCATCATCACAGACATCGATTATCTCCCACTGTCCTCTCAATCCCTGTCTGCTGCTACCGCCATCACTGAAAGCATGATGACAAACAGTACGATACATCTGACGGAAATGTAACATTGACTATGAATAATTAAGGTAAGTAAATAACAACAGAAACAACCGCTCCTTTCCTTCTCTCTCCGTTCCCCATCTTTTATTTTTCTCTCAATCGTGCAAATATGATCAATGTTGGAGTGTGTACAAAGGGAGAGGGCTGGTGGTTGATGGGGACAGTCAATGTGTATTTTGGGGGTGAAGATGTGATACAACACAATGCTTTCTTCTTTGTTTTGTTGTGTTTTGGGGTTTTGTTTTGGGGTTTCATTTTGTTGTTTTGTTTTGTTTTGTTTTGTTTTGTTGTTTCATTTTCTGCTTCAACTTCTGCCCTGCCTCTGTGGTGTCAATCCCACACAGTTCATTTCTTTTTTAAAATCCTTGGACTCCCGCTCCCTATCCATCAACCGCAAAAACTTAACTCTGACTTCCTCACCCTATCTTCCTGCAGGAAGCTGGTGGATACAGTGAGTGAGTCAAAGGGTTATGTTTTTTTTTTGCTGGCATGGCTGACAATGCAGGATGCTGGTGGACAGGGTGCAAGAGTCAAAAGGTTAAGCTCAGATCATAGCACTCAGGGACTCAAGGACGCTACTTTTGTGCTCACATTTTTTTCATCCCATTTTTACACCTTAATGGCCACAGAAACTGGAAGAGTTTAACAATGTGATGATGATGATGTCGATGAGGATGACAATCATGAGGCTAAGGAGTTCCATCTAGGATTGCGTGTATGTGACAGGGCTGTACTCTACGCTTATTATCATAATATACCCTGGCATCAACCAGGTCCGAGAGATATATAGACACTTGCAGTGTTGGTCAGAAGATTTGAGCAACACCCTCCATGATGCATCCATGAAGTTGATGATACTCAACTGTGTGGTCCCAGTCTTCCCAATCAGCCTATAGCACGCCCAACTCTGGGTAGGAGCTGGTTAGATCTGAAAAATCCCACAATGATTTTTGAAGGAACTGATGAGGATTCGAGCCCACAACCTTCCAGTTGGTAATGCACTGCACTAACTGTTACACCACAGCAACCGATCCCATCCCACTCATTCGGGCCAACACCAAGAAGCCCAGGGGAGCCAGAAACGGAAAGCCACCATGAGGCCACTGGCAAGAGGAAACCCTGCACTGTTGCTGGGTTACTTCTGCCAAGTTCATCAGTACGTCCTCCGATCCAACTTTCTAAGGACACTGTCTATTAAGCCCCAATAGTAATTGTTCTAAGGACACTGCCTATTAAAACCCAATAGTAATTGGAGGCCACAACTTCAACCCTCCAACATCATCATCATCATGTACCCTGCCACATGGCATTGGTGATCATGGCCCTCCAAACAAATCTATCCCTTGTTGCTGCAAGTACATCTCACACCCTCTCTGTCCTCAGCCACCCTGCAAGGCCATCAAATAGTTTCTCCCTGGGTCTACCTGGTGTTCTCTTTCCCTCCAACTTTCCTGTTGTGACCAGGTGCTCTAATTTCTCTTGCCTCATAAAATGTCCTATAAATGTTGCTCGTCTTTTCGTAATCTTCTTTATTAATGTTCTTCTTCTATCTGCCTCCTTCATGACTGTCTCGTTTCTTTTCTTTGCGTCCGTGGAACTCTCACTGCATTCTTCTTAGAAAACACATTTCAGTTGCCTCAATCTTGTGTGTTCACTGTCCACGCCTCACAACCGTACAACAGTATCAGTTCATAACTCACGAGCCTTCTCTGTTTCTGGTCCACTCTCCTGGAACAAACTTCCTCTCTCAGTCCGTCAGCAACCTACTTTTGTCTCCTTCAAGTCCGCTCTCAAAACTCACCTTTTCTCCTCTGCATAAAATCCTAACCTCACTCAACCCCCTCTCTGCAGTCTGTCTCCGCTCGGAGGGGAATCACATTGTTATAATATATAATTGTATATGATATGCTCTCTATAATTTTCCATTGCTTTTATTCTTGCTTTTATTGCTTTTATTCTTTCTCCCCATTTATAGCCATGCGTGTGTGTGTGTGTGTGTGTGTGTGTGTGTGTGTGCGTGTGTGTGTGTGCATGCGTCTGTTTCAGCGCTTAGATTTGATTTTATCAAGATTTTGCGCTATATAAATATTGTAATTATTATTTATTAATTATAACTCATGAACTCTCTTCCTGATCAGCTGATGTGAACCTCTCCAATGCCAGGACATATATTAATACCGGTATATATATCTATATACATAGATATATATGTTACAACAGTGTGTATCTCATTTGCCAACGACATACAGATATGTTTACATCACATCAAGAATTTTCCTACCTTCATTCTCAAGCTGGGAAATCCCAATTAACACGAATCAGAAAGAGCTCTGTCCATCTGATCTAGGCCTATATGAATTATACATGAGGTCAGCAGCCAACCATACTTTGCTATGGTCACTGCACTGCAGCATTTGTAACTGCCCCCTCTGAGATATTGACCATTGTTCCACAATGGTTGACGACAATGCTTCAGCTGGGCCAAGTGAGGAGAGAAAGACAGGTGTTGCCAAAGGTTTAGCTATTTCATCACAGCACATATTGATACATGCCTTAGTTGAACTCTGATTGACCCACATTTCAGACTGGGTAACAGGGGAGGGGGAGAGTGATGAGGAGACGGAGGTTTTGTTTACAACTTTCAGCTATTGTGCCAGTGCATTTAGTCAGTGAAGCTCGCTTGTAGTATGTGTTCCATGATCAGCTCAAACACGAGAGTCCAGTGCAACACGACTCACGAGGTTATCAAAATTGTTGAGTTTTCTGTCTTCTATCAGTGTTTCTGTCATTTGGGAGGAAATGAAAGGAACATGGTGGGCATGGCAGTGAGAGAGTGTGTGTGTAACTGTAAGTGTGTGTATGTGTGCATTACTATTCGGTACTTTATGTGCACATAAGGCTTGGAGATATATATATACCAATACCTATTTTATATATATATATATATTCTTTAATGTTTTGTTTTTTATATTAAAAAAATAAAGAATGTATGACAACAGATCATGTGAAATTTATTTAAATGTCAATCGTATGGCCCAATCTTCACTAACCAAACTGTCAAGTAGTCAATACTTTAATCAATGGATAGTTTTTTCATTTCCCTATCAGAAAGAAAAAGGGTTATGATTACTTTCATGCTAAGATTTTTTGTTAATTATTAGCCTACCCATGCAAAAATCACTTGGCAAACAGCATACACTGGCAAAACAATGTACTTGGCATTAAAGCGGTTAACGGATAAACATAAAGCAACTCTAGCTTTTCAATGATATAATAAAGATTTTCTGTTGGTTGATAAGATTTTATCTTCTTGATAGCTGTTTTAGCTTGCCGCAATCAACCAACAGAAAATCTTATCTTCTTGATTGCTGTTTTAGCTTGTCGCAATCAACCAACAGAAAATCTTTTTATATCATTGAAAAGCTAGAGTTGCTTTCTCTTTAAAGTGATGTTAATTACATAATTCATTTCATGAATTGAAATGTTTTGGCACATACCAAAATTACCAGATTATTATTATTACAGATACCTACTAGTGTAGTACTAGGCTACTTCAACGAATACGCCTGAGCTGACGAACATTTCAACCACAAGAACAAATACAAAACACAGCCATAGCATTATTTAGTTAGTAGTAGTAGTAGTAGTAGTAGTAGTAGTAGTAGTAGTAGTAGTAGTAGCTGAGGGCTGGCTCGTAGCCTAGGCCTTCTGGCCTTTTAACGCCCTATCTTTTTTGTTTTACGCTTTCTTCTTCGAGGTCTGAAAAGCATGCCTTAATATTCATACTTCAGCAAATCTGCTTCAGTCTATTTTTTTAAATAAAATTTTGAATTCTGCGTCATCGTCCAGGAAATTTTTGAATTTGTTAATGCTGTTAGTAAATTTAATTTCAAAAGGAATTTTATTCCACAATTTAACAACTCTGTTACTGTGTTAGAAAAACAAAACGCTCTTGTGTTAGTATTTCTGTGTTTAACAAATATTTTACCTTCAGCATTCCTTGTTATACTAGCTTGTGGAAAGGAAAAAAATGTTTCAACTGATAGCTTATCCATCCCATTCATTATTTTGTATACCTGTATTAAATCCCCCCTACCCTCCTACCTTTCAGTGAATGAAGTTTTAAAAACTTAAGCCTTTCTTCATAACTCATATTTTTACACTCTATAAACAACCTAGTTGGCCTTCTTTGTACATTTTCAATCATTTTTGACTGTCTTATCAAATACGGATTCCAAACAACACTTGCGTGTTCTAAATGTGGTCTAACAAAAGCCTTATACAACATTAAAAATGTATGTTTATTCATGTACGAAAATGTTCTTTTGATAATTCCTATCATTTGGTTAGCCCTATTTGCTACTCTTTTAATGTGCAGGTCAAAGGATAATTCACTATCAAATGTAATTCCCAAGTCTTTTTCCGTTTCACACACACTAATTTTCTGTACATCATTTCCAATTTTCATGAAATACTCTCGTCTAATATTCTTCTTACCAACATGCATTACATGGCATTTTGAAACATTAAAATATAAATTCCAAGTATCTGACCAGTTTTGTAGTATTAGCAAGTCCTGTTGAATTAAATTAACATTGGCAACCTTGTCATATAGTTTTGTATCGTCAGCAAAAATTTTGCAAGTACAGTGCAGTGAATCAGGTAAGTCATTTATAAATACTGTAAACAAGATTGGACCCAGTACACTACCTTGAGGGATCCCTCTTTTTACTTTTGTTTCTTCTGATTCAGCATTTCCTACCTTTACCCTCTGTTTTCGATCATACAAAAAATTTGGGATCCATTTGAGTGCATTTCCTGTAATACCATAAGATGCTAATTTTATGAGCAGTCTTTCGTGAGGTACGGAATCAAAAGCTTTTCTAAAATCAAGATACACGATATCAAAGGGGTCCCCATTGTCCATCATATTGGTGAAATCCTCCATAACTTCTAATAATTGGGTTACACAGGATCTTTTCCCTCTAAATCCATGTTGACACTTTGCATAAAATTTTATTACTTTCAAAGTGAGAAATGATACAATCTCTTACTAGTGATTCCAGTACTTTACAAACAATACAAGTTAAACTTACAGGTCTATAGTTCCCAGCATAACTCCTATTTCCTTTCTTAAACAAGGCTTTAAGTTTAACATCGGCTGTTTTACAATCCTTTGGTAACTCACCTGATTCTAAGGACTTATTTAAGTTATTAAATAATATACAAAGTGGATTTGCAAGTTCTTTACTTACTTCCTTTAGTATCCTAGGGGATATCAAATCTGGTCCTTTAGCTTTATTCGGGTTTAGTTCCTTTAACTTTTTTTCTACCGCAGTTGGAGTAACTCTAATATCACATAATGATATACCATTTGACTTTGAATTTTCTATTAAATCTGGTAATGTACCGATATCTTCTGTTGTAAAAAACGCTTCCAAAAAAATTATTTAAAACTTCAGCTTTGTCTTTATCTGTAACAACCAGTTTTCCATCATTGGTTTTTAAGGGGCTAATACCTGTATTAACTTTTGTCTTTTCTTGTACATATTTCCAAAATTTTTTCGGGTTACTTTTACTTTCCTTAGCAATATTGTTCTCATACTCTTTTCTGGTTTTCTTCAACAATTTGGCACATTCATTTCTTACTGTTATATATCTATCATAATCACTACCTTTTTTGGTTCTCAAATATCTTTTATATGTATTATACTTCTTTTTAATTTTCCTCAGAACCTTTTTATCTAACCATATAGGCCCTAGGTCTGAAACGTTTATAATTACTAACTTTAACTTTTGGGACACATTCCTCAACACCATCATTTAACACTTTTTTTTTATCATACCCCAAGCACTCTCAACATCCATATTGACCAAGTCACTCCAATATTATTAAGTTTTCTGTAATCACCCTTATTAAAATCATACTTGTATTTGTCTACTATAGGTGCTTTATACATTGAGACATACAATTTGAATTTCAATACGTTGTGGTCACTTTTACCAACCGGTTGTAAGTGCTCTATATCTGAGATTAAGTTTTCTTCATTTACTAGTACCCAGTCATCCCGAGAAGGAATTTGTCCTTTCCTTCTTCGAGTAGGTTCTGATACCTTTTGAATTAAAATGCATCACGTAAAAGGAAATTTTCCTTCTAAAATTACGTTTAATCTAACATACTTACCGTGGCTCACAAATGCAATAAGCGGCAGCGGTTTGCCATTTCTGCCTCGTAACAATAAAGTCCGAAGGGACAGTAACTCTAAGAGTATCCATTTATCACCTCTCCACTCTCCATCCCAACCAACATTTGGAAAGTTAAAGTCACCAACAATACAAATCTTATCATATTTATTAAGTTATCAGATTTTAAAACATCAAACAGCTTTTTGTCATTTTCTACTGTGCTTGTATTAGGACTTCGATATATATCCTAACAATACTTCTTCACCATTAGCACCACTAAAAGAGCACCACACACTTTCTTCAAGGTCTTCATTATTTAACTCTTCACACTCTCGTGCATTCAACCTTTTTTCAGTATATAATACAGCTCCCTTTTGGGGATTTTTTGACACAAACATATCAAAATTAGGAAAAGAATATTGATTCTCAATAAAATCTCTCACATTCTTCGGCTTGATTTCTGTCAGCCCAATCACACTTGGTTTTAAATCATCTATGAGGGCCAAAAACTCATCTTTTTTGTTTAACAAACTATCAACATTTGAGTATACAACAATGCACTCTTCCTGAGTTACATGTTCACTTCTATTTACATTATGTACATGATCTCCTTTGTCGGTTCAATATGTAGCTTTCTCCCTCCCACTTCCTGTTAGCCCTTTCCCACCCTCTGTTCCTCTTGGCCTGGAACTCACAGTCACAATCTGTACATTCCTGATTACTATGTTCTGTTCGCCCTCATCCCTTCTTCTAATCAGTTCTTCTCTCAGCTCTTTGTACTTTTGCCTCTGTTTGGGAGTGTACTGTGTAGTCATGGTTGACATAGATTTTTTTGTCAGATCTGTCACTCCGGCATTCAGCTCAGGAGATTTTCTCACTACTTCTTTCTTCTTTTCCTCATTTGTCATGGTTACCTTCAACATCCTGGGCCTATTTCCTCCCACCTTTCCCAGGGTGACAGGCTCTTTTACATCATTGTCTTCTATCTGTGTCAGTTTTCCCAGAATCATTTTGGCAGCCTTCAAGTCGTCTTTCTTCCTATCCTCTGCACTATCTTCAGAGCTCTCTCTAACACCCACTATGATCACATTCATCTTTCTTTTTTCTTTCTCTTCTCTCTCCTCCATCGCCTCCTCAACTTTCTTACTCACTGCCTCATCGATTTTCTTGTCCAAGCTTTCTCCTCTTAGCCCTTGCTCTAGATCCTTCACCTGATTGGTCAGATCATAAACCATTTGCAATAGTTTGTCTAGGCGGACATCCGAACGCGATTGTATGTCCTCGGACTGACTGTCCATGCATTTAGGACAAACATATTGCACATTCGGGCAGTTCAGTGTGTCATACATTTCGTCCTTCATTTGGGCGCACTTCTGGTGTGTCCACTGTTTACACACAAAACACTCAAGGTCCCTCGCTTGGGGTGTCGTACACCGTACATTGCCATGTACCTAATTCTTCTATTTTGCTCCTTCCTGAAGTTCCTCCTCTTTGCCCTTTCCCCATGCGACCCTGATTTCCACCTCTACCTCCACGACCCTTGCAGGACATTTTAGTTTAGCCTTCTAAGTAGTAAAACTACAATTGTACTAACTATTGAGCAGTATACTTACAGCCTGACAAAAACTTATGGTTAGTATATATATATATACATATATAATTATAAATATATATCGAAAAATGAAACTGTGAACGTAAGACTAAGAGTGAATACTGCGAGTACTGTGCGTGCTCCAACAACATAACACTGTTGCTATCCAATAATGTCCTGGAAGCACGTTCTAGCTATCAGCAGCACTGACAGCCTTCACTAGTACAAGTAAATATGCACATTCTTTCACAAAGTTAAATAATATATAATATGACTTCAATTTCCCTAATTCCCTATCGCTGAACTGAAAAACGCCGCCATTTTCCGCGCATGCTCATCAGAACAGTTAAAATGTTGGAGAGTGTATCTTTGCCCCACAATACAAATAAGTACATATTGGTTGATACGACGTACAGCGACAAGGCCTATCTTTGAGAAAGTGTACAAATAAATTGCATCGTAATTTACCCTTACCGACTCGATGTCATAGCCTAACCGGAAACGGAAAATTACACATCCACGCAAAGATTACTCCCGTATATAGGCCCATGTGTTGATTTCGATACCAGAATACTAGGCCTACTGCTTCTTACTGTTATTTTTGTTTAATGCCTGGCCGACTGCGTAGAGCTAAGCCTATATCAGGGCTATAACGGTTTCAAAGTATTCAGAATACTTCAACAGGAAAAAAAAGGAAAAGAAAATTAAGTATTTATATGAATGCATTCGTCACATTCGTGCACTTAATCTAAGAAGATGCCCCTAGCGTTGATCATTCTGTCCAATTAGTCGTCCAGGGGATGTAAATTAAAACATATCTGAACACAGATTGAAACACAAGTAAGGACACTAAAATATGTTCAAAAACGTACCTAAGTTACCTAAATTTCTTCTGCATATTTCTCTTCCCTAGAGTCAAAAATCCACTTTAACACATGGACCCAATTATCAATCCTAAGAGAAAGTACATAGCCTGTCCATCCCGCAAGCCCTACGTTGTGCCTCCTCGTGGCAACAGGTGGTAACTGAGCACCTCACGGACTCAGGCTAAATCTCTTAGGACTCGGAGGAGGTTTGGCCCCCAGATGTGTGGCATGCAGGCCCAACGGCGTGTGGATATGCCCTTGTGCCCACAAACCAGATCCTCAAGCTATGGGTAAATAGCTCCACTGCCTTGTGGAAATCTCGGGAGAGAGTAAGGCTAAGGGAGTTAACCCTGAAAAAAAAAGATGGAAGGCAAGGGGAAACCACCATCGTACTTTTCTCCAGGAAAACCATGGACAAAGGAAAGAGGAAGAAGAAAGTTAATTACGTCAATAGGTGCTCCCGTGGAGCACCTTCGTCCGGTAGGGACTGTCATGAGGCGCAGGTGACACCAGACCGTCAGCCAGCTACTATAATATAATATATATAATAATAATTACAATATTTATATAGCGCAAAATCTTGATAAAATCAAATCTAAGCGCTGAAACAGACACACACGCACGCACGCACGCACGCACACACACACACACACGCATGGCTATAAATGGGGAGAAAGAATAAAAGCAAGAATAAAAGCAGGGGGGGGGGGGGGGGGTTGAGTGAGGTTAGGATTTTATGCAGACGAGAAAAGGTGAGTTTTGAGAGCGGACTTGAAGGAGACAAAAGTAGGTTGCTAACGGACTGAGAGAGGAAGTTTGTTCCAGGAGAGTGGACCAGAAACAGAGAAGGCTCGTGGACCATAGGAATGAGCTTAGTGCGTGGAAAGCGAAAAGTCAGAGGATCGGAGGCTGAGCGGAGGGTACATGAGGGAACATAGATCTCAAGTAGGCTTGACAGGTAATCGGAGGCTGCGTTATTGACCAAAATTAAACCCAAAGTCAAACTTAGAAACACCAAAATAGCAACATGAAACATCAGAACACTGTTGCAGAAAGGTAAATTAGACAACCTCAAAATGGAGATGGAAAGGCTTAACATCAGTATTTTAGGACTAGGGGAAGTGAGATGGAGGGGGCAGGCATGATAACATCAGGAGAATATATAGTGATATACTCTGGTGGTAATTCACATGAAAGAGGAGTAGGCATCATAATGGACGAAGACAAATCAAAAGCAGTTAAGGGATACTGGGCAGTGTCCAACAGAGTATTGCTGGTCAAATTGAGTGGCAAACCATTTGATATCAACATCATACAGGTGTATGCACCAACATCCGCAAGTACTCAGGAATACATCGACAACTTCTACGAAGTTTTAGAGATGGCCAAGGTCCAATGTAAATCACAAGAAGTTACAGTCATAATGGGAGATTTTAATGCTAAAGTGGGACAGGATAGGGTGGAGGATATAGTTGGACCTCATGGCCTTGGTGCACAAAATGAAAGGGGAGGGAAACTTGTAGAATGGGCACAAATGAATGAGTTCATAGTGGGAAACACCTGGTTTGAGCAGCCTAACAGAAGAAAATGGACTTGGATTAGTCCAGGAGATAATACCAAAAATCAGATTGACTACATCCTGATCAACAAAAGATTTAGAAATTCTTTACTGTCAGCAAAAACGCTACCAGGTGCAGACTGCAACAGTGACCACAATCCTGTAGTGGGAAGGTTTAGGCTGAAACTGAGGAAAAGAAAACAGACCAAAAGCAACATCAAACTAGACCTTGGACTCTTAAAGACAGATGAAATGGTACGTAAAAAATTTAATGTACATGTTCAAAACAAATTCAGTGCTCTGGAAGACGTTGGTGACAGTGAGGAACAATGGACAAAGTCGAGAAGTTCGATAAATGAAGCTTGTGAAAAAATCCCTAAGGCAGATAGAAAAGCAAAAAAGAGCTGGATGACTAATAAAATTTTGGGCTTGATGGAGGAAAGGAGGAGGGCAAAGAGAAACGAGGAGATATACAGGAAGATAAACAAAGAAATCAGGTATAGGTGAAATGAAGCTTGGCTGAACACAAAATGCAAAGAGATAGAAGAACGACACAAAATGGATCCTCAGGGTATGCACAGACGAATTGAAGAAATTGCCCACAGGAAAAATACATGCACATCAACTGGTTGCTTAAAATCGAAAGATGGCACGCTTATCATGGAAAAAGACAAAATACTGGACAGATGGGGAGAATACTGTAAAGACCTTTTTGAGGATGACAGAAACGAAGAACACATTATAAAAAAGAACTTTGAAGGACCACCCATAATGAAAGATGAAGTTAGTGCAGCACTGAAAAAGATGAAACCAGGAAAAGCCCCAGGACCAGACAACATTACTACAGAGATGATTGAAGCCCTGGAGGAATTTGGCATAGAAAAAATAAGTCCTCCTAAATGAAATTTATGACACTGGAAAAATCCCCAAAGATATGTCAAAATCAATTTTCATTGCACTTCCAAAGAAGACAGGAGCTATAGAATGCGAACTCCATCGCACAATCAGTTTGATGAGTCATGTAACAAAAATCCTGTTAAAAATAATCATGATGAGGACAAGGAATAGAATCAAAAGAGAAATAGCAGAAGAACAGTGTGGATCTGTGGAAGGGAAAGGAACTATTAATGCCATATACATCCTGAGAACTATCATGGAGAGGTCAATTGAGATGAATAAGGATTTGTATAATTATGCTTTGTTGACTATACCGAGGCTTTTGATCGGGTACGACATGAAGAATTGATCAACCAACTGGAGAGACTCAATGTTGATGGAAAAGATCTACGGATAATCAGGAATATGTACTGGGAACAAACAGCTGCAATGAGAATAGAAAACAATATAAGCTCTTTCCAAAACATCAAAAGAGGAGTCAGACAGGGTTGTGTTTTGTCACCAGATCTGTTTTCACTATACAGCGAAAACATCATGAGAAACCTAGAAGAAGACCCTGGATTAAAGGTTGGAGGGAAAATGATAAACAACATTCGGTATGCAGATAACACCGTGCTAATTGCAGAAAATGAAAGGGACCTACAAAAACTTGTGAATATACTAGAAATAGAAAGCAAAGGTAAGGGGTTGGAACTAAACAGCAGGAAGACTGAAGTCATGGTGATCAGTAAAAAACATGAAATCCCCTCCTGCAAAATAACAGCAAATTGCACAACCTTGACACAGGCTAATAAGTTCAAATACCTGGGAACGGTCATTTCATCAGACGGCAGATGCACATCGGAAATAGCTGGCAGAATTGGCCAAGCCAAAACAGCATTCAAGAAGATGACAAGCATTCTCACCAACAAATGCCTATCAATTAACATCAGAAAGAGAATCCTTGAATGTTATGTAGAACCAATACTGTTGTATGGATGCAAGGCGTGGACAGTCAGCAAGCAAAGCCAGAGCAAGATTGAGGCAGCTGAGATGTGGTTTCTCAGAAGAATGTTGAGAGTTCCATGGACAGCAAAGAAAACAAATGAGACAGTCTTGATGGAGGCAGACACAAGTAGATCACTCATAAGGAAGATTAGGAAAAGACAAGCAACATTTATAGGCCATTTTATGAGGAAGGGGGATTTGGAGCACCTGGTCACAACGGGAAAGCTGTCAAGATTGTCTCATTTGTTTTCTTTGCTGTCCATGGAACTGTTAACCTGATTTGTGATTTAATGTAGACTGTACAAATTCTGCCCAGGCTAATACTGTAATGGCCTGATGTCATCCTGTTCACTTGATCCTTTAGCAACTGAACTGTGAATTATGAAACATTTCCTGGTGTTGGGCATTTTACCAAGCTCTTGCATATAATAATAATCATCATCATCATCAAAAATAGAAGGATAAAGATGATAGCAATGGTGGTGGTGGTGATGATGATACAAATTCTACCCAGGTAATCACCTGATGTCATCCTGTTCACTTGATCATAGTTGATGCTTCAGCAACTGAACTGTGAATTATAAAACATTTCCTGGTGTTCTGGTGTTGGACATTTCACCAAGCTCTTGCTTGTAATAACAACAATAATAATGATAATCATCATCATCATCATCGTCATCATCAAAAATAGGAGGAGGATGGTAATTTTTGGGTTAGATTTGCATGCACAGTTTAAAAAAAAAAGCAAACGAAGTTTATCATCATCATGTTTTGATCATGTAAGTGTTTGTTTTGTTTGCTTGCTTGTTTCTATTCTCCATGATGCAAAACTGCTGACAGAAATAACGCTTTGTTGCAGTCATTGATAGATTGCATCACACACACACACGCACACACAGATACACACAAACACGTGCACACACACACATAAACACTCACACACACACAGACAATCAAATACAGAGGTGAAAGGTAGAAAAGAGACATAAGCAGACAGAGAAACTTCAAACTTTGAAACTTAGTTTACTTTTTTTTTTTCCATCTAAAAGCATGTATGTGAATAGACGTTAAAAGAAATAACGAACACACACACATAAATATGGAAGTGAAAGATAGAAGAGAGAAACTTCAAACTTTGATATTTTACACACACACACACACACACACACAAAACCAACCAAATACAGAGGTGAAAGATAGAACAGAGACATATAAGCAGAGAGAAACTTCAGACTTTGAAATTCACTTTATTTCTCAATGATAGCAGCATTAATTCCCACAGGTCCTGCCTTACAGCTGGTCTTTGTTACAACACACATATAACATACTGGATAAGCACCAAGATAATCATAAAACTGAAAAGTGTTCAATCTAATCAATCAAAAGAATAAGCCAGTGAAATTAAAATGAAATTGTAAAAATACAAAATACAATGATATGACAGAAAAGATTCATGAAATGAGAGTGGGCATATGGGTCCTTCTGTAGAAACAATGATAAAAATGATACATCATTTTCCAACAGTAGAAGTTTTAGCTGAAATCCAATTTTCAGAAGCAGAGAGGGGAAGTGGGTGTGGAGGGAGACTTCAGATGGTTTATTAACCCTTTGACTCCCGCACCCTGTTCACCAGCATCCTGTATTGTCAACCATGTTAGCAAAGCAAGAACCTAATCCTTTGATTCCCTCACTCTATCCACCAGCTTTCTGTCTCCACTGCCTTGTGGGTTACACCTTGGGTGGGGAAAGGCTATGGGAGTAAACCCAAACAGAAAATCCCGCAGCTGCATACTGCATAAAGGGCATTGCCACAGGGCACTGCTTGTGGTTTTGGCCATATGCTGCGACTTGCCATCTACTGTTCAGTCGTCTGTGTCTCCAATGAGAACAGCTGTCTTACCTCGGTTTGCCCTACACTTGTGGAGGCAGGAGGAGAGAGTTGCTGAGGCTCTGCGCAAACAACAGTAATTCATCTATGTGCATGGCACCTAGTGACAACCCCTCAAAAACATGACACAGACACCCTGACATATATTACCTTTCTCACAGAAATCCCAAGCATTATAAACAAGACAGACCACCCTGAATCAGTCCTAAAGACGCTCGCCAACAGAAATGTCTCATGGTGCCTACAACAGTTCAGAATGGATGCACGTCTGCACAGATAGTGCAGCAATTGGAGCTGTAGAAAATGGAGGCAGTTTAACGGAAGGACAACCCCACAGGAAATATGTCCACCAACTATACAAGGCAGAACTGACAGCTGTATTGGAAGTAACAAATCCATGAAGTAGAAGATCCCTCAACATCCAAGACTGTCTTCTTCACACACTGCAAATCCCTTACCGACTCTACAACTGCAGGAAGAACAAACAGGACTAGCATGCAATGTGTCAGTACTGGTACATGGATTCCTGTCCACTATGGCATCTGGGAAACAAGGAAATGGATTCTCTGGTGAATGCAGGAAGCAGATTACAACAGTAGCGACACCCTGCCCCCTTCAGACAGGCAAAGACATCAAAAAAGGACACTTCCACCATGAACACGACAAAAACGATCTCATCCATAACCTAAAGCTGCAACAACCATCCACAATCTTCTGCCTTAGGACAACTGTTGTTATTGTTATTGTCGTTCAGTAGTTCTTGAATTAATGTTTATGAATTACTATTTTGGGGTTTTGATCTTTGAATGATGTACAGTCAGTGTGAATTTTTATGGACAATCTCATTTATTGAGAGTTTGGACTTTTGAAACATGAATGGCAAATTCTGTGTTAAATTCTTTATTGTAAATATTTTTTTGTTTAATGGATATGAAGTCAAGTTAGTGGTCATCTTTTGGAAATTGATAGTGTAGAATATTTGCTGTATGGCAGTGTGAATGTAATTTGCCTGTGAGCTTTTAAAAGGCAAACAGTAACATTTAGGGATAAATGTCCATCAACCATACATTTGGATATGGTGCGGCCATTGACCCCTTGCATTTTATTAGTGCTTTTGTAGATGGAAGTACTTAGCGAATTCTTTCCTATCTACAGCTTCTGACATGGGGAGCTGTCTGGTCTGATTGGTTGGTTTGAGGGGTGAATGCCTGATCCAGCCCCTGGTCTTAAGCTGTTAGGATTCTGCTGCATACCTGGGCGTTTACCATTAATGACGCCTAATTTGTCCTGCTTCCCAGGGATTTTGCGGTAACAAAAATATATTTAAATACAGTGATGGACTGAATGCTGAACAATGATATCAATGCTGTGAAACTTGAATTGTGAGAACTGTCCGGGAAGTGTTGGTGAAATGATTACCTGCCTTCTATTGCACAGTGGACGTTGAACATTTGTCTCTTTATGTTCTTATGTGTTTGTTCATCCGGCTGGATAAAAATGAACTGATGGTTCCTGATTGATTATAGAATATTGAAATCTGTGTTTTGTTTGCAGAGGTGGATGAGGTGACTGAATGGAGGGTTATGTGTGATTGGGGAAAACATTTAGAACACACAGAGTTTACATCATACCTCTAGTCTACTTTCATTCTCTTTCTGTCAGTCACTCATAATCCACCTTCGTAACATCTGTCTCCTCAAATTGCATGACTCGGTAAAAGCAGCAGGACAGGTGTGTGATTTCTTTCCTGTGAAGATAAGCTGATGGCTTTTCAGAATACTAGACTGGGTAAAGATTCCAAACGGTCGCACAAACCTAAGGCCTCTCACTGATGGAGATCCTGTTGTGTGAATTTACGCTATTAAGTTTGGGAAGTAACCAGCCCACAGCCATCACAGACCTAAGGCCTGTCACAAGCACTGATTGACTGACATGTCTGTGGAAGACACAATGAAGTTATCATCAGTGTGGACAATTGCGTATCTCTCCTGCATGCTTTATGTGTCACTTCCAGGGACCAGCCTCGGAAAAAGCCTTCATGCACACATTAGACACAAATTATTTACAACTGGTATGAATCAACAGATGTCTCTTCAAGTAATTAGACTGAATATAAACCTTATATGGCGACAGCAGAGAGGCATCCAGGAGTCATGACCTGGATGCGGCCCATCCCCTTTAGAGTGTCAGGAGTTAACTCTATTGTGACTGCACTTGCCACAGCTGAGCTCTCCTGCTGGTCCAGGGCTGCCACAGTGAAATTACTGAGAACCGGGTGCAAGTGAACTTATCCATCGATTTTAGACAAAGAAACCGGCAAAACGTAGCTGAAGCGTTCAACGGAAGTTCCCTCCACAAGGGAAGCAACTGCCAACTACTCAATCATTAGCATAACAAAAGTAGAGGGAGTTATATACCCTAGACTGTCTGTTACTACGATTGAAGTAGCCCATCCTCAGTGAGAGCTCAGCTGTTACTTCGATCGAAGTAGCCCCTTGTCAAAGAGTTAAGGGCCGAAACACTTGCCTGATGGATTTTATCCTCCGAGGACCTTCTGCTGTCCAGCTCTTCCCAGAATTTCTTCCTACCACTTGTTGCAATGTCTCATACAAACTATTTATGACCAATATGATATGAACTGTGTCTCTTCAAGAAATAAAAGCCTCAATAAAAGCCTCCACTGCTAATGTCACAAACTATTTAAGGCATGAATAAAGCAACCTGCGTCTCTTCCAAGTCAACAGCATGAGTAAAAGCCTTATTGCACGCGTCTCACACAAACTGTTTATAATTGGTATGAATTAACTTGTGTCTCTTTGAGCTACTAGCCTGAGCAAAAGCCTTACTGCACAAGTTGCACACAAACCGTTTATGACCAGCATGAATTAACCTGTGTCTCTTCAAGCTACCAACCTGAGCAAAAGCCTTACAGTGGCGTACTGCACACCTTGCACACAAACCGTTTATGACCAGTATGAATTAACTTGTGTCTCTTCAAGCTACCAGCCTGAGGAAAAGTCTTACTGCACATGTTGCACACAAACCGTTTATGACCAGCATGAATTAATTTGTGCACTTTCAAGCTACCAATCTGAGTAAAAAGCCTTACTGCGCATGTCACCCATAAGCTGTTTGTGATAGTATGATGTAATTTGTGCATTTTCATGCTACTGACCCACGTAAAAGCCTTACTGCATAAGTCGCACACAAACTGTTTATAACCAGCATGAATTAACCTGTGCACCTTCAAGTGACCAGCCCCAATAAAAGCCTTACTGTACACACGACACACAAACTGCTGATAACTGGTAAAATCTCTCCCTTGTCAAAATGGTAATCTACCTGTACGTCAGATTTTTAGTAGCACAGTTATCCTCGACAAACATGTAATTTACCTGTCTCTCGTCACTGTAGTAACCCATGCTTCTGTTATAGTTTGTATCACATTTTCATCTCCCTCTCAACACCATAGTCAAACTCGCTTTCAACATCAGAGTCAACCTCTCTCTTAACAACACAGTCAACCTCCTTAATCTTCATCTCCCTCTCAACACCATAGTCAAACTCGCTTTCAACATCAGAGTCAACCTCTCTCTTAACAACACAGTCAACCTCCTTAATCTTCAACTCGCTCTCAACACCATAGCCAAACTCGCTTTCAACATCAGAGTCAACCTCTCTCTTAACAACACAGTCAACCTCTTTAATCTTCATCTCGCTCTCAACACCATAGTCAAATTCTCCTTCCACATCAGAGTCAACCTCTCTCTTAACAACACAGTCAACCTCCTTAATCTTCATCTCGCTCTCAACACCATAGTCAAATTCTCCTTCCACATCAGAGTCAATCTCTCTCTTAACAACATAGTCAACAGCTCTGTGAACAACATAGTCAACTTCTCTATTAACACCATAGTCAACCTCTCTGTCAGCATCACGGTCAACCTCTCTCTTAACATTACAGTCATCCTCTCTCTCAACATCACAGTTAAGCTCTATCTTAAAGTCACAGTCAACATTACCACCACTGTAACCGTCAGGTGTGGTGGACACTGGTAGCTGAGGGTGCAGATTCTCACCATGAAATGTCACCATGTGTACTTTCAAACTGTTAAACATCACAAAGGAAGCAGAACAACGCTGACAAACATGCTTTTTGTCTGCAGACGTCAGTGAGGCAACAGTGTGGCCAGACTTGTGTAGAAATGGACCGTGGTCAGTAGACGGCTGATATGTGGGTGTCCCTGTGGTGGAACACAGGGTTTGTCCTGGCTCCTGCAACAATACAATTGATGATGAGAATAAATAATAAATATTATAGAGATAGGTTTGTCCTGGTTCCTGTAAAAATACAACTGATAACAATACAACTGATAATGAGAATAAACAATAAATGTCATAGAGATAGGTTTGTCCTGGTTCCTGTAAAAATACAACTGATAACAAAACAATTGATATGAGAATAAACAATAAATGTTATAGAGGTAGGTTTGTCCTGGTTCCTGTAATAATACAACTGACAACAATACAACTGATAATGAGAATAAATAATAAATTTTATAAAGACAGGTTTTCCTGGTTCCTTGTTAACAATACAATTTGATAATGAGAATAAATAATGTTATAGAGATAGGTTTGTCCTGGTTCCTATAACAATACAACTGATAATGAGAATAAATAATGTTATAGAGATAGGTTTGTCCTGGTTCCTATAACAATACAATTGATAATGAGAATAAATGTTAGGTAGGTTTGTCCTGGTTCCTGTAACAATACAACTGATAAAAGAACAATAAATGTTATAGAGATAGGTTTGTCCTGGTTCCTATAACAATACAACTGATAATGAGAATAAACAATATATGTTATAGAGGTAGGTTTGTCCTGGTTCCTGTAAAAATACAACTGATAACAATACAACTGATAATAAGAATAAATAATGTTATAGAGATAGGTTTGTCCTGGTTCCTGTAACAATACAACTGATAATGAGAATAAATAATGAATGTTTTAAAGACAGGTTTTCCTGGTTCCTGTAACAATACAATTGATAATGAGAATAAACAATGTTACCGAGATAGATAAACCTGTAACAATACACTTGATAATGAGGATAAACAAAAAATGTTATGGAGATAGGTTTGTCCTGGTTCCTGTAACAATACAACTGATAACAATACATAACAATACAACTGATAATCGGAATAAATATTGAATGTTATAAAGACAGGTTTTCCTGGTTCCTGTAACAATACAATTGATAATGAGAATGAATAATGTTACAGAGATGGAGAAACCTGTAACAATACAACTGATTATGAGAATACATAACAAATATTATAGAGATAGGTTTGTTCTGGTTCCTATATCAATACAACTGGTAATGAGAATAAACACCAAATGTTATAGAGATAGGTTTGTCCTCGTTCCTGTAAAAAGACAATTGATAATGAGAATAACCAACAAATGTTATAAGGTTTGTCCTGATTTCTGTAAAAAGACAATTGATAATGAGAATAAACAACAAATGTTATAAGGTTTGTCTTGATTCCTGTAAAAAGACAATTGATAATGAGAATAAATAATAAATGATGTAGAAATAGTTTTGTCCTTGTTCCTGTAACAATACCATTGATAATGATGATAAACAACAAATGTTATAGAGATAGGTTTGTCCTGGTTCCTGTAACAATACAATTGATAATGAAAATAAACATTACTTCTAAAGCCCAGTTGACTGTGCAGAGCCATATCAGGGTTACAACCATCTAAAAACACACAAACCACCCTAGCCAGCAGAAAAAAACTGAAAAAGAAAATTAAACATATATATATATGTATATACACACACACACACACACACACAATATATATATATATATATATATATATATATATATATATATATATATATATATATATATCAATGCATCTGCATACATTATCTAAGAATATAACTCTTGAGATTCGTCGCACCCACTCTTGTGTTAACCATTCCCCCACCCCCTCAAATTTACCACCAAGAGTTAAAAAAAAACTGAATATAATTTCTTAACATAATACTCTAAAACAAGCTGGCCTAAACTGCCTGAAATTTTTCCTGCAGATCATATTTCCTCAAACCAGCATATACATTTCATAAACAAGCATATTGTTTACCTACAAATATCAATGGCTGCATAAATCTGCACATGACATGTACCCACACACACCCATACCTACACATAAAAACTACCCAAAGGCAACTGCATGAAATATATTCCTAATATCTGTACTAACAAATCTATCAAAATAAGGAAAAGTACAGTGTTTCTATCAAGATATGTGCATAATAATTAACCATTTATAACACATTTAAAATTATTCATAAAAAAAAACAGCATATTTATTGTTGATCAAGCTGTATTTTTTATTTCAAAGCATCAATGATGCACTTTGTTAATGGACGAATACTGTTGTCATCATCTTCACTCAATAAGGAAGACTATGTTCATATAATTATCTGCTGGGTGAGAATATTGCAAAACTGTGATCTTTCTGGAACTGATACATTGAAAAGGGAAATGCATTTAATCTTCCCTACAATTTTAAAGAGGGGGGAGGGGAGAGAGAGAAAGACAGAGAGACAGAAAGAGAAAGAGAAGGAGGGAGTAGCACTGGGACATATTTAGAAATGCACAGTGATTTTTGGAGAGAAAACAGCTCAGAAATCAAACATTGTTCAATTATATATATAGACTCAGATCTACTATTTCTAGATTAACAACAGATCTGACTTTCATCAAATTCTAAAAACAAATGGGAATAGATAAATTTATAAATAACATACTCTAAGTGAGTCAGTGTGTGTGTGTGTGTGTGTGTGTGTGTGTGTGTGTGTGTGTGTGTGTGTGTGTGTGTGTGTGTGTGTGTGTGTGTGTGTGTGTGCGCGCACATGTGCATGCTTTCTTTTTTCATATATGAATGTCTCTTTTAAATGAATTGAGTCAAACATGATGACTATGTCCCTTCTGTCTTGTATAAAATTTTTAAGGTTTCAATTAACCCTTCGACTTCTGCACCCTATACCCCAACTGCAAAAACTTAGCCCTTTGACTCCCTCACCCTGTCCACCAACTTCCTGCAGGAAACTGGTGTATAGGGTGAGGGAATCGAAAGGTTAAGTTTTTGCTTTGCTAGCATAGTTGACAGAGCAGGATGCTGGTGAATCGGGTGTGGGAGTTAAAGGGCTAACTGTCAGGAAACGTGGTTTGCAGTTTAAAATGTATGCCCACTTTCTGATAGTCAACTGACATGGTAAAGTGAGGAACCTCCTGCCATACTAAATACGCTTGACTAAATAGAAATGCAGTATCAGTGCAAAGCTCTTCAGTTCATCAGATTATCTTCTGAAATGTTAAGTTCTATTGACTGATTTCAGTTCATTCTCAATCAGGGTTTGTGTGTCACTGTCAAAGTTTATGTTCAACAAACTGACTTCTTTGGAAGAAAGTAACTTTAGATTTTTCATCTTTGCAAGCAGACTCGAAAAATTTTCATCTCTTCTGTTTATTGAGGGGGGGGGGGGGGTTCCCTGCAAAAAATTTTCATCTCTTCTGTTTTTTTGGATTTTCCCCTTTGTCTTCTTTGTTTTCTCAAATGCCTTCTCTATCCTTTGAAATACAAACCTCAAATTCAAATGGTTCAACAGGTGGAGCGGAATAGTTATGATCCAGTCGCACAACAGCTAGTACTACATTGTCAGACTTTGGCCACTTTCTACGTGAGGTCTGCCTCCTAGGTGATCTGTGAGTTGTTTTCTTGTGAGAAGGACAGCACCCGAACACTGAAGGAACAGCAGTATTCCTTAGGAATCTGTTTTGGGTGTCTATTTCATAGTCTGCAGCAACAAAATGATCACTACAGACACGTGAAGCTTTAGTTGGTGTCCATGGCTTTCCGTCCCGCCCCACTCTTGAGATTCGTCGCACCCACTCTTGCAAGCGTTTTTCATCAGAAAATGGGAAGCTGTTGAGAAAAAAAATCAGAAATACTAAATAATTACATTCATGAGGAAAACATTTAGAAAATTCAATATTTACTTTCATATGCAAAAAAGTCACTAAAACTAAACAATTACATTCAGAAGCAAAAAATTCAAGAATACTATTACTAAATACTTACACTCAGTTCCAACCTCATGATGATAAGAATAACAATCATTCCATTTACACAGTGTGAACATACACAAAAACAAAACAAGAAAATAAAAAGAGAAAGAGCGGGCATACTTGCCCTGTTGATATGACAATGCAGTGCAAACACTGTTAGATACATACAATACATTAACAAACCAAAGTATGTGGTCTGTATACATTCACACACACATAAAATGACACTCACATATAAGCAAAGACATTATTTAATAAACAGAAATTGTCAACTCATAATACCTTTGGTATACACACACTTTAAAGAATTATTACAGCAAACAATCCAAACACAATATCATGTGTTGATATACACACCTTAAATTAAAGAATCAATGCAGCCAACAACAGATATGTTACAATCGGCAACTACATGTGCACGAAAAATTCTTGGAAAGGCTATGATTGGCAAGGCGGCACTCTTGAGAGGGTAGCCAATCAGTTGCTCTTCATTTCGCTAATAATTCTACATATGCGTACAACAATTACCAATCTGAGTGCCAAAGTCCACACTTTTCCCATGGTGACTGGGTCATTTACACAGGTTCAGAGTGAATTAATTATATCACTCGTAGTGAAAAGACATTAAATCAAAGAACGAACGAACAGTCAATTGTCAATCAGCTGTGAATCAAGGTGTTTAGAACCACATTCCCCAAACTTACAGAAAAGGTTAAATTTTCTTATTTTTTAAATCAACAATAAGACCATGCATTTTTCTGCTTGTGTGTAAAATTTGGTGCAGGTTAATTAAGCAACTGATAATAGTATTAGGCCAAACTGATAACAGTATTATATTAGGCCAAGTTGGTAGCCAGGCTTATCATTGCTGACTGACTTTTTTTGTTGCTGTTGTTGTTGTTATATCCTCTGAATCCCTCATCATATCTACTTCATTTTATACCACAATTAAGGCAATGCATTTTTTACATAGTGTGTAAAAACTCTGATGATCATGTTCTTATCAATCATCGAAATATAAGCTTCAGTCTGGCACTGGTTGTCAGTCTTGCTGACATGGCAATCTGCGGTGATAGGCCACTGAGCTGATAATGAGGGACACCAGACCTTAATTAACCCTTTGACTCCCGCACCTCGTCCACTAACAGTCTGCATTGTCAACCATGCTAACAAAGCAAAAACTTAACCCTTTGACTCCCACATCCTGTCCACTAACAGCCTGCATTGTCAACTATGCTAACATAGCAAGTACTTGTGGACAGGGTGAGGGAGTCAAAGGGTTAAGTTCTGCATTTGTGGACAGGGCGCAGTAGTCAAAGGGTTAATTAAGGTCTGGTGTCCCTCATTATCAGCTTCAGGGCTTTTGATTATCAGATTAGATCAGTAAAACTCAGTAAATTTAGCAAGCATCAAAAATGTACATGACTACTCTAGGGATGGTGAGGGATGCTGGGTACTGGCCACACAACGATCTACTTGCCGACTGATTTTTGCTCAGTGGGGGAGGTTGGGGGAAGCCCTACAGCAAATACTCACAAGTATGATAAGCTGTTGCACAATCACGGTGAACTTCTAAATTTTTCATTAAACTAAGGATTCTTATATTGTCAAAAAAAGGGGGTTAGGTCTAATGTTTATGATAAATTCTTTAAATGTGATTTTTTCTCAATTTTAAATGTTAGGCATACCTATTTAAACTTGTGTGTGTGTCCAACTGTGTTTAGGCCTATAATGCATTAACTCTTTCACTCCCACAACCTATCCGCCAGCTGCAAAAACTTAACTCTTAGACTCCCTCACCCTATCCACCATCTTCCTGCAGGAAGCTGGTGGACAGGGTGAGGGAGTCAAAGAGTTAAGTTTTACTTTGCTGTCATGGCTGAAAATGCGGGATGCTGGCGGATAGGGTGAGGGAGTCAAAGGTTTAATGTATGGGTATCACAAACCTCCTCCAGTTTTAGTTTGCTTTGATGCTATTTAAAGTACAACAAGCATGCTTTGACATGGCCTGCACTGTACAGGCCTAAACAGAATGATTATTGGGTGCTAATATTAATAAATGGTAGTATTAACTCTTTGGAGATGCACCCTAAAATGGCTGCTGAAAATCTCGAAACCCACAGTTTTGGGTACTTTTTAAAAAATTATGGAGAATATCCAACGACAATAAACCTATCCTGTTATAAACTTATATATACATGTTTTAAAAGGTCATTATGTCTACTTTGTAACTGTGCTGACAGCTTGTTTACGCATGCTTTAATTTTTTTCTGGTTTACCATTGAAAAAACCCATAACATCTCCGCAGCTATAGCTGCGGAGTGTCACAGTCAGACACGGACCTCCGCAGCTATATATATCTGCGGAGCGTCGCCATCGAGTTAAACTTTGTCATTACTTTGATTAAATTGTCATTCAAATATCTGTTTTTCATCCATACAAAATTTACTTTCAAGCAACATTATGCATCAAAACATTGGTAACTTTCATATTATCAGTTGTGATGTTTTTCATTTTTCTTTTGGTTTGCTTTTTGATTGATAATACTAGGATCTCTGTTGGCACATTACTAAGACTGTAACCTCACAACTGTCTATCAGTATCACATTCATGTTTCTATATAAAAAAAAACACCCTAGGCCCTGTGATTACACATCAGTATTATTTTATTTAGTAATAATTAATATTTCTCTCTGTCTCTCAGACTGATTCTCATGCATATGTGCACACACACACACACACACTTTTCATTATTTATAATTATATGTGTATATATATTTTATACATGTGTGTATATATGTATGTATAGATAGATAGAGATAGACAGATAGATAGATAGATAGATAGATTGATAGATAGATAGATAGATGTTCATCTGTCGTGATCGACGATGACAAGGATCATCACGTTTCATGTGTCCGGCTGTGACTGATGAGACCGATTCGTGCGCAGAAGGCTCGGCCGCAGATGAGACGTGTTCTGCTGGATTCTGGACTTGGAAGCTGCTGGATTCTGGACTTGGGAGTTGGATCGGGATTTTCGCAGCTCTCGTTTCTTTTGTGCTCCACTGATCCTGCTTTGTTCGTAGGAGGCGGCACCTTCACCAACGCAGCTTCTCCAAGATGAGCGGTCTTGTGTAAGGACCTCCCATGTCTTGTGTCGATGTCTAATTTTTTCAGGGATGCTTTAAGCGTGTCCTTGAAGCGCAGCTTTGGACTGCCTTGCGAGCATATGCTGTCTGCTAGCTCACCATAGAGCAGTCACTTCAGGAGACGCGTGTCTTGCATACGCACGATGTGTCCGGCCCATCTCAGTTGGGTTCTTCTGAGCAGGGTGTGAATGCTAGTCTATAGTTTATATATATATCGAGAGAGAGAGAGAGATACATACATACATACATACATGTATACATACATACATGTATACATCACACATATATATATATATATATATATATACATACATAATATGTATAACATACATGTATATATACATTATACATACATACATACATATCCATAACACACAAACATAGATAGATACTAAGATAGATAGATAGATGGATAGATAGATATTATATACATATTTATCACAAATATATAAAATATACATTACACACACACTCCCATGTGTGTGCATTTGTGTGTGTGTGTGTGTGTTGTGTGTGTGTGTGTGTGTGTGTGTGGTGTGTGTGTGTGTGTGTGTGTGTAGTGTAGTGTGTGTGTGTATGCGTGCGTGCGTGTGTGTGTGTGTGTGTGTGTGTGTGTGTGTTGTGTGTGTGTGTGTGTGTGTGTGTGTGTGTTTGTGTGTGTATGCGTGCATGTGCGTGTGTGTGGTCATGGCTATTAAATGTTGTCTAGACAGTGTGACTCAGGCAACAAAATGAAACAACTGTCTATGTGATGAGGAAGTCAAAGGGTTAAGTTTTTGCAGTTGGTGGGTAGGGTGCCAGAGTCAAAGTGTTAAAACTTAAACAGAGAAAATATGATATTCTTGTGTAAATCAAATGATGTCACAAACTTTGTAAAGGAAAGAACCTAAGAAGGAACAGATAATGTGAACAAGTTACCAGCAGATCCAACTGGTATATCAAGGGCAGGACAACACACTAAATGCAAGAAAATAAAGCAGAATATTTTGGGCATTACTTCACACGTGCTATTGCTATTGTTGTCTAAAGTCCAGCTGACTGTGTAGAGCTATATCAGGGCTATAACCACTTCAAAACATACAAAACTTCAACAGGAAAAAAAGAAGAGAAAATTACGTACACATATCAATGCATTTGTGTGCATAATCTCAGGACATGTCCCCAGCATTGACCACTCCGTCCAATTTATCGCACAGGGGATTTAAAACACATACCTCCTGAGTCAAATTTAAGCATACCTAAGGTCACCAAAACATACTTTAAAATGGGCCTAAATTGCCTAAAATTGCTTCTGCATATCTCACCTGCCTACACTGGCTACAGCCAAAAATGCACTTAATACATGTACCCAATTATTAATCCTAAGAAACTATGTAGGACTTTATTGAACACATACAGCTGAATGAACCAGTAAGGCAGAAAATGATAAGATGAAATGACAGAAAGCAAAGGAGCAAGGCAGAAACAAAGAGAGTGACAAAAAAGAGGACATTTCTATGGTGTATCACTCAATCAATTGCGCACACTCTTTTAAGTGTCAAAGAAATGAACTTCAACTGTGGTGTAAATAACCAAAAACAACAACAAAAAAGATATTTAGAACTGTTATTTAGAGTCATGGGAGAAAATGCACCCAAGCGCTAAGATGACTAGTTCTCTTTCACACACAATGCTAATTTCATGGCTATTTTTAAGACACAGCATACATAAAGTTAGCTTTTAAGTTGGGCAGAGTGCATGCAAAACATTTGATGCCATTTTGTAGCCACAGCCATATGTATACACTATATGTGTGCATGTGTGTGTGTGTGTGTATGTGTGTGTGTGTGTGTGTGTGTGTGTGTGTGTGTGTCACTGTGTGTGTGTGTGTGTGTGTACATATACTGTCAGTATATGCACATATCCATGCACACTGACTGACACACACACACACACACACAGTGTGACAGTGATAAATACCTAATAGTAATACCATCACAACTACCACACATGCATCTGTATCACCAACACCACACCAGATCTTACAGAAAAAAAAACCCTTGACTTCTAACAACATCACCATCATCACACTACGCTAGGACTTTATAAACAGAAATTTATATTATTATTTCTAAATGTAAATTACTAAATATTTATAATATATTTGCACACAACCCCAACTGGCATAATGAACAGGTTCAGTGATGTTGTTTACCATTACTCTAAGGGAGTGAATGTTCTTTAGCTAATGTCTTGTATATTCGATTCCTTTCATTTTTTAAGGCTGTTGTATTAATGTGCCTACTGACTATTCAAACTCAAAGTATTCATATTTATTGTTTACAAATACAGACTAATAAAAAAGTAATATTTACAGTAAATTATATATACACACACACACACACCACCACACACACTACAGCTTTACCAGTGAAAGGTCCTCCGTATGTTGCGATCCCAACGGGCTGAACATCCAACAACAGCGCACGTAAGCACCATGTTCGTGTCTAATCTGCCTACACAAATATGGCGGGAGAGTTGATCAATGATCACGTCCGATTCATCATCAAGTTCCCTCAATTCTTCCAGACTAAACTAAAACCCTCAAAGGGTGCATTTGAGTCCTAATCAGATCCACACAAAAATTTTCGTTTCACTGGCAAAATATCTTCTTCAGCAATCTTCGATAAGAAATACCCGAAGCTACCCATTCTAATGTTGTACACACCTCGGAGAGGAACGGAGAAACAAGAAAAAGAAAAAACATTGCAAAAGAAATACAATACAATGCTTTCGATAGAACTAAGTATCATATCTAACATACATAAAATGTAGAACAATGTATGAAGGGGAAGGTCCCTACATATTCATTAGAAGAGCGAACTCTATTTGATCTCTCGGACGCAAAACTATCAGATGGTACACCGGCCTGTGCGGAGTGATTGTTGTGGCTGTGTTTCGTGATAATCACGTTCACATGTAAAAAAAACAACAACAACCGCCTAACAAACTTGTTACTGAAGAGTGAACTGTTTGTATGAAGTATTGATAACTTCAACGTGTCTGTGTTGGTCGTGTGACATGTTATATTATATTGTAGTGTTATCATAGAAGCTATTCAAATTTGATCAGCTGAACAGAGTATGTGTTCATGTGTTGTGTATAAAAATA
Source organism: Monoplex corrugatus (assembly GCA_030674185.1). Taxonomy (NCBI): domain Eukaryota; kingdom Metazoa; phylum Mollusca; class Gastropoda; order Littorinimorpha; family Ranellidae; genus Monoplex; species Monoplex corrugatus. The sequence continues at coordinate 19,205,206 of JAPXFY010000030.1, read as the reverse complement.
GCCTACATGCTAAAAATACTTACTACCGCAATCCAGAACAAACGCGACTGCCTGTGTTCAAGCAAACAAGAACCAGAAAAACACGAAAATAGACTCAGAATATGGCAGGGCACTTGATGATGATGAGAATCATAATGCGTATTTGATATAACCAGGAACCAGAAAAAAAACCAAAAAAACCACAAAAGAACAATACGAACGCGTATATAATACAACAAGACAAGACAGGTGCAAATTTTCGGCCAACTGGCCTTTGTCAAGCGTAAGATTTACAAACAAACAAACACCAGATACAAAAATTATGAGAAAAAGACTAAAATGGACACAGCAGCAGGGAAGTTTCAGTCTTTTTCTCATAATTTTTGTTTCTGGTGTTCGTTTGTTTGTAATCTTAGACTTGACAAAAGCCAATTGGCCGAAAATTTGCGCCTGTCTTGTCTTGTTGTATTAAATACGCGTTCGTATTCTTCTTTCGTGTTTTTTTCTGGTTCCTGTTTGCTTGAACGCGGGCAGTCACACTTGTTTTGGATTTAATGCAACCAGACAAGACAGGCGCTAATTTTCGGCCTTTGTCAAGCGTGAATGTAAGATCACAAACAAACAAACGTTTCGTTTGGAGGACCACGATCGGCAGGGCACATGATGATGACGATGTTTCCCGCAATTGATCTTTTTTCTTATGGTAGTTGATGTTTCTGGCATTCAAGCTCTCTCTCTCTCTCTCTCTCTCTCTCTCTCTCTCTCTCTCTCTCTCCTCTCTCTCTCTCTCCTCCTCTCTCTCTCCTCTCTCTCTCTCTCTTGATTGATTGATCATTTAGTGCCTCAATGAAAAGCCAACACAAATTTGAGTACATAAGAGTTAGAATCAATTTGGCAGACTGCTTGTGGTGAGGTTGTACCTGAGACAGTTTTGTCGTACACTGATTTGCACACGCTCCCCAACACTCCTTTCTCTCCATCAGAGAGACACAGAGAGGGAGGGGGTTGGAGCTTACAATACACGAAAACGACTGCAATCATGGAAAACACATTCAGATCGCCACGTGCCAGTCAACTCCTCACTGACAAATTCAACAACTTGATGACGACAACTTTCTGCTTCTTCCTCTTCTTCTTCTTCTTCTTTTTCTTCTTCTTCTTCTTCTTCTTCTTCTTCTTCTTCTTCTGCTTCTGCTTCTGCTTCTCTTCTTCTTCTTCTTCTTCTTCTTCTTCTTCTTCTTCTTTCTTCTTCTTCTTCTTCTTCTTCTTCTTCTTCTTCTTCTTCTTCTTCTTCTCTTCTTCTTCTTCTTCTTCTCTGCTGCTGCTGCTGCTGCTTCTTCTTCTTCTGACTCTACCCTCTCCATGAACAACTTTGTTTCTCAAACTGCCAGATCTTGCTACTATCACCTCCATCGTATAAGCCTGATCAGGAAGTATCTCTCTGTCGAAACAACTGCAAAACTCGTTCTCTCCTTCATAATGTCTCGCATTGACTATTGCAATTCACTCCTGTCTGGTCTTCCTGCCTCCACCATTCACATCCTGCAGCGCATTCAAAACAATGCTGCACGCCTTGTACTAAAAAAGAAAAAAGCTGACCACATATCTCCTCTCCTGGCACAACTTCACTGGCTCCCTGTATCAAAGCGCATACAGTACAAACTAGACATCATGTGCTACAAAAGCCTCAATAACGCAGCCCCCGATTACCTGTCAAGCCTACTTGAGATCTATGT
>JAPXFY010000030.1:19185991-19188491 GCA_030674185.1 Monoplex corrugatus | reverse complement strand
GTGTGTGTGTGTGTGTGTGTGTGTGTGTGTGTGTGTGTGTGTGTGTGTGTGTGTGTGTGTGTGTGTGTGTGTGTACTCTAGAATTTTGATTTTGTGCATCTTAAATTTCCATCAGAAATTTAACATTAACTGACTGATAAATATGTATGTGTATGTGCGTATGTGCGTGTACGTGTGCGTGAGTGTGTGTGTGTGCGTGCGTGTGCGTGTGTTTGTATGTGTGTGCGTGCGCGTATGTGTGTGTGTGCGTGCGTACTCTAGAATTGTGATTTTTTTCATCAGAAATTTTACATTAGCTGACTGGTAAATATGTATGCGTGTGTGTGCGTATGTGTGTGCGTCTTGTGTGTGTGTGTGTGTGTGTGTGTGTGTGTGTGTGTGTGTGTGTGTGTGTGTGTGTGTGTGTGTGTGTGTGTGTGTGTGTGTGTGCGTGAGTGTGTGCGTATGTTTACTCTAGAACTGTGATTTTGTGCGTCTTCAATTTACATCAGAAATTTGACATTAACTGACTGATAATTACGTACTGAAGAGAAAAGTTACATATTACTGCCCCCCCCCCCCCCCCCCCAAAATAAAAAGACTGTTGTTATAGTTGTATCTAAAAGCACTTCCTGGCATTTTCAACGACTTTATTCCGGAATAAAACAAACATTTAGTTTCTCCCTTCGGATCACGGAACGGTGTGTGAAGTAGGCAAACTGCTTACTAACAGGCATACAGATATGGTGACTGTCTTTGTCCATTTTGAAAGGAGGACGAATCACAAATTGATTTTTGGGGAGGAGAATTCATTGCCGTGTTTGAAGTGGTTTAAGTTCTTGAACTTTTGATGTTTTCCTGTTTTTTTGTTTGTTTTGTTTTGTTTTATTTTGTTTTGTTTTGTTTTCCCTGAAATGGAAGGTATTGTTATGTGTATTTAATTTTCTTTTTTTGTTTGTTTGTTTGTTTTTTGTTTAATCGTGTTAAAGTATTGTGTATGTTTTGAAATGGTTATAGCCCTGATATGGCTTTACGCGGTCGGCTGGGCTTTAAACACAAATAACAATAACAATAATAACAATAGCCTTGTATCACCGTCTGTGTGAGCCAGGTAACGAACGTCACGCCGTAGCCACGTGTGGAGAGATGCTGAGTCTGACCGTGGTGGACGTGGTGGAAAAACGTATCATAGCCACCAAAGTGCTGTGCGAAGCCAAGGACGACAACCACCCAGCTCACCGCTCCTTTGCTCACCACGCTGACGATGACGACAACGATGACGACGACGACGATGACGACGACGACGATGACGACGACGAAGACTACGACGATGACGACTACTTCACTGTCCGAGGCTTAGCGCTTAGTCCCGATGGTAATCACGTGATCTGGGTCTCCTCTGATGACAGTCACCTCAACTTCTTGGACATCGGTTCTCTGCAGACTGTCAAAATTTACCGAGGTGAGTGTGCTCGTTTCAAAGGTTTGGGGAAAAAAGGGGGTAGAGCCTACTAGAATGTTCACTACATTTGTGTTATAGGATCATTGCACTCAGGTGAGGTTACCTTTGTGCTCACCTTTTTCTTTTTTCCATCCCATTTTCTACGCCACTTTAATGACCACAGAAGCTGGAACAGTTTTTACAATGCGATGATGGTGATGCATCGATGATGTCGTTGAGGATGATAATCATGATGCTATGGAGTTCCATCTAGGATTGAGACTGCGTGACAGGGTTGTACTCTACGCTTACCATCATAGTATATCCTGGCGTCAACAAGGCCCGAGAGATATAGACACCTGTGGTGTTGGTCAGAAGATTTGAGCAACGCCCTCAATGACGCATCCATGAAGTGTATGAGACTCGACTGTGTTGTCCCAGTCTTTTCAATGAGTCCATAGCACACCCAACTCTGGGTAGGAGCCAGTTAGAGCCGAAAAATCCCACAATGATTTTTGAAGGTACTGATGGGGATTCGAACCCACAACCTTCCAGTCGGCAGTCCGTTGCGATAACCACTACACCACCGCGACTGGTATGCTTACCATGATGTTGCCAAGATTGTTCTAATGACATACTGGTACAAAGACAAGATGTGAATATTTTCACCATAATGTTGCCATGATTGTTCCAATGACACACTGGTACAAAGACAAGATGTGAATAATGTTTACCACAATGTTGCCAAGATTGTTCCTATGACACACTGGTACAAAGGCACTTCGCCATAGTATAGCGCCACCCACTTTTCTTTTTCATCTTGATTGTGGGTGTTTTTGTTGTGCAAATGTTTTCGTCATTGTACAGATCTCCATTGTTTTGTGGTTGTGAAGCTTAACCTTTGACTCCCACCCTATCCGCAACAGCAAACTTAACCCTTTTACTCCTACCCATCCCCAACAGCAAAACTTGACCCTTTGCTCCTCACTCCTTTTCCACCACGCAAAAACTTAACCTTTTGCTCCCCTACCTATCTGCAACACAAAAACTTAACCCTTTGACTCCCTCACCCTATCCACC
>JAPXFY010000030.1:19168491-19178491 GCA_030674185.1 Monoplex corrugatus | reverse complement strand
GTTTTTAAAGCCCAGCCGACCGCGTAAAGCCATATCAGGGCTATAACCATTTCAAAACATACACAATACTTTAACACGATTAAACAAAAAACAAACAAACAAACAAAAAAAGAAAATTAAATACACATAACAATACCTTCCATTTCAGGGAAAACAAAACAAAACAAAATAAAACAAAACAAACCAAACAAAAAAACAGGAAAACATCAAAAGTTCAAGAACTTAAACCACTTCAAACACGGCAATGAATTCTCCTCCCCAAAAATCAATTTGTGATTCGTCCTCCTTTCAAAATGGACAAAGACAGTCACCATATCTGTATGCCTGTTAGTAAGCAGTTTGCCTACTTCACACACCGTTCCGTGATCCGAAGGGAGAAACTAAATGTTTGTTTTATTCCGGAATAAAGTCGTTGAAAATGCCAGGAAGTGCTTTTAGATACAACTATAACAACAGTCTTTTTATTTTTTTGGGGGGGGGGGGGAGGGGGGCAGTAATATGTAACTTTTCTCTTCAGTACGTAATTATCAGTCAGTTAATGTCAAATTTCTGATGTAAATTGAAGACGCACAAAATCACAGTTCTAGAGTAAACATACGCACACACTCACGCACACACACACACACACACACACACACCACACACACACACACACACACACACACACACACACACACACACACACACACACACACACACACACACAAGACGCACACACATACGCACACACACGCATACATATTTACCAGTCAGCTAATGTAAAATTTCTGATGAAAAAAAATCACAATTCTAGAGTACGCACGCACACACACACATACGCGCACGCACACACATACAAACACACGCACACGCACGCACACACACACACTCACGCACACGTACACGCACATACGCACATACACATACATATTTATCAGTCAGTTAATGTTAAATTTCTGATGGAAATTTAAGATGCACAAAATCAAAATTCTAGAGTACACACACACACACACACACACACACACACACCTGTGTCAAGGTTGTGCCATTTGCTGTTATTTTGCATGAGGGGATTTCATGTTTTTTACTGATCACCATGACTTCAGTCTTCCTGCTGTTTAGTTCCAGCCCTTTACCTTTGCTTTCTATTTCTAGTATATTCACAAGGTTTTGTAGGTCCCTTTCATTTTCTGCAATTAGCACGGTGTCATCTGCGTATCGAATGTTATCATTTTCCCTCCAACCTTTAATCCAGGGTCTTCTTCTAGGTTTCTCATGATGTTTTTGCTGTAAAGTGAAAACAGATCTGGTGACAAAACACAACCCTGTCTGACTCCTCTTTTGATGTTTTGGAAAGAGCTTATATTGTTTTCTATTCTCATTGCAGCTGTTTGTTCCCAGTACATATTCCTGATTATTCATAGATCTTTTCCATCAACATTGAGTCTCTCCAGTTGGTTGATCAATTCTTCATGTCGTACCCGATCACGATACTACAACAGGAAAAGAACATTAAGTACACATATCAATGCATTCCCGCACATAATCTAAGGAGATGCCACTGGGAGCACTCCATCCAATTTATCACACAGGAGATTTAAAAGACATTGTTTTATTGTTTTTGTTGTTTAAAGCCCAGTCAACTGCATAGAGTCATATCAGGACCCTGACCATTTCAAAGCACAAAACTTCAACAGGGAATAAAAAAGTACGAAAGAAAGAAAATTAAGTACTCATATCAATGCATTCACGCACATTATCTAGGGACATGCCCCTGACCACTCCGTCCAATTTATCGTACAGGGGATTTCAAAAACACACTAGAATACAAAGTTAAACATATGTAAGGACACAAAAATATGTATAAAAATGGGCATAAATTACCTAAAATTGCTTCCACATATCTCACTTCCCTAGAAACAAAAAAGTATTTAATACATGTACCCAATTATCAATCCTAAGAAAGATATGTATGACTTTATCAAACACATACAGGTGAATGGACCAGCAAGGCAGAAAATGATAGGAAGAAATGACAGAAAGCAAAGGAACAAGATAGAAACAAAGAGAGTGACAGAAAAGAGGAAATTTCTAGCACACACTTTCCAGAAGCTGGGGATACTATTTATACTGAAAGAGCCCCCGGCATCCCCATCGGGGAGAATTAAAAAACATACCTGAGTATGAATGTAAACATAATCAAGGACACTAAAGCATAAAATATACATAAAAACGGGCATAGATTACCTAAAATTGCTTTCGTACATCCAGGAAGCTGACAGATAGGGTGAGGGAATCAAAGGGTTAGCTGCATAACCTAAATTTTTTAAAATGAGAACTTTATTCACATGCCAGTCGCAGTGGTTTCTGTCGCAGATATTACACAAAAATTCACATGTGCAAAAACGTATGGAAATTAGTGGTTTCCATGTGTGCAAATTTGGATAAAACATGTGAAAAGACTTTTACAATCAGCTCATTCATGAAGAATTCATGACTAGTCAAAACCACTTTGGAGAGCTAAAGTGAAGCTAAGGAGAACACTGCAACAAGCAGATTTGAGAATGCTGCTAAACACGGAATCGGGAAAATCCGCAAACAAGCCGCAATAACTGTTTTAGCCACAGGGGTCAAAGTTGAGGGAAAATGTTGCGGATTATAGTCCGGATTTTACTGTATGCCCCTTCCCCCCACCCTCCGTGTGAGAACAGATCACAGGGTTTTTTTATATTACAGATGAAATAAAACAAGGAAACACAAACAAAAGAACGACTGTAAAAATTCTCTTCACTCATTTTCATTTCTCTCTGTTTTGCCATACTTTACACCTGTATGTGTACATATATACATATATGTAGCATACACACATACACACACATATACACACACATACACATCAACACTCTCACAAGCCGAAATACAGTGGTCATGGTCTGTGCACGGCGCATGCATATGTAAACATATATTTGCATACATCTGGACATTTATGTGAACATACACAGAAGACGGCATAGCAACAGGGCATTTAGACTGCTGATGACAGAAGGACACTACAAAACAATGCTCAGAGCTATAGACTAGAATTTGGAATTTGGAGTTTGTTCATGAGAGATTCATCGCACACACACAATTCCATATGCGCTCCACCCAAATCTGCCAGCAATTATCTGGCTGACTCCCTGAGCCCACACAAAACCCTATGCGCTTAAAATGTCTGGAAATGAAACTCTGAAAGGGGGGGGAGAGACCTTTGAAACTATGGTGACACCATAAGAATGACGGAAATTGTTACTGTTCTTTATACGATAACAATTTCCATCATTCTTGCGACAATGGAGACATTAAAGAAAAGCAGCGAGCAGGCTAGTTTTACATGTGGCAGGCTGAGAAAAACTCAAGAGTTATCAGATCATCAGTACAAATCTCTACCAAAGAAACAAAACAAAACAAAAACCCCTACCAACCAGTCCCCAAATATGTAAAAAAGCAAAACACACACACACACACACACACACACACACACACACACACACACACACACACATTAACCCAAGGAAATGTATGGTTGTGTAGGTGCAAAGTACTTGCATGCAAATTCACATGCAGTCACTTACTCCTAACAGAGGCGCAAGGTACAGTGTGTATGTTTGTGTGCAAGGGATTGTGTAAACATGGTGTAGGACACACAGCCATCAGGACAATCAGACAGTCAGCAGTCGCCGGAAGTTCAACGATACAATGTACAATTTGGGTCAAACTACAGCATACATGTCGAGGGTTAACTGTGTGACTGGGCAGGCTGGTTGACCTTCAAAGTGTCCTTGACCTTTTGCTGTATAAAGTTGACCAGTTCCACCACCTTGCTTTTGGACGACACCTCAGTGTGTTTCACCTGTACACATATAAACCATATTTCATTTAACATAATCATAACAATATAAATAGAAGAGTGGCAGAATGGTTCAGATGTTTGCCTGCCAATAAATAAACTCGAGGTTCCAAGGTTTGTTCCCTGCTGAGGCCTCGACTTTTTTTCTCAGTTTGACCAGAAAATAGACTGAAGTCTAGTCCTTCGGAAGTGGACGAGAAAGGAGTTGGGACCCTGCGCCTTCTGATCTGCGCATGCTAAAGACCCCGTCAGTTGAAAGTCATGAAGAGTAGGGCATTTGCCTGGCTACACTGGTATAAAATTAAAACACTGGAGAGATAGGTTGATCTCTCAGGTCACTCCCCTTAAAGGCCAATTTGCCTTCTTGAGTTTCTGAAGTCTAAGTCAACAACAACAACAAAAAACAGGGTGGTGCTGCACTGCGGCAACGCGCTCTCAAAGGGGAGAGCAGCCTGAGTTCCACATGGCAAACCTACTGTGACAAAAAAAAAGAAGTAAATAATAATAATGATAATAATAATAATAATTATATTAATAATAATAATAATGAAAATACTATTACTGATGATAATGATGATGATGATGATGATGATCACATGGCACCAATTTCCGATACATAAATCAAATCAAAGCACATACTTTCATCATTCACTAAAACATTCATTTACACTGACAAAAACCCCAGAGAAACAAAGCACACACATACTTGGAGGATGAGGACAGGAGAAGGAATAGAAAGGAGTGGGCACTTAATATTAATGTTTGTTGTGATCTCAAAACAGGTGGTCACATACATGAGTAAGGAGTGTCCATCAGGTAGCTGGTGAGTTATTGTTATTGTTGTTTAACTCTTTCACCCCGAACATACATTGAAACGTAGATCACGCGCACATTGCTTCAGCCCGAACATGAGGCCGAGCGTAGCTGACCTTTCGGAATTTTTGTAGGAAAGGGTCAAGGTTGGATGCGAAACTAAACATGCTGGCTCCCTTGTATAACATATCAAGAGTATGTGTGGACCCTTCCTGAGTGCTGGCGACCTTTGTTCGTCAGTTGAGGCGAGGTCAAAGCGAGTGACTCGGTGCTCAAGTTCACCGTGGGGTCAACATAGCGTCGAGTCGAACACTGGCTAGCCGTGCACGGCAAATAAATGCAGGACTCCCAAACTTGGTATACACACTAACCAATCATAAATACACAAAACAAAAGTATTTTGGAGTGTATCAAACAAAAATTGTGATTTTTTGGTTCTTTGAGTATTATGATACCCCTTTGCGCGATTTTTTCACAAAATATCAAATTTTTGTAAAAATTGAATAATTTCATTATTTCACAAACACTTTCAAACTTGCACACAAGTTAGTTTATTCTAATGACAACATCTCCACAAAATTTAATTTCTCTATCTTTACAAGTTATTTTTTTACAAATTTATTAGTAACATACAATCTGGCCAGGGGGGAGAGGTTGTGAGAATGAGCACTCGGCCAGGGTGGAGTGAGTTAAAGCCCAGACGACTGCATAGAACCATATCTGGGCTGTAACCGTTTCAAAACATACACAATACTTCAACAGGAAAAGGAAAAGAAAATTAAGTACACATATCAATGCATTCGCGTAAATAATCTAAGGAGATGCCCCTGGCACTGACCACTCCATCCAATTTATCATACAGGGGATTTAAAAACATGCCTGAATACAAACTTAAACACAACTAAGGACACTAAAACATATATAAAAACGGGCATAATTTACCTGAAATTGCTTCCGCATATCCCATTACCCTAGAACCAAAAATGCACTTGATATACATGTACCCAATTATCAATCCCAACAGAAAGTATGTAAGACTTTATCGAACACATACAGGTGAATGGACCAGCAAGGCAGAAAATGATAGGAAGAAATGACAGAAAGCAAAGATTACAGAACAAATAAAGACAGTGACAGAAAACAGGAAATTTCCAACACAGAATTTTCAGAAGGTGAGGTTACTATTTATAAAGAGCCCCCGGCATCCCCACGGGGGGAAACCAAAAGAGGCTGTTACAATCCGCAATTCATCACCTGCTGTACACAGGTGGAATTTCATGCAACCAATAAATTATTGATTATGGTAATTGCAGAAAATGAAAGGGACCCACAAAACCTTGTCACTGTAATAGAAACAGAAAGCAAAAATAAAGGGATGGTACTAAATAGCAAGAAGACTGAAGTCATGGTAGTCAGTGTAAAAAAAAACCAAAAAAACATGAAATCCCCTCGTGCAAAATAACAGCAAATGGCACAACTTTGAGACAGGTTGATAAGCATAAACATCTGGGAACGGTCATCTCACCAAACGGCAAATGCACATCAGAAATAGCCAGTAGAATTGGCCAAGCCAAAACAGCATTCAAGAAGATGAAAAGCATTCTTGCCAACAAATGCCTATCAATTAACATCAGGAAGAGAGTTCTTGAATGTTATATAGAGCCAATAATGTTATATGGTTGTGAGGCGTGGACAGTCAACATGCAAAGCCGGAACAAGACTGAGGCAGCCAAGATGTGGTTTCTAAGAAGAATGTTAAGAGTTCCATGGACAGCAAAGAAAACAAACGAGACATTCTTGATGGAGGCAGACACAAGAAGATCACTGATAAGGAAGATTAAGAAAAGACAAGCAACATTTATAGGCCATTTTATGAGGAAAGGGGAATTAAAGCACCCGATCACAACAGGAAAGCTGGAGGGAAAGAGAACACTAGGTAGACACAGGGAGAAAATATTGGACGGACTCGCAGGGTGGCTGAGGACAGAGAGGGTGGAAGATGTGCTTGCGGCAACAAGGGATAGATGCATATGAAGGGCCATGATCGCCAAAGCCATGCAGCAGGGCACATGATGATGATGATGGTAAGTAAAATGCTAATCAAATCATGCAGCCAAAACATATCAGGTATATGTTTACTCACCTGTATAACAGTATAGCCTTGACATCGCATGTGGCGGACAGCCATCGTGTGCAACCCAGTCAGGTCGGAGGTCGACAAGGTTAGGTCAGGGAATTCCAGAACTTTCAATGCTATTCTGTTGAGCACAGCACTGTATAAGTAGTCAGCTTTGGCCAAAAGGAAAGCAACAAATACTATGATCCATGTTATCCTGTCATTATTATCATTATTATTATTATTATTATTATTATTATCATTATTATCATTATTATTATTATTATTATCATCATCATCATTTTTATTATCATTATCATTGTTGTTGTTGTTATTATTCTTGTTGTTGTCATTGTTATTGTTATCATTATCGCTATTTGCATTATTATATTACTATTATTGTTGTTGCCGTTGGTTGTTGTTGTCATCATCATCATCATTATCATTAATATTATATCATTATTATCATTACTATTACTATTATTATCATCATGATCAAAATAACAAGTTTGCATGTGCTTACATGCATGTGTGAATGTACATGTGTGTGTGTGAGTGCGTGCGTGAGTGCATGCGTGTATGCATGCCTAGATGTACTCAATTTATGCATGTGTGTACATGCGCATAAGCATGCACGCAAGATAATGTAGCATCTCTCTCTAACCTGTGACAATCTGTCGCGTTCTGAGACACCTGGGACAGGGGTTTAGGGGTCCCAGTCATATCCACATAAAACTCTGCACCTGTAACAGACCAACAAACCAACATCCCATTAACCATTCATGCTGCTCACTGAAGCAAGATTCTCTGTATATATGGTTTGATAGCACTGTTATTGTTATTGCTGTTTAAAGCCTAGCCAACTGCGTAGAGCCATATCAAGGTTATATCCGTTTCAAAACATACAAAACTTCAACAAGAAAAAACAAAAAGAAAATTAAGTACACATATCAATGCATTTGCGCACATAATCTAAGGATATGCCCCTGGCATTGACCACTCCATCCAATTCATCACACAGGGGATTTAAGAAAAACATACCTGAATACAAAATTTAAGCATACCTAAGGACACCTAAATATACAAAAACAGGCCTAAATTACCTAAAATTGCTTCTGCATATCTAACCTCCCTAGAGCCAAAAATGCACTTAATGCATGTACCCAATTATCAATCCTAAGAAAAAGTACTAAGACTTTATCGAACATAAACAGGTCATTGGACCATTAAGGCAGAAAATGATAGGAAGAAATGACAGAAAGCAAAGGAACAAGGCAGAAACAAAGAGAGTGACAGAAAAGTGGAAATTTCTAGCACAGGATTTCCAGAAGGTGGGGATACTATTTATACTGGAAGAGCTCCTGGCATCCCCGCTGGGCGGTATTATAGCAGACCCATCTTCAAAAAACACTAATACAGAAAACCTCCGAAAAGGTGGCGTTATCAGACTTCTGTTCAAGTGAGAGTTCATTTTCATCTGAAATATTTTTCTGTGATCAGTTTCTCCTCAGATCTGTCTCTTTCTCTCTGTCTCTTTCTCTGTCTCTCTCTCTCTTCCTGTCTCTTTCTCTCTCTCTTTCTTTCTCTCTCTCTTTCTCTCTCCCTCTCTCTTTCTCTCTCCTTCTTTCTCTCTTTCTTTCTATCTCTCTCTCTTTCTTTCTTTCTCTTTCTCTCTCTCTTTCTCTCTCTATCTCTTTCACTCTCTTAACTCTCCCCCTCCCCCTCTCTCTCCCCCCCTCTCTATCTTTTAAATTTTCTTTTAAGGATCATCAAAATTAGGAGAATTTCCTTTGCGCACACTCCTTTTTTATGTTTTTGTTGTTGTTGTTGTTGATTTAGAGCGTTCTTGTCCGATTTCATACCAAAGATTGATAAATGACAAATCAGCAATGTTGACACATCAGGTGACCTGAGAATTAACTCCCTTAGCTGAAACAGTCAACCTTCCTTCAAGCCACTTCCGTTCAATGACTGGTCGCAAAAACGCAACACATTGTATCACACTCCCTGAGAGCGCAAGAATTCCCAAACTGAACAAGAATTCCCAAACTGAACTAGAATTCCCAAACTGAGAAGACAGAAGTTCTAGGCACTCCTCTTCTCGCTTGCCGTCTGTCTTGTTTTGCAGTTGTCGCCTGTCATGCCCCTGGCGCTGTCCACTCCATCCAATTTATCACACAGGGGATTTGAAAAACATTCCTGAATACAAATTCAAACATAATTAAAGACACAAAAACATACATAAAAATGAGCCTACATTACCAAAAATTGCTTCTGCACATCATATTTACATACTGTTATTTTGTTTAAAGCCTAGCTGACTGCGTACAGTCATATCAGGGCTATAAACATTTCAAAACATACACAACACTTCAACAGAAAAAGTAAAAAAGGAAAAGAAAATCAAGTACACATATCAATGTATTCGCACACATAATCTAAGGAGATGCTCCTGGTGTTAACCACTCTGTCCAATATCATATTTACTTAGAGCCAAAAATGGACCCAATACATATACCCAATCATCATTCCTAAGAGAAAGCATGAAGGACGTTTTCGAACACATACAGATGAATGCACCAACAAGGCAGAAAATGATAGGAAGAAATGACAGAAAACAAAGGAACAAGGCAGAAACAAGGAGATAGAAAAGAGGAAATTTGTAGCACAGAATTGCTGGTAGGTGTTGATACTATTGCCACCCTTTGTGAAGATTAGGTCACAATATGTTGTCTGCACCACGTGGACCACACTGCCAGAACAATATCATCATCATCATCATCATCATCATCATCATCATCATCATCACCATCATCATTATCATCATCAAGTGCCCTGCCACATGGCATTGGCGATCATGGCCTTCCATATGTATCTGTCCCTTGTTGCCGCAAGCACATCTTCCACCCTCTGTCCTCAGCCACCCTGCAAGTCCATCCAATACCTTTTCCCTGGGTCTGCCTGGTGCTCTCTTTCCCTCCAGCTTTCCTGTTGTGACCAGGTGCTCTAATTCCCCTTTCTTCATAAAATGGCCTATAAATGTTCATTGTCTTTTCCTAATCTTCCTTATCAATCATCTTCTTGTGTCTGCCTCCATCAAGAATGTCTCGTTTGTTTTCTTTGCTGTCCATGGAACTCATCAACATTCTTCTTAGAAACCACATCTCGGCTGCCTCAATTTTGTTCTGGCCTTGCTTGTTGAC
>JAPXFY010000030.1:18966716-19168391 GCA_030674185.1 Monoplex corrugatus | reverse complement strand
GTTCCATGGACAGCAAAGAAAACAAACGAGACATTCTTGATGGAGGCAGACACAAGAAGATCACTGATAAGGAAGATTAAGAAAAGACAAGCAACATTTATAGGCCATTTTATGAGGAAAGGGGAATTAAAGCACCCGATCACAACAGGAAAGCTGGAGGGAAAGAGAACACTAGGTAGACACAGGGAGAAAATATTGGACGGACTCGCAGGGTGGCTGAGGACAGAGAGGGTGGAAGATGTGCTTGCGGCAACAAGGGATAGATGCATATGAAGGGCCATGATCGCCAAAGCCATGCAGCAGGGCACATGATGATGATGATGGTAAGTAAAATGCTAATCAAATCATGCAGCAAAACATATCAGGTATATGTTTACTCACCTGTATAACAGTATAGCCTTGACATCGCATGTGGCGGACAGCCATCGTGTGCAACCCAGTCAGGTCGGAGGTCGACAAGGTTAGGTCAGGGAATTCCAGAACTTTCAATGCTATTCTGTTGAGCACAGCACTGTATAAGTAGTCAGCTTTGGCCAAAAGGAAAGCAACAAATACTATGATCCATGTTATCCTGTCATTATTATCATTATTATTACTATTATTATTATTATCATTATTATCATTATTATTATTATTATCATCATCATCATTTTTATTATCATTATCATTGTTGTTGTTGTTATTATTCTTGTTGTTGTCATTGTTATTGTTATCATTATTATATTTACTATTATTGTTGTTGCCGTTGGTTGTTGTTGTCATCATCATCATCATTATCATTAATATTATATCATTATTATCATTACTATTACTATTATTATCATCATGATCAAAATAACAAGTTTGCATGTGCTTACATGCATGTGTGAATGTACATGTGTGTGTGTGAGTGCGTGCGTGAGTGCATGCGTGTATGCATGCCTAGATGTACTCAATTTATGCATGTGTGTACATGCGCATAAGCATGCACACAAGATAATGTAGCATCTCTCTCTAACCTGTGACAATCTGTCGCGTTCTGAGACACCTGGGACAGGGGTTTAGGGGTCCCAGTCATATCTACATAAAACTCTGCATCTGTAACAGACCAACAAACCAACATCCCATTAACCATTCATGCTGCTCACTGAAGCAAGATTCTCTGTATATATGGTTTGATAGCACTGTTATTGTTATTGCTGTTTAAAGCCTAGCCAACTGCGTAGAGCCATATCAAGGTTATATCCGTTTCAAAACATACAAAACTTCAACAAGAAAAAACAAAAAGAAAATTAAGTACACATATCAATGCATTTGCACACATAATCTAAGGATATGCCCCTGGCATTGACCACTCCATCCAATTCATCACACAGGGGATTTAAGAAAAACATACCTGAATATAGAATTTAACCCTACCAGACCTTAGCCCCTGAGCGTAATTGTGCCCCCTGCCTGGCCTCCTGAGCAAAATTTTGAAAAAAATGTATATACGTTAGAAAACTGTTCATATCATGCACACCAATGGTTAGAATTATATGAAACGTGGAGAGATTGTAGAAAATAGGCCTATCTTTCATCTAACGCCAGTCCAACCCTCAATCACACAAGCATCTCCCCTATCACTTGGTTGGGGGGTACGGGCACGCCCCCTTCTTCCAACACTCTGTCTCAACCTGTTTCTTTCATTGTCAGAATCATCACTTTCACTCAATGCTTCATCAACGTAATCATCGTCACTTGAATCGGAAACGTATTCCTGATCAAATTCTCCAATCTGCAAAATGTCCACCACTTGTTGAACTGTGAAGCGAGTTGGCCTCGCCCGTTTACCTGTTGAAGTGCTTGGTTCATTACTAGCTCGTTTCATGGTCAATTTTGCACCCAAATCACCTCAAAATACCATCAACACAAAGGCAGACAGTTGCAATAGGCTGAACACACGCTCACGCGACGCTTAGCAACGGTCCGGTAGCTATTTTTAGCTCTTGATAAAGTGACGATCGTGTGAGTGTGCTATTCCCGCTATAGCGGGAACTCGGTATATAGTCATTTTCGTCATTCCCGCAATAGCGGGAACTCGGTCTGGTAGGGTTAAGCACACATAAGGACACCTAAACATACATAAAAACAGGCCTACATAACCTAAAATTGCTTCCGCATATCTCACCTCCCTAGAGCCACAAATGCATTTAATACATGTACCCAATTATCAATCCTAAGAAAAAGTACGTAAGACTTTATCGAACACTCACAGCTAAATGGACCAGCATGGCAGAAAATGATAGGAGGAAATGACAGAAAGCTAAGGAACAAGGCAGAAACAAAGACAGTGACATAAAAGGAAATTTCTAGCACAAAATTTCCAGAAGGTGAGGATACTATTTATACTGGAAGAGCCCCCGGCATCCCCACTGGGGGTTTAATAGCAGACCCATCTTCAAAAAACACTGATGCAGAAAAACCTCTGAAATGTCTCTTCAAGGTGGCGTTATCAGACTTCTGTTCAAGTGAGAATTCATTTTCATCTGAAATATTTTTCTGTGATCAGTTTCTCCTTAGCAGACAGATCTGTCTTTTCTCTCTCTCTGTCTCTCTCTCTCTCTGTCTCTCTCCCTCTCTCTTTCTCTCTCTTTCTTTCTCTCTCTCTTTCTCTCTCTCTTTCTCTCTCTCTTTCTGTCTCTTTCTATCTCTCTCTCTTTCACTCTCTCTTTCTTTCTTTTTCTCTATCTCTCTTTCTCTCTCTCTTTCTCTCCCCCTCCCCCTCTCTGTCCCCCCCCTCTCTCTCTCTTTTAAATTTTCTTTTAAGGATCATCATGATTAGCAAGATTTCCTTTGCGCTCACTCTCTTTTTATGTTTTTGTTGTTGTTGATTTAGAACATTCTTGTCACGATTTCGTACCTAAGATTGATAACTGACAAATCAGCAATGTTGACACATCAGGTGACCTGAGAATTAACTCCCTTAGCTGAAACAGTCAACCTTCTTTCAAGCCACTTCCGTTCAATGACTGGTCGCAAAAATGCAACAAGTTATATCACACTCCCTGAGAGCACAAGATTTTCCCAAACTGAACAAGAATTCCCAAACTGAACAAGAATTCCCAAACTGAACAAGAATTCCCAAACTGAGAAGAAAGAAGTTCTAGGCACTCCTCTTCTCGCTTGCCATCTGTCTTGTTTTGCAGTTGTCGCCTGTCATGCCCCTGGCGCTGACCACTCCAACCAATTTATCACACAGGGGATTTAAAAAACATTCCTGAATGCAAATTCAAACATAATTAAAGACACAAAAACATACATAAAAATGAGCCTACATTACCAAAAATTGCTTCTGCACATCATATTTACATACTGTTATTTTGTTTAAAGCCTAGCCGACTGCGTACAGTCATATCAGGGCTATAAACATTTCAAAACATACACAACACTTCAACAGAAAAAGTAAAAAAGGAAAAGAAAATCAAGTACACATATCAATGTATTCGCACACATAATCTAAGGAGATGCTCCTGGTGTTAACCACTCTGTCCAATATATTTACTTAGAGCCAAAAATGGACCCAATACATATACCCAATCATCATTCCTAAGAGAAAGTATGAAGGACGTTTTCGAACACATACAGATGAATGGACCAGCAAGGCAGAAAATGATAGGAAGAAATGACAGAAAACAAAGGAACAAGGCAGAAACAAGGAGACAGAAAAGAGGAAATTTGTAGCACAGAATTGCTGGTAGGTGTTGATACTATTGCCACCCTTTGTGAAGATTAGGTCACAATATGTTGTCTGCACCACACGGACCACACTGCCAGAACAATATCATCATCATCACCATCATCATCACCATCATCATTATCATCATCAAGTGCCCTGCCACACGGCGTTGGTGATCATGGCCTTCCATATGTATCTTCCCTTGTTGCCGCAAGCACATCTTCCACCCTCTCTGTCCTCAGCCACCCTGCAAGTCCATCCAATACCTTTTCCCTGGGTCTGCCTGGTGCTCTCTTTCCCTCCAGCTTTCCTGTTGTGACTGGGTGCTCTAATTCCCCTTTCTTCATAAAATGGCCTATAAATGTTCATTGTCTTTTCCTAATCTTCCTTATCAATCATCTTCCTGTGTCTGCCTCCATCACGACTGTCTCGTTTGTTTTCTTTGCTGTCTATGGAACTCATCAACATTCTTCTTAGAAACCACATCTCGGCTGCCTCAATCTTGTTCTGGCTTTGCTTGTTGACTGTCCACACCTCACAACCGTATAACATTATCGGTTCTATATAACATTCAAGAACTCTCTTCCTGATGTTAATTGATAGGCATTTGTTGGTAAGAATGCTTTTCATCTTACTGAATGCTATTTTGGCATGGCCGATTCTGCTGGCTATTTCTGATGTGCATCTGCCGTCTGAACAACCTATGTATACAAAACATCCACAGCAATATCGTTCAAATGCAGATGAAGGAGAAACCACCTACCGATGAGATATCCCCCAGGAGCGGTGATGTTGGTCCGGGTGTAGGAATCGTGTGGCGCCATGTTGGCAAGGGCAGCCACCATCTTCTCTGCCACCTTTCTCTCTCCCTTCTGAAGTAGCTGCCATCATACAGCAACGAACAATCATGAAATCCAAAACAAGCATGACTGCCCATGTTCAAACAAACAAAACAGGAACCAGAAAAAAACATGAATAAAATGAGAACACATTTAATTAGAACCAGACATCTCAAACAAACACACACAACACGTTGATAACTGAAAAAAACAAAAGAAAACTTGAAAAAGAAACTTAAGTGTACATATCACTTATACCAGTGCATTCACAAAAATCTAAGGATATGCACCTGGCATTAGCTTTTCCACCAAATTTATGTCACCAAGGGGATTCTTATTCTTATTCTTCTTGTTGCTTAAAGCCCAGCTGACTGCGTACAGCCATATCAGAGCTATAACCATCTCACCATACACAACTACTTCAACAGGAAGAAAATAAGGAACAGAAAATTAAGTACATATATCACCGCATCTCTCAGTACAAAATCATTTACCACGCAGCAGTCTCTAATTGTGACCTCCCAGCACGAAATCAGTCTTAACTAGCATTTTGGGTATTTTGAGATATACATATCACTGGAAAGTGTACATTCTGCTCATTATTTTGGTACTTGAATAAAGCTTGTACTCAAAAAAAATGTAGACGTTATGTATGTTTAAAGTCATTAAGTTGTATAACGGCAATTTTGAGAAAACGGCCTTTAAAGTTTTTATGTACATTCCTACACATTTTCCTTAAATTTCTTTATTTGGTGGCTTTGCCCCAGTTTGTTTCTTATTTTAGCTGTCATTATCCGAAAGGTCCACCAAAGAGCTTTCTGTCAGTTATCACATGTGGGGGGTCTGTGCATGTTACGGTTCACAATATGAGACAAAAGTAGGTACTTTTGTACGAAATTGTGTTCTTTCTGCTGCGATCAGTGCATTAAAATACCATTTTTAATTGATAAATGTTATTTTTTTCAAGAAAAAAATTTCTGTGTGGATAGATTATAGTCCAAAGAAATCAATTTTGAGAAAAAGTCAAAACACCCCAGATAGACCCTCTGTCACCTTTTCAGCTCCTAGTGCCGTTCGACTGACTGCGAGTTAAGTCTGAATTGGTGGTGGGGGGTCAGAATTAGTCTCAATATTACCTCAAGGTATACAGATGTTAATAAGACAAAATAAATGGGAATCCAGCTGAGACTATCACAGTATAAAAGTTAAATGACCTGACAGTCTACCTTATGATTAATATGTACCATCAGACCAGTCACCACGGTGTAGTGGTTAGTACAACGGACTGTCGACTGGAAGGTTGTGGGTTCGAATCCACATCAGTCCCTTCAAAAATCATTGTGGAATTTTTCGGCTCTAACCGGCTCATACCCAGAGTTGGGCGTGCTATGGGCTCATTGAGAAGACTGGACCACACAGTCGAGTCTCATCCACTTCACGGATATGTCATTGAGGGTGTTGCTCAAATCTTTTGACCTGCACCGCAAGTGTCTGTATATCTCGGGCCTGGTTAACGCCAGGATATATTATAATAGTAAGCATAGAGTACAGCCCTGTCACACAGTCTCAATCCTAGACGGAACTCCATAGCATTGTGATTATCATCGTCATCAACATCATCATCATTGCATTGTAAAAAAACTGTGCCAGCTTCTGTGGCCATTAAGATGGTGCAGAAAATGGGACGAAAAAAAAATGAGCGCAAGGGTAACCTCCCTGTAATGATCCTTAACAAAAAAAATTTTAAATATCTACCATCAAAACAGGCAGTACTTATCTCCACAAAAGTGACCCAAGACCAGTGCAGTCTCCTCTAAAGGTGGCCTCAAAGTGGCTTATTACTGACCATTCTTTCTGCCTTCTAACATTGTGACTACAACAGAATGAATCTGGACTTGGTATGTGCTGTAAAGCCAGATGACAAGAATGGGTAATAACACTGTGGATGTGCAGAAGATAAGTCAACAACAACAAAAAAGAAAAAAAGGTGACAGTGCAGTACCTTGGCATCAGCAGTGGTTATAGCAGGAGGTAGGAAAGGTCCAGTGTATCCTTCCAACTCATATCTGGCTGCTGTGTTGATGTTGTTCACTTTGCTCAAATTTACCAGCGACTGGAAACTATCTGAAGCTAAAACAGAATTTGAATCAATGGGATGCCACTTAAAAAGAAACAAAGACAAGGAGAATAGGAACTACAGCATTTAAATGATGAAACAAGACATGAGTTTAATGTTCTGTAAACTGTTCTTCAGCTCCTACTTCACTGTCTTGGGCAGAGAGGATTTCCAAGGAAACAATGGCCAGGACACCTGCATAGTCTGTGCACTGCACTTGAGGAAGGTAATGGCAACCTACCTGAAGTATTTTTGCCAAAAAGTGCACAAAATGAGAATCTGCTCCAAAGACATCAAAATAAGAATTGGAATGACAAAGCAAAAAATGGTTCAACTCAACAACATCTGGAAAGACAGGAATACCAAATGGCCTGAAAGTTAGACTTTTAAAATGTTTGATCTGGCCAGTCATGATTTATAACTGTGAAGCTTGGACTCTGAGAAAAAGTGATTGCAGAAGAATTGAGGCAGCAGAGATGTGGTTTTATTGGAGACTACTACATGTCAAATGGACAGCTAGAAGATCTAAAGAAAGTGTCTTTGGAAGAACTTGATACTACCACAAAACTACTAACAGACATCAACAGGTGAAGACTAAAATACATTGGCCATGTGTCACAGACCTCATGGCAACCATCTTTCAAGGAAAACCAGTGGCAAAAAGTAAGAAGGCAGACCTCCAATCTCATACATCGAGAACATAACCAACATCAGTGGCCTAAATATTCAAGAAATTGTCCAGAAAAGTCAAGACAGAGCGGCCTAGAGGGAAATAGTGGTGTCTAAATGTCAACGGTCAACACCGAACCCGGTGACACCGACAGATGAGACAGAGGTCTGTGTTCTTGCTGCATGAGACATGGCCAATGTACTTAAGTCTTCTCTTGTTGATGTTTGCTAGTAGTTTTCTGGTGGTATCATTAGTTCTTCTATCTGTCCATTTGACACGTAGTAGTCTCTGATTAAACCACATCTCTGCTGCCTCAATTCTTCTGCAATCAGTTTTCTCAGAGTCCAGGCTTTGAAGCCATAAATCATGACTGGCCAGATCTAACATTTTGAAAGTCTAACTTTCAGGCCATTTGGTATGCCTCTGTCTGTCCAGATGTTGTTGAGTTGGACCATTTTTTGCTTTGCCATTCCAATTCTTATTTTGATGTCTTTGGAGCAGGTTCCATCATCAGTTTTTACAGAGCCAAGATATTTGAAATCCCTAACATTTTCAAAAGGAACTTTGTTATTTAAGATGTCATGATTGTTTTCAGCGTCTTTGCCTTTGACATATAGCACTTTTGTTTTCTTGGCATTCAAGTTTGTTTTCAGCGTCTTTGCCTTTGACATATAGCACTTTTGTTTTCTTGGCATTCAAGTTTGTTTTCAGCGTCTTTGCCTTTGACATATAGCACTTTTGTTTTCTTGGCATTCAAGTTTAGGCCAGCCTTTTTACTTTCAGCATCTACCCTGTATATAATTCTTTTCATGCTGGTAATGTTGTCTGCTAACAGCACAGTATCATCGGCATAGTGCAAGTTTGTAAGATTTATTCCTTCCATCTTTATGCCCATGCCTTCTATATATACAGCATCTCTCGTGACTTGTTCTGTGTAGATGTTAAAGAGATGCTGGTGGACAGGGCGTGGGAGTCAAAGGGTTAAATGATGCATGCTTAGGCTGAACTGGAAACATGTGAATCTAGATCTTTATACTTAACTGCACACTGACAAAGGTCTCAAAAGGAAATGGACAATTCATGAAGAGCCTGCTTTAGCTGATTCTACTGAGTATTTGTTGCTTTACAGTATTCTTTCTCCTTTGCAACTTAAGTCTGTGAGTTGATCAAATGAGTCAGCATGTGCATATTTTGATAAAACATGGCCATTATGGTCACTGTTACCACAGTGATTATGCTATCTATCAAGAAAGGGACCACAATAAGAGCTGCTGACTAGAAATAACAGTAGGGAGACTGTACTGTCTCCGCAATGCAAGTACCCAGATTCATCATCTTTTCTCACTAAAAGTATGTATCATCATCATAATCATCATCATTATCATCACAGCTACAATTACTTTGTTACTCACATGGTAACTGTCCCCAGAAGTCCTCAGAAAGAACAGAAGCCGCAGAGCTGGCATCCAGCATTTGCAGTACGGACAAGGACCACACCACATCCAACCACAGCAGTGGAGAAGACTGCCTCAAGCTCTGCACATCAGGCATCCTAGCTACTTTGTCTACCAAGTCCCTGCCCTGCGTTCCATCCATGTTGAGATTAGCCAGTGACAGCATCAGCCCAACTCTGTCAGAAAGATCCAGACAATCCACTGACGCTTTCTGCCCAGGAAAGCTGCCACTGTCTGCCAAATCCGAAGAAGATGAATCAGCATCCACCTTTCCGTCTAGAACTTTCAACAACACATGAAGAACGCCGCTTTCGTTCCAGCGGAGCCGGGAAAAAGATGCCAGCAGCGATGACACGAGTTTTGATGTGAGGTCTGCACGCTTGCCACTCAGTTCCACTCCGATTTTGGACAGGATGGGAGCATCGTACACGTTCAGGACGCAGAGGGCATACACCAGGTTTGTCAACTGTACGGCCGACAGGGAGGACAGAGAGGTTTTGTTCAGGTGGTACAGCACGGCGCGTATGAGTGGCGTGTTGCGATGGCCTTGTCTGGACAAAATGTACATGATGCGGTACAGCTCCTTTGGATTTGCTTTTTCTACAACGTCCAGAGCTCTGTCTTCCAGTCGTTCCATCAAAGCCTGATCTCAAAAAAACAAAAAAAATCACAAAGGTTTACATTAACAGCGTCTGTTTCTCTTTTCCTGATGAAAAAAAAACCTCCAATTTCTGTGGAGTTAATCATAAATCCATTTGCATACATAGTTTAAATCTTACAAATATGTCAATGGAAGCTTACACTCTCATTCTATCCACTAGAACCTGTATTTATAATGGCTACCGGGCTAAACCTATCTCTCAGTAAGAAGGCTACTCACTGTATTGTCAGCCATGACAGAAAAACAAAAACTTAACCCTTGCACTCCCTCATCCTATCCATCAGCTTCCTGATAGCGAGTGTATTGAAATGGTTATAATCCTGATATGGTTCTACCCATTTGACTGGGCTTTCATTTTAAATCAAAACAGCAATAACAAAAAGTCCATTCTATACTACTATAGTACTACTGATCTGACAATCTGTGTAGGTCTACTCTATGCTATAGTACTACTGACTGATAATCTGTATAGGCCCACTCTATGCTATAGTACTACTGACGGACAATCTGTGTAGGTCTACTGATTGCTATAGTACTACTGACTGACGATCTATGTAGGCCCACTTCATCTAAAGTACTACTGACTGACAATCTGTATAGGTCCACTCTATGCTATAGTACTACTGACTGACGATCTATGTAGGTCCATTCTATGCTATAGTACTACACTGACTGACAATCTGTGTAGGTCCACTCCATGCTATAGTATTACTGATTGACAATCTGTATAGGCCCACTCTCTGCTATAGTACTACTGACTGACGATCTATGTATGTCCACTCTATGCTATAGTACTACTGACTGACAATCTGTGTAGGTCCACTCTATGCTATAGTACAACTACTGACTGACAATCTATGTAGTCCACTTATGCTACAGTACAACTACTGACTGACAATCTATGTATGTCCACTTTATGCTATAGTACAACTGACTGACAATCTATGTATGTCCACTTTATGCTATAGTACAACTGACTGACAATCTATGTATGTCCACTTTATGCTATAGTACAACTGACTGACAATCTATGTATGTCCACTTTATGCTATATTACAACTACTGACTGACAATCTATGTATGTCCACTTTATGCTATAGTAACAACTACTGACTTGACAATCTATGTATGTCCACTTTATGCTATAGTACAACTACTGACTGACAATCTATGTAGGTCCACTCCATGCTATAGTATTAACTGACTGACAATCTGTATAGATCCACTGTATGCTATAGTACTAGTTACTGACTGACAATCTGTATAAGTCCACAATATGTTATAGTACTACTGACTGACAATCTGTATAGGCCCACTCTCTGCTATAGTACTACTGACTGACGATCTAGTATGTCCACTCTATGCTATAGTACAACTACTGACTGACAATCTATGTATGTCCACTCTATGCTATAGTACAACTACTGACTGACAATCTATGTATGTCCACTCTATGCTATAGTACAACTACTGACTGACAATCTATGTATGTCCACTTTATGCTATAGTACAACTGACTGACAATCTATGTATGTCCACTTTATGCTATAGTACAACTGACTGACAATCTATGTATGTCCACTTTATGCTATAGTACAACTGACTGACAATCTATGTATGTCCACTTTATGCTATAGTACAACTGACTGACAATCTATGTATGTCCACTTTATGCTATAGTACAATACTGACTGACAATCTATGTATGTCCACTTTATGCTATATTACACTGACTGACAATCTATGTATGTCCACTTTATGCTATAGTACAACTACTGACTGACAATCTATGTATGTCCACTTTATGCTATAGTACAACTACTGACTGACAATCTATGTATGTCCACTTTATGCTATAGTACAACTACTGACTGACAATCTATGTATGTCCACTTTATGCTATAGTACAACTGACTGACAATCTATGTATGTCCACTTTATGCTATAGTACAACTGACTGACAATCTATGTATGTCCACTTTATGCTATATTACAACTGACTGACAATCTATGTATGTCCACTTTATGCTACAGTACAACTACTGACTGACAATCTATGTATGTCCACTTTATGCTATAGTACAACTGACTGACAATCTATGTATGTCCACTTATGCTATAGTACAACTGACTGACAATCTAGTGTAGTCCACTCTATGCTACAGTACAACTGACTGACAATCTGTGTAGGTCCACTTATGCTATAGTAACAACTGACTGACAATCTTGTAGTCCACTCTATGCTATAGTACAACTGACTGACAATCTATGTAGTCCACTTACACTCTATGCTATAGTACTACTGACTGACAATCTGTGTAGGTCCACTCTATGCTATAGTACAACTACTGACTGACAATCTATGTAGGTCCACTCCATCTATAGTACTACTGACCGATAATCTGTGTAGGTCTACTCTATGCTATAGTACTACTGACCGATAATCTGTGTAGGTCCACTCTATGCTTTAGTATTACTGACTGACTGACAATCTATGTAGGTCCACTCTATGCTACAGTACTACTGACTGACAATCTATGTAGGTCCACTCTATGCTACAGTACTACTGACTGACAATCTATGTAGGTCCACTTTATGCTACAGTACTACTATCTATGTAGGTCCACTATATGCTACAGTACTACTGACTGACAATCTATGTAGGTCCACTTTATGCTACAGTACTATTGACTATCTATGTAGGTTCACCTTTATGCTACAGTACTACTGACTGACAATCTATGTAGGTCCACTCTATGCTATAGTACAACTACTGACTATCTATATAGGTCCACTCTATGCTACAGTACTACTATCTATGTAGGTCCACTCTATGCTACAGTACTACTGACTGACAATCTATGTATGTCCACTTTATGCTACAGTACTACTGACTGACAATCTATGTAGGTCCACTCTATGCTACAATACTACTGACTGACAATCTGTATAGGTCCACTCTATGCTACAGTACTACTGACTGACAATCTGTATATGTCCACTTTATGCTACAGTACTACTGACTGACAATCTGTATAGGTCCACTTTATGCTACAGTACTACTGACTGACAATCTATGTAGGTCCACTTTATGCTACAGTGCTACTGACTGACTATCTATGTAGGTCCACTCTATACAATATTACTACTGACTGACAATCTGTATAGGTCCACTTTATGCTACGGTACTACTGACTGACAATCTGTATAGGTCCATCTTATGCTACAGTACTACTGACTGACAATCTATGTAGGTCCACTTTATGCTACAGTACTACTGACTGACTATCTTACAGTACTACTGACTGACTATCTATGTAGGTCCACTCTATACAATAGTACTACTGACTGACAATCTGTATAGGTCCACTCTATGCTACAGTACTACTGACTGACAATCTGTGTAGGTCCACTTTATGCTACAGTACTACTGACTGACAATCTGTATAGGTCCACTTTATGCTACAGTACTACTGACTGACAATCTATGTAGGTCCACTTTATGCTACAGTACTACTGACTGACTATCTATGTAGGTCCACTCTATACAATAGTACTACTGACTGACAATCTGTATAGGTCCACTCTATGCTACAGTACTACTGACTGACAATCTGTGTAGGTCCACTTTATGCTACAGTACTACTGACTGACAATCTGTATAGATCCACTTTATGCTACAGTACTACTGACTGACAATCTATGTAGGTCCACTTTATGCTAAAGTACTACTGACTAACTATCTATGTAGGTCCACTGTGTGCTATAGTATTACAGACTGACAATCTGTGTAAGTCCTCTACAATCTGTATAAGTCCACTCTATGCTATAGTACTACTGATTGACAATCTGTGTAGGTCCACTTTATGCTACAGTACTACTGACTGACAATCTATGTATGTCCACTTTATGCTACAGTACTACTGACTGACAATCTATGTAGGTCCACTTTATGCTATAGTACTACTGACTAACAATCTATGTAGGTCCACTGTGTGCTATAGTATTACAGACTGACAATCTGTGTAAGTCCTCTACAATCTGTATAAGTCCACTCTATGCTATATACTACTGATTGACAATCTGTGTAGGTCCACTCTATACAATAGTACTACTGACTGACAATCTGTGTAGCTCCACTCTATACAATAGTACTACTAACAATCTATGTAGATCAACAGTTCTACTGACTGACAGTCCACATATATGTAGATCCACACTATGCTATAGTACTACTGACAATCTATGTAGGTTCACTCTATACTACAGTACTGTACTACTGACTGACAATCTGTGCAGGTCCACTCTACGCTATTGTACTACTAAGTGACAATCTGTTTAGGTCCACTCAATGCTATAGTACAACTACTGACTGACAATCTATGAAGGTCCACTCTACGCTATAGTATTACTGACTGACAATCTGTGTAGGTCCACTCTATGCTATAGTATTACTGACTGACTGACAATCTGTATAGGTCCACTCTATGCTAAAGTACTACTGACAGTCTATGTAGGTCCACTCTATGCTATAGTACTACTGACAATCTATGTAGGTCCACTCTATGCTAAAGTACTACTGACAGTCTATATAGGTCCACTCTATGCTATAGTATTACTGACAATCTATGTAGGTCCACTCTATGCTAAAGTACTACTGACAGTCTATATAGGTCCACTCTATGCTATAGTATTACTGACAGTCTATGTAGGTCCACTCTATGCTATAGTATTACTGACAATCTATGTAGGTCCACTCTATGCTAAAGTACTACTGACAGTCTATGTAAGTCCACTCTATGCTACTAGCAGGGCCTATTACAGACCTGACTGACAGGCGACGAGTCCTGTGCTGTGGTATACATCAGGAAAATAATGTCCTTGGGACTGGTCAGCTCCACCCAACGCCGCTCCAGCGCCGTCAGGATCTGCGGCACCACTTCCTCTCGCAGGCTGCTTTCCTGGTGGCTCAGGTGTACCTGCAGTACTTGCATTACCATGGGGATTGGCAGGCGCCGCATCAGCCACAACACCTGGTTGACATGGTCATAAGTTGTAGTGATGATGACAGTAATGAAAATGATGCTACTAATAACTAAAACAAAAACAAACAAGCCAACATACAACAAGTGGAGTGGGTTTTATGTTCTTTAATTTTTCTTCTAACTTAACACTTTATCCCCTCCTTTTCATTTTTTTTTTTTCAGACCAAAACCACAAAAGGATTTCTACCCACCCCCACTCTTTTCTTTTTACAATGTTTTTTCCCCATGTAAAATGAGGCATGCTCTTCATGGGGAACACTTATTGCAACACTTTTCCCCCCACTTTTTCTGTGTCCGTGTATTTTTGTCCATCTATGACAGCAGAATTTTCTACAGCATTTTGTCAAGGATAATTTTTTTCATAGGATATTTTACATGTGCTATATACATGCTGTACACAGGATTTCGATTTATGGTCTCATCTGAAAGACTAGCAATCAGACCACCACTCAAAATCCTAATTGGAGGGGGGGGGGGGGGGGGGGAACCTGACTGATTAGATGTCATACTTTTCCATTCTCAGACTTCCAGTTTCCTATGATAGCAGCTCTATCCATTAGGACACACATCCATCTTAACCAAAATCCCTAAGCTTTTCAAATACAATAAAGTCAGTACTGCTGTATGGTGCTGAAACATGGAGGATGACAAAAGCTACCTTTAACAGAGAGCAAACTTTCATTAAAAGCTGTCTGAGAAGAATCCTCCAGATTCACTAACCAGATATGATCAGCAATACTGACCGAAGAACGTATCAATTGCCAGCAAAAAGCAAATTGGAACAGGCTCATTCTCAGAAAGCGTGTACCACCAAGGGTGATGTCATTCAGAATATATTTTCATAAAAACTACTGGGTAAAAGTTGACTATGTCAGTTGATTTTTGTTGCTATTCTGTTTAAGAAATATTACATATAATTTCAAACAGCAGCTGTGAATGTGTGTGCTGTAATTTTGTGAAAATGCAGCAATGTGTGAATAAAATGTGAGTCTGATTTTGGGACATGGCACAGCATCAGTAACAATCATATATAAAACCTTTTGCTATAACATTATAAAATGAATCTGTTCATCCATATCTGTTCAGTAAGGATTTGATTTAAATTCCCTGGAGCACTTGCTTTAATTGGAATTATAATTTAGAAGTAATTAGAAATACAAAAGTTCATTATAAACGTTACCAATCGTGTCCGATTTTCGCCCTCTAAAATTGCCGGTCGTGCATATCGGTTTGCGCAGAGATACACACCTGCCTGTTGTATAAACTCATAAAAGTAGTTCCAAAAACAGTACAAGCAAAAATTTTAAATCAAAATCGCTGTAACTTGTAAAAAATACGATTTTAGTATCATCTTCGTGCGTAGTGTCCGGAATTTAAGGTAACGTTTCAAATCAGAAAAATACTCACTCACTCATTAATTTAAAAAGAAACTGCACTATTTTCTCTTGCGTACGACTACCACATCAGGGGAACTTTGTTCAACTTCCTCTGTTTCTAAATTTTGGACGCGTTAGCGACAGCATCGATCAAATGTGTTTGGTGTCCGACATTGTGGCGCTTGTAACAAATAAATGACGAAGAGCACCGGCCAACTTTGAGCGGTAAGTTTAGGCTTATTTCATTGTGATTTTGCCTTTTTGATGTAAGTAACGTATTTCACAAGGATTTTGTTGTTGTATTTTAACAAAGTGATTTCCTATTTTTGCTGACAATGAGGATTACTGGAACCTTCTTGAAAGATTCGACAAGCAACAATTGGACAATGAGATGTCACGCAACCGGCAATTCACTTCATTTTCAACTTCATTTAGGACTGTGTTACATGCAAACCAGTTTAGTTATGTCTGTTACATATTTATTGATAAGGAATGCCAGCTAGTAACTTTTTAAACAAAGTATTTTGATGTCAAGATGGATTTGTCATGGGTCCATTATACTTGTAACACAGAGACAAAAAAAAACTGGCATCATTGTTGTGTTTCTAAGAGATATCTGACAGTTTTGGTGGGTTTTTTTTAAATACTGCATGTTGTATGTTGACTAACACATTTCAGTTAATTTATCAGGTTTCCAATAATTGAAAAAGACAAACATTAATGCATTTTCCTGTTCATTTTATTTCATTTACCTTTCTTGTTACAAAAATAAGGTCAGAGATCAACTGTCAGTCTGTGAACCAAAAATGCATTGAATTTTCATGAGATAACTTTTTAAAATTATGAAAGTTGAATACATTATTTTTGTTTGAAATGGAAGCTGATAACATTATGAGCAAAACAATAACAGGCATTAAAAATGAGAAAAATGTTGTTGTTGTAACCAGGAAACTCCACTGTTTGTTTCCATGTTAAACACTTAGCAGGTAACATAAAAAGTTAATCTTGTGTTGCTGATAGTGCACTATGATGTATAATTCATTTACAGCAGTGTGATTTTGGGGTTGACATGTCATAAGTTTGAAAGATAATAACTATGTCCTGTTTTTTATTAATGAAATGGACCGTTCTTTCATGTAAAAAAAATATTGTTATTGTAACAAGGAAACTATAGGGCCAGTGTGGGAAAACTTTTATGACGCTGAGAGCACACTATCATATAACTATGCTATCAGATGTATTTTAATTTTGTGAATTATGTTTTGGACAGAAATTTGAAACTTGAAACATGATCACCATGCCTGGTTTATTAATTCATTTTCTATTCTTTCATGTCAAAGTAAGGTTAATCGAGAGCCTCTTAATCTTACAGTATTGTAGGAATTATCCATTATCCATGAATCAGAATGATTTTACTGACTGTACTTTGTGTCTGTCCTTGTGAGAATGTACATGTGTACAATTGTAAGAGGGGGACATCCTGATTCTGAATGAAGTGCTATTTTACAGGCAAGTTGCAAGAGGCTGATGAGGAAGGAAGGCACCATGAAGGATCTAGTGTCCCAGCTGAGGATGGACATGGCTTTCCTGGCACAGCACTTGTTTCATGCTCATTGGCAGACCAGCCTGTTTGACAAGCTGAAGAAAACCACCATTTCCTTGCACAACTGTCTGCATGGTCTTAGATTCTGCAGAAAATTTCGCCTGCCTTTTTCAGGATGAAATTCAGGCAGCTCATTGGCACGATGAGCACCTCACAGTCCACCCAATTGTGTGCTATTATGCCTGCAAGGGATGCAAAAGTGACCAGGATAGTAAGTGTGGTATAAAATAATGAGACTGTCACTGATATAAAAGTTTGATACCTTGAACTGAAATTGGGGTCAACTGACATGTATGTTTGGTCAGAGTCTGGAGAGTTTGGGTCTCTTCACATCAAGTGCTGGAGAAAGTGGATTCTCCAACCCTGTTGCCTTCTGGGGGCATTGTGTTTTCTTTCAGACAGTGACTTGATGGTGGACAGTTTTGAACAGCCTCCCTGCATGTGTGTTCGTGTGTGTGTGTGTGTGTAACCGAGATCTATTAATACAGAACACACTGTATCTAATGAGCAAATCAAACAAGTGATAGGCATGCCTGTGTATTCATGGGTACTTGAACCACAGAACTGTGTTCTTCAGCCTGTTTGGTTTCCATGTTACAAAAGTGATGTTTTTATGGACTAATCCAGCTCCAGTCACATTAAAAGGATTGGAGATCAGATTTTCTACTAAAAACAACATTGTCTGATCTAAAACTAGTAAAAGTCAGGGAAAGTGAGCAATAAGTTTGGTTTTCTACAGTTTTTTCTCTGCAACGTAAATGTTCAGAAGCATCTGATAGCTGTTGTTTGTCGCTACATTATGTTTATTTCATTTATTCATTTATTTACACATGAAAGGGAACTATTTCTGATTGTTTGTTATATGACATGATACTGAGCTAAACAAATCTTTGGAAATCTTATTTAGAGTGGATTTATTGATCACATTGGATGCTGTTTGGTGTCCGGTTACGCAAGTAATGTACGTGCATCTTGCTGCATTTGACCCCCTAATACAAAATATCTGACAAAGAACTATATTTTTTTTTGGCTTGATTGCAGAGTTTACATACTATATTTTACAAAACTGTCAAGTATTTCAGATCTGAAGCACTTTTATTTTTGTCTGTGTATGTCCCACTTTTGGTACACCTTTTCTGAGAATGAGCCAACAAGGTGATGATGGATCGGGCACACACTATGAAACCAACATTGTGTACCACTGACCAGCCCAAATAAGGAACTCCAAAAGGAAACTTACTGTTACTGTCATTTTTGTTTAAAGCCAAGCTGACTGTGGAGAGCCATGTCATTATCAGGGCTATAACTGCTTCAAAACACACACAATACTTCAACAGGGGAAAAAAGAAAATTAAGTACACATCTCAATGCATTCACACACATAATGTAAGGAGATGCCCCTGGTGTTGACCATTCTATCCAATCTATCACACAGGAGATTTATAAAAACACACCTGAATATTTATTTAAACAAACTAGGACTCTAAAACATAAAAACAGGCCTAAATTACCTAAAATTGCTTCTGCATATAACCTTCTGACCACAGAAATATGATAGAATAATCCTCTGACCACAGAACATGATAGAAAAACCCTCTGACCACAGAAACATATAGAAAAACCCTCTGACCACAGAAACATCATAGAAAAACCTCTGACCACAGAAACATATAGAAAAACCTCTGACCACAAACATGATGAAACCCTCTACCACAGAAACATGATAGAAAAATCCTCTGACACAGAAACATGATAAATAATCTCTGACCACAGAATTGATAGAATAATCCTCTGACCACAAAACATGATAGAAAAACCTCTGACCACAAAAACATGATAGAAAAACCCTCTGACCACAGAAACATGATAGAAACCCTCTGACCACAGAAATATGATAGAAAAACCCTCTGACCACAGAAACATGATAGAAAAACCCTCTGACCACAGAAACATAATAGAATAACCCTTAGGCCCCAGCACCCTGTCCATCAGCATACTGCATTGTCAACCATGCTAGCAAAGCAAATACTTAACCCCTGATTCCCTCACCCTATCCACCAGGATAGGGTTGAGGGAGTTAAATGGTTAAATTTTTGCAGTTGGTAGACAGTGTGCAGGAGTCAAAAAGTTAGGACTGGTAGAACTTGCAATGTACTGACATGTACATTTGAACATGATTACATTTCAAAACAAACTGTGGGTAAAAAACAATTAGTACCACATACACAATGTAGGCCTAATCCTCAGTTGTGACATTCTACAATGACTATATCAAGAAATAAGCGTTAAGCATCTGTTGATAAAATAACCTCAGTCATTACCATCTTACCTGCAAGGTACACATCTGTGTCTGCTGGAAGCTGATATTTTTTCCGTTTTTGTCACACCAACGCATAGCTAAATGAACAAATGAGGTTTGCAAAACCTAGAAATGCTATGGGAAGTAACAACATTTATTGACTAGTCATGGTGCCTGAGTTTTTCAGTCATGCAACAGCCGTTTGCCTTTTATTATTCCTGTTTCATGGAAAAGTGGTCAGCTTTCACATCAGTTGCTGCCAGAAGTGTAGACCACATACACTGAGGTGAGAAATAAAAAACGAAAACTCAACAAGTCACAATAGGGTAGGCGTTAATCATTTCACTACTTCACATCACAACTTCTATAATCAATACAATCACACAAAAAAACGATGTGATCGTGCTGCGCGCGTGTGTATGTGTGCATATAAATATATATATAAATATATATATATATATATATATATATATATATATATATAATATATGTAACAGAGTGCCTTGCTCTGTTACGATTCTTTCCCCATTTACCTACAACGCTCAAAGGCAACACCGTGTAGCGTGCTTGCCTAGATCAAAAACGCCTTGCATTCTCTTGGCCTAATTATACTGGTATTTCACAGCCTCTGCCTATCCATAGCTATGCATTAATCATTCCAAAGATCTAACCAGTACATGACGCATATACATTGTAGATAACACACTGCTAAACAATTAGCAGATCTATAATGTGTACATGTACTCTAAAGCAGGCCTACGACAAGATTTTGTCGTCACCTCCAGTCAGTATTACGCTGTAGTTTTACAGAACGTAGAGGGGGCCGTCACTAATTTATGCTGCCTTTACTTTAGCATTATAGAACAATCGGCGTGTAATTGCCGGCGGGAACACTCAGACAATGACCGCAGGGGGTGTTGAAATAGCCACTCGCGAAACTGCCGGACAATGACCAGTGTCTCACTTGTGTGTACTGACGCGCTGCGTTAAAACTACACACTAAATGTTGATTTATTAATTAGGTGAGAACAACCAATCAGACCTTGCCATCTGAAAGGTTTGAAAGTATGACCATGCTTGGTTCCCAAAGTATAAAATAACAAGGCGCGTCATAGCGTGTGCTTTTCCACCGCCACTCTCAGTCTCATCAGAGGTGCCCTTTCCTGCCACCACTCTTGGTCTCACAGCAGATGATCAACTTCACGGCGTTACTGTAGTAAGTTCTGGATTTTTATCACTTTATTACAATTTGTCATTTGCAGTAAGCTTAGGGACTTTAGTGCCTCTTATTTCTTTAGATTCTAGCTCGAGTCTATTGAGTACCGCGCTAGATTTGCAGAATTCACACAGCGAGAAAGTATGTTTTGATCTAAACGATGTGCCGTCTCACAAGATCTGTAGCACTTAGCATGGCGGCCACCATTGTAAAGATGGGACTGAGGTTTAAATGTAATAACCACTATAGATTTAGCCCCTATTTTCATGTGGCTATTGTAGGACTATTGACAACCATATTCTGCCAAAAGCAAAGATGAGATGCATTGTTGTGCAGAGGAAGAGTATTTTATACTTGACAAGGTTGTATTCAAATACTGACATGATAACTGATGAAACACGTGCTCAGCTAATTGATCTGTTTGGTGCATCCCTTATCTGATCAGCACCACTGATAATCATGTTGGCCTATAGAGTGTTGTTTTGATAACATGGTCTAATAGTAATATGCTATACTATTTTGTTATCATTGCCTCTAGCACTTGATCTAGAATTATACTTAATCACATAGAGATAATGGGTAATAGATTACTCAAGTGTGTTGTTCTCTCAACACTGCTGACTGCCATTTGATTAGGTGCTGTTTGTGATGACACAGTTCTCATTGTCAAATAGGCCTACTATGTCATCACCACTGAATATTAACTGTCTGAAAGCTACCAAGATGCAATGCACTATTGTGCACTATTTTATACTTGATAATGTTGTGTGTGTGTACATAATGGTAGTTGATGAAACATGTGCTCAGCAAATTGATCCAATTGTTGTATCCCTTGTCTGCTCAGCACCACTGCAAATCATTATAGAATGTTGCTTTGATGACATAGCTTAACTAGTAATATGCTATGCTATTTTGTCATCACTATCTCTAGCACTAGACATAGAATTACACATAACTACATGGAGCAATTATTTAATGGATGACTCAAGTGTGTTGACTGCTATTCAATAAGGTAGACCTACTGTTTGTGACGACAGCTCCCATAGTCAAATACTATGTTTGTCGTCACCACTGAATATTAACTGTCCAATAGCTGCCCACTCAGATGTTATGTTACAACTTACTCAGCCCATGGCAGCCAAACAGCTTAATATGACTGTGCATGATCTTGCCAGTACATTATTGGAGGTCTAGCCTATGCTAATGCTACTGAACAAGCAGTATGGTAGTTACCCTCAACTTATCAAAGGGTTACTCAAGTTTTGTTATCAATTATTTGTTCCGTGATTACAAGTGCTAGTGCTTTTGAGTGTTAATATCGACAACACATATTTTGGTATAATGTAGTAGTTCTTTACACAACATTTTGTTATTAATTATTTGTTGCATGTTTACAAATGCTAGTGCTTTTGTTTGTAAATGTAGACTTCTGTTAGAACGTTGTAGTTCACTCTTGTACATTGACATTGGTATTTCACAAAATGTGTACTTTGTCATTGTATAAATTATGAAACCTATTTTGTGTCTTACAGGCACTGTCTTCTTTGGCGTCTTCTTTGACGTCTTCTTCTTACATGTCTTCTTTCGGTCTTCGTTGACTGACTTCTCAATAATAGTCAAGTAGCAAAACAAGGACTTGTCTTTTGATTGAGAGACTTCCCTTTCTGCTCTGGATTCAAACGACCACCACAGCAATCATCAAATCATCATCACCCTTAACCCCTTAACCAACTCGCTCCATCTCACCATCATCAATCAGCGACCAATCAACCTTACCCCCCCCCCCCTCCTTAACCACTCGCTCTATCACATATATATATATATATATATATATATATATATATATATATATAGATATAGATAGATAGATAGATAGATAGATAGATAGATATATGTATACATGTGTATATATATGAGTGTGTATTATGTTCATTCATTCTTTGATTTAACATCTTTTCACTATGAGTGGTATTAGACATGTTTATATGTCTGTGTATGTATATGTATATATATGTATGTGTATATGTATGTATATACATATATGTGTATATATATGTATATTGCAATGAACATTTTGTTAGATCTGTTGATTATGCATTGTATACATTTCAAGATGTTTGTAAATGCTGCAATGAACATTTTGTTAGATCTGTTGATTATGCATTGTATACATTTCAAGATGTTTGTAAATGCTATGTATTTGAAAATATATAAAAACAAGTATAAAAAAAATGACATAATCACCTGCATAAGAAGTGACCTGATGATGTAGACATCAGTGGCAGACATCTCGTACAATCCTTGCAGGGTGGAAATGATCACTTTGGGGCTCAGTCTTGTGATGTTCTCATCTATCAACTGGGACACTCTATTCAGCCGAGCATCCTGCAGCAGGGATTCCCCATCTGCTGATGATGTCTTTCCTTCTTTGTGAAGCAAGCTTAGCCTCTGCAATACAAGGCAAGCCTGGAACGCGGACTCAACTTTTGGCGCCATTTTCATAAGCTTTTCAAAGGATGCACCCAAAATGGCTTGTGCTTTTTCACCATTTTCAAACTTCATTGATTTCTTCTCACCATCTTCAGCCTGCCGTTGGACAACATCACACAAACTGCTGGTGGTTGTGAAAGGTCTTGAGGTGTGAATGTTGACAGGGTGTGAGCTCAGGGCTGGGGATGTTGTGGCTAAACCAAGAGAACATGGTAAATAATCGGTAAACGGTGATGCTGAAGCAGACGTCTGCATCTCGGATTTGATCCCACATATACTCGCACTGAGGGATGCTGAATATTGAGAATAGATTCGAAAGCAAGGTCGCAACATCCTCCGCATGGGATTGCTGGCTTGGCAAGGCAGCATTGTGATTGTGTTGTCAGGTAACCTGAATCTGTCAGCAAACAAATGAAACTGAAATGAAATCATACAAATGATATATGCAGTACATTGTATTATAGGGTAAGGAAAGTTAAATACTATTAGGCCTAATGCTGTTTTGAGCCAATATTCTATTGTCCAGGGCAGAGTATGTATGCTTAGGCACATGCATCTGTGTTCATCAATACATGTGTGCATGTGTGAGCTAAGCCTTTTCAATGTAATGTTAACCCTCTGAATCATGCAAGCTGTCCACCGACATCCTGCATTGCCAAATCTGCTAGCAAAGCAAAAACTTAACCCTCTGATTCCCTCACCCTATCCACCAGTTTCCTGCAGGAACCTGTTGGATAGGGTGAGGGAATCAAAGGGTTAACTTTTTGCATTGGTGGACAGGGTGCAGGAGTCGAAGGGTTAAGTACATACTACATGCATCATATCAATCAATGTTTTGTGTCACGCTGTCTCTCTTACTACAGCGCTTAAGTCGTAGTTAAGACACAAAATACTTTTATTTCAAGAATTAAACGTAAAACTAGTCTCTGACTTGTATCGCGTGTGTGTGTATGTGTTCCTCTGCGTGTGCTTGCTCCTTTTGGCTTGTTGCTGACAAAGCCGGGTCAGGTTTGACACAAGAATCAGTGATCGTCATGATCATGGACATGGGACATGGGTCTGTTGAGCGATTGCTGCAGGTTATGGTTTGCATCGTGATATTATAATCATAATAAGTGACTCCACTGAGCATCATACGCATATACAAAAATATAAATAACGTCTACAGATCAGACAGTGTACGCGTGTTCAGGCGTCTGACTATCAACCTTGAAGTTCAATGCATGATCGTACCGTTACGTAGGTCCTATCACCTTGTCCGGTTATCGTCCGCTCTAACGAGATGGGACAGCACTCTCAAGCAAGCTTACTGACTGATTGTACTTTTTCCGACAAGGAGAGTTACGAAAATGCACATGAGACTTCACAATAACCAGACATTATAAAAGAAAAAATAATGATAGTAAAAAAAAAAGTTCTGTTTACAACGTTTTTGACAATAATGCATCCTACGGTTCCCTGTTTTATTTTGCAATCTGTCCAAAACAGCAAAAACGTTTCTGCCGGTTTTACTTTTGCGTCTAGAATACGTGGGTTTTATCGATTTCTTCAAGTCATACAAAAGACACTTTTCTGTTCTCTCCCCCGTCGCCAATAATTTATAGTAGTCTAGAGCGTGGAAGTCGAAATAGACTGGTCGCGTTTACATCTGGCGCGGAAACGGCAAGACATACTGCTATGCATTCACACGTTGCCTACTGCCTGAAACCTGATGACCGAACACGTTTTTATTCAACAATGACAGATATGACTTCCAGATGCAAGCGCGTGGAAGCTCTAACGCTAAGAGCATAAATTTTTGTAACATGAAAGCAGGCGATGAATACAACACAATATAGTATAATACAAAGGAGACGACGAAAGCATTAGCAACATTACTGAGACTGGTAATACAGCAAAATATGCGCAGACGACACGCATTTCTTCTTCGGGTTCTTTTTGTTCTTCTTGTTCTTTCTTTCTTTCTTTCTTTCTTTCTTTTCTTTCCTTTCTTTTTCCTCCTTGTGTGAGCGCACGCATATGTCATAATATGTAAGTGGGAGCAAGATCGTCAAAAATGTGAGACACATATTACAGATTTGTCAGTCAACAACAATGAAGGCTTACTTGAGATTTTACGTACGTCAAAATGTTCATTTCGTGTCACAGTTTTTTGTTTGTTTGTTTGTTTGTTTTGTTTTGTTTTTGTTTTTCTTTCTGTAATTTCTTACATATATATATACACACACATATATATATATATATATATATATATATATATTATCCCCATATATATATATATATATATATATATATATATATACATATGTATACAGATAGATAGATAGATAGATAGATAGATAGAGAGAGAGAGAGAGACAGATATCTTCTTCTTTTCTTTTTTTCCTTTCCTTTTTTGTTGTTGTTTTGTTTGTTTGTTTGTTTTGTTGTTCTTGTTGTTGTTTGTTTTTGTTTTTCTATTCCAACTTTTCTCAGATGTGTGTATGCACATTGTTTTTGCCAACACTGTGCAGGTGATATGTTGCTGCATATCCTATCTGCAAACCCTATCTTCGGTGGGTATGCTTGCTGGGTGTGTTCATGTATATAGCCAGCCACTAACATGACTTTCGGGATCTTTAACATGTATAGTTGATGTTCTGCATAGGTATAAACACGAAACGTTTTAGGCACTGGCAGGTCTGCACACATGTTGATCTGGGAGATAAAAAAAAAAATCTGCACCCTTTACCGACTAGGCGGCAATGTTCAGGTGACTCGAACCCAGGATCTTCTGATTGGAAATCTAATGTTTACCCTCTTGACTACTATGCCCGAGTATTTGCCATAATAGGTAAAATAAACATTCTAGTCCACGAAAATGACCCCCCCACCCCGTTATCTCCCCCCGCGCGACTATTGATATTGTGTGCAAAGAACTTCGCAAAGAACCTCACGATCTTTGAATGAGCTTGATTTGGTTACATTTTTATGGTAGTGTGCATGTGTGAATTAATCACTCTTTAACGAAGTCATAGTACCCAAATTATTCGAAATGACTCATTTGTACTTGAGAGATTTTTCAAATGCAGTTTTGGCAATTGTATTTTGCAGATTGTTGGCATCATTTCTTTATTTTATCCTTAAATAGGAGATACTAATTATTATCCTTACTTTTTTCTGCCTTTTCGTTTGCTTGTTGGTAACATCGCCATACATTTTGCGATAAATGACCAAATAGTGAGATGGTGGCATGGTCGGCGAAAGATTAATATTCTTCAAGTTAATTTAACCCTTTGACCCCCGCACCCTGTCCACAAGCACCCTGCATTGTGAACCATGAAAGCAAAGCAAAACCTTAACTTTTTGATTTCCTCACCCTATCCACCGGCTTCCTGCTTGAAGGAATCAAAGGGTTAAATTTTTGCAATGGTGAATAGGGTGCGGGAGTCAAAGGGTTAAGCGATACACTCTGTATCTTCTTTTCTTTCTTTCATCTGCCGCTGGTGCCCTTCGGCGTCGCGGGGAGACACAGACGTCTGTCTGCAGCAAGGCGGGAGGCTTGATAGAGTGACAGGTCATGGGCTCGCAGGGTGTCAGCCACGGAGTCGCTCCATCGTCTCCGTGGTCTACCTCTGGCTTTCCAGCCAGTGTATCTGGTGGTGTATGCCCGTAGGGCCGGTTGGTCGGGCGGCATTCTGGTGAGGTGACCAAACCACCTGATCCTTTGTTGTTCGACATGGTGGAGAATTGGTGTTAGTCCGACCATGTTTCTGATCACCTCATTCTTGATCTTGTCGCGTCTGGTCTTGTTGACAGCTTTTCTCAGGCAGCGCATTTCACATGTGACCAATTTTCTCTCTAAGGCTTTTGTTAGGGCCCATGTCTGACACTGGTATGTGAGTGTTGGAACGAAGATGGCGTTGATGAGTTTTGCCTTGGTGCTCACTGGGATGCTGGGATATTTCAGAAGGGGGGCGAGTTGGTAACTGACTGCGTTCGCTTTCTGGCATCTTGTTTCTATCTCTCTGTCCAATTTTCCATCTTCAGTGAAGAGGCTGCCAAGGTATTTAAATTCTTTGGTCTGTTTCAGCTGGGTGCCGTTGATGTTGATGTCCAGCTTTCCTGGATTTCTGCTGACAGACATAACTTCTGTTTTGTTGATACTGATCTTCATATCATACTTCTCGCAGCTTGTGTTGAGTTGGTCTGTGTGTTCTTGAAGAGCTGCTTTGTTCTGATTCATCAAGGACTGGTCGTCAGCAAATAATAGTTCGTTCAGGGCCTCCAGATCTGGATTGGCTTCCTTTGTAATCTGGTCCATGTAGATCACGAAGAGAAGGGGAGAGAGTACGCAGCCTTGCCTGACCCCTGATGTAACCGGGAACCAGTCCGATGTTCCACTGGCTGTTCGGACTGCGCTCCTACTGTTGGCATAGATTGCTCTGATGTTATCAAGCAACTGCCCCTTCACGTCGTACTGCTCCAGGATCTTCCAGAGCTTGTCTCTGTTGACTCGGTCAAAAGCTTTTTCTTGATCAACGAATACTGTATGCAGGTCTTGGTTGTAT
The DNA here is from genome assembly GCA_030674185.1 of Monoplex corrugatus. Taxonomy (NCBI): domain Eukaryota; kingdom Metazoa; phylum Mollusca; class Gastropoda; order Littorinimorpha; family Ranellidae; genus Monoplex; species Monoplex corrugatus. The sequence goes on along the minus strand of JAPXFY010000030.1, from coordinate 19,140,375 downwards.
TCGATGGCTCTTTCACACAGCTGTCGGAGTGCGAAAATGGCATCTGTGCACCCTCTTCCTTTCCGAAAGCCAAACTGGGCATTGCTCAGTAGGTGTTCTGCTTTGGCTCTTGTGCGCTGTTCCAGAATCTTTGCATACATTTTCCCTACATGGCTGAGAAGTGAAATGCCTCTGTATGTGCTGCAGTCTTTCTTGCTGCCCTTCTTCTTCCAAATTGGCACCACTATTGCATTTTGCCAGTCCATTGGTACTTTCCTCTCTTCCCATGCTTTCTGGAAGATGATGGTGAGCCACTTAACTCCCGTTTCTCCGCATGCAAGGATGGCTTCAGTTGTTATGCCATCATTGCCTGCTGCTTTGCCCTTTGGGCTGGTCTTAATTGCTTTTCGTGTTTCTGCTTCAAGGATTTGGGGCTCTAACTGGTCTTTATAGCGTGGTGAGAACTGGGAGCTGGAAGCCTGGACTCCAGATGGGTTTAAAAGGTCTTTAAAATAGTCTTCCCATCTTTTCAGAATTTCCTCTTCTTTGTGTAGTGCCTCTCCATTTGCATCATTCACTACTGTTGTTGGGTTGAATGGCTCATCTCTTACTCTCATCGTCTTCACACTTTTGAAAAATTCTCTTGGGGAGTTCTTGCAAATTTCACTTAACTTCTCTCCATAGGTCGCCCAAGATTTTTCTTTGGAGGCTTTCACAACACGTTTACTATGTCTTCTTGCGATTCTGTACTTGACGTAGTCCTCTTCTATCTTGGTCTTGACCCAAGCTTTATATAGCTGCTTCTTTTTCTTGATGGCTTCCTTCACCTCTTGGTTCCACCAGGCTGTAGCTTTCCTGTTTTTACCTCTACATTTCTTTGTCCCGCAAACTTCCCTTAAGGTGTTCAAGAGAGCTGGCTTGAAGGTGTCCCAGGCTTGTTCCATGATGAGGGGGGTTGTATCAATGGGGTCAAGTTTCACCTTGATAGCACTTTCAATCTGTTCTTGCACTTCTTTCTCTTCCAGTTTGAGGAGGTTGATCTTTTCAGGCTGGTTCTTCCTAGCAGTTGTTATTTTTTCCTTCTGAGTACTGGAGGCCAGAATGACAGGCCTGTGGTCAGTGTCAAGGTTGGCATTGGGGATGGCTTTTGAGTCTTTGATGGCGTAACGTGTTCTAGATCTTGCAAGTATGAAGTCGATTTGAGACGAGATGCTGAGGTCGTTCCATTTGTACCAGGTGTAAATTTGGGAGGCTCGATGTTGGAAAAAGGTGTTGGTGATGATCAGATCATGCTCTGCACATAGTTCCAGCACGTGGTTCCCGTTGTAATTGCAAGGTGTTCTGTGGTCACTGTGGGGTCCAAGATGTTTTGTCCACGGGTTTCTTCTCTCACCAACTCTGCCGTTGAAATCCCCCATGACATACAGGTCCTCTTTGTCAGGGGTGCTGTTGATGAGGTCGGAGAGCTCTTGATAGAATGAGTCTTTCTCCTCTTCTGAGTACGAATCGTTACACGGTGCATATGCTTGGATATAGTAGACGATTTTGTTGGACTTTCTTACACCGATTTTAATCAATCTTTCTGATATGTATTCTGTACTCATGAGATTCTTTGCTATGTCTGGGTGTAGGATGAATCCCACACCATGCGTTGCTCTCTGGTCTTTCCTGACACCACTCCAGATGAGAACAAAGTTTGAATGGATTTCTTTCGTTCCTTCTCCTTTCTTCCTAGTGTCTGAAATGCCCAGGATGGAGATCTTTCTTTTGGTCATGAATTCCACAATTTCTGGTTCCTTGTCTGTTAGGCCGCAGATGTTCCATGTTCCAGTGTAGTCGCTATTCCTATCTCGATGTCCGTTTCCATTGCGAGGTCTTTTTCCGTTGGTATCCGTCCGTTTGTATCTCCTTTTAGTTTTCTTAGCGGTTGAAGAATCCACTGTCGGCTTGCTAGGCCAGTCACAGCTTCACCAGAGCCCCGTTAGCCAGCTTGACCTGTTTCCGTCTCCCACGACGTGGACGAGGGGTTGGACTTTGGGAGACACTATATACTATACACTCTGTATAGTACATGTATTTTGGTGTGTTCATTTTCAGGCATTCATCAGGTGTGTGTGTGTGTGTGTGTGTGTGTGTGTGTGTGTGTGTGTGTGTGTGTGTGTGTGTGTGTGTGTGTGTGTGTGTGTGTGTGTGTGTGTGTGTGTGTGTATGTGTGTGCGTGTGCGAGCAAGAGACAGAGACAGACAGACAGACAGAGAGGTTCCCAGAGGAGAACCCTCTTTAAAGCAAATGTTTTGGCCCTAAACTCTTTACACAAACGGACAGGCCGCATCCAGGTCATGACTCCCGGGTGCCTCTCTGATTTCGTCTTTTTCCCCCCTGCATATCAACTGTTCGGAGGCCTTGTGACGGATGTCTTAACCCCTTTGCTATAAGGCACCTGATGTATATAGGTGAATTTTAAGCTTTAACCCTTTGACTCCCGCACCCTGTCCACCAGCATCCCGCTTTGTCAACAATGCCTACAGGAAGCTGGTAGATAGGATGAGGGAGTTAAAAGGTTAAGTTTTTGCAGATGGTAGATTGGGTGCTGGAGCCAAAGGGTTAAGAAGTTCCTTGACCAGATCCAATTGGCCCGACTCTTTTTAGTTGCTTCTGCCAATGTTTTTAGGGCTCTAGTCTTCTCTTTCCCAGGAATCGAGCTTTTTTCACGAGTTCGTAGATATGTCCACCAACCCCCTTGCTGCAGTCTCAAAGGTGAAGACCTCCACCTAGATGCCGGATTTCCTCAGATTACTGGCTATACTGGCATACTTTTCAGTCTTGCAGAAACATGCTTCTGCTCCATTCTATTTTCTTTTGGTGTGGTGTGGTCGACAAGAATCATTTCTTTTGATGTGTGGGAATGGAAAGGGCGAGGGAGGGAGTTAACCCTTTGTCTCCCGCACCCTATCCACCAATTGCAAAAACTTAACTCTTTGACTGCCTTACCCTTTCCACCAGCTTCCTGCAGGAAGCTGGTGGATAGGGTAAGGGAGTCAAAGGGTTGTGTTTTGCTTTGTTAGCATGGTTGATGATTCAGGATGTTGGGGGACAGGGTGCGGGAGTCAAAGGGTTAAAGGTTAAGATTTTGCAGTTGATGGATAGGGTGCTGTGGCCAAAGGGTTAACCACCATGCGCTGGTGTCTTCCCTATTTGACTACCATTGGGAACTTGACCAAAGAGACTGTAAAAGAGCCCTCTCTGCTGCTCTGTCCCTGCTGTTGTCCCAGGGCTCCCAATTTTCCGATTTTTCTCGGAATTCTGATAAAATCTACAGGCTACTTCCAAAAGAAAATGTGCTTTCCGAGAAAATAAACTGACAATTTTTTTCTCCTGTGGAACAGTCGCCGTTTTGGGTTTTTGTTTTTGTTGTTGTTGTTGTTGTTGTTTTGGGGGGTATTTTTTGTTTTGTTTTTATTTTTGTTTGTTTGTTTGTTTTGTTTCATGTTTTTTGTTTTGTTTTGTTTTGTTTTTGTTTTTCAGGCTCAGCTTGTTTTCAGAACCGATTGCAAACATTTTTGAAGAGTGTGACCATGTGTCGACCCGATATACTTGAGAGAGGGTCTGCAATAGCAAAAACGTTTGACAAAGACTGCAAAAATAAGCGGTATTGGGAAGGGATATCACGAAAAATTAATGTCATTAAAATGAGCACAAGGCTTTCAAAAATAGCAGAGGCTGGCATAGCCTGAGTCTTGCAGCCGCTGTGAAGTCAGTAAAATAACCACAGTTGAGCAGGCACCCACAAACTTTAAGACTATTTCGAATCAAAGAAGCACCAGATGAGGGAGAAAACTGCAAAGAACATTGAAACTGTTCAGTCTAGGTTTTTGTTTAATGTTTGTTGGAGCATACATCAGAGAAATACTCACCAAATTATTTTTCTTGAAATTTGACACCATTGTGTATAAGTTAGCTGCTTCAGTACTGAGGATCATAAACAAACTCAAATTTGTGTCAGATTGTGTCAGATTGCACTATTTTGTTCTATATTTAAAATAAAATTCTGGGGGAACATAGCCCTGGACCCCCCTACATTTTGAGAGATTTCTTCTTTTTTTTTTTCATTTGGGAAGCCTGTGTTCCTCACTGATTGCCCATACCTCACACTCCTATCACGAAGAGTGTGGGCAAACGACAAAAATCGAAAGAACAATGTCAAGTAGAGGAGGTCTGGATTTACTTCCCCTGTGCTATTCAAGGCACCCAATCCTGTGACGACGGACTGTCGTAATAGAGAAATTGACGTCAGTAATTTTCTTTTCAACGCTAAAGAAAGAAAGAAAGAAAGAAAACCAGCAGTGATTTCCCTCCCTTCGTGCCCACTCTTTTGATCCACTCCACTCCCGTCCTCCCCGTCTCGGTTTGCGTGTGCTTTGTGCCCTGGAGTTTTGGTCTTTGTTGGGTGAATGATGAGAGTGCTCGCTTTGGTTTGATTTTTGTATCAAGATAGGGCGCCTTATAAATGTCATTATTATTGTTGTTGTTATCATCATCATCATCATCATTACTATTATTATCATTATTATTATCATTATTATCATCATCATCGTCCTCATCATTTTTATTATTATTATCGTTGTTATTGTTATCTTGCAATGCAAATTTGCTGGGTAATCAACAAAGTTATTGTCTTGTTCAGATTATTACCATCATACCATCAATTGTATACCATGTAAGACGAAGGGCTGAGAGACAATGGCTTAAAAGTGGACTAGAAATTCACAAACAGATAATGCGTGCTGCTAACAATTTAGTAAATACCTTAGTACAACAAGCCAAGTCAGCATATTATAATTCAAAAATCACTGCATGTACTACAACAAAACAACTGTTCAAGGTCACCAATGCATTCATGGGGAGAATAAAATCCTCCCCACTTCCTTCGCCTGTCTATCCCTCTAATCTACCACAGAAATTTTGTGACTTTTTTAGTAACAAAATTGAAGATCTTCGTTCAAGCCTCGACTCTCAGTCAGCAATGTTACCAGATGTTCCCTATGACTCTTTCACTGGAAACCTGTTTAATGAATTTAAGCCTGTGACTGAAGCTGTTGTCAGTGAAGTTATTCATAAAACTACCATAAAGACATGTGCACTTGATCCCCTTCCATCTGTTCTTTTATCCCAATTGATTCACGATTTGCTTCCCTACATCACTGTCATTGTAAATGACTCTCTCACTTCTGGATGTTTTCCTTCTATTCTCCAGACAGCTATTGTTCAACCTCTTCTAAAGAAACCCTCCCTTGATCCTGAAACTAAACTACCGTCCTGTTTCCAATCTGTCCTTTCTTTCTAAGATTATTGAAAAGATCGCACTTCTCCAACTCCAGGAACACCTGGATTGCAACAGCCTTCTCTATCCTTTGCAATCTGCCTATCGCTCTGGTCATAGTACAGAGACTGCTCTTTTGAAGATTGTGAATGATCTGCTATCTACTCTAGACAATGGTCAGGTGTCCCTTCTCTCTCTTCTTGATCTCTCTTCTGCCTTCGACACTATTGATCACAATACTCTTCTTTCTCGACTTCAGAATATTTTTGGTATCTCTGGCATTGCTCTGTCATGGTTTCAATCCTACCTTTCTGGTCGTGTACAAGTTGTCTCCATAAATGGTGTCTCTTCTAATCCTACCATCTTGAAGTACGGTGTTCCTCAGGGCTCTGTCTTAGGCCCTATTCTCTTTATTTTGTACACTCAGCCCATCTCTGACATTGTAGCCCATCATCACATATCCCATCACTGTTTTTCTGATGACAACCAAATCTACATGTCTGGCCATCCCTCCACTATCCCTTCTATAATTCAACGCACACAGCTCTGCATTTCTGACATAAAGTCTTGGATGACATGCAACAAACTCCAGCTGAATAATGACAAAACAGAATTTATATTTATTGCATCAAAGCGACTTCTGTCTACTGTGCCTATCCCTGTTTCCATCCAGCTTGAAGACTCGGTAATCCACACTTCCACATCCGTGCGTAATCTTGGAGTTGTACTGGACCAAACTCTTTCCTTCCACAGCCAGGTATCCTCTGTCTGTCGTGCTTGTTACTTAGAACTTCGACGGATCAGTTCTGTGCGTCATCTTCTATCTGAAGAAAGCACTATAACTCTCATTTCTGCACTCATTCTTTCCAGACTCGACTACTGTAACTCGCTTCTTGCTGGCTGCCCCCAAACACTCTTCTCCAAATTGCAAAAAGTTCAAAATAACGCTGCTCGCCTTGTACGGAAATGCCCAAGGTCAACTCATGTTTCCCCTCTGCTTCGAACTCTACACTGGCTTCCTGTTCGAAAGCGTATTGACTATAAACTTTCCCTCCTATGCCATAAGTCTCTGGCTGGTCTAGCTCCCCCCTATCTTTCTGATCTCCTGACTGTTTACATTCCCTCCAGAGAGCTACGCTCTTCTACTGATGCCCACCTACTTAGAATCCCACGCTTCCGCAACAAAACTCTTGGTGAACGTGCTTTTTCTTATCAGGCCCCCTCTATTTGGAACAAACTTCCCTTTCCTCTCCGCTCTACCTGTACCCTTTCTTCGTTTAAGTCCAGTCTAAAAACCACTCTTTTTAAATCCTAGCCTGTAGTTCTGTACTCTTACTTCAGCTGCCACCTTGAAATCTGTGCCCGCGCGCGTGTGTGTGTGTGTGCGGGTGTGTGTGTGTGTGTGTGTGTGTGTGTGTGTGTGTGTGTGTGTGCGGGGTGTGTGTGTGTGTGTGTGTGTGTGTGTGTGTGTGGTGTGCGGGTGTGTGTGTGTGTGTGTGTGTGTGTGTTGTGTGTGTGTGTGTGTGCGTGCGTGTGCGCGTGTTGTGTGTGCGTGTGTGTGTGTGTTTACTGTAAGCGCTTAGGGCTTTTTTAGATTAAGCGCCATAAATGTTCACTATTATTATTATTATTATTCTTTCTGCTCTAAGACTGGTTCTTAGATTCTCTCTCTCTCTCTTTCTCTCTCTCTTTGTGCGTGTGCATGCTTGTGTGTGCATGTGTGAACTGTTGTTTTTTTTAACTTGTTTTTAATATTTCTTCTGTTATTCCTACTGAACCTCATCTATGTTTAACCCTTTGACTCCCGCACCCTGTCCACCAGCATCCTGCATTGGCAGTCATATTAGCAAAGAAAATGTAACCCTTTGACTCCCTCACCCTATGCATCAGCTTCCTTCAGGTGGATAGGGTGAGGGAGTCAAAGGATTAAGTTTTTGCAGTTGGTGGAAAGGGTGCAGGCGTCAAAGGGTTAAATGACCCTAATGTATTAACCCAAAGGCACTAAAACATCTGTCACAAAGTTATTGTGTACTGTTAATGCCATGATATGTCAGTACTTCATTTATAAAACTTTTCTTGTCCAGCCTGAAGTTTGTTCTGTGATATTTTTTTAAAATCAAATACTATTTAAATCAAAGAAGACAAAAAGAAAGGAAGAATGAAAGAAGGAAAGAAAAAGAAAGACAAATAGAAGAAAGGAAATGAAAAAAAGAAAAAAGGTTAAGTAATCAATCAATAAATCAATCAATTAATCAATCAATCTCCTGTCTATGAGTAGTTAAATGATCTCAGGGTTACACATCTACCTATTTTTTGTTTGTTTGTTTGTTTGTATTATTTCAGTCACAATGCAAACATAAAAATCTGCACTTTCGTATACATGTATCAAACCCATGTATGTAGGTAAGAAAAGTCTGTAAAACGGTGTCTATAAAAATTAGATATTCACATGTATTTCAATTACAGTGGCCAAATAAGAACAGTAAAAACAGTCTGCTTTGCCGTTACTACTGTTGTTGTTTACGTGTTTGTTGGTTTGTTTGTTTGCTTCTTTCTTTCTTTCTGTTACTATTTTTTAACCTAAGTTCAACGTACCAATTTTGTATAGGCTATTGGTCACAAATGACAGAAATTTCACAAATGTCACACACACACACACACACACACACACACACACACACACACACACACACACACACACACACACACACACACACACACACACACAAGCTCGGAATTTTTTTTTATTCATTTAGAGCAATAATTCCGAGGGAGAAAATATAGTTTTTATATCAAACAAGAAGCATCATCTACAAAAACAGAACAAAATACTGTCAAAAACGCAAATTAATAAAAAGGAAGGATATGAAAATTAAAATTAAAAAGAAATGATAAGAAAAAAGAGTTTCTACATGACATAAAAACATACAAATGAATCATCATCATCAAGTACCCTGCCGCATGGCGTTGGCGATCATGGCACTCTTGTCGCCGCCAGTACATCTCCCATCCTCTCTGTCCTCAGCCACCCTACAAGTCCGTCCAATATTTTCTCCCCGGGTCTACCTGGTGTTCTCTTTCCTTCCAGCTTTCCTGATGTGACCAGATGTTCTAATTTCTCTTTCCTCAAAAAATGTCCTATAAATGTTGCTTGCAAGTGAATACAAAAAGAAAATGACTGCTGCTCTGTGCCAGCATTTTCCTTGCTAAGTAGAGTAAATGTAGATACGTTGTCGCAAACCCAAGAGAGGTGAAGCAGGTTTGTTTCCCTTGCACAGTTAAGAACAAACAGGAAAACTAACGAAATCGACAATTTACTCTGTAGAATAAACCGTCTGCAATTAAGCATCAACGATATAACAATTTGGAATATTTAGAATAACAGCCAATGACTATATCACAAAACATACACCTTACAACTGATAGCACTGAGGCAAAAACAGTTGGAAGTGATTACATAAATGAATAAGCAAATAGATAAGTAAGAAAGTAAACAAATAAACAAACAAATAAAAAAAAAATAACAACATATGACTACATCACAAAACATACACCTGGCAACCGAAAGCACAGAGTCAAAAAGACTTGGACATGAGAACATGAATAAATAAACAAATAAATAAATAAATAAATAAATAAGTGACAACCTACATCACAAAACATATACCTAGCAACCGAGAGCACAGAGTCAAAAAGACTTGGAAATGAGTACATATATAAATAAACAAAATAGATAAATAAGTAAGTAAATAAATAAATAAACAACAGCCTATGACTATATCACAAAACATATACCTGGCAACCGAGAGCACAGAGCCAAAAAAATTTGGAAATGAGTACAGAAATGAATAAACAAACAGATTTTTAAGTATATAAATATAAATAAGTAAATAAATAACAGCCTATGACTGTATCACCAAACACACACCTGGCATCCGATAGCACAGAGTCAAAAAGACTTGGAAATAAATAAATAAATAAATGAATAGATAAATAAATAAGTAAATAACTGCATCACAAAACGCAAACCTGGCAATCGGTGGCACAGAGTCAAAAACACTTGGAAATGAGTACATAAATAAATAAATAACCAAACAGATCAATAAATAAATAAATAAATAAATGAATAAAAAAGACTTGTGGAAATGAGTAAATAAATAAACAAATAAATAAATAACAACCTATGATTCCATTACAAAACACACACCTGGCAACCGAGAGCACAGAGTACCTGGAACCGAGAGCACAGTCAGAAGGACTTGGAAATGGGAGGAATGATGTTTGACTGGCCCCTGAACCGATCAGAGGACGCGGGTGACTGTTCCATGGAGTCGGCAAAACTGGCCGTCAGTTCAGAGCCGGGAGTACTGGATGGGCGTCGAGAATGGTGGTAGTCCCTTTTCCCATGCTTTTTCTTCAGGTGCTCGGGACCCAAGTTGTTGATGAAGTACCCGAAATGGGAAACGGGGTCGGGTAGCTCTGAAGGCGGGGTAGGGGGGGTGGAAAACAGGGGGGTTTTCTCGAAGCAGGCTCGAGGCTGGAACCAAGGTTTCCAAAGCTTGGTGCTGGCGGCAGGGAGATTTTCTTTCCGCCACTCGGTCATATTGAAAGGTTCAGGGGATTTTTTCCCTTTGTCTCCTTTTTTGTCTTTTTTCCCTTTCTTTTTCTTCTTCTTCGGTTCTGGTTCTGGTGGTGGTGGCGGCGGTCTTTCTCGGGGTGGGAGGATGGGGTAGATGGGTGGGGATGGGTCAGGGCCGTAGTAATCGTAAAAGATCTCCATCATCCTTTCCTGCATCAGCTCCTCCCATACAGGTGGGGGAGAGGGCAAAGTGTTTGGAGGTTTCCGGAACGTGGAGTTGGGGATAGCTCTGTTTTCCAGCATCCTCAGATACGCATCACGGACTTCAACGGGCACGAGGATCTCTTTTTCTTCGAGGACAGAGTCTGACACCGCGAACGAGTTCAACAGGGTTTTGGATGCCGTCGGGACGTATAGGATGTTGCTGGAGCGTTTGGCGGTAATTTTGACTGGAGTGGTATGGTACTCGATAGTGTCAATGTCAGCTTCTCTCGCGTTCTGCAGGAACATGTTGAGACGCCCATCGTTACTCCGGGACGCTTCTTCCGATTCCTCCCCACCTACGGGTCTAGGGATGCTCAGCTTAAACATGCGGAGGATGTCTTTGACGGTGAATTTATCGCCAAAGAAGGCATTTTCCATGCTGGGATCCATGAGGTCTTCCCACGTCACTTTCGAATCGCCTTTGGCATTGTACTGTGTTGTATACATTTTGATGACTGGAGTCTGGAGGCTTCGGAGAAACTGTTCAGTTGTGTTGTGTTTACGATCCTTGAAACGTCAGTGATACACTCTGTTGCGTAAGCGTACTGCTATTTGGGCAGCTTTTCTCACGTTAGGCAAATGTATTACGTTCGCAAAATCGTAAGGCAAATAGATTTTTTTTAAACTGCTGACTTTGAAAACTTTCTGTTTCTGTGCTTGATCTATCTAGATCTGCGTACTTTCACGAAAGAAAAGGTTACACATCTTCATCTCTGCCCATTCATATGGTCAGCTTTAACATTGGTCGGCTACTGCTGTCTCTATTGTTAGGCAGGCCAGTGACAAGCGAAACCTTCCAGCTGCAGTTCTCTTCTGCAATGAATCTTCTTTCTTTGGCTTCAGAGAACGTTTACATGGCGAGAACTCTTTTGAAATCTGTAATGTATGAAACCATTTCTGCGGTGTCTTCGTCGATATCCAATACTAGGATATAATGCTTACATTCGAGCTCCAAGAATAACCGTAATACTGTCAGATAGTGATATTTTAGGATTATCAGTACTTAAACTGACCACGAATGACACGACTGATTCTAGGAAATCTGATTATCTAAATTCCTATTTCACCTCTTCGTCCTTGTAACTTTTTTTTACAAGAACATCTGAATGATGTCACGAATAAGGGTGACGTCATGGACTAACCCTCCCCCTCCTCCAAAAGAAAAAGAAGCTTGTACCGCACGTAGTACTCTGTTCCAAATTAATGGGAGTCATACGCCTTCATGATTCATACGAGTGTATGTGAATACACTTACAGTGTGTTCGGGACTGCCGATAGAACTCATTCCTGCCACGTACCATCCAGGAGTGGAACGAAAACTTGACAGAAGCTGCTGTGTCATCAGAAACTCTTGACCTATTCAGGGCAAGAGTTTGCATCCTCCTAACATTTTGTGTGTGTGTGTGTGTGTGTGTGTGTGTGTGTGTGTGTGTGTGTGTGTGTGTGTGTGTGTGTGTGTGTGTGTGTGTGTGTGTGTGTGTGTGTGTGTGTGTTGTGTGTGTGTGTCTGCCCCCCACAAGTGTCAGAATAATCAACTGGATGATTGTGGACACTCAACGGATGATGACGATGATGATGGAGGGGTTTAAGGTGTAGATGTGTGAGTGAGTTCACTTGCATGTATGTCACCATCATCATCATGTGCCCTGACGCATGGCGTTGGCGATTATGGCCCTCCATTATATTATGCATCTATACCTTGTCGCTGCAAGCACATCTTCCACCCTCTCTGTCCTCAGCCACCCTGCAAGTCCGTCCAATATTTTCTCCCTGGGTCTACCTTCTTCTTCTTCTTTCTTGAAACATCCACCATCATCATTTTGATGGTTCTGATGCGTATAGAAACTGGGGATTTCCGCTGGCTAGGACGCTGGTATGTAGAACTGGCTTTGGGGGTGGGGTGGTGGTAGAGGATGGGGGAAGGGAGGCTGGCTGGTCAGACTCGGGACTTGAAACACTCCACCGAGGCTGAAAAGATAACCTCGGGGGATAGACTGTTCCAGTCCCTGACAGTCCTCGGGAAGAATGAATATTTCCTGTAGTTCGTTTTGCAGGCAGGGAGGAGATATGTCTCCCTGTGTGCCTGTCTTGTCGACCGTGCTGGGGTGTTTGGTGTGGGCCTGAATGGGGTGTTGATGCTGACCTCTTCTCGATGGTATTTGAAGAAGGTGGTCAGCCTTGCTATTCTTCTTCTGTCTGCTAGGGTGGACCACTGTAAATGTGTCAGCATGGAATCGACACTTGAAGTGTGACGGTGGCGGTTCACAACCCATCGAGCTGCACGGCGTTGGACCTTCTCGATGTTTTTAATGTTTTTAGTAGTGTAGGGGCCAGACTGGTGAGGCATATTCTAGGGTGGGACGTACCAGGGCTTTGTAGGCTGTTTCCTTGATGTTGATGGAACCCACTCTCAGGTTTCGCCTGAGAAAACCTAAGGTCTTGTTTGCCCTGTTTGTCATGTTGGAGATGTGGGTGTCCCAGCTGAGGTCTTGGGAGATGGTGACCCCCAGGTACTTTGTCTCCTCTACTCTTTTGAGGTTTTGGCCATGGAGATGGTACGTGCCAGTCAGTGTGTTTCTCTTCCTGGATATATGGAGGGCTTGGCACTTGTCAGGGTGGAAAGACATCCTCCATTTAGTTCCCCAATCCGCCATGTGGTCCAGGTCATCTTGTAGCTTCCTTTGGTCTTGGGGGGAAGTTGTGGTTTTGTGGCAGAGAGTGTCATCTGCAAAGAGCCGTGCTGTTGAGGAGAGTTGTTCAGGGAGGTCGTTCATGTAGAGGAGAAAAAGGGCAGGGCCCAGGACTGATCCCTGGGGGACTCCTGACTCCACTGGAACGGCCTTTGAAGAAGCTCCATCAACAACCACCGCCTGCTGTCGGTTTGCCAGGAAGTTCTTGATCCACTCGTGGACCTGGCCAGTGATCCCGTAATGTCGGAGCTTGTGGATTAAAAGGGAGTGACAGACCTTGTCGAAGGCTTTTGAAAAATCCATCACTATGACGTCTGACTGTTTCCCCTTCTCCATGTTGTAGGATAGTTCATCCGCAAGCCCCAACAGTTGACTTTCGCAGGATCTGCCTCGCCGAAAACCGTGCTGTTCCTCCCGTAGGATGTTGTTTGCCTCTGCAAATCCCATGATTGTGCTTACTACGATGTGCTCTAGGATTTTGCATGGGACACTTGTGAGGGAGATGGGGCGATAGTTTTCAGGTCTGTATCGTTCACCCTTCTTGAACACTGGAGAGACGTTTGCCGTTTTCCAGTCCTTTGGGACAATGCCTGTGTTGATGGAGGACTGAAAGAGAAGCGTCAGAGCTGGGGCAGTTTCATCCGCAATTTCCTTTAGGAGGCGGGGGGTGATTCCGTCTGGTCCAGGGGCTTTGCTTGGGTTTAGGCCTTTTAGCAGCTTTCTGACTCCTGCTACTGAGATGTGGATGTGGTCACATGTGGGTCCTTCAGGCTCTGGGCTCATGCCAGTCCAAGTTTTGAATTCTTCTGGTGAGCAGGATAGTTTGCTGCTGAATGCTGACTGAAACTGCTCGTTCAGTGCTTCTGCCTTATCCTTTGCTTCTGTGACCAGCTTGCCAGCTACTTTCAATGGAGAGACACTGGCTGCTTCCGTGCGTTGGGACTTGATGTATGTCCAGAATGATTTCTTCGTTCCAGGTTTTGTTCCTTGGCTGTCAGTAAGCAAGTTTTCTGTGTAGGACCAGTAGGCTCTTCGTAGACTTCGCTGAACTTGGTGTTTGAGGGCTCTGACTTCGCGGTGGATTTTTTCATCTCCAGTCTTTTTCCATCTTTTATAGAGTCTGTCTCTCCTCCTGATCAGCTTCTTGGTGTTGTAATCCATCCATGGCTTGCTGTTCTTTGGTCGGAGGGTGTTGGCTGGAATGTGCGCCTCAACAACTGAGTGGAGCTTTTCCTTCAGCTCTGTCCAGACTTCCTCTGGGTCACTTTTATCGTTGTACTTTGACGTAATGTCATTGGACAACTGTTTGATAGCGTAACGTAGGTTTGGCCAGTCAGCTTTGTTGTACTGTGGGACAGGCCGTCGGGTCTGCTTTTGATGGACTGGATGGATTTGGAATTCCATGTATGGGATGTCGTGGTCTGAGAGTCCTGGCATGCTTTCAACCCTAGGAACTAGTGAGGGATGATTGGTAAGGAACAGATCAAGGGTGTTTTCTCCTCTTGTGGGAAAGGTCACCATCTGCTCCAGGCCAAGGTCTTGAATGGTGTCTATGAACTTGTGGTGGAGGGTTGGGTACCTGATGTTCTCTTTCCCTCCAGCTTTCGTGTTGAGACCAGGTGCTCTAATTCCCCTTTCCTCACAAAATGGCCTATAAATGTTGCTTGCCTTTTCCTAATCTTCTTTATTAATGATCTTCTTGTGTCTGACTCCTTCAAGACTGTCTCGTTTGGTTTCTTTGCTGTCCATGGAACTCTTAACATTCTTCTTATAAACCACATTTCGGCTGCCTCAAACGTGTTCTGGCTTTGCGTGTTGACTGTCCACGCCTCACAACCGTATAACAGTATTGGTTCTATGTAACATTCAAGAACTCTCTTTTTGATATTAATTGATTGACATTTATTAGTAAGAACGCTTTTCATCTGCTTGGATGGTATTTTGGCTTGGCCAATTCTGCTGGCTATTTCTGATGTGCATCTGCCGTCTGGTGAGATGACAGTTCCCAAATATTTAAACTTATCAATCTGTCTCAAAGTTGTGTCATTTGCTGTTATTTTGCATGAGGGAATTTCTTGTGTTTTTTGTTTTTGTTTTATTAATTTTATTTTCATCATTTTTTATGTATGTGCACGCATGAATACGTAGATGCCAGAGACAGACAAAACCAAGATAGTAACGCCATTCTTACAACTGGACGCTTCTTTCTTAACACTCCTTTCGCTTGTCTCCTTTAGGGATACAGGTTATCAAGCCTTCATTCTGTGTTAAGGACAGTTCACCATGTGCTCTAACATTGAAAGAGCCGAGCTGTATCGTTTGATGTACAGAAGGCCCAATTCTAAGTTTATTTTGTATAGATTGCGTTAATTAATGTTTCATTCTTACGTATAACGCCATATTCTTCTTTTTGCGTTTACCGACGATATGATCTGGTCTCAGCAGGCGATGAATGTGACCGTGTGTGTGTGTGTGTGTGTGTGTGTGTGTGCGTCTGCGTCTGCGCGTGTGTCTGTGTGTGTGTGTTCCTTCTCCCCCAGTTCCTGATGAGGAGATCTATGAAATATTATGCTGACACCATCAGAAATGATGGAAACATTAATAAAATCGGCAGTGAACAGCACAGAGAAAGAGAGAGAGAGAGAGAGAGAGAGAGGGTAATTTTATTAGAGGCGATTGCACATACACGCACGCACGTACAGAGACAGAGACAGAGAGAGCGAGATTTATATATATATATATATATATATATATATATATATATATATATATATATATATATATATATATATATATAACAAAGCAAAAATACTCAGCACGACTCTACTATCAACCTTAATTTGCGTCTTTGTCAACCAACAAGTACCCACGTTGCTAAGCATAGTGTGCGTCAGTGTGACCGAGTGCCAAAAGGAAGTGTCTTTCGGGGTCATATGCAAATAAGGGGGTCATGGAAAACCAAGATGGCGGATGTATAAGCTGGCCGCGGGTACTGACACTTAAATTTTCACTGGGTATACACCTTCATTGGTGAGTTCATTTCATTGTCCGTATACAGTTTCGGTTAGTTAACTTTCTGGTTACACCTCCAGCACTTGAAACTTATCAGCAAAGTTGGTTATGAGTGGATAATTGCTTACAAAATGGCCATCTGGACATAACTCATCTTGAATGAGCGTCCATGACGACAAGTAGTTCTTATCTATCTAGTCTAGCGGGTGAGAACATAAAACTATTTGTTGTAAAATTGTCTTGATTTCATGCCACACAGCCGATGCCATATATTGAGGGAGGTTGTGATAGTCATGTTTTGAGCATCCTTGCAAGAACTAAAATTTGATATTGATTGGTTAATTCATCATTCATTGTGGTTATGATTCAGATTATAGGCTAATCATCATCATCAGATCATGACTGTCGCATCAGTCTATCGTACTCCCTTCGAGTTCCAACGTATCAACCTATGTGTTTAGAATTTAGATACAGGGTGGTATTAAACTAATAATTGTAAATTTAGAACCCATATTTTATTCTCTACCGGGAGTAGGGAGAGATGATTAAAGGAATCATAATTTGTGTAGGTGTGCATGTGTTTGTAAATGTGATGCATCCTGTGTGTCTAGCATGATAGTTGGTAAGTTTAAATGCTTCCTAGTCCTGCTATTGATGGTGATTTTAACCATGGTTTTGACAGTGGATAGATTCTTTCTTCATCTTAATTGCATACAATCCATGTACTGCCCTACACCTTATGTTATTTATCGTCAAGAACTGGAGCAGCCACCTATATATATAGCTTTATATATATAAATATAAATTATTGGTGCATGTGCAAAGATTTCCAGCAGTCAGCAATGTTGTGTCATTTTGGTTTCTCGTGGGGAGTTATTATGGAGTTCACCTAAAGATTTTAGCCATGTCTAAATCCTGTAGGCAACAGTAATTCCCTTTGACATACATACAGACTGCATCTGCTGGAAAGTCAGTCTTAATGCCCACCCAGACTGCCCGAATTAAGTCATATGAATTTACATGCCTAAATAACAAATGCTTAAGTCAGATGAATATGCATGCCTAAATGACACAGACAGTATCTGAATGCAGATTGCAAATAGTGACCTTTGTTTACATGCAATATTAAAGACAACAATCTATGTGAGAAACTGAGTTTTTAGAGGCAGAACACATCTTCTGGAAGTGTATTGTGATAGTGAGGTATATTCAAGAAATTCTGTTTTCTTAGGCAAGAAGTTTTGGCCCCAATTAGCATTTATATTGCAGTGATAGGTGCAGTGCTGTTAAGAGATGATGAAAAAAATGAAGAAAGGAAGAAAAACAAACTATTTTTAAGATATTTGTGATTTAAGCTGGAGAATGAGAGTGTGAAATACTCTGTATGTGTGCATGCGCACGAGTGTGTGTGTGTTTGTGTGTGAGAGTGTGTTTCAGTTTAAGGGTGTCAGTGCATCTGAAATAAAATAATTGTTGTAAGTTATCTAATTCTTGTAAGGTAGTGTTTGTACACCTGATTTACTTCTGAAAAATGACCAAAATGTAGATTTTCTTTACATGCATGCATGCATGTGTGTTGTGTGTGGTGTGTGTGTGTGTGTGTGTGTGTGTGTGTGTGTGTGTGTGTGTGTGTGTGTGTGTGTGTGTGTGTGTGTGTGTGTGTGTGTGTGTGTGAGTGTGTGTGTGTAAAAAGAGAAGTGAGCTATGCATTCTAGTTTCTGAGAACTGTCAAAATCATGCTCTGCTTATCTCCTGGAGAGGATCATCAAGACACCTTATGGCCTGATCATGATTTTCTTATGTCATTTTATTCTTAGACACCATTTGCCAATTGATACTGTTATTATTATTGATAATGAATAACTGTATTTAATGGAGAATAAAATTAAGTAGGTGCATCTTATCGGGCAGTTGTTCGAAAGTAGAATGCCCATCAGTTGGTTGTGAACAAAAAGATTAGGTACTTTGACAATTTCCTTCCTATCTTTCTGAATGTGTCGAGTCCTGTGAAAATGAATCAGGTATACCACTTACCAGCAAAGAAGATGGAATCTCTGATTAACCCTTTGACTCCCACACCCTGTCCACCAGTAACCTGCATCCTCAACCATGCTAGCAAAGCAAAAACTTAACCCTTTGACTCCCTCGCCCTATCAACCAGCTTTCTGCAGGAAACTGGTGGATAGGGTGTTGGAGTCAAAGGGTTAAGTTTTTGCAGTTGGTGGACAGGGTGTGGGAGTCAAAGGATTAATAGTTTGTTCTAATATAAATTCTGTATCGTATAGGGTTGTTAATTAGTTTCTCAGTTGTCATCATATCAGACATACTACATATACTTAACCCTTTAACTCCTGCACCCTGTCCACCAACTTCAAAAACTTAACCCTTTGAATCCCTCACACTATCCACCAAAGGGTTACTTTTTTGCTTTTCTAACATGGTTGGCAATACAGGATTCTGGTGGACATGGAGCAGAAGTCAAAAGGTTAAATTTAATAGGATCGGTTCATAGAAAAAGCTGTGATAAAGGTAATGATGTTTTTCAAACATTTTTACCCAGAGTTTAATTTTAAGATCTTTCACCATCTTTATTTGGACCTAGTATACTAAGTACTCTACATTAGTCTGGATATGTGGACCAGATGTGATCAAAGTCTGTTGAAAAATGATCCAGGAGTAACTTTGTTGGCACTTTTGAATCTGTTATACATAGTTGTGACCTTGATCTTTAACCCTTTGACTCCCTCATCGTACCCACCTGCTTCTTGCAATCTCAGCCATGGTAGTAAAGCAAAAACTGAACCCAGGAAGCTGTTGGATAGGGTGAAGGATTGAAAAGGTTAAGTTTTTGCGCTGGTGGATAGGGCAAGGGAGTGAAAAGGCTAACTAATGTCACTGAAGACTTTTGCAACACACATTTTTCACCATATTTTTGGGTGAAAATCTCTCATGTACTGGAGTTCCTGAAAATGTTTACATTTAGGACAAACCCGTCTATCCTTGTGCATTCATGATGATCATATTTACTGAAGGGAACTTTCTGACAAATTTGGTAAAAATCTGTTTACAAACAGCATATAGATCTATCTTTTCTGATGTTTAATATACTTCACACATACACGCATACATGCAAGCATGCACACACGCACATGCACACATGCACACACGCACATGCACACATGCACACACACACACACACACACACACACACACACACACACACACACACACACACACACACACACACACACACACACGTATGTTATTACATACACACACACACTCTCTCTCTCACGCATATTCACTCAAACACACACACACATACACATGTAGACATACACACACACAAACACACACGCATACACACTTTACACACACACACACACACAACACACACACACACACACACACACACACACACACACACACACACACACACACACACACACACACACACACACACACAACACACACACACACACACACACACACACACACACACACACACACCTGACATTGAATAAATTTCCCATTTTTCTAGAATTTTCTTTTTAAATAAGAAAACGGAAGGAAAGAAAACACTTAATGTAACCACAATCTTGAATTGAAGATTGTTAAGTACACGTAATCCCAGCACTAGCTCCCTTGTACTCATTCTGTTGCTTTAATGTCATGACACTAAAAATAAAGTACTTGCCCCTGGAAAATGACCAGTAAGCAGTGAAAGTATGGCTATACCGTGCTGTTTTCAGTGGCTATGAATTTATCTTATATCCTGAAGGATAAGTATTGTTATGCAAAGATAATCCCTCATAACTGTGCGGAGCCACATGCCGGGAAGCGCTGTTCACGTTTGATGTGAAAAATCCTCACATGCTGAAAATAAAATACCACAATAAAACACTCTGGCAAAGATCTCATAAACACTCAAAACACTCGCACCGCGGTGTTGAATAACCTCTGCACTCTCATCTCCTCATGTACGGCAGAGGAAGAGGCATTAAAACAAGTTATTCACTTTGTCTTGGTCCTTTTTTGTGACCAGTTTTATCATACCTAGCCTGAGAGTACCTACAAGTGGGTGATAGCGTGTTTGGTATTGCTTGTTCGTAGATGGTGTGTGTATTTGTTTTGGTTGTTGTAGATGTGGTGCTGGTAGTGGTGTTGGCATTTTTTTGGTGTGGTGGTGATGTGGAGTGTATAGTGTGTGTGTGTGTGTGTACAAGTGCATGCAAAAGTGTGTGTGTGTGTGTGTGTGTGTGTGTGTGTGTGTGTGTGTGTGTGTGTGTGTGTGTGTGTGTGTGCATATGTATGCATGTGATTGTATGGGGAGAGAGAGAGAGAGAGAGAGAGAGAGAGAGAGAGAGAGAGAGAGAGAGAGAGAGAGAGAGAGTTCATAAACTTGTTAGACAGGATGTCTTGAGATGTGCAATTCTACAGAATGTTTTTGATCCCTTCTGTTGGTTCATGTTAGACTTGTCCAACACATTGGATTTAAACATTTTCAGGAAGGGCATGAAGACACAGTGAGACAAGCTGTGTTGGTTAATTTGATGTCTTGTAGACAGCCATTTTCATGACAGCTGTTCTATTGTTATCAGGAAACTGCAGTGTCATTTCATGCTTTTCAGCTGACATCAGATTGACAGATATATTGAGAGTGTAGACTAGAACCAGGTTTTGTCATTGTCTTACTTATTTACTTTTTTCTTCCTCTGATACCCATGGCAGGTGTTGAAGAGAGATGCAACTGACAGACCTCCAATTTCATACATTGAGAACATAACCAGCATCAGTGGCCTAAATATTCAAGAGATTGTCCACAAAAATCAAGGCAGAGCGGCCTGGAGGGAAATGGGGTGGTGCCAAAAAGTGCAGCGGCTAGCACATGGTGACTGACAGATGAGACAGGTGCACCACCACCTCCCTCCAGGCCGCTCTGTCTTGACTTTTGTGGACAATTTCTTGAATATTTAGGCAACTGATGTTGGTTATGTTCTCGATGTATGAGATTGGAGGTCTGTCTTTCTTCCTTTTTGCCATTGTTTTTCCTTGAAAACTGGTTGCCATGAGGTCCATGTTCTTGCTGCGTGACACATGGCCAATGTATTTTAGTCTTCTCTTGTTGATGCCTGTTAGTAGTTTTCTGGTGGTATCAAGGTCTTCCAGGACACTTTCGAAAAGTATGTATGCATGATATACGCATGAAAGCCAGTGAAACTTTTGACTACCTCATGATGTATTCCCTCCCCTTCCTGGGTCAGCTTATCGACAACTTTGGAGTGAACAGTTCCCAAGCTTTTATGCTGAAGAGGCAGTGATAACAGATAAGAGTAATAAAAAGTTGTCCAGTTTGGAGGATTATTGAGGGCAGTCAATCACATATGTCATACAATGTATAATGATACTCCTGCTGAGACTGGATTTTCTGGTATCCATACCTGAGGCAATAGTATGCACTAGGTCAAATCTGTGTCGGTGGTGTGTTGTACTGAAAATTTATGTGAAAACCTAGACATGTATACAAGGACTAGAAAATTACTCTCAAGTGTGCTGCAGTGTCAGTCACTTGAACTGTGGGCGTAGCTTCATAAGTTCATTTGAAGCTGGATGTGCACAAATGCATTGATGCATTGTACTTAATTTTATTTTATTTTTTCCTGTTGAAGCATTGTGAGCTTGTTGAAATTTTCATTGCCCTGATATGGCTCTACCCATTCGGCTGGGCTTTAAACAGCAGTAACAATAACAATCTGACGTCATATTTACTCTAAAAGACATTATGATGTCAATTTAGTCAGTTTATTCCTTTTCTCACACTGGATGGAGCAGCAGGGAAGTTTCAGTCTTTTTCTCCTAATTTTTGTATGTGGTGTTTGTTTGTTTGTGATCTTAGGCTTGACAAAGGCAAGTTGGCCGAAAATCACCTGCCTTGTCTGGTTGTATTAAATACGCGTTCTCATTATTTTTTCTTCTTTTTTTTTTCTAGTTCCAGTTTGAAACTGGCTTACTCTCACAAACAAGCTACAATGCAAGCTATCATTGTTTTTGTTTGTTTGTTTGTTTGTGGGGTTTTTGTTGTTGCTTTTTTTGTTTGTTTGTTTGTTTGTTTGTTTTTTTGTTTGTTTTTTGCTGTGGGCTTGGTACAGAGTCATACAAGATTAGGATGGCATGAGCAGTCAACACACAGGCAGAGCAGAGCTGGAGATCATGCAGGATGGTGATATCCACCAGTGGCCATGGTGCAGTGGATAACACAACTGATTATCAACTGGAAGGTTTGGGTTTAAATCCCAACAGTTCTGAGAGAAACACTGTGTTCATATTCACAGCTTGTTTCTGCAGGGAATCATTGGCTGCACATATGTATTATGTATTGTGTAGTATTTGTCTTGAATCAGTTGTCATAGTTCTGGTTTGATCACTGATCTAAGAAGTTGGTACTCTGAGCTTATGTATACTGTATTGTGTTGTTGAATTTTAGCACTTAATCGTTTAATTCCCTCAACCAGTCCAATAGCTTCTTTCAGCTCTCTGGAAGAAACAAGTGGAAAGGAGGTGGGAGTGAAAGGGTTAACCCTTTGACTACCGCACCCTATCCACCAATATCCTGCATCGCCAACCATGCTAGTAAAGCAAAAACGTAACCCTTTGACTCCCACACCCTATGCACCAGCTCTCTGCAAGAAGCTGGTGGATAGGTGAGGGAGTCAAAAGGTTAAGTTTTTGCAGTTGATGGATAGGGAGTGGGAGTGAAAGAGTTAAGACATTGTGGTACCCAGGGAACATGACTTATCTTTTGACTTTCTGTCTCAAGTTCTGCTTACTAGTTTTCATCAGTAACAGCCAAACTTGCAGAGAACAAAATCAAATGAGAGTGATATTAGAAACTTTTTTGTTTGTTTGTTTGTTTTAGTTGTTGAAGTCGAAGAAGTCTAGGCTGCACTTGCCTCTTGTAAGTGCAAAAAATGCAAAGAAGAACTTTTGTATTTTCCATGAAAACTGAACCAAATCCAGGCAAAGGTGGGGAAGAGAGAGAGAGAGAGAACAGTTGGAGTTTGTGATTGGAATGGCTCGCTGAAAGTCACGTCAAAGTGGTCATTGGTGAACTTTCCCTTCAGTGTTTCACTCACATTTATATCTACATGTCATGTTTGCTTAGTTCTTTGATGAGGAAACACAGAACCTAAGTTTTATAGGAAACCAGTAGAGAAGCCAGTTGTATAGATACCAGCAGTAGTGGCATTAATTAAACTTATGGGGGGGAAAACAACCACAGAAACCCCAGCAGTGGGACTGAAGGTTGAGGAAATAGTCCCACAGGCTGTGTTGACATTAATGTATGAAATTCGAACAGTTCAGCAAGAAATACTGACGTGAGTTAAAGCAGTGGCAGGTGATTCCCCTCCCCCCTCTCGCATCCCCAAGGAGGCTCTTTCAGTATGAATAGTATCGGCACCTTCTGGAAATTCTGTGCTAGAAATTTACTTTTGTATGTCACTCTCTTTTTCTCTGCCTTCTTCCTTTGCTTTCTGTCATTGCTTTCAATCATTTTCTCCCCTGATGGTCGAAGGGTTTTCAGTTAAGAGACCAGCGGTTAATGAAACTATGTAGGGAAATACTTTATGGGTTTTCAGTTTAACTCTTTGACTCCTGCATCCTGTCCACTAACATCCTCCATTGTCAGCCATGCTAGCAAAGCAGAAACATAACCTTTTGACTCTCACCCTGTCCACCAGCTTCCTGCGGGTGGATAGGGTGAGAGAGTCAAAGGGTTAACTTTTTGCAGTTTGTGGATAGGGTGCAGGAGTCAAAGGGTTAAGAGAGAGTAAGTGAAACTGTGCAGTGTAATTACTGCAAGAATTTTGAGTTGAATTGAAATGTTTGGATTATGCAATTTGATCATGTGCAACCACCGTTAAGACTTAATCCTTCAAAGAGATTTGGGGGGGGGGGGGGGGGGTTGGAACGGTGCGTGGCTTTCAATTTCATTGGAATATTACTCAGTTTGATTGATATATCAAATGTATGCAGGATGATTGATTGATCTTGCACAACCCAATGAAGTCTTAATCCTTTACTGGGATCAAAAGTTAACGAAACTGTGCATTACTGAAGGTTCACCCACTTTTTGGGCAAGCTTTCTTTATTGCGGTGTTAGGAAATGGTCTGTGGAGCTTAGCCATAGGCTTTTGTGTGCGTTTCTGTGACCACACACCTAGAAATAAGTCGCTAGGCTATTGTTACTTTTACTGTTATTTTTGTTTAAAGCCCAGCTGACTGCCTGGAGTCATATCAGGGCTATAACCGTTTCAAAACATACACAATGCCTCAACAGGAAATAAAGAGGAAAAGAAAATTGAGTACACACATCAATGCATTTGCGCACTTAATCTAAGGAGATGCTCATGGCGTTGACCAGTCCTTCCAATTTATTGCAAAGGGGATTAAAAAAAACATACATAAAAACAAAACTGATGGCTATCTTGTGCTGAAGTACGTTCATGTTCTTGTTCATATTGCTTATAGCTCAGCAATTGCTAATGCTCTATCAGGGCTAACATCATGTTAAAAAACAACTCCCAAGTTTAATTGAAAAAGATAACAGAAGAAAAAAAACAAGCTCACTCGTATCCTCTCAAGTCTAAAATGCATTTAAAAATCGTTCCCATACCCACAATCATGTCGAATGAAATCTTTTGATCTCTTGTAAAAACTTGAAAACGAACATCTCAGATGATTTTTTTAAGGAGTCTGCTGTATGGTGCTTATGTCTCACATCGTGCAAGTCCAAGCATCCAATAAGGTGTCTGATGCTCAGTGGCTCATCACAGGGCATACACCATGGTCTCACCTGTCGGCGTCAACGGGTTCAGTATTGGCCGCTGCACTCTTTGGTCGCTGCACTCTTTGATACCTCTGCCTCCCTCCAGGCCGCTATGTCTTGACTTTTGTGGACAGTTTCGTGAATGTTTAGGCCACTGATGTTGGTTATGTTCTCGATGTATGAGATTGGAGGTCTGCCTTTCTTCCTTTTTGCCACTGTTTTTCCTTGAAAACTGGTTGCCATGAGGTCCGTGTTTTTGCTGCGTGACACATGGCCAATGTATTTTAGTCTTCTCTTGTTGATGTCTGCTAGTAGTTTTCTGGTGGTATCAGGTTCTTCCAAGACACTTTCATTGGTTCTTCTTCTGTCTGTCCATTTGACACATAGTGGTCTCCGATAAAACCACATATCTGTTGCCTTAATTCTTTTGCTGTCAGCTT
This sequence comes from Monoplex corrugatus, assembly GCA_030674185.1. Lineage (NCBI taxonomy): Eukaryota > Metazoa > Mollusca > Gastropoda > Littorinimorpha > Ranellidae > Monoplex > Monoplex corrugatus. The sequence goes on along the minus strand of JAPXFY010000030.1, from coordinate 19,115,264 downwards.
TTCTCAGAATCCAGGTTTTGCAGCCATAAATCATGACTGGCCAGATCAAACATTTTTAAAAGTGTAATTTTCAGGCCATTTGGTATGCCTGTCTTTCCAGATGTTGAGTTGGACCATTTTTTGTTTTGCCATTCCAATTCTTATTTTGATGTCTTTGGAGCAGGTTTCATCATCAGTTTTTGCAGAACCAAGATAACTAGGGTAAGACCATGTCGGTTCTTCCATTTATCAAAAGGTAGGAATGAGTGTAAGATGTATGACCCACAGCAACTTAACATAGCACTATATCTTTCCTACAGTTCTGTGGAACAGTAAGTCTACATGTATACACTAAGAGGTGTGACTGCTATAGAGGTAGAGCTCTGTCTGCCAGGCTGACTGCACAGGGATGTCTGGATACGTCCCAGGTTCAATACGTCCCAGATTCGATATGTCCCAGGTTCGATACGTCCCAGGTTAGATATATCCCAGGTTCGTTACGTCCCAGGTTCAGTATGTCTCAGGTTCGATGCATCTCTCTCTGTGTGTGTGTGTGTGTGTGTGTGTGTGTGTGTGTGTGTGTGTGTGTGTGTGTGTGTGTGTGTGTGTGTGTTGTTCCCTGGAAAGCAGTGGATTTACCATGTGAAATTTGGACGACTGTGTGTGCGCGTGTGTTATGTCTGTGTGTGTGTGTGGGGGGGGGGGGGGTGTACATGTATGTACCTGCACTCATCTTCCAACTTTGACCCGTTGACTCTCAGTGACTCACGTCATGGGAGGTGGTCACATTATTTCTTGGGGGTGATCAGAGGTCACGACAGACGCTCACAGAGCTGCTTTCCCTTGGTCTTTTGATCTCCAATGAAAACCTCGGTGTGGGCCATTGAACATGGGTTGTCAGCACCCTTCATGGCCTGTGGTGCTGCCTGATATCGGGCCCGCTGGCTGTAAACTTACAAAACGCGCTAATGTCGGTGGAGTAGGTAGGGTGTAGATTTTTGTGGGTACCGGACTGTGTGTGTTGCACCGCTAGATCTAGTAACGCTGTTCTCTCCGAGCCTGTATGTGACAGTGGATTGATCCGTGGTGCAGTAAGTGAGAGCGGCGTTTTGCTCATTCTAACATTGACAGTAGCCTATGGCGCCGGATGGTGTCTGTTTGAGGCATATAGATATTATGATATAGTACTCTTGTAAGGTGTTTCAGTTCTGTAGTGATTATTTATACTGATAATAATTGATATTTGAATAATGTTTTTTGAAGTCCAAAGTACTTTTCCTTGACATACATTCACTTTTCCCCCACTGGACGAAGCAGCAGGGAGGTTCGAGTCTTTTTCTCCTAATTTTCGGATTTGGTGTTAATTATTCGTTTATTGTGCTTGACAAAGGCCAGATGGCCGAAAATTTTGCGTCTGTCTTGTCTGGTTGTATAAAATACGTGTTCTGATTCTATTTTCGTTGTTTGTTTTTTTTCTGGTTCTCATAGGATATGATGCCATCTCAAAAGGTGACATACAAAATGTGACATCACACCTAAAAATACAACTTTATCTAAAATGAACAATCTTAGAGTCATTTGATTGCTTGAGCTCTGGAGAATTGAGGACAGTAAGTGAAAAGATAGTCGGATGATTAGAAGTTGCATTTTTGCATGACCTTTTGTGCAGCAGTGTACATTGTCGTATGTGACAGCAGACAAAGTGTGAGCGCTGAAAACATCACATAAAAGCAGAAGAAGTAGAAACCGGCACATTACCAAAGAAATTAATCAAAATGTCTGCAAAATCAGATATTTGCATATAATTAATTCAACCATGGATTTTCTGAAATTAAAAAAAAACTTTGTCTGCCGTCACATACGACACAGAGAAAGGAGAAGCAGTTTACATAAAGAAGACACAAGCAACACATGTACTCTAAGTTCAACATAGATTTATTAGAGTCATTATCATTATTGTATTGAACACATTCAGATCTCATATTTTTAAGTTTCAAGTTACAAAGCAGGAGAGGTTCATGTCGTATGTGACATTTATACCAGAGACCAAGCACACAAACTATTTAAAGGCAGTGTGGGTGACCAAAATCATTTGCAAACAACTGGGTCAAACTGAAACAAACATAATGAGCAAATGGTCATGACAATCAACATCAAAAGCCTTCAACTATTTCTCAGATCAGATTTTTCAGTCGTATGTGACGGGTGTCTGAAGACAAAGTCAGTCGTATGTGACGGTGTCTGAAGACAAAGTGAATTCAATAAAATGTTTTAAGTTCACAACACCACATGGTATATTGTCTGTACCATTAACTAGCTGAACAGAAAACTTCACTACCAACAGAATATATGATTTAAGTTAATTTTGTTCATTTTTAACATAGATTATGAAAATTATAACAAGCTTCATCAGCTGTAATGCAACAAAATTGAGAAACTATTGCACAAATTAAAAACAAAAATCAGCATAATCAGTTAAAGACATAAAATACACTGACTTTTATCAATGGCATTTGTATTCAACACCAACAAACTCCATATTCTTAGATGAAAATGTTATGTAAGCACATTCACATGTTGTATGTGACATTCATAGCGGAGACAAAAAGTACAGTAATTAAAACATTGACACGAATTATCCAGATGACTGCTAATGTTGAATACATGATTACAGTGATGTAAAATAACACTAACAGTTGAGTAATTAGCAAAGAACATCATAGTTCAGCATAAGGAGGGAAAAAATCAATAAAAAGAAGCCAGCATATCCGGAAAGTGGAATGAGCAGCTTTCAGTTGTCCCAGATAGACTTATTGGACATTGTCACCAGTGCACGTAGTCAATGCAGTATCATATATAACTTTATTGTTATTGCAACCCAGTTAAAAGAATCAATACAAATCAGCAATTTTTAAGTCAGTTGAAGCTTTTTTTTTAATAAGTCAAAATTATGTTTTGTCTGCTGTCATATACAACGGACAAGTATGGGCAGCAGTTACACATCAAAAAAAGAAAAACACGATTTTACTGCTCTAGTACAAGAAGCCATTCTTATGTACAAGATACTGTTGTATCGGAGCAGAGACAAAAAATGACAAGAAGGCCAAGGGCAGAAGTTTAGTTAATAAAAACAACTGTAGTTGATTGACAAATAAATGATGTGCATAAATGTCCCACTAAACATGCAGTGATAGACAGCGAGAAAGTCCAACTCCCTGTAGAGATTCCCTCAACTCCTAACAAGCTGACCAATTTCAGCATAATAACAGACAAAAAACCCTTGAGGCAAAATTCAAACCAGCTTGAAAAACTGTTTCCGTTGTGAACTCTTGCTGGCCACAAGCTCTATGTGAACTCTTTCTTTGAGCACATTGGTGCTTTCGTCAGATGTATCTTGTTCGTATGGCCAAAAGAAGAGACCTTTTTCCATCTCCATACAGCTGATTCTGATTGTGCCCTCTGGATGAATCATTGTTATTTCGCATACATAGTCTTCTTCTCGCCAAGTTATGAGGAACTGGTCACCAACAGCGACATCTTCAAGTGTGAACCTGTTATAAACAGTGAAGTCCCCACTGACAGTGACGGCATCATTCACACTGTTGATTGGCATGAGTGGTACAAAATGATTTGCCGTCCAGTGTCTGTCCTCAACATCATCCCTGGTTGTTGTCCACATGATGTAGACAGGTATGTCACTGCCGAATCTTGGCTTCAGTATACGGTTGTGAAGTGACTGGTAATGAGCCCATCCCTTCTGTGGGTACACCGAACAAATGGCAACACCAAGAACACTGGCTGCTGCAGCAAGTTGCCATAACCCCATGTTGATGCTTCGGTTCCGCACATACATTATTTCTCTGACAAGAGATGTCCTTACCATGTCGTCGTCAATGGATGATTCCGGGGTAAGCCCTGACCCCTCTGCAAGGATGGCAAGGTGTCTGACCACCCATACCCCTCCCATTCCCTCACCCTGGATGTATCTTTCTAGGCTCTTTGTAAGTTCGCTGACAATCCTGCATCGCATCTCAATGTGATGTGTATCTTGCCCATAAACAAAGAGACTCAAGCACCTTGGCAGGCAATTGCCATCAGCACCATTGATGACCGGAAAAAGATTACCCGACATTTTCTCAGGTATCAGCCTCAAGGCTTCCTTATCCACCGTTCCCCGCACTCCTACTACTGTCTTCTCCGTCAGTTCTGGCAGTGGTGGTAATTGTGCATTCAGAATCACATTCTGCAGCTCGTCAAATGTTCTGCATTCACAAATCGCAGCATGGAGTTGTGCGAAGTACTCTTCAACTGGCTGCTGTGGACAGAAAGGTGTTGGTGATGCAGTTTCTCTCTGATTCTTACTGGGTGATGATGAGGTTGGTGCAGACTCTGTCCGACTCTGACATGATGATTGAGGTGGTGCAGTCCCTCTCTGATTCTGACAGGATGGTGGCGGTGATGCACTCTTTGTGTGACCCTGATGGGGTAGTGGTGCAGATTCAGAAAGTTTGATCTTTATGGTCTCCCACTGATCTACAAAGTCTGCATTTTCGCACTTGGTGCCCGTCAAGCAGCCATTACAAAAGCAGGCTAACTTTCTTGTTTGAATCACAACCTCATGTCGGTCACCATCTGAAACACCACGCACACTGTGTAGTGACCTGGTGCCAGGCACTGTCTGCAGGTATGATGATACAAATGAACGGTCCACCTCATCAGATTTGATGCAGTGAAAGGTTCGCTTTACATGGCAGCACTCGCCTGCTTGAGGTTCTTGTGTTGGAAGTACATGGTTGGCTGTACAATGGTCAAAGAAATCCACAGCATTCTGAACAACAACCTCGCCAGCACAGACATCTTCATCAACCAGGCATTTAACCACTCCACCACAAGAGTCACATGGGCTTTTGCCATGGCGGGATCCAAAGTATGCTCTTGTGATCCTGACTGGGGCAGTGGGGTCAGTCAAGTGGTACAGAGGTAGTTTACTTTTAAACTGTGCAGCACAGCCATCGCTGAACACAATGAGGTCAGTCAGATTGCCACTCATTCTGTTCTGCAGATTATGTGCAGTGGCATCCAGTATGCTCTTTGCCAGGCAAGCATCTTTGTTAAGGTCATCACTGACGAACACCATGTACTCTGTCACCATATCATCACAGCTGGGGCACTTGTAGTATGTCACAGTTGGGTGGAGGGTCACTTGTGAGTACCCCCAGTGGGCAGACTGTACCTCATCTTGATGCTTGCAGACATAGTTTTCTGCAAAATCACAAATGGCAAGAGCCATGTTTGGACGAGAAATGACGTCACTTTTGCAATTTCGAAATTGATGGTACTGCCACCGAAAGACAAGCAGATGTTTTGAAAAGGATTCTAAATCATGGAGCAGTGACTCTATGAGATCTCCCAGCTTCCCAACCTTCTTCACTATATCTTTCCGTTTGCCCTTCCCATTTGCATTATCTACCATTTCCCACTGCTCCCATACGACAGTATCTTGTACATTTGATTCAGACTTCAAGTTCTCAAAAATAAAGTTAGAAACCAAATGAACCCCGCATGCAGTACAGGACCTATTATAGCAGTCTAGTTTTGGCACAGCACACAGGCTGCGTTCAGACAGGACATCCCTTCCATCAATCTCAATCCCAAGAGATTGATTCACAACATCCAGTTTTTTGTCTATGCCTACACAAATTTCACAGAGACCTTGGCGAAGTTTCTGTTGCTTGTAAAAAATAAAGTTCTGTGGAATGCAACGGTAAAATGTTGCCCTGGACACTCTGACATTGGGATGAGTCTTGTTGTACTCAGCATGCAGCCGTTTTACACGTTTTGGAAGAAGCTTTTTCTGGACCATCTTCCGCTTGCTGACAGTTGCCTTGCCAGGAAGGTCAATGGCCACCTCATCCAGAAAATCAGCAAGTGAAACAGCTTTTGCTGATGGCTTCCTTTGGTAGAGTACAGATGGCCTGTCTGCCTCCTCGCCTGCCTCATTGACTGTGTCAAGGATCAGCCTCCTGGCAGTCAAGCTGATCTTAGACCGCTTTTTCCTCAGGGAATCCAGTGTCTTCGTGACATTTTCCCTTATTTTCTTTGATGTGGGTGATCCTGTAACAGAAGACAGTGAAGCACATTTGCGGATGGTTATAGAAAATATACATTTTTCTGCTGACATTATGCCTTTTATATCTTATCACATCTCTAGCCTCTTTATTTTCCAACTTGGATATATTAGCACATTGGCCTCCTTACATAATTGCCATTGTTAAAAAAATGCCACAAGAAGAAAACAATGCAAATACTGTTCCTATAAGAAGAAATCCAAAATCATGAAGCAATTAATCAATAAACAAAAAGCATGACCGGTAAAACAAATAACAATACAGTAATCATAATAACATGAACCAATAACATCACAAACCATTAACAAAGAAACACGTGAAGCTTAATAATTATGATAATAAATTATCCACAAAGATAGATATGTGTGCGCATGGATGTGTGTGTGTGTGTGTGTGTCCATTATTATAGATTACAAATTGTTTAAATAAATGCAGAACTGTATTTTGTGCTATTTCACGTGTATGTCATCATGATAATAAGAAAAATGATACTGACATTATTCAAACACAAACAAACAAACCTGCCAGCAATTCAACTGCTTTGCGCTTTCGAGGTGTTGCTTTTGCTGCCTTGGTCACTGAGTGCAAGAATTTTCCAAACACCTCCGGCTTAAGCCTCAAGGCTGCCTTCTTTACCCTGGACACAGCTTTCCTGGCAGCTGACTCTGATGTTGCCTTGGGTGGTGTTGAAGGAGTGCTCCCCGTCTCTGAAACCAAACAAGAAAAAAATGAAAATGCTGTGAACTAACAGCTTTCACACATTTTCATCGAATCAAAACAACTTTATTATCTCACAAGGAAAAAGTATATCAGGTGCAAAACAAATACACAATTTACACAAGAATATAACAGACATCATATGTGCATACAAATTGTAGCACAGGTAACTGCAAACATAAAATTGCCCTTTCAGTGTCATCAATACATACAACATTCATAAGCCATGCATGCACACACACACACACACACACACATTTTTAAAATTGAATATATATATATATTTTTTATACATTTCATTTTGTGTGTACCCACTCTGAGCTCTTTGGAGATAGGATAGAGTGCAGCAAAATCACATTATTATTATAAAACTCATAATGCATATGGGATGAATTATCCCCTTATTCTAATGAATGACAGCATTCTGACAAGAAAATCACCAACATTACATGATTATTTACCTTTAAATGGAGTATGGGATGTCTTCTTTGCATGATAGTATGCTAAAGCCTTCTCTCTGTGTCGCCTCTTCTTTTGAGTGCTCCACTTTGACCGCCTGATACGTTGCTGGTTCCTCCACTTCTGGCGCCTCTCTTGAGTGGCATTTTCTTGCTCAAGCCTGCTAGCACGGGTATCCCTCTTCTGTACTGCTTTTGGTGTTGAGTCCAATTTTTTGGGGCCTTCAGCTCTCAACCGTTCTCTGTAAGAACACAAACCTCATGTGCCTTAAACTAACCAAAGACACAAGCCCCAAATATTGGATCAGGTCTCAGAAATTTGAACTTTTGAACTCACCAGTAGTAGCAGGAGGCAGGCTCTGCCAGACTGCCACGCTGTTTATATACTACCATTCTAGCTTTAATTTTTCATGTGAAATTATCAGTCCCTAATCAAATCTGCCTGAAGCAAATTCATATCTGTGATTTACAAAGTTGCTGTTTGTATGTACAGAATAACTCAATATGTTTAGAATCAATCACTGGGCACTGATACAATTTTGAATTTGAGCTTTATATACTGGTCAGTTCTTTTCTTTATTATGTTAGATATGTGTACGCAAGGTTCTCTTGTTTAACAAGAATAGATACACCAATAATGCAAATATCACACAGAAAAATAATGACTTGATTTACTAATTTTCTCCTTAGCCAATATATATTGATTGTAAGAAAATACCTGCGCCTTTGCTGTCGCAGACGTGCTAGATCCCGGGCTCTTTGCTTCTGTTCTTCTGAGGCAGACTGCCGATTCTTTTTGCTTCTTCCTGCTTCTTTCAGGCGGTTCAGGGTGTATTGTTCTGGGTCTGCTTTAATGCTCATCCGATAGGCCCAGCATCTTTCAGCATTGCTGACTCGTGGAGTTGGTGGGGCAGTGGTCTTGGGGCCAATGCGTACACGTAAACCTGACAGAAAGAGATAGTAATTTTCTTTAAAATATGAAATCTGAATAGGCCTATACAGGAACAGCACAAGACAAATTACTTAAAAACTGTCACATACATTTTTGAGAAAGGGGTGGGGAAAGGGTTACTCTAAAGGCCCCATAGAACCTTCTGCGTTCACAGGCTGAAACTCCTGCGGGCACTCCCTATCTAAGCATGTAAATTGACACAACCTAACTACCTCATAGAGGGAGTGGATGTTTGCGTGCATGGCCCTTTTTTATCCAGCCATAAAGGCAGCCATACTCTGTCTTCGGGGAGTTGGGGAGAGAGTTTGGAAAAAATACAGGTGAATGGGCTTGAAGGCAGAAATACGAGAGCATGACAGGAAAGAGGAACTCCTAACTACCTAACACAGCAAACTAGATAGCTCCTGTGGTTCCAAAACAGGAGGGGACCCTAATTTCTCAATCCGCAGTACCCCACTGCGGGGCCCATAGAACCACTTGGTCTGTGTTGAGAATGTCACATACGACCAATCAGTTAGGGCATATCAGAAAATAATAGGTCTCATGTATGTCAGTATTATTCATTACAATATCATAATAGAGCACTTTGTAATAGAAACACCTGGGATGCAAAGCAAGTAACAAAACTAAAATTGCATTACTTCACAGTCGTTAGTGACATAAGACCAAGTGAGTACAAACCTAGACACTTGGTCTTCCGAAAGATTAGTCACGACCAACCATGCAAATTGCTGAAGCAAAATTATGAATAAAGAGATCATGGAAACTTCGTTATAATTGTTAAAATGTTCGTCAGGCAAGTGCAATACATCGATAATCTGACCTATGGTTGTCAGTAATGATTGTCCTGTGAAATATTTTAGGTTGTTCGTGACACAGACCAAGCCGGAAACTTGGTCTGTTGATAAAACGAAAGTCGTTCGTTCAACCTTCGTTACCATAGCAACATTTTCCACGCTTACATTATCAATCAAAATAACGTTCTGCTGAAACAAAAGCACAAGAACGTCCACTAGATGCTTAGGAATAGGTATTTAAATGTTGTTTGGTTGTTCGTTACTTCTGATCGTACGTTACATATCATACAACAAAGACCAAAACCAAAAAACTCACCTTCGCGCTTTCTTCCCTCCATCTGGGCAAGAAAAGAATCACGTGACCGTACTGCGAGGTTCCACGAGAGAGAATTCTCGATTGAAGCAGACGACGCAGTCGGTGCAGTTTTTCCGAGGCCGAAATTGTCGTACGTGACGAACAGACCAAGGCTTCAGTCAGTGTCGGAAAATCGACCGGACAAGTTAACTACTCAAAAACGATCCGTGTGTGTAAAATATTTTGAAAAGAGATCCATAATACAGTTATGATTTACACATGGACTTCGTTTCATTGGCAGTTCATAGCCTTTGAGGAGGATATTTTGGATAAATTCAGCGTGACAAAGCATGTCACGTACGAGCATACGGGTTTTCAAATCACATTGTTGTTGAAAGAAACGTTGTACACTGATGATTCTTGTGGAAAATCATGATATAATCTTCCATCAGTCACACAAATAACACCACATTCGCTCATATACTGTTTACTGACAACCAAGTAAACACATGATGAATGCTATGTGCAATGTCACAAATTGGAAGATGGATTTACACAACATTGATGAACATTTTCGTTATTTTCACCCACAAAAACATAATACAGCAATTTGGATTTATCATATGTATCTCTCAAATGCTTTCTGAGGCAAATTATATTAAAAATGTGTGTCAAAGGTTCAAATTTATTTATTATTGAACTGTTGAATAACCATAGTAATAACAGTGGCACCTTTTGAGACAGCATATACATAGATCTAGTATGTGCATTTAATTAAATAGTCTGATTATGTAGTGCGCAGTGTTTGAATAGTCTGATTATGTAGATCTAGTGCGCAGTGTTTGAATAGTCTGATTATGTAGTGCGCAGTATTTAAATAGTCTGATTATGTAGTGGGCAGTCTTTAAATTGATTATGTAGGGCGCAGTGTTTGAATAGTCTGATTATGTAGTGCGCAGTGTTTAAATACTTAAAATAGTCTATGTAGTGTGCAGTGTTTAAATAGTCTGACTACATAGTGCGCAGTGTTTATATGTTACGCAGTGTTTAAATAGTCTGATTATGTGGTGTGCAGTGTTTAGGTAGTCTGACTACATAGTGCGCAGTGTTTATATGTTACGCAGTGTTTAAATAGTCTGATTATGTGGTGTGCAGTGTTTAGATAGTCTGATTATGTGGTGTGCAGTGTTTAGATAGTCTGATTATGTAGTGTGCAGTGTTTAAATAGTCTGATTATGTAGTGCGCAGTGTTTATGTTAGGCATATACAAAAGATAAAACAGAACAACTGCATAACATTTGGCACAAAAGAACAATAGACAGCCTCCCAAACATGGGGTCCTGTCTCAGTGTCTGGAGAAAATGGCAGACAAATGTGAAATGTTAAACATGTATATATATGTATTATATATCTATAAATGCAGATTTGAAAAAAACATGTAAAGTTTACCAGAATACCAGAATTGTATCTGAAAAACTGTCTGATCTTTTCTTAGGTTCGCATGTTCTCAGTAATGTAAACATTTGGGTGTTCTGGGTTTTTGTTGTTGTTTTTGTTTGTTTGTTTTTTTACATTTCCAGAATATGCCTTAGTTATTGACAACTTGTTTCAACTTGCAGTGCATATGGAATGTCTCGTCTTGTTTGGTCTTGTCTTGTCTTGTTTTGTTAGATCAAATATGCATTCCTATTCTATTTTGTGTTTTTTCTAGTTTGCTTGAACGCTAGCACTCATGTTGGTTTAGTGTGAAATGTAAGTTCTGACACCTTGTTATGTATACACAATATGACTGGCAAGCTCAAGCTCAAGGCAATTTCCCCCTACATGATAAAGCTTGGAAAATGATGCCTGTGATTATTGTGAAACTGAGCTAGTGTAGTAATTATGCTATCACTGATACAGAGCTGAGTTTGAATGAGTAGTTTCTGTTCCACTGTGGTACCTGACGCTGTGTATTGTAATGTATGGCTGTGCAACATCTGACCCCAGATACTGGTACAGGCTGAGTTGACAGCTCTGTATCTTGAGTTTAATCCCAGGCCACAGTATAGAATTTGGCCTGTTTGCTGTCCACCCCCTGCGGAGATGCCGGGGACTCTTTCAGTATAAATAGTATCCCCCCGCCTTCTGGAAATTCTGTGCTAGAAATTTCCTCTTTTCTGTCACTCTCTTTGTTTCTGCCTTGTTCCTTTGCTTTCTGTCATTTCTTCCTATCATCTTCTGCCTTGCTGGTCCATTCATCTGTATGTGTTCAATAAAGTCTTATATACTTTTTCTTAGGATTGATGATTGGGTACATGTATTAAGCGCATTTTTGGCTGTAGGGAGGTGAGATATGCGGAAACAATTCAATTTAGGTAATTTATGCCTGTTTTTTTAAAATATATTTTGATGTATTTAGGTATGCTTAAATTTGTATTCAGGAATCCCTTGTGTGACAAATTGAACGGAGTTGTCAATGCCGGGGGCATATCCTATGATTATGTGTGCAAATGCACTGATATGTGTACTTAATTTTCTTTCTTTTTTTCCCCCCTGTTGAAGTTTTGTATGTTTTGAAGCGGTTATGGCCCTGATACGGCTCTATGCAGTCGGCTGGGCTTTAAACAAAAATAAAAGTAACAGTACTAAAAGTTTGCTGTCCATCTTATCCTATTGGTGTCAGTTTCAAGTTTAACCCTTTGGCTCCCGCGCCCTGTCCACCAACAGCAAAAGATTAACACTTTGATTCCTTCACCATATTTACCAGCTTCCTGTGGGAAGCTCGTGGATAGGGTGAGGAAATCAAATGGTTAAGGTTTTGCTTTGCTAGCATGTTTAACAATGCAGGATGCTGGTGGACAGGGTGTGGGAGTCAAAGGATTAATAGCTCACACCCTCCTCTTGCATTTAAAGCTCTTGCTAGGGGGAGTTTTTCAGCTTCAAGGAATCTGCTTTAACCCTTCGACTCCCACACCCTGTCCACCAGCATCCTGCATTGCCTGCCATTCTGGCAAAGCATAAACTGAACCCTTTGATTCCCTCACCTTTTCCACCAGCTTCCTGCAGGAAACTGATGGATAGGGTGAGGGAGTCAGAGGGTTAAGTTTTTGCAATTGGTGGATGGGACACAGGAGTCAAAGAGTTAAATAGTGTACAAGACTTATGAAGCTGCGTGGGTGGGGATGAATCCTTTTACTTCAGGTTGACTACTGACATTGTGGATCTACAGGTGCTTATCTCGTGAATAAAATTTGTTGTTTTGTGCCCTTGTCCTTATTTCTCTCTCTCTCTGTCTCTCTCTTTGTCTCTCTGTCTCTCTCTCTTTTTCTCTGTCTCTGTCTCCCTCTCTGTCTCCCTCTCTGTCTCTGTCTCTCTGTCTCTACTCTGTTTCTCTGTGCTGCGCGTGTGTGCATGCGCGCATGCGCACGCACGTGTGTGTGTGTGTTGTGTGTGTGTGTGTGTGTGTGTGTGTGTGTGTGTGTGTGTGTGTGTGTGTGTGTGTAAGTAATATCCTGCTCACTCCTCAGCTCTCCTGTAACATTGAACTATCACATTTGTGATTTGTGTGTGTGTGTGTGTGTGTGTGTGTGTGTGTGTGTGTGTGTGTGTGTGTGTGTGTGTGTGTGTGTGTGTGTGTGTTTCAGAGCAAATACAGAAGGTGGCTTCACCCAACCTGGAGTTATGAAGTACAAGAAGGATGGAACCTGTAGTACATCAAATGCGGAGCAGATAGCTTCCCATCATCTTGTCAAATAACCACAAAATCAAACTCCAAAATAAAATCGGAAACACTAGCTTGAAATTTCAAACTACTCCCATGAAGACTAGAGGCAAAATTTGGCCACTACCATGATATTTTAGGTATTTAAAAAAAACACACTATAGCGTCTCAAATTGTGTGGGTCTATGTTTTAGACACTGTCACTCAGACAGGAGTGAAAAGCGAGTTTAGTGCAAAATTGGGTAAAAATCATTGTGCTGTAGAACGTAAAAGAAAAAGAAATCTTGAAGAAAAAAATGTAAGATACAAAATGAGCAATACGCTTCATCACATGGAGATTTTCCTTCCTGTTTGAGTACAGTTATTCGTTTCTAGAACGGGGGTTGCTGAAATAGTTTTGAAGTTTTTCGCAAGAGAAGAAACCATTGGCAGTACCATCCATCATGTCTGCTTCAATGACTGAATCGCGTCGCCTGATGAACCATGGGATATCTCAGGTTCACAGAGACATCCCCGATGATCGCTACAGAGATCTACGACGTCCCCGGAAAGTGCGATTCTTCGTTAATGGGGACCGCTTTTTCAAGGGGAAGAAACTCTACATAACTCCACATCGGTAAGCTGTTTAGTGCTTTTCATGTGTGGTTTGGATGTTGCTCGTGTTCTTTTGGTTTCCTGTCTCTTTCTCTTATGTTCTGTCTTTCTTTCTGTTTTCCCGTCTACCAAGAGGAAAGTATGCGCAAAGTTGTGCACACTCCACTCTTAATGTCTAGCACACATACACACATAATGTATGTGCACACACACACACGCACACAGAAACACACACATTGCCCACACACACATGCACACATACATAGCACACATGCACACGCACACACACACTCATACTCACACTCACACAAACACATATGTGCTTGCACACATGTATTCATGCACACATGCGTGCACGCGCGCGCGCACACACACACACACACACACACACACACACACACACACACATACACACATACACACACACACACACACACACACACACACACACACACACACACACACTTTTTCTCTCTCTCTGACACTCTCTGAATGACTTGATCATTAGATAAGTGCTGAGTGTTGTACAGATATGCAACTTTAATGACTTGCCGAATAACTCGATCACTGTACAAGTTTATTGTGTTTTGCAGATAAGACAACTTCAACACAACTTCAACAATTTGCCGAATAGTTTGATCATTGTATAACTGTATTGTATTTTACAGATACTACAACTTCAAAACGACTTTCCAAATGATTTGATCATTTGTAATTGTCTTGCAATTTACAGGTACTACAACTTTAACAACTTTCTGAATGATTTGATCATTATGTAATTGTCTTGTAGTTTACAGATATTTCAACTTAACTACTTTCTGAATGATTTGATAATTATGTAATTGTCTTGGAATTAACAGATACTACAACTTTAACGACTTGCTGAATGACCTGACGGGCAAGCTTCCTACCAGTCTCAATCTACCTTATGGAGTCCGACAAATTTTTACACCGGTCAGTGGCCGCAGAGTTTCGGATATCGAAGACCTGCAGGATGGGGAAACCTACGTTTGTGCGGGTTTTGAAGGGTTCAAGGTCATAAAATATGGTCGCACGGAGCTGGAACCGTGGTCTGTGGGTTAAAACAGGTGAGTCACGGTTTGTTTGTTTTTTTTTTGTTTTTTTTTCTGATTGGTTGATTGGTTGGTTGGTTGGTTATTTGATTAGTTGTTGTTAGCTTGCATTCTTGAGATCATTTGTTCATTGCTCGTTCGACTGTTTTGTAAGACAACATTTTTGTTACTGCTGTTTTGGTTAGTCTTTGATGTTTTGGTTTGTCTTTGTTTGATGTTTTGGTTTGTCTTTGATGTTTTGGTTAGTCTTTGTTTGATGTTTTGGTTTGTCTTTGATGTTTTGGTTTGTCTTTGATGTTTTGATTTATCTTTGATGTTTTGGTTTGTCTTTGATGTTTTGATTTGTCTTTGATGTTTTGGTTCATCTTTGTTTCATGTTTTGATTTGTCTTTATTTGATGTTTTGGTTTGTCTTTGTTTGATATTTTGGTTCATCTTTGTTTGATTTTTATATATGTCTTTGATGTTTTGGTTCATCATTGTTTGATGTTTTGGTTCATCATTGTTTGATGTTTTGGTTCATCTTTGATGTTTTGGTTCATCTTTGATGTTTTGGTTCATCTTTGTTTGATGTTTTGGTTCATAATTGTTTGATGTTTTGGTTCATCTTTGATGTTTTGGTTCATCTTTGTTTGATGTTTTGGTTCATCTTTGATGTTTTGGTTCATCTTTGTTTGATGTTTTGGTTCATCTTTGATGTTTTGGTTCATCATTGTTTGATGTTTTGGTTCATCTTTGATGTTTTGGTTCATCTTTGTTTGATGTTTTGGTTCATCTTTGATGTTTTGGTTCATCTTTGATGTTTTGGTTCATCATTGTTTGATGTTTTGGTGCATCATTGTTTGATGTTTTGGTTCATCTTTGATGTTTTGGTTCATCTTTGATGTTTTGGTTCATCTTTGTTTGATGTTTTGGTTCATCTTTGATGTTTTGGTTCATCTTTGTTTGATGTTTTGGTTCATCTTTGTTTGATGTTTTGGTTCATCTTTGTTTGATGTTTTGGTTCATCTTTGATGTTTTGGTTCATCATTGTTTGATGTTTTGGTTCATCTTTGATGTTTTGGTTCATCTTTGTTTGATGTTTTGGTTTGTCTTTGTTTGATGTTTTGGTTTGTCTTTGATGTTTTGGTTTGTCTTTGTTTGATGTTTTGATTTGTCTTTATTTGATGTTTTGGTTTGTCTTTGTTTCATGATTTTGATTTGTCTGTGGTTGATGTTTTGATTTGTCTTTGTTTCATGTTTTGATTTGTCTTTGTTTGATTTTTTGGTTTGTCTTTGTTTGATTTTTTTATTTGTTTTTGTTTGATGTTTTGATTTGTCTTTGTTTGATGTTTTGATTTGTCTTTGTTTGATTTTTTGGTTTGTCTTTGATGTTTTGATTTGTCTTTGTTTGATGTTTTGATTTGTCGTTGTTTGATTTTTTGGTTTGTCTTTGATGTTTTGATTTGTCTTTGTTTGATGTTTTAATTTGTCTTTGTTTGATATTTTGGTTTGTATTTGTTTGATGTTTTGGATTGTCTTTGATGTTTTGGTTTGTCGTTGTTTGATTTTTTGGTTTGTCTTTGATGTTTTGATTTGTCTTTGTTTGATGTTTTAATTTGTCTTTGTTTGATATTTTGGTTTGTATTTGTTTGATGTTTTGGATTGTCTTTGATGTTTTGGATTGTCTTTGATGTTTTGGTTTGTCGTTGTTTGATGTTTTGGTTTGTCTTTGATGTTTTGGTTTGTCTTTGTTTGATATTTTGGTTTGTATTTGTTTGATGTTTTGGTTTGTCTTTGATGTTTTGGTTTGTCATTGTTTGATGTTTTGGTTTGTCTTTGATGTTTTGGTTTGTCTTTGTTTGATGTTTTGGTTTGTATTTGTTTGATGTTTTGGATTGTCTTTGATGTTTTGGTTTGTCGTTGTTTGATGTTTTGGTTTGTCTTTGATGTTTTGGTTTGTCTTTGTTTGATGTTTTGTTGTATTTGTTTGATGTTTTGGTTTGTCTTTGATGTTTTGGTTTGTCGTTGTTTGATGTTTTGGTTTGTCTTTGTTGTTTTGATTTGTCTTTGTTTGATATTTTGGTTTGTATTTGATGTTTTGGATTGTCTTTGATGTTTTGATTTGTCTTTGATGTTTTGGTTTGTCATTGTTTAATGTTTTGGTTTGTCTTTGATGTTTTAGTTTGTCTTTGTTTAATGTTTTGGTTTGTCTTTGATGTTTTGGTTTGTCTTTGTTTAATGTTTTGGTTTGTATTTGATGTTTTAGTTTGTCATTGTTTAATGTTTTGGTTTGTCTTTGATGTTTTAGTTTGTTATTGTTTACTGTTTTGGTTTGTCTTTGATGTTTTAGTTTGTCTTTGTTTAATGTTTTGGTTTGTCTTTGTTTAATGTTTTGGTTTGTATTTGATGTTTTGGTTTGTCTTTGTTTAATGTTTTGGTTTGTCTTTGTTTAATGTTTTGGTTTGTCTTTGTTTAATGTTTTGGTTTGTCTTTGTTTAATGTTTTGGTTTGTCTTTGTTTAATGTTTTGGTTTATCTTTGTTTAATGTTTTGGTTTGTCTTTGATGTTTTGGTTTGTCTTTGTTTAATGTTTTGGTTTGTATTTGATGTTTTGGATTGTCTTTGTTTAATGTTTTGGTTTGTCTTTGATGTTTTGGTTTGTCATTGTTTAATGTTTTGGTTTGTCTTTGATGTTTTGGTTTGTCTTTGTTTAATGTTTTGGTTTGTCTTTGATGTTTTAGTTTGTCTTTGATGTTTTGGTTTGTCGTTGTTTGATGTTTTGGTTTGTTTGATGTTTTGGTTTGTTTGATGTTTTGGTTTGTCTTTGATGTTTTGTTTGTCTTTATTTGATGTTTTGGTTCATCTTTGATGTTTTGGTTTGTCTTTGTTTGATGTTTCGGTTTATCTTTGTTTGATGTTTTGGTTTGTCTTTGATGTTTTGTTTGTCTTTGATGTTTTGGTTTGTCTTTGATGTTTTGGTTTGTCGTTGATGTTTTGGTTCATCTTTATTTGATGTTTTGGTTTGTCTTGTCTTTGTTTTATTTTGAAGAGTAAGAGGCTGAGCAGATTGATGGAGAGGCGGATTTAAAGTTCTTTTAGATCTATATTTGGAATGAGATAAGTTACAAGGTGTTAGGTTGGGTTGCAGTTTAATGAACATGTCAGGTTTAGGCTTTAGGTGAAATTATGCATTTAGCAGATTTAATGACATTGAATACATGAAAATGAAATGATAATGTTGTCGCTTTCTCTGCGTGCAGTACGAATGAATCAAGTTCAGGATGATGCTGCTTCGGAAGCTAGCTATGGAAGCTACAAATACCGTGGTTATGCAGCCAATGCCTTCCACCCTGGCCGTTACTATCGCGCCAACGCTGCCCAGGGCATTACGGCACCAACCAACCGCAAGTGGCCAGGCACATTTGGAAACACACAACGTAGCCCTGCAGGTCTTCTTGGGGGACCATCAGAAGCCGTCAGCCTCAAACCAAAGGTCATCACAATCGTGCGAAATGGACCTCGCCCTAGGAACAACGTCAAGTTCCTGCTTAATCGTCGCAGCGTTCAGTCTTTTGAACAGCTCATGGCTGACATTTCAGAGGCATTTGGTCCAAAGTGGAAGAACAACAAGGTGCAGAAGTTGTACTCAACGCACGGGAAAGAAGTGAAAGGTGTGTCTGACTTTTTTCGTGACGATGATTGTTTCATCGCGCTGGGGAACGAGAGACTGAACGACCGTGATGTGGCAGACATTTTTGAAGAACTGTACCCAGACAGCGCCTACTCCAAACTGTTGTTGAGAGAGTGGGACAAACAGAGGCGCCGGGAAAAGAAAGCCAACAAAGACAGTAAAGACAATGAGGTGGACAAGAGAGACAGTGGTTTTGTGGAGGGCAGCGACAATGGCAGTCATCGGGAACAGGACTCCGAAGCTCTTTCCACTCACCGATCCCAGCGCCAAACTCATCGTAGCAAAAAGGGTTCTTTAGGAAATGACCAAGATTCCTTGATGGGCTCAGAGGCTGACTCACCACAAGGGTACTACATGCTTTCCAAGCTGGAGCGAGAGCGCAGAAATGCTTCCAATGAAGAACGAGAGAAAATCCGACGTAAGCAGAACAAACTGGCAGATCAGGAAAGACGAGCGCTGAATGAAGAACGTAAACGCCGAGGTCTTGCCCCTCTCAATCCTTTGAAACCACTTGAGGACATTCGACGTAAAGAGCCCAGAGAGAAGGAAGAAGCTCGGAAGAGGAAAGAAGAAGAAGCAAGAAGAAAGATTGAAGAAGAAAAACAAGCTGAAAGAATTAAAAAGGAAAGAGAAGAAAGAGAGCAGGCTGAAAAAGCAGCAAGAGAACGAATGGCAGCTGCTGAAAAAGCAGAAAAAGAAAAACAGGAGAGGGAGAGCAAACAACGTGAAAAAGCAGAGAAAGAGAAAGCGGAGAAGGAGAAAGCAGAAAAAGAGAAAGCAGAAAAACAGAAAGATAAAGATTCCAAGACTGGAAGTGAAAAAGAAGAGAAGGCAGAAAACGACGATTCAACAAAGGCAGAGGCAAGTGGAAAAGTCAGTGAAAATCAAGACAATGCCCCAAAAGAGACAGAAGACAAAGATGGTAAAGAAAAACCAGACAAAAAGCGCAAGAGAGACAAAGACAATGCCTCAGACAGGAACGCTAATCGCAAACCGAAAGCTAAAGTGATTCGCCGTAGCAAAGCGGAACGTCAGATCAGCAGTGACAGTTTCGTCACGGAGCGCTATGACCTGGGCCGAACGCTTGGAGATGGCAATTTTGCTGTCGTGAAGATTTCCCGACAGAAATCGACTGGTCAAGAGATTGCCATGAAAGTGATTGACAAGCCCAAACTGAAAGGAAAGGAGCACATGGTGGAGAATGAAATAGACATTATGAAGGACTGCAACCACCCAAACATTGTCAAACTGTATGAGGAGTATGAGACGAGGGACAAGATCTACCTGGTGATGGAGCTTGTGAAGGTAGGTGATGGGTGTGATCATGTTATGTTTTGTGTTGCGTTATGTGATGTGCTGATATGTAGCGTATATGGTGCAGTAGGTGATGGGTGTGATCATGTTATGTTTTGTGTTGCGTTATGTGATGTGCTGACATGTAGCGTATATGGTGCAGTAGGTGATGGGTGTGATCATGTTATGTTTTGTGTTGCGTTATGTGATGTGCTGATATGTAGCGTATATGGTGCAGTAGGTGATGGGTGTGATCATGTTATGTTTTGTGTTGCGTTATGTGATGTGCTGATAGTGATATGTAGCATAACATGGTGCATGTTGAGATGTGATATGGTAAGGATGTATGGTTAAGAATGATGTGGTGTAGCTGAAACCGTGTGTCATATATTGTATGGTTAAGAGTGATGTGATGCGTGATGAGGTGTGATGTGATATTACATTATGTGTGATGCCACATATAACTATGTGTGGTTTATTGAGATGTGGTATATGGCGAGGCATAATATGGTTTGATGTATGTTCGAGTGTGATATGGCACATGTCAAGACATGATGTGATATAATGTTAAATGTGATATGATGTCTGGTGAGGCATGATTTGGTATTATGTATGGTTAATGTGATGTGGTTTACCGTCCACTGTGGCAGAGTTGGTTGTGCAATGGAGTAACAGTTAAAACGTTGGAGGTTCCAGTCCCATCGATCTGAATTGTGGGATTTTTCAGCTTTGTCCTGTCCCTTTCCAGAGTTGATTTGTAATGAGCTTATCAGGAAGACTTGGGCCACGAAGTTGAGAGTCATAAACTTCGTAGACGCATCAGTGAGAGTGTTGATTATACTTTCTTACGAGCACTGCAGGTGTCTGTATCTCTTGTCTCTCAGGCCTGTTGGTGCAGGGTGTAGGCTATTGAGCACTGCAGGTGTCTGTATCTCTTGTCTCTCAGGCCTGTTGATGCAGGGTGTAGGCTATTGAGCACTGCAGGTGTCTGTATCTCTTGTCTCTCAGGTCTTTTGGTGCTAGGGTGTAGGCTATAGCCCTGTCACACAATCTACAATGGAAATCCACAAAATGATCACCATTGTCCACATTGTCATAGATATTTGAATATTTGTCTCACAGTCTGTGGCACTATATGCCATGCTTTGATGGTGACTTCAACTTTTGTAGGTTTGAAAAAGTGTAGGAGAGGCAAAATGAGAGCAGTGAATGTGAGTGACGCAGATCAGGTACAGGAGAAAGTCAGAAAAGATGCAGTGTTCCAGTCATTGTAGTAAATCTGAATCAAAATGATTACCAGCGTTCAAATCTCACCTATCTCTGGAGTCACTGGGTTTGGTGTTGGCCACTGCACACATGGACACCACCATCTCCCTCCAGGCCGCTCTGTCTTGGCTTTTGTGGACAATTTCTTGAATATTTAGGCCTCTGATGTTGGTTATGTTCTCAATGTATGAGATTGAGGGTCTGTCTTTCTTCCTTTTTGCCACTGTTTTTCCCTTGAAAGATGGTTGCCATGAGGCCCGTGGTATTGTTGCATGACACATGGCCAGTGTATTTTAGTCTTCTCTTGTTGATGTCTGTTAGTAGTTTTCTGGTGGTATCAAGTTCTTCCAGGACACTTTCATTTGTTCTTCTGTCTGTTCATTTGACACATAGTAGTCTCCGATAAAACCACATCCCTGCAATCAGTTTTTCTCAGATTCCACACTTCGCAGCCATGAATCATGACTGGCCAGGTCAAACATTTTAAAAGTCTAACTTTCAGGCAATTTGGTATTTATGACAAAGTGTAGGAGAAGCAAAACGAGAACAGTGACACAGATGAGGCACAGGAGAAAGGGCAGAAAAGGTGTGGTGTACCAGTCACTGTAGCAAATCTGAACCAAAATGACTACAGTACCTGTATTCAAATACAAACTAGAAAAAGACAGCAATAGAAGTGAAATGGGTATTTGATGTAACAAAAAAGACAGGCACAAATTTTCAGTCAACCGGCCATTATCAAGTGTATACAAAAATAAAATTCGTAACCAGTCGCTGTGGTGTAGTGGTTAGTGCAATGGACTACTGACTGGAAGGTTGTGGGTTTGAATCCCCATCAGTTCTTTCAAAAATCATTGTGGGATTTTTCGGCTCTAACCAACTCCTACCCAAAGTTGAGCATGCTTTGGGCTCAGTGGGAAGATTGGAATCACTCAGTCTAGTCTCATCCACTTCCTGGATTGAGGATGTTGCTCAAATCTTCTGACCAGCACCGCAGATGTCCATATTTTTCTGTCTGGTTGACTCCAGGATATGTTATGATAGTAAGCGTAGAGTACAGCCCTGTCACACAGTCTCAATCCTAGATGGAACGCCATAGCTTCATGATTGTCATCCTCATTGACATCATCATCATCGCATTGTAAAAACCGTTCCAGCTTCTGTGGCCATTAAGGTGTTGTAGAAAATGAGACAAAAAAAAAAAAAAAAGAAAGAGATTAAATGTACAATGCTACCACAAAAAACAATAGACAACTTCTCAATCATGGCGTCTGGCGGAAGAAAATGGCAGATAGAGAATAAATGCACAACTGTACTTCTTCTTATGCTTGGTGTGTCCCATTCAGGACATAGCCGAGCACGCGCCGCCATTCACTTTTGTCCTCTGTTATTCTGAAAAAGGCGTTGTTGCTGGAACCCATGTGTCTCTGCCATTTTCTCATCTCCAGACCCAGTGTAGCTGCCATTTTCTCCTGTTGGATGCCACGTTTGGGAAGTTGTCAACTGATTGTGTGCGTGTGTTCGTTTGTTCTTTGATTTAACATCTTTTTCACTGTGAATGATGTTAGACGAATATGTGTGTGTGTGTGTGTGTGTTTAGTGTTGTGCATTTATTCTTTTTTGTCTTTTGTGTACGTTTGACAAAGACCAGTTGGCCAAAAATTTGCACCTGTCTTGTTTGATATATGTGTTCTTATTCTGTTTGCGTGTTTTTCTCGTTCGCTGGTGGTCACTTTGGTTCAGATTTCTGCATAAGAAGAAGAAGAAATAGACTGCATGACAAGACTTACTGTGCGCTTGCTTTCATAATATATCCTGTACTATGTGAAACTTGAGCTGCTCTTGAGCACATTGCCACAGTACCAACCAGTATTCTTTTTTTTACCAAGACTTCAGAAAGGCAAGAAGACTAATTGGCCTACGTGGGGAGGAACCTTGGAATGTTTTAATACCAGGACAGCTGGGCGAATGCCCTGCTCTTCACGATTTTCGACTGCTGTGGGATCTTTAGCATGCATAGCCAAAAGGCACATGGGACTAATTTGTTTTTCGTCCCCTTCTGAAGTTTGGTTTTCAGGTCAAACTGAGGAGAAAAGTCAAGGCCTCTAGAGGGGTGAACAAACCCTGGAACTTTTGAGTTTAGTTATTGGCAGGTGAATGTCTGAACCGTTGTGCCACTCTTCTCCCTTAAGTATAATACTATAAATACTGTGTGTGTGTGAAGTATACAATTTGAGCTTATCTATGTATTTCATTTATTTGGTTATTTTTTGGTTCTTGCTTGTTCCTTTGTTTGTTGATAGATTCACTGATTTACTTCAAATGCATTCAGTTCTTGTTTGGTGTATTCAGATTTGTGATTCAGTCATTTCATATAATTCATCATTCCCTCGTTCGTTTATTGAATGTTTCCCACTCCGCTGCCCAGTCACCGTTATATTTGTTTTATTATTGATTCACACTACAGCAAACACAGCCCACATTATTCAATATTTGTACAGTTGCCACATGACAAGGCCATAGCCTACCTAGCTGTATGTAGACATAGGGCCAAACTTGGCAATTAACGCTGTATTGAAAAACCGCTCTCCTACAGCGTCTAAGGGATAATCCCGGGATTAGGGACACCAAGCCAATTTGTATTCCAGCAGTTTTGCCGGCTTAGCCACCAGGCAGAAAGAATGGTAGCAAGGAATTGGCATGGGTATTGTGTTTGGGGTGGTGGGGCGTGCATGTGCATGGTGCATGACGTGAGCGTAAATTCTCCCAAGCTGAACTGTAGGGTCCTCTGACGTAGGATCGTGCACTTTAGAGGGCAAAGTATCTAACAGTACTTTGATAATAACTTTTGAATCACAAGTCAGTGATGTTTATAAAGTGCACCTCCCATTTTCTTGTCTGGAACGAAACTGATCTCGTCTGCATTTTATATACTATATAGTTGCCACTGAGTAAAACATGTGCATACATGTATTATAAACAAAGAACAGCAACTGGCAGCCTGCATCTCTAGTAGAACAGTGATACCTAATAACAAAAGCAAATCACAAATCAATGATACAGATTTTTGTGTGTTTGTTTTATTTTCCTGTCCTTGTTCTTTACTTTTTTTTTTTGATTGTTGATTTGGTTTAGTTTTTACATAGGCACCCACCTCGGGTGATAGGGCCGACAGGGATAACCATCCCAGGGAATTGGGAGATGGTGGACTTGTCTAATCCTATACTGACACCACCAGAACAATAACGATGTTAAGATAGGACAGTGAGAAGGCCAATTTTATGTAGCGCATCCCGGGATTCAAACCCACAACCATTAGCTTGTGAATCCGACTCTCAACCAGCTGATCTACTGGGGCCCACTCCTTCGTGTTCTTTACCCTTTTAATTTTTTTTAATTTATTTATTTATTTATTTAATTCCCCTGTTTGAAAGAAACTTTGAAAACCAAAGTAGTGTTTGGGAGATTAGTTCCACTGTCTGGAGTGTAGGCCTATTGCGTAGAATGCATGAGTTCCATTACCTCTGCGTATTTTACATTGTCCCACAAACTTGTTTATAAATGTAATAATGTCTTTGCCTCTGCAGTGGTTTCTCACTCGTATTTTTAAACTTTTTTTTGTGTTAAAGTACAATTTCAAGTTTGAAATTGGTAAGATTTGGTTGTCAGTGGTAGTATAAAGTCTGGAAATTCTTGCTGAGTAGCACATTAATCAAAGGACATAACTCTTAGGAATTGTCTCCCATGTATTGTAGAACTTCTCAAATCAAATCTAACACAGTTTGCGCTACCCATTCAGCTAGCATAGAAGCAGATACAGAGCACAAAAACTGTAAGCTCAGAACACACAGACACAGACAGACAAACATGCGCGCGCGCGCCACACACACACACCACACCACGCACGCACAGCACCACACACACACACACACACACACACACACACACACACACACACACACACACACATACACACACACACACACACATACACACACACACACACACACACACACACACACACACACACACACACACACACACACACACACACACACACACACACACACCACTCTCTCTCTCTCTCTCTCTGACTGACTGACTGACTGACTGACTGACTGACTCACTCACTCACTCACTCACTCATTCAGTACAGCCATGCATACATCAGTTTTGTCACACTTTCCCTTTTTGAAAAGGAGTTGGCATGGGGGTTGGGGACAGACAATGTGCTTAGAAATCAAGTAGCAAAACATCCATTGACATTCTGTTGGACTTAAAGAGTTGTGGTATTGTCATAGTCGCCCACATAACTGCAGGCCTAAAACTCAACGCAAAGAAGACCCAGGTAATGCATATCGGTGGGTCTGTGGATAGAAACATAACAGTCAATGGAGAACCCCTCGAAGTTGTACAACACTTCAAATACATTAGGTCATACAAGTCAGCTGATGCCACATGTAGCAAGGACATCACAGCAAGAATTGCCAAGCCAAACCAAGAATGGTCCATCTTACTAACATTTGGAAAGACAGATATTTAGGAAATGAATTCAAACTTAAAATACTGTGAACACTAATTTGGCCTGTTGTGTTATATGGAAGTGAAGGATGGACTCTTAAAGCTACAGGTAAAAACAGAATTAAATGTGCAGAGGTGTGGTTCTACAGATGATTCATAAGATTGAGCTGGACTGAAAGACGAACAAACTAAAGCATTCTGGAAGACTGAGAAAACAACCTGAACTTGTAAGCCTGGTTAGGAAAATGAAAATGAAATACTTTGGACGTGCTATGAGACATCAGAGCTGCCATGTAATGAAGACTGTGGCCCAGGGCAAAACGGAGGGCAAGAGATGACGTAGAAGACCGCCAACATAGCCAAGTGGATGAAGTTACCGAAAGATGAAATCTAAGGACTTTAGACAGAAGGGGATCAGGACAGCTGACAGGGCATGCATCAACGGTACCATCAAGAATGATGTCACGGACAGGTGAACAAGTGTGTGCCCGCATAATGGGTACCTGACATTATTCAAAGTTTGGGAGGGCAGATCAAAGCTGTGGTGTAATAATTAGCATAATGGACTACTGACAGAAAGGTTGTGGGTTTAAATCTCACCAATTCTGCCAAAATCATTGTGGGATTTCTGAGCCTCAGCTGACTCTCCTACCTAGAGTTGAGCATGCTGTGAGCTGATTGGGAAGAGTACAGCTCTGTCATGTAGTCTCAGTCCTGGATGGAATTCCACAGCATCATAATTATCATCCTCATTGTCATCAGCAGCATCACATGGTAAAAACTGTGCCGGCTTCTGTGGCCATTACGGTGGTGTAGAAAATGGGATCAGGAAAAAAAAAAAGGAAGAAAAAAGGTGAGAACAAAGGAAATCTCCCTAAGTGTGATGATTCTTGGAAAAAAATTTTTGTTCACTTTGTGGATGCATCGTTGAGAGTGTTGCTCATATTTCCTCACCAACACTGCAGGTGACTTTTTCTCTCAGGACTGGTTGGTGCCAGGGTGCATTATGAATGGAAACAGAGTGTAGCCCTGTCAAGCAGTCAAACTGTAAGAAAGAGACAGTGTTACATAGGTTACACACGGGGTCACACATCCTACACTCATTTGTACCTTTTAAAAAATGAAGAAGCACCATAGTGTATACCACATTATGAGCTGTTGAGCATCAGACACCTCCTCCTCGATTGCTGGGACTTGTACGATGTGAAACAAAAGCACTACATGGCGGGCTCCTTAAAGAAACCTCTTCCGAGAAGTCCCTCCTGATGCAATTTTCCAGTTTACACAAGAGATCAATAGATTTCCACCCGATATGATTTTACGTCTGTTTTTCTTTAATTGCATTTTAGACTTGCAAGGTTAACGGTGATCATGGTTTTTAACTGTTGTCTTTTATCTTTACGGGTTGTCATTTTTTGATGTGGTGTTAGCCCTGATATGGCTCTAGTGGTCGGCTGGGTTATAAGCAATATGAACTGAACTGAACTGTGAAGCAGTCTTGATTCAGAATGGACCTTGATAGCATCATGATCATCATCCTCATCATCACTCATGAATATTAACCCCTTTATCATGAATCGTCATAGCATTATGAAAATGTCAACATCATCATGATTATCGTCTCCATCCTTGTACATCATCATAGCATTATGAAAATGTCAACATCATCATGATTATCATCTCCATCCTCAGACATCGTCATAGCATTATGAAAATGTCAACATCATCATGATTATCATCTCCATCCTCAGACATCATCATAGCATTATGAAAATGTCAACATCATCATGATTATCATCTCCATCCTCAGACATCATCATAGCATTATGAAATGTCAACATCATCATGATTATCATCTCCATCCTCAGACATCGTCATAGCATTATGAAAATGTCAACATCATCATGATTATCATCTCCATCCTCAGACATCATCATAGCATTATGAAAATGTCAACATCATCATGATTATCATCTCCATCCTCAGACATCATCATAGCATTATGAAAATGTCAACATCATCTTGATTATCATCTCCATCCTCAGACATCATCATAGCATTATGAAAATTGTCGTTAACATCATGATTATTATCTCCCTCACCGTGCATCATCATAGCATTATGAAAAATTGTCAGTAGCATCATGATTATCGTCTCCATTGTATCTATCATCATAGCATTATGAAAAATTGTCAGTAGCCACATTAGTATCAATTATCTCCATCCTTGTACATCATCATACATCATCATAGCATTATGAAAATTGTCATTAACATCATCATGATTATCGTTTCCATCGTCATACATCATCATAGCATTATGAAAATTGTTAACATCATCATGATTATCGTTTCCATCGTCATACATCATCACAGCATTATGAAAATTGTTATCATCATCATGATTATCGTTTCCATCGTCATACATCATCATAGCATTATGAAAATTGTTAACATCATCATGATTATCATCTCCATCGTCATACATCATCATAGCATTATGAAAATTGTTATCATCATCATGATTATCGTCTCCATCCTCAGACATCATCATAGCATTATGAAAATGTCAACATCATCATGATTATCATCTCCATCCTCAGACATCATCATAGCATTATGAAAATGTCAACATTATCATGATTATCATCTCCATCCTCAGACATCATCATAGCATTATGAAAATTGTCGTTAACATCATGATTATTATCTCCCTCATCGTGCATCATCATAGCATTATGAAAAATTGTCAGTAGCATCATGATTATCGTCTCCATTGTATCCATCATCATAGCATTATGAAAAATTGTTAACATCATCATGATTATCATCTCCATTGTCATACATCATCATTGCATTATGAAAATTGTTAACATCATCATGATTATCATCTCCATCGTCATACATCATCATAGCATTATGAAAATTGTTAACATCATCATGATTATCATCTCCATTGTCATACATCATCATAGCATTATGAAAATTGTTAACATCATCATGATTATCATCTCCATCGTCATACATCATCATAGCATTATGAAAATTGTTAACATCATCATGATTATCATCTCCATCCTTGTACATCATCATAGCATTATGTAAATTGTTATCATCATCATGATTATCGTCTCCATCCTTGTACATCATCATAGCATTATGTAAATTGTTATCATCATCATGATTATCGTCTCCATCATCATACATCATCATAGCATTATGAAAATTGTTATCATCATCATGATTATCGTTTCCATCGTCATACATCATCATAGCATTATGAAAATTGTTATCATCATCATGATTATCGTTTCCATCGTCATACATCATCATAGCATTATGTAAATTGTTATCATCATCATGATTATCGTCTCCATCCTTGTACATCATCATAGCATTATGAAAATTGTTATCATCATCATGATTATCGTTTCCATCGTCATACATCATCATAGCATTATGAAAATTGTTATCATCATCATGATTATCGTTTCCATCGTCATACATCATCATAACATTATGAAAATTGTTATCATCATCATGATTATCGTCTCCATCCTCATGCATCATAACATTATGAAAAATTGTCAGTAGCATCATGATTATCATCTTCATCATCATACATAATCATAGCATTATGAAAATTGTCAGTTACATGATAATTATCCTCTCAGTCCTCATACATCATCATAGCATTATGAAAATTGTCAGTAACATCATAATAATCATCTCCATCGTTGTGCATCATCTATAGCATTATGAACAATTGTCATTAACATCATGATTATCATCTCCATTCTCATACATCATCATAGCAATATGAAAAATTGTCAGTAGCATCATAATTATCCTCTCCGTCCTCATACATCATCTTAGCATTATGAGAATTATCAGGAGTATCATGGTCATCCTCTCCATTGCTATGCATCATCTATAGCATTATGAAAGATTATCATTAACATCATGATTATCATCTCCATTGCTATACATCATCACAGCATTATGAAAAATTGTCCCAGACTTGGTGACATGAAGTGGCGCAGAAATAGAACGGAAAAAAACAGAAAAAATGTTGGAGAAGGTAAAGCAAACAGGGAGAAGAGATCAGCACCACGCTCATACTCATAGCACTGTTCCCAGCAAAAGCTAAGGTCTTTGCCACCTCACTCCTTTTCTACTTCAGGGACATGGGACAGACTTCATCTGTTTACTGTTAATGTGGTAGTTTAAGTAGTGCTAGAGCATTTTATTCCCATAAAATAGATGAATTCAAAAGTAGACCAACTATACTTAATGGCGGGAATGGAATGATTATAAATCAGTTAGTCACTTCTATTGTGGAATTCTGACGGGCATGTATACTGTGGTGGAAAAGGGGTGCCATCCTCAGAACTGCCACTGCCTGTCTGGTGAAATGTGTTTTGTACAAAATACATCAAGATGGTAAAGCCATATTGATATTGTCCCTTTCTGTCTTTGTGATAATCAGTAATTACCTGGAAATGTAGAGCCATCGTTTGTGATGCACCACTTTGAAGCCAAGGGGAAGATATGATGTCCCATGTGCATGCGTGGATGTGCCTGTGGTCTCATGTGCACATGTGTGCACATGTGCACACACACACACACACACACACACACACACACACACACACACACACACACACACACACACAACACACACACACACACACATTCACACACATACACACTCACACTTATACACTTACACACACACACACACCACACACCACACACCACACACTCACACACACACCACACACACACACTACAGTTTGAAAGTCTGTAAACTCTTTCCATTTTGTACAAGGGTGACAGAAGTGAAAAAGGCCCCATGCTCTTTACATTCTAATTCATAAATGTATCAAAGTCATGATATCTGTCTGGGTGGTAGTGCCGATAATATAATAATAAGAAGAGGAAGAGGAAGAAGAAGAGAAGTTCCTGGCGTGAGTTTTTTTGTATTGGTACATTGATAATCCAGATAGTCATGTTTGAAAGGAGGAATAAAACGGTGATCATACTTTTGAGATAAATCACCTCATGTACAGCGGTAACAGGCGTGTCGTGTCTTTATCAAAAAAGAGGGACAGCCATTGACAGAACAGACAATGTCTGAAAAAAGAGGGACGGCTATTGACAGAATAGACAATGTCATAAAGTAGCTTCTGGGTTGTTGTACAGGATGTGTGTCTGTGTGTGTGTGCGTGCCTGTGCATGGCGTGTGATGACAGTGAAACCTTGGAAAACATTTCAAGAAGCCTGGATAACATAGGGAGGGTACATGCCAGGCAAGGAGATAGAAAAGACCATCTCTTTCTCTGTCTGTCTGTCGTGTGTCTCTGTGTGTGTGTCTGTCTGTCTGTCTCTTCTCTCTGTCTGTCTGTCTCTCTTAGTCCCTCTCTCTCTCTGTGCCGCTGTCTGTGTGTGTGTGTCTCTCCAGCTATGTGTGTCTCTCTGTCTCTGTGCCTCTGTCTCTGCGTGTGTGTCTCTCCATCTATGTGTGTCTCTCGTCAGTCTCTGTCTCTATGTCTCTTTCTTTCTATCTCTGTCTGTCTCTCTGTCTGTCTTTCTCTCCTGTCTCTGTCAGTCTGTCTGTCCATCTGTCCATCCATCTATCTGTCTCTGTCTGTCTGTCTTCTCTCTCTCTCTCTCTCTCTCTTTCTCTCTCTCTCTCTCTCTCTCTCTCTCCCTCCCTCCCTTCTCTCTTTCTGTCTGCCCATCTGGTTGTTTCTCTCTCTCTCTCTCTCTTCTCTCTCCCCTCTCGTCTCGCCTCTTTCTGTCTCTCTGTTCTGTCTCTGTCTTTCTTCCTTCTTGTCTCTCTGTTTCTCTGTTCTCTGCTCTTTGTCTTTCTCCTCTCTCTCTCTCTCTGTATCTCTCCTCTCTCTCTCTCTCTCTCTCTCTCTCTCTCTCTTCTCTCTTCTCTCTCTCTCTCTCTCTTCTTCAGTCCTGCCCTCTAAGTTCTAGTTGAACCAGTTCCCACAAAATCTCGTTACATGTTTCATTCTTGTTCTTCTTATAAAAATTATAATAAGATGGCCAAGTCATACAAGAGTTAACCTTTTCTGACATTTGAGTGCATTAAAAGGTTTTGATGATCAGTGATCACAATATATCCAATCTCTGAAATGAGAATGTTACCCAGCAGAAATCCTTCCATATTTCCAGTACTGTTTTTTAACTTTTTTTGTTACGTGTGGTCCTTTTAGCAAGCAGTTGTTATTTGTCAGCCCATATTTTTACATTCTCTTTTTTTTTCCTGTGACAAAAGTGTGTTACTGTTACTGTTAGCAAGATTTTCCCAGCTGTTTCTAAATAGATCTGTAACAAATCAGAGTCACAGGTGTAGATTGTGAAAGAATTGTGGTGCATAAGTTGCAAGTCATGGTGATGATGATGCATGGTAAGAATCATGCATAAGTTGGGAGTCATGGTGACGATGCATGCTAAGAATCGTGCATAAGTTGGACGTCATGGTGACGATGATGCATGCTAAGAATCGCGCATAAGTTGGAAGTCATGGTGACGATGATGCATGCTAAGAATCGTGCATAAGTTGGAAGTCATGGTGATGATGATGCATGCTAAGAATCTTAGTAAGATCAAGCCACACAGATATATATAGGAAGTGTCTGAAATTGGCACTTTTGAGGATGATGTGTGAACAGTTTTTTTATCAGAAAGTACTGACAATATTTGTATTCTTTCTATTGTGGGGATGCTGGGGGCTCTTTCAGTATAAATACTACAGTAACAGTAACACTTTTGCCACAGGCAAAAAAAAAAGGTGAGAATGAAAACGTACGGGCTGACAAATAATAAT
The DNA here is from genome assembly GCA_030674185.1 of Monoplex corrugatus. Classification (NCBI taxonomy): domain Eukaryota; kingdom Metazoa; phylum Mollusca; class Gastropoda; order Littorinimorpha; family Ranellidae; genus Monoplex; species Monoplex corrugatus. Next base: position 19,082,974 of record JAPXFY010000030.1, on the reverse strand, counting down.
TGCTTGTAAAAGGACCATATGTAACAAAAGGGTTAAAAAACAGTACTGGGGGTATGGAAAGATTTCTGCTGAGTGACATAATACTCATTTCAGAGATTGGATGTATTGTGGGAACTGGTTCAACTAGAACTTAGAGAGCAGGATTGAAGAAGAAGAGAGAGAGAGAGAGAGAGAAAATACAGAGTGAGAGAGAGAGAGGGAGAGAGATACACAGACAAACAAGAGGCAGAGAGACAGAGAAACAGAGAGAGAGAGAGATACAAAGAGAAAGACAAAGACAGGACAGAGATAGACAAAGAGACACAGAGGGAGACAGACAAACAGAGACAGAGAGTGAGAGAAGAGAGAGACAGAGAGAAAACAAAAAAACGGGCAGAGAGAAAGAGAGAAGGGAGGGAGAGAAAGAAAGGGACACAGAGAGAGAGAAAGAGACAGACTGACAGAGATAGAAAGAGAGAGAGAGAGACATAGAGACAGAGACAAAGACACACATAGACGGAGAGACACACACATGATAGATGGAGAGACACACACATAGAGACAGAGGCAGAGAGAGAGAGAGAGAGAGAGAGAGAGACACACACACACACACACACACACACACACACACACACCACACACACACACACACACACACACACACACACACACACACACAGAAAGAGATGGTCTTTTCCTAATCTCCTTGCCTGGCATGTTCTGAAGCAATTATAGCCCCGATATGGCTTTACGCAGTCGGCTGGGTTTTAAACAACAATAACAGTGTATGTTCAGTACTGACTGTTGTTACCATTTCAGGGAGGTGATCTGTTTGATGCCATCACTCAGAGCGTCAAGTTCGGAGAGATGGACTCGGCCAGCATGGTCAAGGACTTGTGCAATGCTCTTTTCTACCTCCACTCTCGATCCATTGTCCATCGGGATCTCAAGCCTGAAAACCTGCTGGTATGAAATTTATAATGACATTTCTGTGCTTCTCTCTTCTTTGTGTGTCTGTCTCTGTCTTTGTCTCTGTCTCTGTCTGTCTGTCTCTTTCTCTCTCTCTTTTCTCTCTCTCTCTCTCTCTCTCTCTCTCTCGCTCGAAAAGTATGAAAAGTATGCATGGTTTATGTTAACAATGTAATCCCATCCCCACAATCCCTGGTTTGTGTATGGGTTGGTGGCCTTCACAATAAACCATGTGTCAGTGTTAGTATCTCTCTCTTTCTGTCTGTCTCTGTCTCTGTCTGTCTATCAGACACTCTCTCTCTCTTTTCTCCTCTCTCTCTCTCTCTCTCTCTGTATCTCTTCCAGCTGTCCATCTCTTTTTTTTTAATTCAGTCTGTCTCTGTCATGTCTGTCTGTCTGTCTCTGCCTGTCTCTCTGTCTCTCTTTCTCTCTCTCTCTCTCTCTCTCTTGGCATACCCTGTTCACACAGCCTGCCCCAGATCTGTGATCCTTCATGCCCTGATTTTGTGGTAACTGTAGTTTCATTCTCCTCTTCCACTCCTGTGGTCTGAAGTGAATTCAAATTAACCCTGTGACTCCCAAACCCTACCCAACAACTGCAAAAACTTAACCCTTTGATTTTCTCACCATATCCACCAGCTTCCTACAGGAAGCTGATGGACAATATGATCCCTTGTGACTGCAAGTACATCTCCCACTCTCTCCATCCTCAGCCACCCAGCAAGTCTGTCCAATATTTTCTCCATGGATCTACCTGGTGTTATCTTTCCCTCCAGCTTTCCTGTTGGGACCAGGTGCTCTAATTTCTCTTTCCTCATAAAATGTCCTGTAAATGTTGCTTGTCTTTTTCTAATCTTCTTTATTAATGATCTTCTTGTGTCTTGCCTCCTTCAAGACTTTCTCTTTTGTTTTCTTTTGCTGTCCATGGAACTCGCAACATTCTTCTTAGAAACCACATTTCAATTGTTTCAATTTTGTTCAAACACGAAAAAAGAATAAGAACACGTATTTGATACAACAAGACAAGACAGACGCAAATTTTTGGCCAACTGGCCTTTGTCAAGCATAAGATCACTAAGGCCAGTTGGTCGAAAATTTGCGCCTGTCTTGTCTTGCTGTATTAAATACGCGTTCTTATTCTTTTCTCATGTTTTTTTTCTGGTTCCTGTTTACTTGAACAAGTCACACTTGTTTTGGATTTCAATTTTGTTCAGTTAAAGCGTATATGCCTGGTTAATTTGGATCCTTTCATCATACGGTCTGTGTGGCGATTGTGCATTTGTAGAATCATCTGAGCTCAGACATGTTGTCATGAGAAAACTGAAAGTGGAAAATGTGGATGTGGCCAGGTTCACCGTAACAAGGACGGGTCCATCACCCTGAAGTTGGCTGATTTTGGGCTGGCCATGGAGGTGAAGGAGAGCATCTTCACGGTGTGTGGTACCCCTACCTACGTGGCCCCTGAAATCCTGACAGAGATTGGTGAGGAAACGGGATAGTATGGAAAATTGTGTGTGGGTGTGTGTTGGGGGATGTATTTGTGTTTGTGTGTGTGTATGTGTGTGCGCGCATGCAAGTTCTTTGTGTGTGTGTGTGTATGCATGCAAGCTCGCGCGCGCGCGCGCGTGTGTGTGTGTGTGTGTGTGTGTGTGTGTGCGTGCATGTTCATGTGTGCGTGAGTTCTTGTGTGTGTGTGTGTGTATGTGTTTGCATGCTCACATGTGTGTATATTTGTTTTTGTGTGTGTTTGCATGTATGTGTGTGTTTACATACTCACATATATATGTGTGTTTGTGTATGTGTGTGTCTGTATGTGTGTGTCTGTATGTTTACGTATATGTGTGCATGTTTGCATGGTCACGTGTGGATATGTACAGTTGTGTATGTGTGTGAATGTGTATCTAGGATATTGGTAATCAATCACAACTTTGAAAACAGTTTTCAAAATTTCTCAGGATTTTTTTTGTGTGTGTTATGATAGATTTGTGATTGTGTTTTTAAGTAGATATAAGAACGATGTACATGGAGTGCAAGTCAAGTGTATGCACGTTAATTTTCAAATGTGTAATAATATAACGTTGAATTGAATTGAAGATATGAATGCACATGTATATATATATATGAATACATAGAGAAAAAGCAAACACATGTACAGTGTTATCGTTTTTCTATTCCTCCTTCTCTTCTTCTTCTTCTTTGTCTTCTTCTTCTAATTATTATTGTTGTTGTGTTATTGTTACATAAATCTGTGTGCAGGTTACGGGCTTGAAGTGGATATGTGGGCAGTAGGGGTGATCACTTACATCCTGCTGTGTGGATTCCCTCCCTTTCGCAGTCCAGATCGTAACCAGACAGAGTTGTTCGAGTTCATCAAGGCAGGAGAATATGAGTTTCTCTCACCATACTGGGACAGTGTTTCAACCAGTAAGTTAAAAGTTTGCCTGCACATGCTAAAGATCCCATGGCAGTTGAAAATTGTGTAGAGCAGGGCTTTTACCTTTTGTGTTTGCTTCCATCAAGACTGTCTCGTTTGTTGGTTTTTTTCTGTCCATGGAACTCTCAACATTCTTTTTAGAAACCACATTTCGACTGCCTGTCTTATTCTGGCTTTGCGTGTTGACTGTCCACGCCTCACGACCGTATAACAGTATTGGTTCTATATAACATTCAAGAATTCTCTCCCTGATGTTAATTGATAGGCATTTGTTGATAAGAATGTTTTTCATCTTCTTGTATGCTGTTTTGGCTTGGTCGATTCTGCTAGCTATTTCTGATGTGCATCTGCCATCTGGTGAGACGACTGTTCCCAAATATTTAAACTTATCAACCTGTCTCAAAGTTTTATACATTTAGCTTGTTTATTTACTTTTATTCCAAGTGCCAAAAATCTGCTGACAACAGCAAGCAGGGGAGAGTATCACAGTCACATTATTTTATTCATTTAGCTTGTTTATTTTTTGTTTTTTCCAGGTGCCAAAGATCTGACAGTAACAGGGGAGACTATCTTAGTGACATTATTTCATTCATTGAGTGTGTTTATTTACTGTTATTTTTCCAGATGCCCAAGATCTTCAGACAGTAACAGGAGAGAGTATCACAGTCACATTATTGTATTTCATTCAGCTTGTTTATTTACTGTTTATTCCAGGTGCCAAAAATCTGCTGACAACAGCAAGCAGGGGAGAGAACCACAGTCACATTATTTCAATCATTTAGCTTGTTTATTTACTTTTTCCCCCAGGTGCCAAAGATGTGCTGACAACAGGGGAGAGTATCATAGTGACATTATTTTATTCATTTAGCTTATTTATTTTCTGTTTTTTCCAGGTGCCAAAGATCTGCTGACAGTAACAAGGGAGAGTATCACAGTCACATTATTTCATTCATTTGACGTGTTTATTTACTTTTTCCCCAGGTGCCAAGGGTCTGCTGACAGTAACAGGGGAGACTATCACAGTCACATTATTGTATTCATTTAGCTTGTTTATTTACTTTTTTTTCAAGTGCCAATAATCTTCTGATAACAATAAGCAGGGGAGAGTATCACAGTCACATGAATTTATTCATTTCATCATCATCATCATCGTCATCATTTGTCTTCTCATGGCGTTGGCGATCATGGCCCTCCACATGAATCTATCCTGTCATTGCAAGTACAGCTTCCACCCTCTCTGTCCTCAGCCACCTGCAAGTCCATTCAATAGTTTCTCCTGGGTCTTCCTGGTGTTCTCATTCCCTCCAGCTTTCCTGGTGTGACCAGGTGCTCAAATTTCCCTTTCATCATAAAATGTCCTCTAAAGGTTGTTTGTCTTTCCCTAATCTTCTTTATTAATGACCTTTTGTGTTTGCTCCATCGAGACTCTCTCTTTTGTTTTCTTTGCTGTCCATGGAACTGTCAACATTATTCTTAGAAATCACATTTTGGCTGCCTCAGTCTTGTTCTGGCTTTGTGTGTTGACTGTCCACACCTCACAACCGTATATGTATCGGTTCTACATAACATTCAAGAACTCTTTCGCTGATGTTAATTGATAGGCATTTGTTGATAAGAATGCTTTTCATCTTCTTGAATGCTGTTTTGGCGTGGCCAGTTATGCTAGCTATTTCTGATGTGCATCTGCCATCTGGTGAGATGACTGTTCCCAAATATTTAAACTTATCAACCTGTCTCAAAATTGTTTATTTACTTTTTTTGCAGGTGCCAAAGATCTGATCCGGCGCTTGCTGGTTGTGAAGAAGAGTAAACGCTACACGGCCACAGACGTGCTCAGTCATCCATGGATCGTGTGCGGCGGGGACACCAGTCAGCCTTTGCCGGGGGTCCCCAACATCAACATGTACTGTAGGGAGGTCAAACATGACCTGGAGGATCAAGCCAAGCGGAACTACGACAGCTACCAGAAACTAAAGGAGAAGAAGCTAAAGGAGGAATGAGAACTGGCAGGAATAGGTGTCAGGTTCTTCTTCTTCTTCTGCCTCAGTGGCTGTCTACATGGTTAAGCCACTTCTGGTGATAAGTGTGGCCGATTTTTTTCTGCCATCGAGCTTTGTGGTCAGCGGAGTTTTGTAATCAGTGTCAGAGGATGAAGATGAGTGAGTGTTTGTTTGTGTGTCTGTCTGTGTGAGTGTGTGTGTGTGAGTGTGCATGTGTCTTAGTGTGAGTGTGTATGTGTATGTGTGTGTGTGTGTGTGTTTGAGAGAGAGTGTGTGTGTGTGTGTGTGTGAGAGAGAGAGAGAGAGAGTGTATGTGTGTGTGTGTGTATGTATGTGTGTGTGTGTTTCTGGGCGTGCATGTGTGTGTGTGAGTGAGTGAGTGTGTGTGTGTGTGAATGAGTATGTGTGTGTGTGTGTGTGCATGCACACTTTCACAGACGTACAGATGTTTGCGAATACAATGGTAAGCAATTCGAATTTTTGTCAACACCTGCGTCAACATTCAAAATCACTGAATATTGAACAAAAGTACAATGTCGGAACATGATGTAAATAAGAAAGCAAAGCTGGAGTGTGACAGCGAAAGACTACTAGTTGCTCGTGATTTCTTTTAGGAGATCTGTGGAGGCAAAACTTCAGACTTCTGCGTCAGATTTACATTACGGGTCAGAAAAGTTTTGAACAAATGGCGACTGTAATGTGAAGAAAAAGGTTGCTCCACTAAGCGGTATGTTGAATCGTGAAGTGGCCATGTTTTTTTGTTTTGTTTTTGTTTTTGAATCAGTCAGTTGCCTTTCTTAGGCATTTGTGGTGAGGTTTTAGTTCTGTGATTTGTTGTGTAGTTCTGTCTCAGAGTATTGCTTCATGATCATTTATACGCTGCAATTTGGGAACTGTAGAATTATCTGTGTAGAACAAGTGTTTCGGCATCAAGCAGAGAGAGGTTTTAATATTTCTGCTTAGGATTTAGTAATTTTGCTTAGTCTTTCTTCACGTTGTTTCTTCATGCTTGTAATTGTTAATTTAGTCTTAGTTGAGTTGTGTGAATGCGTGGCTTTTTTTCCCAAGCTTTAGATGAAAGCCATGAATGCCTTGAATTGTGTGAATACGTTATTTGTGATCAAGCTTGAGGATTTTGCCTGTCCTGCCTGTAATTTTTGCATTTCTTGTGCTCTACTACTGTTCAACATTTCAGCATTAAGTATACATACATTTTGTGAGTGTTGGGTGTGTTTTGTTTCATGAGGCATGCTTGTGCAGTTTGTTTGTTTTTCGTTTTAATGTCCAGGAGGCATGTGCAATGAAAGTGTTGATGGTTGGTTATCAGTATCAGAGTGATGAGGATATCTTTTTCTGTCTTTCTAGCCTCTTTTATCTGGTTTTGCTTATTGTGTTTTTGTTATCATTTGCTTATTTGTTTGTTTGTTTTATTTGTTTGACATCCAGACTTGCTTGGTGTAAACTTTGCAGTGTCAGTGTGGGTGATTAAGGCTTAAGTGTCATTTTGTTTTTTGGGAAAGAAACAATTATGTAACATTTCCATAGTGGCCAAAAAAAAAGTTTGTAGTAGTATGAGATTGTTGTTGAGACTTTAACTGTGCTGTTGAGTACGTGTGTGTTCGTCACTATGAGTAGTATTAGACGAACATGTGTGTGTATGTGTGTGTCTATTCAGTAGGGATGTAATCATCTACTTGTCCAAGATTCATTTTGTGTACTTACTAAATCAGCCATTCTTTTTACTTTTGTTTGTCGAAGGGTTTTAAGTTTTTTACCAGAAGTTAGAAAAGCACAAGGGAGATAAGCACATTTTTAAGAATGCATCCCCGTCTGTGTGTGGGTACCTGACCTTGATTGGGGTCCGGGGAAGGTAAAGCATGAGAGAGTGGGCTTAGACTGTTCTCCAACAGCTGATCCAAGAGGAGTGAGGTCTCTGCCACCACACTCTTCTGTTACAGTTTTAGGGTGAACCTTTTGACTCCCGCGCCCTGTCCATCAGCATCCTGCATTGCCAACCATGCTAGCAAAGGAAAAAACGTAACCCTTTGATTCCCTCACTCTATCCACCAGCTTCCTGCAGGAAGCTGGTGGATTGGGTGAGAAAGTCAAAGGGTGAAGTTTTTGCAGTTGGAGGTTAGGGTGTGGGAGTCAGAGGGTTAATGGACTACAAATTTGAATGTATATATGCAAATGTATGTGTATGTATGTGTGTGTGTGTGTGTGTGTGTTTGTGTGAATGGTTTGTTTTTGTTTGAGTTTTATGGTTTTGTTTGTTCGTGGCTTACTTATTTTTGTCTGTGGTGTCAGGTTTCATGTGAAGCTTCATGTGTATTGAATCCAGTATCTGTGATATCGGAAAATGGTCAGTTTGCCCATCTGTGATATGAACACTACAGAAGCCATCTCTATGTTTTGTTTTCTCTGACTACATGTCTGTGTACTTGTCTGTGATTGTGTATGTCATTTCGGCATTTGCTGGAGATGAAGAGGAGCAATATTTCATAGTTAATTTTTTGATGTTGTTCGAATTGTTTTTTTTTGAAGTTGTGGTTGCTGGTAGATTTCGTTCCTTGTATGATCATGTTCAAATTTTTCTCAGATGCATATTTTTCTGTGATAATGTATGTCATTTCAGCATTTGCTGGAGACGAAGAGGAGCAATATTTCATATTTTATGTTTTGTTTTGCTTTTTGTTGTTGTTTTTTTTTGCTTGTCGGACTCAACTTGTCCTGCTATTTTAAAGTTGTGGTTGTGGTAGATTTTGTTCTTTGTTGGATCACGTTCAAATTTTTTCAGATGCATGTTTGTCTGTGATTGTGCATGTCATTTCAGCATTTGCTGGAGACAAAGAGGAGCAATATTTCATGTTTATGTTTTTTAGCTTGGCCAATTCTGGCTGTGTCTGATGTCCATCTGTTGTCTGGTGCACTTGATAGAGATGTCATATATGTCTTCCCCTGAATAATCCTCTTGAGATCAGTGGCTGAATGGTAAAGAACTTGTGGTTCATTTTTGTTGTGGTGGTGGTTATTTTGCAAACAACTTGTATGTTCTCTTTGGTATTTTTATTCTTATTGATGACCATGATACATTTGACTGTCATTTTGTAGAGGTGTGTGGGTGTATGTGTATGAGAGTTGCGTCAACTTGTATGAAAACTTGCATCGTCGTGGATTTTAGAATTCTTCGTCATGTCTTTATTTCGGACAAGAACGTAATTATCATTTCTAACAATGGTAATGTTTGCATAAATGTTTAACAACAATATTTATGGTCTTGTTTTGCTGATCTGTGATGATGAAATGTATACTGCTGAATTTTTTGCTATTGATTTGATCTTGCTCCTTTTCTGCTGAGAAATGATATTTCTGATTGTATATATAGATTTGTATGGTCTTGATTTGTAAATGATACTGGGGAAATATGTGGATTGACATTTTACGGATCCATGTCACAACTCATGTGAGTGATAGACAGTGTCCTAAAATGCCATTCATGTGTGTCAGTGCATGTGTTTTTTATGGTCCGCATATTGCTATCTCTCTCTGTCTGTTTGTTTCATGCAAGAAACTTGTGGATCGGGTGAGGGAGTCAAAGGGTTAAGTTTTTGCAGTTGGTGGATAGGGTGCAGGAGTCAAAGGGTTAAATTGTCTGTAACAGTGTCCAAATTTCTGCTGCGCTGCGAATAAGTGTTGTCTTCCAAAAAGCATTCTGAGAGTAGTTTTTTATTTGTTGTTGTTGTTGTTCTTGCCTCCGCAGTGGTGTATTCAGAATTTGATAGTGGTTCCAAACTTTCGCTTCAGCTCTTTCTGCTTTTGGTTTCATTCCTGATGCAGAGAGTATTGGCAGTCTCAAATTCTTTTTTTTTTTTTCCAGTTCATTCACATTCTGATTTGACTTTGCATACTGTTTGGTAATACAGCTTGTCATTCTGCCTTTCATGTTAACTAAAAGGAAAACAGGTAAACAGTAATCCACATTGTCAGGTTTTCTGTCTGCGTGCTTGTGTTAAGAATGATCTTGATCTAATTTTGGGTTGTAGGTTCACATACACACAAGCCTTTGATACTATCTTAACACCTAAGTGCGAACAGTTGTGGTCTGTTTCCAGATTTAGAATAATCCTCCAAACTATCTAAAAGTTAGAACAATCCCCCTAACTATGTACCGGATATAATTCCCCCTGTTGGGGTGCCGGGGGCTCTTTCAGTATAAACGTATCCCCACCTTTTGGAGATTCTGTTATAGAAATTTCCTCTTTTCTGTCACTCTCTTTGTTTCTTGTTCAATAAAGTCTTACGTACTTCCTCTTAGGATTGATAATTGGGTACATGTATAAAGGTCATTTTTGGCTCTAGGGAGGTGAGATATGTGGAAGCAATTTTAGGTAATTTAGACCTATTTTGTATCTGTTGTGGTGTCCTTAGGTATGCTTAAATTTGTATTCAGGTGTGTTTTTTTAATCCCCTGTGCGATAATTTGGACAGAGTGGTCAACGCTAGGGGCTTCTCCTTGGATTATGTGCGCAAATGCATTGATATATGTACTTCATGTTCTTTTCCTTTTTTTCTAGTTGAAGTATTGTGCATGGTTTGAACTGGTTATAGCCCTGATATGGCTCTATGCAGTCGGCTGGGCTCTAAACAAAAATAACAAGTCCTATCAGGTTGAAGTCAAATATGATACACTCCTGTGCATAATGATTTTGTCCTCTAGGGACACCTGCTGAATTGTCTTAAATGGAGGTAGGGGTTGTACAGATGTGTTGGACAGGTCGTGTTCAGGTTTGGTGTGATACTGCTAGTGACAACACACTCTTTTCATGATGCTGCTCATAATATGTCTTCTTTTTATACTGAATACTGTTGATAGCTGATTCTCATGTCATGATGTTTGTGAAAAACTATTTCATGAACTGCTGGTAACGATTAAATCTCGTCATAATTACACACAAAGGGAGCTAGTGGCTCAGATAAGGGAGCCATGAAGTAAAGGTCTGATTCAGGAGGTTAGTCCATGTCCGCAGCACGACGATTGGTCTGGTTCCTGTTCGTTTTATGTATCAGATGTTGTTGTGATGTTGCACATGGCGTTTGACCGTTTGTCGCAGACCCTGTTTCTACTTTCTCCTGCTGAAGGCTTCGCACTGAGCCTGGTTTTCTGTAAGCTCAGGAATTCTTTCAAACCATTACTTAAACAGTTACAGACTTTTTTTTTTATCTTAAGCATATACAGACGTGTCTGAAATGTTATGAATTCTTCTTGAACAAATTTCTCGGGTGTTGATTTCTTTGAACACGAGTTTTGCATATGATGAAAAGTTTTGATGCTTGATTCTGATGTTGTTGTCTTTGTTGTTTGGTTTTCTGTTCCGTTCTCCTCACTGTTTCGTTGATATTGCTCTGATGCCGCTTAATCTGGCTCCTTCATTTTTAGACTATCAAAGGTTAACGGCGAGCATGGTTTTTAACTGTTGTCTTTTATCTTAACAGGTTGTCGTTTTTGACGTGTTGTTAGCCCTGATATGGCTGTAGTCGTCAGCTGGGCTATAAGCAGTATGGACTTGAACTTGATCTGATTCCTTAACCCTTTGACTCCCGCACCCTGTCTACCAGCATCCAGCATTGTCAATCGTGTTAGCAAAGCAGAAACTTAACCCTGTGATTCCTTTATCCTATCCATCAGCTTCCTGCAGGAAGGGTGAGGAAATCAAAAAGTTTAAAGTTCTTGCAATTGGTGGAGAGTGTGCAGGAGTCAAAGGGTTAAATAATACACCAGGACCTAAAGTAGAAAAACCCCAGTGCCTAGAGAGATCTGTACAAACCAGCGATATCAAGTGACCGAGGCTTTTGTTTATGTGTTTTCTTTCTTTTTTTGTTTTCTTTTTTTTTAATTCATTCTTTACTGTTTTTCTTTACTGGTGAATATTATGCTGTTGAACTAGATACCTATCTCTGCACAAAGGATTGTCACGTTTAGGGTCAACTTTTCATTTCCAGTTTGTGTATATTGTAGTGGTTTCGGCAAGCCAGTGTGTGTACAGTATGGTAGTATTAACCATTTTACTCCTGCACCCTGTCCACCAACAGCACAAACTTAACCCTTTGATTCCCTCGCCCTATCCACCAAAAACTTAATCTTTTGATTCCCTCGCCCTATCCACCAGCTTCCTGCAGGAAGCTGGTGGATAGGGTGAATCAAAGGGTTAAGTTTTTGCTTTGCTAGTAAAGTAGTATGGTTGGCAATGCAAAATGCTGGTGGACAGGATGTGGGAGTCAAAGGGTTAAAATGTTTTGACAAACTGCTTTTCATCCTAAGGCGCTTCCAATTGTGAAAGTGGCGTGGAAAATACAAGGAAGAGTGTGATATTAGTCCGTAGACCCCTGGTTCGTGTAGAGGTAGGGTTTCTGCCGTCAGATCTGACAGCATGAGTTCAAAGCTGATCAGGCAAACTTGTATGCATGCGGCCTCTGGTCCGCACAGCTTTGAATGAAGTACCTCAGTTTGGTAAGGTTCCCCGAAGGGATGTCAGGGGCTCTTTCAGTATGAATAGTATCCCCACCTTCTGGAAATTCTCTGCCAGAAAATTCGTCTTTTCTGTCACTCTCTTTGTTTCTTTCTTCCTCCTTTGCTTTTTGTCATTTCTTCCTATCATTTTCTGCCTTGCTGGTCCATTCACCTGTATGTGTTCGATAAAGTTTTACGTATATTCTCTTAGGATTGATAACTTGGGTATGTGTATTACATGCATTTTTGGCTCTAGGGAAATGAGATATGCGGAAGCAATTTTAGATAATTTAAGCCCGTTGTTATATATGTTTTAGTGTCCCTAGTTATGATTGTATTCAGATATGTTTTTTAAATCCCCTGTGTGATAAATTGATCAGAGTGGTCAGCGCCAGGGGCTTGTCCTTAGATATGTGCACTAATGCATTGATATGTGTACTTAATTTTCTTTTCCTTTTTTCTTGTTGAAGTATTTGTGTTTTGAAGCAGTTATGGCCCTGATATGGCTCTACTCAGTCGGCTGGGCTTTAAACAACAACAGGAGTAAGGGAGTTAGGAAAAGTAAAGCAGTTTAGGAGAGGAGATGGGCACCACCATCTTAATGCTTGCTTGGAGGTCTCTACCACCTCATTCCCCTACATACTCAGAATTATGGGATAGCCTTTTCCTTGTATCTACCATTAGCCCACAGTCCATCGTCTGCTAGGTCTGTGTTGTTTCTGAGTGGTTCTATGAGTTTACAGTCTGTCTAAATGTCTTTTGAAGCTTGTACTGGTGCCGAGAGAGTCTATGATAAATTGCTGATTTAGATTTATACAGAGGTGTTCACTGCTGCTGCTGCTGACTCTGTCCATCTTATACTAAAAATTATATTGCCTTTTTTATTTGTAGTTCATCATTATGTGCCCTGCTGCATGGTATTGGCGATTAGGCCCTCCATATGTATCTGTCCTTTGTTTGCCTCAAGCACATCTTCCACCTTCTGTGTCCTCAGCCACCCTGCAAGTCCGTCCAATATTTTCTCCCAGGGTTTACCTGTTGCTGTCTTTCCCTCCAGCTTTCCTGTTGTGACCAGGTGCTCTAATTCCCCTTTCCTCATAAAATGGTCTATAAATGTTGCCTGTCTTTTCCTAATCTTCCTTATGAATGATCTTCTTGTGTCTGCCTCCATCACGACTGTCTCGTTTGTTTTCTTTGCTGTCCATGGAACTTTCAACATTCTTCTAAGAAAGCACATCTCAGCTGCCTCAATCTTGTTCCAGCTGTGCGTGTTGACTGTCCACGCCTCACAACCGTATAACCTGATGTTTATTGATAGGCATTTGTTGATAAGAATGCTTTTCATCTTCTTGAATGCTGTTTAGGCTTGGCCGATTCTGCAGGCTATTTTTGATGTGCATCTGCCGTCTGGTGAGATGACCATTCCCAGATATTTAAACTTATCAACCTGTCTCAAAGTTGTGCCGTTTGCTGTTATTTTGCAGGAGGGGATTTCATGTTTTTTACTGATAACCATGACTTCCATCTTCTTGCTATTTAGCTCCAACCTTTTATTTTGTAGTTAACAGACTAAAAATATGGTGGGCTTTGTTGTTGTTTGTTTGTTTGTTTGCTTGTTAATCAAACTAAGCGATACAAGAGAAGATCGCCACCATTTCCACCGCTCTCTGTATTTTGTTTCTATTCTGTAATAGTTGTAGTATGGGAGACTGGTAAAGTAGTGTGATGTCAAGGGTAAGACTTATTATCTTCACCCTGGGTTGTCAGTTTCTGCTGACAAATCACTAAGCACCGTCTATGACCAGAGTACGAGACGATACATCCAGTGGCACCCATGTGATTACCGCACCCTATATTGTACATCACAGTGTCTCCTGTCCTATATTGTACATCACAGTGTCTCCTGTCCTATATTGTACATCACAGTGTCTCCTGTCCTATATTGTACATCACAGTGTCTCCTGTCCTATATTGTACATCACAGTGTCTCCTGTCCTATATTGTACATCACAGTGTCTCCTGTCCTATATTGTACATCACAGTGTCTCCTGTCCTATTTGTACATCACAGTGTCTCCTGTCCTATATTGTACATCACAGTGTCTCCTGTCCTATATTGTACATCACAGTGTCTCCTGTCCTATATTGTACATCACAGTGTCTCATGTCCTATATTGTACATCACAGTGTCTCCTGTCCTATATTGTACATCACAGTGTCTCATGTCCTATATTGTACATCACAGTGTCTCCTGTCCTATATTGTACATCACAGTGTCTCCTGTCCTATATTGTACATCACAGTGTCTCCTGTCCTATATTGTACATCACAGTGTCTCCTGTCCTATATTGTACATCACAATGTCTCCTGTCCTATATTGTTCATCACAGTGTCTCCTGTCCTATATTGTACATCACAGTGTCTCCTGTCCTATATTGTACATCACAGTGTCTCCTGTCCTATATTGTACATCACAGTGTCTCCTGTCCTATATTGTACATCACAGTGTCTCCTGTCCTATATTGTACATCACAGTGTCTCCTGTCCTATATTGTACATCACAGTGTCTCCTGTCCTATATTGTACATCACAGTGTCTCCTGTCCTATATTGTACATCACAGTGTCTCCTTTCCTATATTGTACATCACAGTGTCTCCTGTCCTATATTGTACGTCACAGTGTCTCCTGTCCTATATTGTACATCACAGTGTCCCTGTCCTATATTGTACGTCACAGTGTCACCTGTCCTATATTGTACATCACAGTGTCCCCTGTCCTATATTGTACATCACAAGTGTCTCCTGTCCTATATTGTACATCACAGTGTCTCCTGTCCTATATTGTACATCACAGTGTCTCCTGTCCTATATTGTACATCACAGTGTCTCCTGTCCTATATTGTACATCACAGTGTCCCTGTCCTATATTGTACATCACAGTGTCTCCTGTCTATATTGTATCACAGTGTCTCATGTCCTATATTGTACATCACAGTGTCTCCTGTCCTATATTGTACAATCACAGTGTCTCCTGTCCTATATTGTACATCACAGTGTCCCCTGTCCTATATTGTACATCACAGTGTCTCCTGTCCTATATTGTACATCACAGTGTCTCCTGTCCTATATTGTACATCACAGTGTCTCTTTTTTATGTTCTATATTGATGTTGATAATGATGTTGATGTTTCATGACTGTGATAGTGTATGGTGTTTTTGATGGAACTTCATCATACTCTCTGTCTCTGTCTCTGTCTCTGTCTCTCTCTCTCTCTATATATATATATATATATATGTGTGTGTGTATATATATATAATGTGAACTAACTCATCGAAATCCAGTTTTGTTTCACTGTCTCATGTCGTGTGCCCTCTCCCCCTTTTTTGGTTTTGTTTTTGTTTTGTTTTGTTCCACACATTTATAACATAGGTGTGACTGTTTTGTGTGGTTTTTTGTTTCTGTTTTGTTTTGTTTTTTTGACTGTGATATATCTCTCATGATGATAATTTTTATTGACAGTTTTCATCTCTCTCTCTCTCTCTCTCTCTCTCTCTCTCTTTTCTTTCTTTCTTCCCCTTCATCTCTGTCTCCCTTCCTCCTCCCACTAAATGATTTTAGTCCAAAAATATAAAAAAAAATCATGCTCATTTACAACATTCCAATTCATTACGAGCATGTTTTAGCTGTGATAGATGTGTCAGAAATGTCATTCCATGTTTTGTATCCAAATTGCATTACATATTGGGTTTGTGTATATGTTATATATTTTCTTTCTTTTTTTTAATTTTGTATTTAAACATTCCTTACAACATGTCATGCGGTTGTTTTTGAGATGCATAGTATACATTTACTTAAAAAAAGTGAACTGCTGTCTTGTGAAAGGATATTGATTAAAACAGCAACATTTCATGAGCATGTTTTTCTTGAGTGTTTGTGAAATTGCCAACCCCCATGGGGATATGGGGGGCAGGATAAATAGTATCACCATGTTCTCTTAATTATGTGCTAAAAGTTTTCTTTTTTCTGTCACTCGCTTGTTTCTGCCTTGCTTCTTTGCTTCCTGTCATTTCTTCCTACATAGCTGCCAACCCTCCCGAATTTCCCGGATTTGAAAAATGATCCCGGAATCCTGGATCTGTCCAAAAAAAATCCCGGATTTTGAAAGTAGTGGAAAAACTTCTTTTTCATGCTTAAATATGTCAGGAGAGGCCATTTTTGTACTTCGAATTGGTGAAAAATCAATATCCAGGGGGACTTAAGCGGCCCCCTGGTACACCCCCCCCCCCGGCTGATCATTCCTGGTTTTTTAACTTCAAAGGTTGGCAGCTATGTTCCTATCATTTCTGCCTTGCTGGTCCATTTACCTGTGTGGTTTCTATAAAGTGTTATATACTTTTTCTTAGGTATGATAATTGGGTATATGTATTTGTGCATTTTTGGACCTTAAAGTCCAGTTTTTAATGTCCTTTTGTTATGTTTACATTTGTATTTAGGTTTGATAGTTCATGATAAATTGACCAGATTTAACTTTGAACATTAAGAAGAGAGTTCTTGAATGCTATATAGAACCAATACTGTTGTGCGTTTGTGAGGCGTGGACAGTCAACACGCAAAGCCAGAACAAGCTTGAAGAAGAATGTTGAGAGTCCGTGGACATCAAAGAAAACAAACAAGACAGTCTTGAAGGAGGCAGACACAAGAAGATCATTAATAAAGAAGATAAGGAAAAGACAAGCAACATTTATAGGCCATTTTATGAGGAAAGGGGAATTAGAGCACCTGGTCTCAACACGAAAACTGGAGGGAAAGAGAACACCAGGTAGACCCAGGGAGAAAATATTGGACGGACTTGCAGGGTGGCTGAGGACAGAGAGGGATGAAGATGTGCTTGCAGCGACAAGGTATAGATACATATGGAGGGCCATGATCGCCAATGCCATGCGTCAGGGCACAAGATGGTAATGATGACATACATAAATAGGGTTTTGCGCAGGCTTATAGAGTCCTGATAATTGGCAGATTTGGATGGAGCACATATGGAATTGTCCGAGTGTGATGAATACTTCTTGAACTAATTCCAAAATATCTCCAAATATTACTGATAGTTGCTTTCTTTGCTGTGGTGGCTCTGTGTGATTTTCTTGTCTATATCCAAGTCACCTACTGCCTTGTACAACCACTATATACTTTCACAAAACAAGATCAGAATCATACACACGTTCATACAGTGAACAAGCCAGTAGTTTGGAAACATGGAATCTTAAGAAAAAAGAACTGCTTTGAAACTAAGAACCATGCATCGAGCACATGAAAGAATCATGCTTGGTGTCATCTGGAAAGATCACAAAACGGCTCAGTGGATCAGAGAAAGGTCAAAAGTGTGAGACATCTTGGAAACCATCAACAAATTGAAATGGAACTGGGCAGGACATCTCACCCGGAGAATGGACGATCGTTTGCGAGACATCTTGGAAACCATCAACAAACTGAAATGGAACTGGGCAGGACATCTCACCCGGAGAGTGGACATTCGTTGGACAACAAAAACCACGTTCTGTATACCAAGAGACAGCACTCACCATTGAGGAAGACAGAAAACTAGATGGAGAGACGACCTAGATGGATTTGACAAGAACTGGAGAGGAAAAGCGCTGGAACGAAGTGAATGGAAGCAGTTGGGGAAGCTAAGGCTTGCGTGCAACAAAGGACTATCGATGGCTGAAGGAAGAAGGGGGAAACGTTATAATTACAAAACCATACTGACCGGGACACAAGACATGTACATAACCAGTCAAACTAAACCCAGTAAAGTACAACTAGATAACAATCTGGACCATAAAACCATAATCAATCCTAAAACCAAAAAGCCAGAAACCCAAGAGGACTAAAACTGAAACCGTGCCTGGACTACGTTTTTGAAAGACATGGTCCATACCATGACAAATCTCGACAAATCCCAGCACACTCATGCATACAAGTAATCCCTCTCAGCGGCACAGGGAATCAGTGGAAAGCTCTCGTGACACTGCCGGAAACCAAACTGAAACGAGGTCCACTTAGTAGACTTTCAATGAATAATAATTTTTGGCTTGCCTTTACAGAGAGGGTCTGTCATGTCACTCGAATCTAGCTCTTTAAATAAGACAAAAAGTGTTATTCACTCCGTTTTATACTGACTGCGATATTCAAATTTCAAGGGATACAATTCGACATTCATTCTGAAAACGAAAACGACTGGGACTTGCTTTATCACACAGACATGCATGACGCACACACACACACTCTCTGGCTCTCTCTCTCTCTCTCCCCCTCTCTCTCTCTGTCTCTCTCTCTGCCTCTCTCTCTCTCCATAGACACACACGCTCTTCATACACATATACCCTACATACATACACTCGCGCATACATACATACATAACACAGACATACACACACACATAGGCCTACTCTTTCTCTACATGCACACATCATAGGCCTACATACATTCACTCACATTACATATATGATGCATACACATGTGTACGCACCCTCACTCTATATACACCCCCCCCCCCCCCCCCATATACCTCTCTACCTCTCAAACCTTCTCTCTGTATACACACCATCACGTCAACTTCGTTCCTCTTCTGATTCAAAAATACTTAACGTTCCTCATGTCAGAACTGCTACCTTTGGACAACGTTCTTTCTCCTTTGCAGCCCCCAAAACATGGAATTCCCTTCCACGTGAAATTAGAGAAATCTCATCAACTCCGTCTTTCAAAAGAGCTCTGAAAACTCACCTTTTCAAGAAATACTATAACCTTTAAATTCTTCTGGCCTACCCTTTAATGTCTAGCTTATTTGGCTGTCTCGTGTGCTGCTTCGTGTTGTTTATTAAGTGACATATTATTTAGTAATGATTGTATAATTAATCTCTTGTGTATGTATATCTGTGTTCAGGTTTGTATGTGTGTATGTGAGTGAGTGAGTGATTGAATCAGTGCGTGTGTATGTGTGTCTGTGTCTATGCGCGCGCGCGCGCGCGCGCGCGTGTGTGTGTGTGTATGTGGTTGTGTGTGTGTGTGTGTGTGTGTGTGTATGTATGTGTGTGTGGTGATCCTTTATCCTTAACTTAATGTTGCTTAGGTTTTTTATAACAAGTTACCAATGTGTTATCTATCACTATTTTTAATTTTGACTTGATTTGTACATCACTGTTGCTTGTCTATCATGGATTGCTGCTTATGATAACGTCTGTTAAGTGCACAGAGCTCTGGCATCTTGTTGGAGGAGTGCGCTATACAAATGCTTCATTATTATTATTATTATTATTATTATACACACTCACATACATGCAGACATACCCTCTGTCTTCATACACTCAGATGTACAAACATATACTCATACCAACATACACACATACACACACACGCACGCATACACACGCACACACGCACGCACACACACATACACACACAACACACACACATACACACACACACACACACTGTACACTTAAATAATTCAAAGCTTAGACCACAAAAGCATTAAAATTACATTAAACGTATCAACTCATACATCTAATTTGAAAACGTATAAAGTTGCCTGGATCATATCTCTGTACACATATCTTGAATTAGCAACAGTTAGGTTTGCCATTAGAACTGCTTTATTAATGGATACCTTCTGTAAATAAGGAAACTAAAATCAATTTTTTTGTAAAAGTGCAGACATACACACACACGCACCCTCTCCCTACGTGCACACATCATATATACATTCAATCACACGTACATTATGCATAAATACGCGTACGCACCCTCACTCTATACACATACACCCCCCCCCCCCTCCATATACATACTCACACATATATGCATGCATACACGCAGACATACCCACTATCTTCATATACTCACATTGAGTAAACATAGACTCATACCAACATACATGCATAACACGTGCACGAACATATACACACATGCGCGCGAGCGCTCACACACACACACACACACACACACACACACACACACACACACACACACACACACAACACACACACACACACCACACACACACACAACTTCTAATATCACTTACAGTGAAAAGACGTTAAATCAAGCAACGAACGAAGCAACACACACACTGTACACGTAAATAATTCAAAGCTTATACCGCAAAAGCATTAAAATTACGTTAAACGTATCAACTCATACATCTAATTTGAAAATGTATGAAGTTGCTTGGATCATATCGCTGTACGCTTATCGTGAATTAGCATTAGTTAGGCTTGTCATCAAAACCACTTTATTAATGGATACCTTCTGTAAATAAGGAAACTAAAATCAGGTCTGATGTTGATTTTTGTAAAAGTGCAATTAGCATATCAACACAAATGATAGTTGCAACTTACACATCTGACTTGGCTTAAAAGTCTAAAATAATCACATAGTTAAACCACCCACTTTTTCTATCTCTTTATGGGAAATGCTAGTAGCCATCTTTGATACTGATTATACAAACACTAAAAAAAAATATTTAAAAAATAAAAACGTCAACATTACAATAGTTATGGAGAAAAAAAACAACATTGAAAGTACCGTAGCCGTCTCCATATTTTACAGATAGATCTTTCGTAGAAACTAAAAACGCAGGTACACATTTTTAATTTGCACGTTTAAGGTACGAAAGTCTTTTTTTTAGGGGGGGGGGGGGGGATGAGGGGGCAATGTGTCCATATTTACTGCTGAATTAGTCGTATATCATACAAGTTTTGGATTATGTATCAAACTCTCGGCCCGTGTTCGTCGTTGTCTCAAAATCTGCACTTCATGCTTTACATTCTTTTAATACTATTCACAGTACAACCACAGACAATAGTACACATCTGTACAGTGAAACAACGACAGGTAATACTACACATCTGTACAATGAAACAACGACAGGTAATACTACACATCTGTACAATGAAACAACGACAGGTAATACTACACATCTGTACAATGAAACAACTACAGGTGATACTACACATCTGTACAGTGAAACAACGACAGGTAATACTACACATCTGTACAATGAAACAACGACATGTAATACTACACGTCTGTACAATGAAACAACGACAGGCAATACTACACGTCTGTACAGTGAAACAACGACATGTAATACTACACGTCTGTACAATGAAACAACGACAGGTAAAACTACACATTTGTACAATGAAACAACGACAGATAATACTACACATCTGTACAGTGAAACAACGACAGGTAATACTACACATCTGTACAATGAAACAACGACATGTAATACTACACGTCTGTACAATGAAACAACGACAGGTAAAACTACACATCTGTACAATGAAACAACGACAGGTAATACTACACATACGTGACAGGTATACATGTGACAATACAACGACAGGTAATATACAATTACTGAAACAACGAAGTATACTACACATCTGTACAATGAAACAACGACAGGTAATACTACACATCTGTACAATGAACAACGACAGGTAATACTACACATCTGTACAATGAAACAACGACAGGTAATACTACACATCTGTACAATGAAACAACGACAGGTAATACTACACTCTGTACAGTGAAACAACTACAGGGAATACTACACATCTGTACAATGAAACAACGACAGTAAATACTACACATCTGTACAATGAAACAACTACGACAGTAATACTACACATCTGTACAGTGAAACAACTACAGACAATACTACACATCTGTACAGTGAAACAACGACAGGAAATACTACACATCTGTACAGTGAAACAACTACAGACAATACTACACATCTGTACAAATGAAACAACTACAGACAATACTACACATCTGTACAGTGAAACAACTACAGACAATACTACACATCTGTACAGTGAAACAACTACAGTACAATACTACACATCTGTACAGATGAAACAACTACAGCAATACTACACATCTGTACAGTGAAACAACGTACAGGCAATACTACAATCTGTACAATGAAACAACTACAGACAATACTACACATCTGTACATGAAACAACTACAGGGCAATACTACACATCTGTACAGTGAAACAACTACAGACAAATACTACACATCTGTACAGTGAAACAACGACAGGCAATACTACACATCTGTACAGTGAAACAACTACAGAAATACTACACATCTGTACAGTGAAACAACTACATGTAATACTACACATCTGTACAGTGAAACAACTACAGGCAATACTACACATCTGTACAGTGAAACAACTACAGGCAATACTACACATCTGTACAGTGAAACAACTACAGACAATACTACACATCTGTACAGTGAAACAACTACAGGCAATACTACACATCTGTACAGTGAAACAACTACAGACAATACTACACATCTGTACATGAAACAACTACAGGTAATACTACACACCTGTACAGTGAAACAACTACAGCAATACTACACATCTGTACAATGAAACAACTACAGGTAGATACTACACACCTGTACAGTGAAACAACTACAGGCAATAACTACACATCTGTACAATGAAACAACTACAGGTAATACTACACATCTGTACAGTGAAACAACTACAGCAATACTACACATCTGTACAATGAAACAACTACAGGTAGATACTACACACCCGTACAGTGAAACAACTACAGACAATACTACACATCTGTAAAGTGAAACAACTACAGGCAATACTACACATCTGTACAGTGAAACAACTACAGACAATACTACACATCTGTACAATGAAACAACTACAGGCAATACTACACATCTGTACAGTGAACAACTACAGACTACTAACTTAAAGAACAATACAGACAATACTACACATCTGTACAGTGAAACAACTACAGACAATAACATACTACATCAGTATACCAGTAGTGAAACAACTACAGACAATACTACACATCTGTACAAATGAAACAACTACAGAAATACTACACATCTGTACAGTGAAACAACTACAGCTAATACTACACATCTGTACAGTGAAACAACTACAGCAATACTACACATCTGTAAGTGAAACAACTACAGACAATACTACACATCTGTACATGAAACAACTACAGGCAATACTACACATCTGTACAGTGAAACAACTACAGGTAATACTACACATCTGTACTGTGAAACAACTACAGGCAATACTACACATCTGTACAGTGAAACAACTAAGGTAATGCTACACATCTGTACTATGAAACAACTACAGGTAATACTACACATCTGTACAGGCATGACAATACACACATCTTACAGTGAAACACTACAGTTAACACATCTGTACTGTGAAACAACTACAGGCAATACTACACATCTGTACAGTGAAACAACTAAGGTAGATGCTACACATCTGTACTGTGAAAACAACATAACAGGTAATAATCAGTAACACATCTGTACTGTGAAACAACTACAGACAAACTACACATCTGTACAGTGAAACAACTACAGGGTAATACTACACATCTGTACAGTGAAACAACTACAGGCAATACTACACATCTGTACAGTGAAACAACTAAGGTAATACTACACATCTGTACAGTGAAACAACTACAGTAATACTACACATCTGTACAGTGAAACAACTACAGGAATACTACACATCTGTACTGTGAAACAACTACAGGCAAACATACACATCTGTACAGTGAAAACTACAACATACTACAGGGAAATACATACACATCTGTACAGTGAAAGCAACTACAGCAATACTACACATCTGTACAGTGAAACAACTAAGGTAATACTACACATCTGTACAGTGAAACAACTACAGGTAATACTACACATCTGTACTGTGAAACAACTAAGGTAGATACTACACATCTGTACAGTGAAACAACTACAGGAATAGTACACATCTGTACAGTGAAACAACTACAGTAATACTACACATCTGTACTGTGAAACAACTACAGACAATACTACACATCTGTACAGTGAAACAAACTACAGCAATACTACACATCTGTACAGTGAAACAACTAAGGTAGATATACTACACATCTGTACAGTGAAACAACTACAGGTAATACTACACATCTGTAGTGAAACAACTAAGGTAATACTACACATCTGTACAGTGAAACAACTACAGAGAATAGTACACATCTGTACAGTGAAACAACGACAGGTAATACTACACATCTGTACAGTGAAACAACTACAGACAATACTACACATCTGTACAGTGAAACAACTACAGACAATACTACACATCTGTACAGTGAAACAACTACAGGTAATACTACACATCTGTACAGTGAAACAACTACAGGCAATACTACACATCTGTACAGTGAAACAACTACAGGTAATACTACACATCTGTACAGTGAAACAACTACAGGAATAGTACACATCTGTACAGTGAAACAACTACAGGTAATACTACACATCTGTACAGTGAAACAACTACAGACATACTACACATCTGTACATGAAACAACTACAGACAATACTACACATCTGTACAGTGAAACAACTACAGGTAATACTACACATCTGTACAGTGAAAAACTACAGACAATACTACACATCTGTACAGTGAAACAACTACAGGTAATACTACACATCTGTACATGAAACAACTACAGAATACTACACATCTGTACATGTGAAACAACTACAGGCAATACTACACATCTGTACAAGTGAAACAACTACAGGTAATACTACACATCTGTACAATGAAACAACTACAGACAATACTACACATCTGTACAGTGAAACAACTACAGGCAATACTACACATCTGTACAGTGAAACAACTACAGGACAATACTACACATCTGTACATGAAACAACTACAGACAATACTACACATCTGTACAGTGAAACAACTACAGGTAATACTACACATCTGTACAGTGAAACAACTACAGGCAATACTACACATCTGTACAGTGAAACAACTACAGGTAATACTACACATCTGTACTGTGAAACAACTACAGACAATACTACACATCTGTACTGTGAAACAACTACAGGCAATACTACACATCTGTACAGTGAAACAACGACAGGCAATACTACACAACTGTATAATGAACAGGCCAATGGTTCGGAGATTGCTAGGTTGGAAGTTACAAAGTTACAAAACGACGCCGCCTACTGAGACACGAGACTTGTACATAACCAGTCAAAAACAATTAGGTACAACACAGAAAAACTTTTTATCAGGACCTGGCCAGCTCATGGGTTTATGTGCAGGCTTAAGGCTTGTGCCATGATCACCATACACATGGCACCTAAGACGTTAGTGCATAATTATGGAATTCGTTCCGAGGCGGAGACGTCATCTTCAGAAACCGAAACAGTCAAACTGTTCCCAGTGCAATAAAACTAAGACACAGCCTCGAGCATGCATGGATAAAAAACCTAGATAAACCACAACTCGTCAGAAACCAAAAGGACAAATACACTCACTAGTACTCCATTCCTGTTCTCTCTCAGTGAACGGCCATATTAGTACAGGGTCACAACAACATAGTCAAGCTTTGCTGCCATCTCGACACAAACAGATTAACCCTTTGACTCCGCACCCTGTCCTCCAGCATCCTGTATTGTGAACCATGCTAGCAAAGGAAAAACTTAATCCTTTGAACCCCTCACCCTATCCACCAGCTTCGGTGGATAGGGTGAGGAGTCAAAAGGTTAAGTTTTGCAGTTGATGGATAGGTTGCGGGAGTCAAAGGGTCAATGAAATATGCGTTTTCGCATTTCCATGACTTTTTTTTTTTTATGGTCTAACTTAATGAAACAAGGCAGATAGAGTATATACATGTCACTACAGTCTACTATATAGCTTGCTTGACGTCTCAACTATGCTGGCAAATCAAAAACTTAACCCTTTGACTCCCTCACTCTATCCCCATGGGGATGCCGGGGACTATTTCAGTATAAATAGTATCCCCACCTTCTGGAAATTTGTGCTAGAAATTTCTTTTCTGTCACTCTCTTTGTTTCTGCCTTGTTCCTCTGCTTTCTTTCATTTCTTCCTATCATTTTCTGCCTTGCTAGTCCATTCACTTGTATGTTTTCGATAAAGTCTCACATACTTTTTCGTAATTAAGATTGATAATTGGGTCGATGTATTAAGTGCATTTTTGGCTCTAGGGAGGTGAGATATGTGAAAGCAATTTTAGGTAATTTATGCCCATTTTTATATATGTTTTGTTGTCCTTAAGTATTTTTTAATTTGTATTCAGGTGTGTGTTTTAAATCCCCTGTGCAATAAATTGGACGGTGTGGTCAACGCCGGGAGCATGTCCTTAGATTATGTGCGCAAATGCATTGATCTGTGTGTGTGTGTTTTTTTTTTTATTATTATTATTTTTTTACCTGTTGAAGTTTTGTATGTTTTGAAACGGTTATAGCTCTGATATAGCTCTACGCAGTCGGCTGGGCTTTAAACAACAATAACAATAACAATAGATCGACATAAGAGTAAACATGGTAAACATGTAGAAGCAACAGGTCTACGCTAAGTCATAGATCTATATTCGATCTCAAGACATTGTCAGCACATTGTACTTATGCGACATCTTGTTAGTGGCTTAGTCTGCCACCGTCACTACCTTGTCCATCACATGGCATCCATGGTGTGTCATCATCATCATCGTCGTCATCGTCATCATCATCATCATCATCATCATCATCATCATCATCATCATGTGCCGCATGGCGTTGGCAATCATCTCCATACGAATCTATCCTCTGTCGCTGCAAGTACATCTCCCACGCTTTTCATTTCTTGAATGCTGTTTTGGCTAGGCCAATTCTGCTGGCTATTTCTGATGTCATCTGCCGTCTGGTGAATTGACCGTTCCCAGATATTTAAACTGATCAACCTGTCTCAAAGTTGTGTCATTTACTGGTATTTTGCATGAGGGGATTTCTTGTTGTTGTTTTTTTTACTGATTACCATGACTTCAGTCTTCTTGATATTTAGTTCCAGCCCTTTATTTTTGCTTTCTATTTCTATTACATTCACAATTTTTTAAAACTTTTTTTTAGGTCTTTTTTTTTATTTCTGCAATTGGCATGGTGTCATCTGCATAACAAATGTTGTTTATCATTCTTCCTCCGACCTTTATCCCAGGGCATTCTTCTAGGTTTCTCATGATGGTTTCGCTGTAAAGTGAAAACAAATCTGGTGACAGAACACAACCTTGCCTGACCCCTCTTCTGATATTTTGGTGTGTGTTGCATAGATGATATATATTCTGAGCACGTAGATGATAACTAGAGAAACGAAATTGATCAAGACCACGCAGTTGGCTGGAAATCTGCGCTGGGCTCATTCCTCTAGTTTTTTGTGTGTTTTGTTTTGTTTCTGTTTTCGCTTTTTTTTTTCAGGCTGTGGAGCTGGCCGAAAATTTTGTACCTGGTTCATTGAAAACAACAACAGCAACAACAACACATTTTTGAAACGTTGAACACCATAAAATTACCATGAAAATGATTGACAATCTCTAATTTGACACCATGAACAAAGGGGGGAAAATAGGAAAATGTAGAACGTACCACATATGACATAGTAAAATAAATCAACATTGTTAAGGTTATACGAAATCCACAACAAGTGTGACTGCCCGCGTTCTAGCAAACAGGAACCAGAAAAAACACGCCAGAAGAATATGAACGCGTATTTAATTTTAAACAAGACAAGACAGTCGCAAATTTTCGGCCAACTGGCCTTTGTCACGCGTAAGATTACAAACAAACAAAACGTTGAGCATCATGAAATTGCCATGAAAATGATTGACAATCTCTAATTTGACACCATGAACAATGGGGGTGGGGGGGGGGGTGGGGGGGGGGGGTGGGAGGGGGGGAATGGGAAAACACTGGTTTACAACAGTGTCAGTTAATGTTAAACAAGCAAAAGCTTACTTGCACCTGGTTCATTTCTTCCCTTTTTTCTTTGATTAAATTAATGGATTGTGAGTTCAACTCTTGTGTGGACCATGGTGACCCTGAGCTAGTTAGTTGTTTTGATAGAGCCGGTGTATTTATGATGTTCACCATTTTCTAACATTGGACACAGCAGCAGGGAAGTTTCAGTCTTTTTCTCATAATTTTTGTGCGTACTGTTTCTAGAGTGTACGAATGCCGTGACCCCAGCTATTGACGTCTGTAGCAAATAAACATGCCTTCTGAAGAAGGAGCATCAGAGCTCTGAAAGCTACGAAAGCTAAAAAGAAATGGTGTTTTTGTGTTTTTATTCGACCACATAATATTTTTGTATCTGGTGTTTGTTTGTTTGTTTGTTTGTTTGTTTGTTTGTAGTCTTACGCTTGACAAAGGCCAGTTGGCCGAAATTTTTCGCCTGTGTTGTATTGTTGTAATAAATACGCGTTCGTATTCTTCTTTTGTGTTTTTATCTGGTTCCTTTATTGTTAAGCTTGTAACATTTGTTTCCGTACGTGTCAAAAAGATTACACTTGATCTCGACCAGGAAACACTGGTTTACAATAGTGTCAGTGAATGTTAAACAAGCAAAAGCTTACTTGCACCTGGCTCATTTCTTCCCTTTTTTCTTTCTTTATATACAGTTTGCCTGTGCTTCTAAGCCTACTGTTTGTTGCCTTGTGTACATATATATGTGCATGTAAAGATGTGGGGTGGGGGGTGGGGTGAGAAGTAGTAGATATCTTTTTCTGATTGTATAGATGCCTACACAGGTATACAGGGAGTGTAAATTACTGTACGAAATGAATGTATGACACAGACTATTAATCTTAATTCTTTTTTTTTTTAACTGATAATTTTGGGTGTTAATTCGATTGTTCTGACTATATCATATTATTTGATTTGATTCATTTGGAGATTTTTCATTACCCGGGCAGGTATACGTGCATTGATGTCATTGTTCAGGGGCCTGTGTGTGAGAAATGTGTGTGTAATGGTATGAACGTGTGCGTGTGTGTGCGTACGGGTATGCGTGTGTGGGTGGGTGCGTGTGTGCGAGTGTGTATGTTTTTGTGTATGTGAGTGTGAGTGTGTGTGTGTGTGTGTGTGCGTGTGCGTGTGTGCGTGTGTGTGTGTGCGTGCGTGTGTGTGTGTTCCCGTACATGCATATGTGTGTGTGTGTGTGTGTGTGTGTGTGTGAGGGTGTGAATAGGGGCGACTATGTGTTTGTGTGTACATTCATGCCCCACGTGATTTTATGCGATGTTTTAAAGGAAGTGAGATGTATTCTCTAATGTAGATGAGATCATACGATTTTATTGTCATTTTACCCTGAGGAAG
This sequence comes from Monoplex corrugatus, assembly GCA_030674185.1. Classification (NCBI taxonomy): domain Eukaryota; kingdom Metazoa; phylum Mollusca; class Gastropoda; order Littorinimorpha; family Ranellidae; genus Monoplex; species Monoplex corrugatus. Next base: position 19,053,801 of record JAPXFY010000030.1, on the reverse strand, counting down.
GCCAAGGACCGAAATATTGGAGAAAATAGTCAGTGCCCTTGTTGATTATCTTGGAAAATTGAAGTGTGTGTATGTGTGTGTATATATATATATATATATATATATATATATATATATATATATATATGTATATATATGTATGCATATATATGTATATATATGTATATATACATATATATGTATGTATATGTATATATGTACATATATATTACTTTTTTTTTCTTTTTGACTTTTTGTTTTGTTTTGTTTGGGCACCATGCTCAGTCATGATTAATGGATTGTGAGTTCAACTCTTGTGCGGACCATGGTAACCTTGGCTAGTTAGTTGTTTTGATAGAGCCGCTGGCACTGGATTCAACATCTGAGATTTTGAGTTTAATCCCAGCTTGGAACAATACTGAAAAAGATTTTTAAAAAAAAGAAAAAAAAAGAAAGGCCTGTTACCTACTTAAACATGAAACACTCAACCGACACCACCAAAATAATAAGTGTTTCATGTATCCTTGTCCCCCACCTCCCTCCCCAATTCAAGACCTTGCGAGCGCGTAAGGTTTTGTGCAGGTTCAGGGAGGGTAATCGCCAGCAGATTTGGGTGGAACGCATATGGCAATGTCCAAGGGCGATGAATCCCTCTTAAAGAAATTTCGATTTTTCATGTTTTCAGTTCGCTTGAATGCTGGCAGTTTCGAGTTAGATCACAATTTACAACTGTCCATTTCTTTCTCTTTTCATTAGTCTGTTCCCGTACTTTCGCATTCTTTTCGAAAAAGCGGAAAATTATTTCTCTCACGAGCAGACGAAACCATGAACCATCTCTATTATTAGAACAGGGGTGTGCCGCGTAATCCTGACCAATCAGAAATGTCCACTAGAGGGCTATAGCAAAATAAAGTCTGTGCGCCGATTCAACGTCCTCGTTTCACGAAATCGACAACTTGGCAGCCATGATGGAAAGATGAAACAAGATTGAAATCGTCACGTCTACGTTGGAAATTCCGAAATACTGGTGCCTTTTATTGAGAAGAATTTGAAGAAATAACGCCATACATGTGTGTATTGTCAACCATTTATTTGAAAGTCACGGTAGCTTTCAAACAAACTGCAATATACACACGAATCACAAAACAAAATGGAGATACGTGTTGAAGGGCATGCCTGAAGTCACGTGGTTTTGATGGCTTTTTTTTTTTTAATGTATATGTTGGGCCTATTTAATTTAAAAACACGTACTGATAGGCATTATGCACTAAAGTTACACTGGATGTGAAATGATGTGTTAGTGTGCCACACCTAATCTGCAGATGTTCCACGCATGTTTTTTTCTTTTTTTTTCCTGCAAGCGTTGATTCGTCGTTGCTCTAGCCTAGGCCTAGGCTAACCCAAGTTCAATCAAACGACAAAGAGATCGAGTCACGTGCTCCACCCTAAACAGGACCTGTCGATAAATTTCAGATCGGTGCATTCTGATTCATTAAAGAGTGTTTTTCGTTTTGTTTATGACAGTCTGGTTACCAGATTAACGAAAGCGCTACGAACAAGTGTTTAGCCGTGGAAGCTAGGTTTGTGCAGATTTCATGTCTACCCCATTGCCTTTCAGTCTCAGGCTATGTTCAGTGGTCGCAATGGCTCCAGCGATAACTGAATCGACGCAAGCGATCAAACTCCCCAAAACGAATACACCTGAATCAGCAGACACCGCAACCAGTGGTAAGCGTACTGGTGACCAGGCACACGGGAAACAAACGGGACATCCACGCGAACAGTTGAGAAATTTGAACGAAAAACAACATGAAACTGCAAATTTGTCGCCAGTTTCTGATCTGAACGGGAATTCTTTAGGGTCTGTTGACAAACATTCGCCCACTTTACTGAGGACTCGGGGCGCGGCAACGGTCGTCCAGCCAGAGCAGAATCTGATAAAAAGACTTGAGAAAGGTAGGGATGATAAGTTTAAAAGCGAAGTTGTGAAAAAGAGTAATGGGTCCAGCCTTCTGTGTAGAAAGTTCGTCAGAAGTGGAATAATGAAACAACCCTCAACTGCACCGGACAAAAAAGAGGAAAAGTGCCGGGGTCACCGCACTGAAAATAGGTCAAACACATGGGGAGAACGTAGTGGAAGCTGTAAGGTAAGCACAGGTAGCCAACAGCGGATTGGAAGCCACTCGATTTTTAATCAAAAGTTAAGTGAATATTTGGTTGGGGGACGAAGTAAGCCAATACCACAAGCAGCTACTAACGTAACAAATCATAGACCTGTGGAAATCATGAATCACAGACATTTGCAGTGCATAGGCATGTCAAAAAACTCCATCAGATATGCCTTCATGTTCACTGGAGTCAAGTGGAGATGGATATGAAGTTGATGGTGATGTGTCTGAACTCTGTGGTGAGGTGGCAAGGAAACAAGCACAATTAGAGGAGCGAATGGCGTTCATGCAACGTCGAATTCGTCAGTTGGAAGCTCGGCATGTTGAACAGCATATCCGTCAGCAACTAGACAGTTATATTGATTATCAACACCAGAACTTGCGAATAGTAGAAAAATCTTCTGTTACAAGCAACTCCAGTATGGTGAGTCAGAATAGTGATGATCTCAAGAAGGAGCTGTTAAGTGATGGTGTTAAACACATGTCAACAGCAGCGCTGGTTAGTTTGGTGCAGAAAATACAACAGACTGGTTCTTTGCCACATTTGGCACAACCTGTCAAGCCAGAAATAACTAAAATTTTGAATATGTCCAGTGATGCACGCATGGAATCGGAGATGGTGGCAGACAAGCTGATGATGAGTCTTCACACAGTGCAGTCTGCATTGGATTCAGATGCAACAGAAAGCAGTTCAGGTGGAGAAACTGATAAAGAAGATGGACCATCAGATGTCAGGTGCCCATTGCCTTCAACCCCTTTGTAAGTTCTCAAAATGGAGTTGGATTGTTGTTTCTGATATATAAGTTACTGTCATGAATTCATCCCAGTTATTTACTGATGAAGTGATGTTGACTCTGTTTTCTGTCCCTCCATCACTGTCCTCTCTATGACTAATAAAGTAATATGTTTTTTAAACAACCCCAGTTTTTATGTTTCAGGAACTCTCCCCTCCTGGATCCCCCCTCCCCCCTCCCCCAAATAGTTAAGAAAATACCAGTGTGCTACAGATTTAGAGAGCATTGCTCTTTTTCCACTCCATACACAAACCTTGCTTCCTTCCACCTTGTGCTTAATTTCTGAAATATGCGTTGTTCATTCATTCAGCACACACAGGTGCAGTCTTCTTCCATTACACATGCACACATATGGACATAAACATGTATGTATATGTAATGTGCACACATGTGTACATAGGCCTACATCATGCATGTATCTGCAGCATGTGACTGGTGCAATAAACTTCATGTAGTCAGTTCATGAGGTTCTACTTTTGAACTTGTATGGATCTTTGTATCGATCCAATCTGTCGTTAAAACAACCTGGATGTGTTGTGCTGGTCAGGTCATGATGTTCTGCCTAACTTATGTGGATCTTTGTATCAATCTGTAATTAAAACAACTTGGGCTGTAAATTGTAAGAACTCAGATTATTTTTTCACTCCTAAAATGTTGTTCTATCATGTGTGCACTTCACCCTCTAAATTTAAATTCGAGAGGTGGTCTCACTCTAAAATTCTATTGAGTTTATGATCTCTTTTTGGTGGCATAACTGTTGGAACTGTCATTGATAAAAATAGCTTTGTGTCATCACAGTGTTTTAAAAGCGGGCTTTGGATTGGTCAGCTCTACTGCCATTTGTCCATCATTCAGTTGAACTGGAAACTGGTTCACAGCAGTACTAAAAATGGAGACTGTGAATACTAGTGTGATTGATGAGTGGTTGAAATGCAAAGAATGCTCTGACAATATTGGTGAAGGTAGTGAACCAGAAAAGCCATTAGATGATTTATGAGCAATTGTACTTTCACACTAGCTGGTATGTGTGGTTCAGGGTGACGGTGTGTGTGTGTGTGTGTGTGTGTGTGTGTGTGGTGTGTGTGTGTGTGTGTGTGGTGTGTGTGTGTGTGTGTGTGTGTGTGTGTGTGACTTTCTGCAGATGTGTGATTGTGTGTATGATATTCTGTGTGTGTGTGTGTGTGTGTGTGTGTGTGTGTGATTTTTATTCCCTGACGCTTATTTTGTGTTTTCATCCTGTGGTATGATTGTTAGATAGACTGCACAGGCCTTGCATGTAGCTTAACTGACCAGAGGCTAGTTAGTAAAAGTTTGAAGTATTCCTTTGTTGATCTGACTTCCTGTGCTGAAGTCTGTCTAGAGAAGTGAGGGTATATAATATATAATATATAGGGTGAAGCCACCCTCTTGACTGGCAAGCCAAGGGGAGCCCTGCTAGCTATCTGCAGTATCCCATGAAACCTCATACCAACCTGTCTGGATGTTACATTTTAGCTTAAAACTACTGTCATTTTGATTGTCAGATAGCTTTAACTAAGCTGGATTGAGTGGTGTTGCACTGCAGACGCACTCTGAAAGAGGAGAGCAGCCCAAGTTTCACATGATAAATCCACTGTGACAAAAGAAATGAATATATATATATATATAATTATATCATTATCAATATGTATGAAAATACAAAATTATATGAATTATGGATATCTCTTGTGTGATGGGTAGGTTTTACTTTTAGTCTCCACACAACGCACAGACTGCTCTATACAAAAACAAGACATCCATATAAGACCGGAACAACATACATCATTACATGTACAAAAGGGGTGGGGAGGGGGGAGCTAATGCACATGGCAAAGAGGATGTAACGCATGGGGAGAAAGCTTGTCTCAGTGTCTGTCATTTACTAGGTTGTGCATACTGTATATAATATAGTGTATCACTGTGTGTGTGTGTGTGTGTGTGTGTGTGTGTGTGTGTGTTAGAAAGAGGAGTATTTTGTAAGGTTTAGACCGTAATTATGTATTAAGCTTTTTCTTAGAATAGATGGTGAGCAAAGGAAAAGGACGGGGGTGGGGGAGGTCGAATAAGTAAGTCATAAACATCACCAATACACCATTATCAAGAAACCCCCATAGCAGTTGGCCAAATCTACTTGTGCCATCAAATTGGCAGACTTTCAAAGTGTTTTTTGTTTCAAATTGTTAACAAAAATCTGTGTGTGGTAAAAAAAACAAAACAAAAAAACAAACAAAAGGAAAAAAGACAAGAAAACAGTTGGCTCATTTATTAATTCAGAAGGGGTCTAATGGTGAACAGTATGATATCAAATATCAATACACTGGTTGCAAGTGTAGCTTATGAAGCAGATTACTTTTCATTGTGTAACTATAGCATTGGGCGCACACAGTTATCGAATTAACCTTCAAACCCCAGCTGTTTCCACTTGTGCAGCCGGTGTGCCCTGTAATGGATGGTTATTAACAAGACTTCCCTTCCGTGAGAGCACTCAAATCTGCATTGTGAATTCAAAAACAGTGAAGTCCACTAGAGTGAAAGTCAAGGGAGACGTATATCATATGTTCGTTATAGCACTAGTTTGTTTATTTTATTTATGTGTTATTCATTTTATTCTATTAGATTTGTGTGTGTGTGTGTAAATTTTAAATTTTGCATTTTTTTTCCAAATATGCATATCGCCAAAGAACTGGGTCATTAGGATTTCAAGTAAAAACTGTCATTTGTCTGGCTCAGAGATAGGTAATGATCATTTTGCAGTTACCAGTATTATTTTTTAGTGATAGTCTGCTACCCATGCCTTTTTTTTTTTTTTAAGCATTACAATTGTTCTCAGATGCACTTTGTTTTGCCTACACTATGCAGACAGTATGTTGCTGTATAGTCTGCATACTCTCTTTGGTGGGTGTGCTTACTGGGTGTTTTCATGTTTCCATTGACATGACTTACCGGTACACTTGTTACAAAATCTGTAGCGTGCATATATATTTAACCCTTTGACTCCTGCACCCGATCCAGCAACTGCAAAAACTTAACCTTTTGACCCCCTCACCCTATCCACCAGCTTCCTGCAGGATGTTGGTAGTGGTAGACAGGGCGTTGGAGGCAAAGGGTTAATGTACTGCATGCATGCACAGGACAGGGATTTAGGCACTGAGTGACAGATAGGTCTGCACACATATTGACCTTGGAGATTGGAAAAATCTTCCTCCTTTACCCGCCTGGTGGAGATGCCCATGTAGATCAAATTCAGACTGTCTGAAATCTGGTATGTACCTGCTCAACTGCCATGCCCTTCATTACCTGTATGATATAATCTGTGTTATTATGAAGTCGAATATTGGCTGTTTTGACTTTCAGCAGTTGTCGGAAATATACTTGCTTTTCAGAAAGAGACAGCCCATCCTAAGTTACATTTTCATTGTTCATGTGCGTCTCATTGTGGTGTGTGTGTGTGTGTGTGTGTGTGTGTGTGTGTGTGTGTGTGTGTGTGTGTGTGTGTGTGTGTGTGTGTGTGTGAGGAATCAAGAGTCAAGACCTCTGAGTAAAGTAAATGTAATGCAATACATAATGATAATTTTATGATTGTAAACATTGTGTTCTCAGATCAAATGCTTTATTATACAGTTTTAATACAAAATTTGTGTCGTTTTGTGAATGTGACGCTGTGTGTCTTTCAATTGGTCTGTTTTGTATGTGAAGTTTTGACTGAGAGTCTGTCTCTTCTGTGTATATTTTTTAACAATAAAATGACTAATGCTACTTTTTCACTATTTCAGGTCTTCTGATAAGGTAACGATGAAGGAGGTCCCATCACCAGATTTCTTTGGGGTCCCTGACCGCCCTTCGGGGGTCTTTTGAGACTTGCGTTGTCTTTAAAGTTTACTTCTGATCAGATCTCGCATAAAAACAACAGTAATACCAACAACAACAACAGCAACAACAACAACAAAACGGAAGCAAGCATACATTTTAGTCATAATCGGCAAGGTATCTTGGCCAAGAGGTTGACAGTGTGTCTGTGATCAGCTGGTCTTTGTCATAATCTTCTCATCTCTAACTTAAAAGTATGCATAGTGAACATGCTGTTTTCTAATGATTTGGTGCTGAGACAACTCCTTGGATGACTGTGGATGATGTTTTGAGAAGAGTATCCTCTCAAGGGATGGTAGTGACTGGGATGGTTGCTGCTGACAGTGCTGCCAAATTCACAGATTCAGGAACAAGTCTTGACACACACAAAAAAAGAATTAGCTGACTCATGGCTTGCACATTGTTTTGTCAGTGTTTCAGAAGCTTTGCCCTGAATTGTCTGAAAGACAAAGAGTCTTTGGCAGCTTGACGACATCTGCTTTGGTTTTCTTGCGTTTTCCTGAACTTTGAAGCCATACCGTCAGAGACACGTTGCTGTGTCTTTGTTTGCAGTATTTGTAGAAATAGAGAAACATTATGGGTAACTGTAAGGGAGGGAATTTAAAGAGAAACAACTTCGGCATGGTTTGTCAGTCTTTTCCTGTATTTCTAGAAGATCTGAAGTGGTCCCGGGGATGTACCCATTTGATGAACATGTGGTGCATCCTTTCGATTTTCAAAGCATTAGGAGTGCATAAATTATTATTAATGTGTTATCACTTATCAGACACCCTGATAATTTCTTTTAATCTTCCCCCACAGGGATGCCGGGAGCTCTTTCAGTCTAAATAGTATCCTCACCTTCTGGAAATTCTATTTGAGAAATTTCCTTTTTTCTGTCACTGTCTTTGTTTCTTTCTTTCTCATTTGCTTTGTCATTTCTTACTATCATTCTGCCTTTCTGGTCCATTCACCTGTATATGTTTGATAAAATCTCACTTACTTTTTCTTAGGATTGCTAATTGGGTACGTGTATTAAGTGCTATTTTGACTCTAGGGAGGTGAGATATGCTGAAGCAATTTAAGGTTATTTATGCCCGTTTGTATGTTTTGGTGTCCTTAGGTATGCTTGAATTTGTATTCAGGTGTGTTTTTTTATATCTTCTGTGTGATAAATTGGATGGAATGGTCAGTGCCAGGGGCATGTCCTTAGATTATGTGCACAGATGCATTGAAATGTGTACTTAATTTTCTTTTTTCTTTTTTTTTTTCCTGTTGAAGTTTTGTATGTTTTGAAATGGTTACCCCTGATATGGCTCTGAAGAACTTTGAAGGACCACCCATAATGAAAGATGAAGTTAGAGCAGCACTGAAAAAGATGAAACCAGGAAAAGCCCCAGGACCAGACAACATTACTACAGAGATGATTGAAGCCCTGGAGGAATTTGGCATAGAAAAAATAACAGTCCTCCTAAATGAAATTTATGACCCTGGAAAAATCCCCAAAGATATGTCAAAATCAATTTTCATTGCACTTCCAAAGAAGACAGGGGCTATAGAATGCGAACTCCATCGCACAGTCAGTTTGATGAGTCATGTAACAAAAATCCTGTTAAGAATAATCATGATGAGGACAAGGAATAGAATCAAAAGAGAAATAGCAGAAGAACAGTGTGGATTTGTGGAAGGGAAAGGAACTATTAATGCCATTTACATCCTAAGAACTATCATGTAGAGGTCAATTGAGATGAATAAGGATTTGTATTTATGCTTTGTTGACTATACCAAGGCTTTCGATCAGGTACAACATGAAGAATTGATCAACCAACTGGAGAGACTCAATGTTGATGGAAAAGATCTACGAATAATCAGGAATATGTACTGGGAACAAACAGCTGCAATGAGAATAGAAAACAATGTAAGCTCTTTTCAAAACATCAAAAGAGGAGTCAGACAGAGTTGTGTTTTGTCACCAGATCTGTTTTCACTATATAGCAAAAACATGAGAATCCTAGAAGAAGACCCTGGATTAAAGGTTGGAGGGAAAATGATAAACAACATTCGGTACGCAGATGACACTGTGCTAATTGCAGAAAATGAAAGGGACCTACAAAACCTTGTGAATATACTAGAAATAGAAAGCAAAGGTAAGGGGTTGGAACTAAACAGCAGGAAGACTGAAGTCATGGTGATCAGTAAAAAACATGAAATCCCCTCATGCAAAATAACAGCAAATGGCACAACCTTGACACAGGTTATTAAGTTCAAATACCTGGGAACGGTCATTTCATCAGACGGCAGATGCACATCGGAAATAGCTGGCAGAATCGGCCAAGCCAAAAACAGCATTCAAGAAGATAAGCATTCTTACCAACAAATGCCTATCAATTAACATCAGGAAGAGAGTTCTTGAATGTTACATAGAACCAATACTATTGTACGGATGCGAGGCGTGGGCAGTCAGCAAGCAAAGCCAGAGCAGGATCGAGGCAGCCGAGATGTGGTTTCTCAGAAGAATGTTGAGAGTTCCATGGACAGCAAAGAAAACAAACGAGACAGTCTTGATGGAGGCAGACACAAGTAGATCACTCATAAGGAAGATTAGGAAAAGACAAGCAATATTTATAGGCCATTTTATGAGAAAGGGGGATTTGGAGTACCTGGTCACAACGGGAAAGCTGGAGGGAAAGAGAGCACCAGGTAGACCCAGGGAGAGAATGCTGGACGGACTTGCAGAGTGGCTGGGGATGAGGAGGGTGGGGAAGATGCTGGGGGCAACGAGAGATAGAGATGGTTGGAAGTCCATGGTCGCCAACGCCATGCGGCAGGGCACCTGATGATGATGATGGCTCTGTGCAGTCGGCTGGGCTTTAAACAACAATAACAATAATTTCTTTTAATCAACACGCGACTGATTAGAATAGAGAACCTTGACATCTGATTCACAGATATACATTTTTACATCATAATACATGTCCACTCTTGTCTACAGAACAAGGAGGGCTGAATGGATTTGGGCGCTGGAGCGAGCAGCCATAGCCTCAAAATGGACATGGCTGCAGGCACAGGTAACCGACCTGGAGTATCGCATTCGCCAGCAGACAGACCTCTACAGACGTTTTCGCTCTTCCAAAGGCCAAGTGGTTTTGGATGAACCTCCAGTGCCACAGGCATCGGTTTGTGACGATAATCATCATGATGGGGGAGATGTATTGATGAACTCAGCCCTTTCGCCGTGTTCATCAGCACCCTCTGTCGAATTGTATTCAGAGTGTTCGTCTATGACTAGCACAGCTTCTTCATCAACTCATCCCATGATAGGAATTTATACTATTGGAGCTGTCCCTAAAAGGTTTTCTACCACTGCCCATAATTCCAGCAGAGTGGACATCCCTAGAAGACCTGTTGGTTTTGTTCATAATTCCAGCAGGGTGGACACCCCTAAAAGACTTGTCAGTGCTGCTCATAATTCCAACAGAACGGTCATGGAGGTGGACAGGCTTGCCAATCATTCCATCCCCTGTAACCCTTCACCCATGGATAGCACTGATCCACTGCAAGGCCACTCCTCAGCAGCGAGATGTCGTCCTCTCAAACACCCGCTTCACAAACGTAAATTGGTGAGGACTAGCGGGCTTCCACAGAAGTCAGTGAAAGCAGCGAGGTTGTCTTCTGTGAAATGTCACTGCTGGCCGCCAATGATGTCGTGTGTTTTATGCTTTGGGAAAGAGAAGAAGGCTGTCCAGAGTATTGACCACCACTACATGGGCCTTAGGGAACGTACTGCTCTTATGGATCACTCTTACCACCCAGTTCTTTCTTTCCCAGGAGGTAAGTATTAATTCTGTGTGATTTTTTTTCTTTAATATAAAGAAAATGTTGGGGGTGGGTGGGGTGGTTGGAGCTTGAACGTGGTGGCAGCAGTTGAAATTCACAGGTAAAGTGAGACTGACATGGTTTCAGTTTCAGTTTCTCAAGATGACATCTCCGCACTCAGAATGAATTCCATATATGCCCTAACGTCACAGGTGCCATGTGATGGAGAAGATCTAGAATGATCATGGCACAAGCCTTAAGCCTGCACATAAACCCATGAGCTGGCCAGGTCCTGAGGTCCTACCTAGATAGTTCCAGAACCCTGGGATCGTAGGGGAATGAGTTGGCAGAGACCTCAACTTTTCCCGGGGCTAGCACCATGAGAGTGGCGCTCATCCCCTCTAGCTCGCTTTAAATTCATTTTCATATTCTCTGTTGTTTTTTTTTAACCAAGACTTCGGAAAGACAAGAAGGCTAACTGGTCTTCAAGGGGTAGGATCTGGGAAATCAACCTATCCGACCAATATTTTTACCAAGGGCAATGCCCTGCTCTTCTCAATTTTCAACTGCCATGGGATCTTTAGCATGCACAGCCAGAAGGCACATGGGTCCGACTTGGTTTTCGCCCCCTTCCAAAGGACTAGATGTTCAGTTCGATTTGCCGGTCAAACTGAGAAGAAAAATCGAGGTCTCTGTGGGGAGCTAACCCTGGAACCTTGAGTTTAGTTATTGCAGGCAAACGTCTGAACCATTCTGCCACTTCTCCCTAGACCGACTTGATCTGAACCATTCTGCCACTTTTCTCCCTTTACCGACTTGATCTGAACCATTCTGCCACTCTTCTCCCTAGACCGACTTGATCTGAACCATTCTGCCACTCTTCTCCCTAGACCGACTTGATCTGAACCATTCTGCCACTTTTCTCCCTTGACCGACTTGAACATTATATGATTGTATTGATACAGTAGTTTGAACTTAAGATCTGTCCAACAGTCAATGCAATATCTTGTAAGTAAATGTAATTCCAGTAGATGAATGTTTAAATTATTCCAGTTGAGAATGGTTTAAACTAATGGTAAATGTGTAAACTTCCAGCTGATTGAGGTTTGAACTTATTAAAGTAGAGGTTTCTCTTGATGGAAATACTTTACCTAATCTGGTGCTAGTGCACTGTAAATACAGTATTATTTAGATAGATTTGGCAAGTATGATTTTGTATGTCATCAGTAATTAGATTAAAGAGAAAAAGGATAAGTTATTGAAAGATCAGCACATCACATCTGCGATCTGTACATGTTTAAACGTAAAAGATTGTCATTAGATCCATTGGCCCTTCATTCCATGCATGGTAACTTCAGTTCTGATGGGTTTAGAGATGGCGAGCTGAATCAGTATGAGGGTATTGACTCAAAATTTGCAGAAAACATGGAACTGGAAAAAGAAAGAAAGAAAGAAAAAAGTGTTGGTAGTGTTTACGTTAACAGTCTCTACAGACTAGAAGTTTATAATCAATGTTTATTCAAATTTACTGAGTGTTTAACAATCGCCATGGTTTATTCAAATTTACTGAGTGTTTAAACCAATTGCCATGGTGTAGTGGTTAGTGCAACGGACTACTGACTGGAAAATTGTGGGTTCGAATCCCCATCAGTACCTTCAAAAATCATTTTAGGATTTTTTGGCTCTAAGGTGCTCCTACCCAGAGTTGGGCATGCTTTGGGCTCATTTGGAAGTCTGGGACCACATAGTCGAGTTTCATCCACTTCACCGATGCGTCATTGAGGAGGTTGCTTAGATCTTCTGATCAGCACGGCAGGTGTCTCTCGGGTCTGGTTGACACCAGGATATATTGATAGTAAACGTAGAGTACAGCCCTGTCACGCAGTCTCGACCCTGAATGGAACTCAATAACAACATGATTATCACCCTCACTGTCATCATCATCATCATCGCATTATAAAAACTGTTCCAGCTTCTGTGGCATTAAGGTGACGCAGAAAATGGGACTAAAAAAAGAAAGAAAGAAAAGTAAAGAAAATTTGCTGAGTGTTTAGTTGTGATTGGAGCTTGACTAGATTTACTTGACAAGTCTGCCGCAGTTGGAGTCATTAATTTTCATTTATAAATATTGACTTTCTCTTTCTTTGAATGGGTTGGACTCGGTCACACAGGCAGGAGGTAAAAGTTGATGTTTACAAGTATCTTTATGTAAATCCGGTTCAGCTAAGCCCTGGTCAGAAGTCACCATTTAGATCAGTGACAAATTGTTTTCACTTAGGCTACAGTAATCAGTGACTGTTGTTATTGTTCAGGTACTCTGTGTAAGTTAGTGTAATGGACTGGAAATGTAAATTGTGTGTTTCAAACTGTTTCATTTACTATAAATCAACTGCTTCCTGATGGGAAGTGAGACATCAACTGTTAAAGCATCATAATAATAAAAAAAAAAAGAAAATTACCTGTTCACTGCCTAGTAAAAGAGTGTATGCATATTTTTATATCCGTAATACTGTAGTTGCCGTCACTTGAGGACAGGTATACCGTTCCTTGGACTTTCCCTAATTTTCCCTCAATCCGAAATAGAAATAACATCAGAACTTTTGACCGGTCCAGAAAACAAGGGCCTTTCCATGAATAAACATTATTACAGATTGATTGATTGATTTGGTTCAGTTTTTACGTCGACACCCACCTCAGATGATATGGCAGACGGGGTTAACCACCCCAGGAAAGTGGGGAAAAGGGGACCTTTCTTATTCTATACCAATACCACCAGAACAACAATGATGTTAAGATGGGATGGTGAGAAGGCGCACCCCAGGATTCGAACTCATGACCATTAGCATGTCAACATTCAAACCTACTGAGTTACTGGGGCCCACCATTATTACCATCCTAATTTGGTCTAGATATCTATGTGATACTGTTACTAATGTTAGTGAACTGAAGTGTTGACCAGTGAGCTTGCTAATTTCAGAGAACCACATGAGTAGATGACAAATTGGCTGGGCCAATCTCATGCAAACAAAGAAGGAAAAGAAAAAATTGCTGATTACTATAGTATTACAGAAGTGCTTCATAATCATATGCTCGATGGTCCAACCTTTGATGAAAAGGACTAGTTGCCTGAAAAGACTGTGAGAACAGGTGATGTGGATGTTCCACAACTAATTCAGAGCTAGAGACAGAGTATGACAGAAAAGTCAGTTTCCTTTCAGAGAAATTTAGTTTGTGTACTTTAACCATGTAATGTGGATGTTCCACAACTAATTCAGAGCTAGAGACAGAGTATGACGGAAAAGTCTGTTTCCTTTCAGAGAAATTTAGTTTGTGTACTTGAACCATTACAGCGCCTCCGATCAAACACTTAGTTGGAGAAAACATATATACCTCTCCAGTACCACTGACTGTAATTCAGTTGGAGATCTCTCTCTGTTTTAGTGACAGATGAGACATGAGTGTAAACTTCAGGATTCCATTTGTAAATATGCAGATGACAATAGATATGACATTTTATAGTCTTCTCCCCTTGTGATAGGAAATGTGACCCCCAGACATCTGACCCTTCAGCGATTTCAAACATAGCGGACAATAAAGTTCCCAGCTCTCGTGTACTAAAATCGTCATTTATGACTAATGAAATACCAGATTTCAGTACTTAGGGTGCTGATTCAGATTTTGAGTCTCTTGATTAGCTCGATGGCCGGTAAAGTGATGATGATCTGGTGGGTGCAGTTGACATTCGACATTACAGTGTTGATGTCACAAGCTGGACTTGACCCAATGAATGATGAATGAGAGTGTCCTTCACTACTCAACGTTGGTGACCGACATAATGAAGGCACTGCTGATAGTGTACATAACATTTCGTTTTTGTGTAAAACAAGCGAAGAAGGATCTGAATCTCAAAATTTGAGTGAGCACTTTGAAACTATTGAAAGGAACATATAAGATATACATAATTAATAGTTGGCTCTCACGGCAAGAGTGGGAAGATGAGGTATGTCGGGGGCAGGATAGAGGGAAAGTTCAAGGTGTAAAATAGGCATACAGCATTATTAGTAATTAGTAATATCACAATGCAGTGGGACTTCCTCTCATTGTATGTTCAGAGAGTTTGGAATTTGTTCAAGAGTGATTCATCCCACTCAGACAATTATGTACGCACTACAATCAGATGGACGAACTCTGTGTCAGCATACTGATGTGGTGATTGCCTAAACAAACCTGCATCATGCGTAGTGTCCTGCTTCAGGCTTTAGGGTTTAAACACATGAAATAGACTACTTTAACCAATGAATCAACTAGTTTTATTTCATATTTCATTTTGTGTATTCTGAAAACCATATATTGTTTATCCAGACTACCAAACTGACTTAGTGACTATCTGAAACATCCTCCCCCCCCCCCCGAAAAGGATGTGTAACATGTACTATGTAGTGATATGATTAGTTACATGTACAGAGCGTTAACCTACATACAGCATAGCATGAGACAGTTGTAATATTTAGTAACTGACAGTTACATTCTACAAGAGCTCGGCGTCCAAAACAAAACAGATTTTTTTGTATTGTTGTATAACTTTGTTGCCACATGTTCAAAGCAATATGATTTATCATTAATTTTGATTTAACGTGATAAAGTATACTGCTTGAAAAAACAACAACAACAACAAACGAACAATTTTATGGGGTTTTCTTTGCGGGATGAAGAGATATGATTTTAAAAAAATCTTAAATCAAAATGTTCAAAATTCTTTTGCACAGGGAGAATAACCTTGTTAAGACGTTGGCACTGAAATGATTAAAAAAAATGTAGCCTGTAGAAGTAGTTAATTTATACCTATTTTCAGTGAAAAACTCCACACACAGACCCAGCAATAGTACTATTAGTAGGCTTATTCCCCTTGGCAGTGAACAGGTTATAAATCATTTGGTTGGTGCGTACTCTTCTAATTCTGCTAGTAGTAGTACAGTAGTAGAATTCTAAGAGTATGCCACAACCAGATTTGGCATTGGGGGACACAACATTATCATTTCAACATGTGTCTAACCAACAAAGGTCACTCTTTGATTTGTTTTATGCCTGCCTGGCCAAAATCAGTAGGGAAATTAGGTCTGATGTGACAGTAATTGGTAATCAGATTATAACTAATACTATGTTATCAGTAACAATTGTTATAACAAGTAGTATAGGGGAAAGGGAGATTGTCGTAAATATGGTTTGACCGTTTTTGTATTCATGAACATCATATGATAGTAAAGGTTTGTCTGGTATTTCATTCTCATAGTGAATATTTTGAAATGCTTGAAAATAAAACTTAAACAATTTTGTTATGATGTGTAGGGCTAATTTGTCTAGACCAGTGTGCCATGTTTTGCCTTATTCATTTTTAAACGTTCTAGAACTTTTTCTTATTTAAACTAAAGACAAAAAAGTTTTTTGTATACATTTTTGGTTATAATTTGTTAGCATTTTGTTGTCAGTGTTGCATATTGGCACTTTGTCAGAATTGTAAATATAATAAAAGTATTTGTTGTGAATTGGCAAAGTATTAATGAAGTACTAACAATAGATTAGTGGTATGAATCGGTTGTGTAAATCCCTTCCCCCCTGTTTCCCAGCCCTGAAAATCTTGTCATGTAATTTTTTGTGACAACTAGTAGCAGTACATAACATAAACCT
Source organism: Monoplex corrugatus (assembly GCA_030674185.1). NCBI lineage: Eukaryota > Metazoa > Mollusca > Gastropoda > Littorinimorpha > Ranellidae > Monoplex > Monoplex corrugatus. The sequence continues at coordinate 19,037,495 of JAPXFY010000030.1, read as the reverse complement.
GTTTGCACTGATGTCTCAGAATGATGTGTTAAACAGGAGGCTTCACGGATTGTGCAGTCTTCTGTCAACAGTCAGAAATGTGATGCCTTTGCAAACAAGTTTATGACTATAAAACATGGAAGTAGGCCACTTAACTTTCACTGATGACTCATTGACTGACATTTTGAGGGGGGGGGGGGGGGGTCAGGTTAATGAAGTAGACATGTTTTTAATCATACAATGTCTACTTGACAAGGCAGTCTCGGTAACTGTGCCATTTGGGGTTTGCAGAAGTGCCTCTGTCAGTTCACTTTGAGGGGTTGCTGCGCTCCGGGAAATGGCAAAGCAAAACTGCAGTACGACAGCCTTGGGCAGAGCAAGGCCAAAGGTGCGCAACAACCGTACTGATCTGCCATGATTCACTCATTAAGTTGTTGAATGCTTTGCGTTTTGTTCCAGAGTCTGTGCATGAGTCCTGGTTTGTGGATTGGTGTCTTGAATTTGTTATTTCTTATAATACATCTTGATAGGTGAAGTACAAAAGTTTGTATTTATAAGTTTATTCAACAGTTTTGAATGTGCTTACGAAAAATTTATATGTTGGACATAGTTTGAATTTAGAAAAAGTATAAAGATATGTTAAAGTGTTATTTCTAATTCTGTAAATAAAGTGCATCTTTTGAACTGTTACAGAACTTATACAATGATAAGTGATTCTATAGTTAAACACAAAAAAATAAGCCCAAAACAAGTGTGACTGCCTGCGTTCAAGCAAACAGGAACCAGAAAAATATGAAAAAAGAATAAGAACGCATATTTAATGCAAGCAGACAAGACGGGTGCAAATTTTCGGCCAACTGGCCTTTGTTGAGTGTAAGATCACAAACAAACACCAGGTACAAAAACAAAGAATACGTCGTGTAATACAGTAACTAAGGCCCAAAAGAGTTTTTGAACGAGACGAACCTTAAGTTCAAATCAAATCACAAATTTAAATGTTTTGTGAAAGCTCAAATCAGATTTATTGTTATTTAAATTCCTTTGACTCCCACACTATATCCACCAACTGGAAAAAAAACCCAAAAAAAAACCAAAGACACTTTGACTCGTCACCCTATCAGTTTCCTGGTGGATAGGGAGAGGGAGTCAAAGTTCAAGTTTTTGCTTAAATATTAGTATGGTTGACAGAACAATGCTGAAGGAGAGGGAGTCAAAGGGTTAATGTTTTAAAATGTAAGCTTCTCCATCCCTACTTCCCTCTATCCCCTCTTTAAAATGGTAAGGTTTGGTACGTTTTGAATTATTTGGGAAGGGGGAGAATAAGGTTGGCACCATGTGTATATATAGATCTATTCTTTCTTTCTTTTCGTCTTTCATGGGCTGTGGTCGCATTTCTTAAACTTGAAGAGTAAGCTTAACTGGTGTAGAGCTAACTTTGTTAGTGCCTGTCTTTTCACAGGGAATACTGTTCAGGTTGTTTACTCATGAATTCCTGATGTAATTCCCATGCTTCAGGTCATGTTTTGTAGAATCGCTAAAAGTGCACAGTTTTCCTGTCCTTTCTTTCTTATATTATTTTTATGATTATTTTTCAAGAATGAGATTTAGAATCAGAAATGATGGGGGGGGGGGGGGGGGGGAGCGGAAGGGAGAGGAACTTGTATCCGTCTAATAAAGCTTGAGACCTATACATATAAGGCACTGGATCAATCTAATGAAGCTTAAAAGCTATAGTCTATATAAGGCACTGACATGACGCAGATTGTACCAACGAAAATCTGACTTTTTGAATTAATCTACATGAAGTGACACTGACACAGCTCTGATACAGAACTGGCACCGGCAAGAAAAGATAGTTTGTTCCATGTAGTGATTATGTTGGTGCCAGCTGTGTTTCATTGACGTTACGAATGGCCTTGATTTTGTAAAGATATGTGGGTGTCTACTTCACACCAGAGTCTGACAAGATGTCGGCTGTCCAAGAGAAAGCAGTGATAGAAGGTTTTATTGTTGTTGCTTGACTTGGCACGTTGAATTTTTTTTTATGATACTTTAATATCAGCTTTTTTTTGAAGGTTTTCTTCTCTTCATTAATCAAGTGAATGACTGTGTGCGTGGTTGAAGAGGTACCTGTGTGCGTGTGTGTGTGTGTTGTGTGTGTGCGCGTGCGCATGCGCGCGTGCGTGCGTGCATGTGTGTTTAAACAACACTGTTACGGGCCTGGAGAAATTTTAAATTTTCTACTAGCCAGCCGGGCTAGTGGATTTTAAGATCTACTAGCCTGCAGATATTTTCACTAGTCTGACTTGTTGCCCTGAAAAATAATGAAATTCTCTTTATTGTGATGATAAGAAATATTCACCAGAACACGGCATTGTTACAACAGAGGCGTAGTATCTTGAATTTAGTTCCAGCCCACAGCGTTAAAAACTGGCTTATAAGTTATATTACCAATGCCGCATGAAAAATTGAAATTGGGTTTTGAGTTAAACAATTTATATGGTTTTGAAGATATTGTTATTCTGAGTAAAAAGCAGTTTAAATTTTTCAAATCGGACTAATAGTTCATGAGATATTCCAATTTGAAGCGTCAAACATTTCTTAAATTTTGGTACCACGTTTTAGTGGGACAAAGAAGGACCAGTGTCACAGAACAAACTCATCAAATGGCATGGTATGCTGATTTTGCTGGAAATGACATTCATTTTGTAATTGTGAGAGACAAACCGGATCAAAAGTCATGAAATTTTGGTCATTGATGTATTTTGGCATGCCCAATTGAATAAAACCATTATTGGAACTCTGTGACGAGCCATTTTTGTCTTATTGCAGGAAACATGTGATATTTTGGATGTTTTATCAGTGTTTCATTAATAATTGCCCATATTGTATTAATAACAGACAAAAATGAAGGTAGAAACAAAACAATCATTTCAAGAGATAGATATAAAATCATTTTGCTCATCGTTCAAGTGTCTTATTACTGCAAATTAAACCAAAAAAGTCACGATTTGCTACTTCAGTAGTCTTATGAATAACTTTTAATATTTCATCAGTTTCTGTACATATAAAAGGATATCTGAGAATCAATGACTTCTGGAATCACTTAAATAATTGAAATATTAAAAATTACTGCATGCTTTTATGCTGCAGTCTATCCAAAAATATCATCCGATCAAAATTCTACTAAAAACTAAACACACACACATACACATGCACACACACATAACACACATACACATATATATATACACACACAGAGAAAAACATAACAGACAAGATTTATGTACGTTACATTTGATTTTATTTTATACATGTCTTTAAAAAATAGACTAAACTGTCTGTGGATGAGTCAAGTCCCCGAACACTTAGCACAGCCAGCGTCCAAAGAAAACTTCAGGAAGGATATGGGACCACTCACCATTCAGGAACAGGTCACTTAATCTTACAATAGAGAAATATGTGAATTTCTGCATAATATATACTATTCATTGAGAGATTGGAAAGGAAAGGAAACCATAATGCATAGTCTTCACATTAACATTACTTTAACATTAAGCCCAAACTCGCGACTTTGATTTTTAGCATATTACTTGTAAAAATCCACCAAAGCAGAGCAATTCTGCTAAGTATTTCCAGTGTACTCTTGCCCTTTAATACAAATCAATAACAATAGGCTACTATTAAAAAAGATGCAATCTTCCCTTTAAAACAAATTAATGACAATGGGCCTATCCTTTTCAGATATTGACTACAAATTGAAACAACTACATAAGCTAATGGATGGCCTACTTTACAAATAATACAACTCATAGCCTTCTATTCAGTTTCAAAACCTAAATGAAGAATATAACAATGAACAGAAGATTTTGTTTTGTGACATTCTAAATCTCTGTGTGTGTTAGTGTGTGTGCGTGTTGTCAGAGAGAGAGAGAGAGAGAGTGTTGTCAGAGAGAGAGAGTGAGATGGAGAGAGAGAGAGAGAGAGAGAATCATGCCTGTTAACAACTTGGATATGAATGTATTGTGGCCTATTTACTTATTTATTTATTCATTTCTTGTTCTCTGGGAGAGAGAGAGAGATTCATGTCAAGGAAAGTACAATAACTTGCACAAAATTGTTTGTTGATTTGAAAAAAAAAATATTTAGACTTATTTATTCATTCATTTATTTGAGAGAGAGAGAGTGAGTTGGGGAGGCAGGTATGCGCACCCCTCTGTTTGGGCAAACCCATTTTCCACGGCTCGGCGAAGCACGTCGAGCACATAGTATTTTTAGTAGTAAGCTCGCCCGTCTGGGGTGAGCAGATCTACACTGCGACATGCAAATAGCATGATCTCGGGGAGGAAATGGTTGACGAACCTAGCTTCGGTTGACAACTCCGAATCGAGTTCAAACGCAGTTGTCCTTTTCTTCAAAAATACAATGTCACAGATAAAACAGAACTTGATCTGTTGATTGCTAGATCTAGTCTTTGTCGACAATGTAAAACTTGCCGAGCTGAAACTTGCACAGCGTTCTGTTACGCCGGTAGTAGGCCTATGGCGTCGGCACATTCCGACGTTGTTTTGCTCCTGATCTGGAACAGATCCTCGTGTAAAAAGTTGGCATACGGCCTGTATTTTACATCAAATTGATTTCATATTACACATGCACATAGAAAAAAGTATGCAAAATCGAATCCCGCCGACGAGAAGTTCCAAAAATGGCGACTTGCCTGCAAACTTTTCCAATGAAAAAAAGCAAAACTTTGGAAGCGTCGATCTCGGTTCGAAAATGGCACACATGCTCTCGTCCGGATAATCATTTTGTTACATTGATTCTCATTGGTTGCAAAATTACAATGATGATTTGTGTTCACAAATATAGCCGTACCGACCGAAATAGTGAAGCACCCCAAACAAACTTCAAATTCTAAACGCATACCGTCTCCGCGATTACGCCCGAAACGCGGATTTTCAACTTTCTCATCAAATAACTAATTCCATTTTCGCTGTAAGTACATAAAATGGCAATCATTCAAATCTTTATTCATTTCTGATTCATATAAGAAAAAAAATAAGGATGAAACACCGCTTAAAGAGGCAGGATTACTTGATTGAACTGAAGACCCCCCAGTTTTGCGGCCGGCCCCCGTTTTTGCCCAGTTTTTGGTACCACAAATTTGACGTCGCGTTTCGGTTCGCACGGCATTGCTACTTATATAATTGGCTGCTATCTTAATGTTTCCACCATTCTGGCGGTGTCAGCTTGTGTTTCATGGACCTCTTCTTCCTCCCTCCCTCCTTATTTCAAGACCTTGCCAGGTCAACGCCAGGGGCATCTGTTTAGAATGGGTTATGTGTGCAAATGCAAATGCATTGATAGGTCTACTTAACTCTTCGGAGACGTAACAGCGGATATTCCGCTGCAGCTGGCCATACCATTAGAGACGTGACGGCGGACATTCCGCTGCAGCTGGCCAAACCATTAGAGACGTGATAGCGGATATTCCACTGCGGTTTTTAAAAATAGATGCAAGCCGGTCGCTGGTCTAGGGGAACTAACTACACATATAGGAACACTCTTTGGTATCTTCTGAAGTGTTTGTTACTTCCCTTGCATTGATTTTATCCCGATTAGTTACAGTTTTTGCCTTTATCCAAACCAACCGGAGTGACTGTCCTTGCACCAAAATGGCGACATTTAGGCCTTCTTCTTCTTCTTCAAAGGATCGTCATAATCACTTTGCTGCTTCACCTATGTGAAAACAAAGCTGTGTTTGTTCTTTTATATCTTCTGGTCATACCAAGGACTTGTGATTACCTGGATTTCTGGATTACCTGGTCAAGAATGGGTGTTTTACTGACTTTATGTGTTGGATTACTGTCAATCAAAAACTTCTTTCCCAGAGCCAAAACCCTACCCCATTTACCTTCTATGAAGGTAAGTAGAATAGATGTATTGTCCTTGTATGTAGCTTCAGCTCAAAAAGCGTAAATTGAATTTTATTTTGATATAAAATATGTTCTTGTGCTGTAAAATCTGTATTTTTGAGAATTTTTTGAAAACCCCCCAAAATCATGCGTCTCCAAGGGTTGTGGCAGGTCCCGTTGATCGCGTCCACAGTGGTTGTGCAAGGCAACTATATTACGTCTTCAAAGAGTTAACCCTCAGATTCCCGCACCCTGTCCACCAGCATCCTGCATTGTCAACTACGCTAGCACAGCAAAAACTTAACCTTTGACTTCTTCACCCTATCCACCAGTGTCTTGCAGGAAGCTGGTGGATAGGGTGAAGGAGTTGAAGGGTTAAGTTTTTGCAGTTGGTAGATAGGGTGCGGGAGTCAAAGGGTTAATTTTTTTCTCCTTTTTTACCTGTTGAAATATTGCCTGTTTTGAAAGTTATGTCCTGATGTGGCTCTACGCAGTCGGCTGGGCTTTAAACAAAAATAACAGTAACGGTGCATAGGGTTTTATGCAAGCTCAGAGAATTTGCCAAATAATGGCTTTTACATTTGGGTGGGGCACATATGGAATTTCCAGAGTTCGACAAACCCCTCTTGAACAAACTCCAAACAAACTGCGAACTTTTTGAGTTCCAAAATATTTTTGTTTTTCAGTGAGGTTTAGCCCGAGTTCTCATTTCGAGTTGTTTACAATTTTTGTGTTCGCTTAGCTGAAATCCTCATTTTCAACTCTTACTTTGCAGAATTATGTTTTGAGTGGGTTATGTAAATATAAACTGAACAACTAGTTTGTTGGTATATCATGTAACATCTGTAATAATAAGCAAAATAATTGATGTTTCTGCTGACTAAGCATGTTTTATTTTTTGTTGTAAAGTATCTGGTGGTCAGATTATCAGTTTATCTCAGGTTATCAGTTTATCTGTCAATGTTATTCCATTAATCCACAGAGAATTGCTACTACTTTTAAAGAATTAAAAAAAAACACACCGAAATACCACATACACACATTTTCCCCAAGTGTTTTGGAACAAGCATTCAAGTTTATCAGGTCACGAATCATATAGTCCATCGCATCAATTGTATTAGTTTATGTTAATTGTTATTATAATAAGTTGTCAGAGTAGCAATGCTGTACGAACCGAAACGCGACGTCAAATTTGTGGTACCAAAAACTGGGCAAAAACGGGGGCCGGCCGCAAAACTGGGGGGGTCTTCAGTTCAATCAAGTATTACTGCCTCTTTAAGCGGTGTTTCATCCTTATTTTTTTTCTTATATGAATCAGAAATGAATAAAGATTTGAATGATTGCCATTTTATATACTTACAGCGAAAATGGAATGAGTTATTTGATGAGAAAGTCAAAAATCCGCGTTTCGGGCGCAATCGCGGCGACGGTATGCGTTTAGAATTGAAGTTTGTTTGGGGTGCTTCACTATTTCGGTCGGTACGGCTATATTTGTGAACCAATCACATTGTAATTTTGCAACCAATGAGAATCAATGTAACAAAATGATATATCCGGACGAGAACTATATGTGCCAGTTTCGAACCGAGATCGATGCTTCCAAAGTTTTGCTTTTTTTCATTGGAAAAGTTTGCAGGCAAGTCGCCATTTTTGGAACTTCTTGTCGGTGGGATTCGATTTTGCATAACAGAACATTGTGCAAGTTTCAGCTCGGCAAGTTTTACGTTGTCAGACAAAGACTAGATCTAGCAATCAACAGATCAAGTTCTGTTTTATCTGTGACATTGTATTTTTGAAGAAAAGGACAACTGCGTTTGAACTCGATTCGGAGTTGTCAACCGAAGCTAGGTTCGTCAACCATTTCCTCCCCGAGATCATGCTGTTTGCATGTCACAGTGTAGATCTGCTCACCCCACGACGGGCGAGCTTACTACTAAAAATACTATGTGCTCGACGTGCTTAGCCGAGCGTTGGAGAAAGGGCTTGCCCAAACTGGGAGGGTGGCGCATACCCACCTCCCAACCACACTCATTCTCTCTTCTACTCTCCTCATCCTCTCTCCTTCCTCTCTCTCTCATCTCAATATGAATGAATAAATACTAAACTATTTTTCTTTCAAACACTAACAATTCTGTGCAAGGTTATTGTACTTTCCTTGACATGAATTCTTCTTCTCTCGTCTCTTCAGTTCATTTTTTCTCCTCTTTCTCTGTTCTTCTTCCTCTTTCTCTCTTCCTCTCTGCTCTTCTCTATCTCTCTCTCTAGAAACAAGAAATGAAATAATAAGAGATTATTAATAGCCACAATTACAATAATCCAAGTTGTTAACAGGCGATCCTCTCTCTTTCTTCTCTCTCTCCCTCTCTGAAACAAACAACCTCACTTTCTCTCCTTTCTGACAACACGCATCACACCTAACACACACGAGAGTTTTAGAATGTCACAAACAAAATCTTCTGTTCATTGTTAATATTTCATTTAGGTTTTGAAACTAAATAGAAGGCTATAAGTTGTAATTATTTGTAAAGTAGGCCATCCATTAGCTTATGTAGTTGTTTCAATTTGTAGTCAATTCTGAAAAGGATGGCCCATTTTCATTAATTTGTTGTTAAAGGGAAGATTGCATCTATTTATAGAAGCCTATTGTTATTGATTTGTATTAAAGGGCAAGAGTACACTGGAAATACTTAGCAGATTGCTTGCTTTGGTGGATTTTAAAAAAACATAGCTAAAAATCAAAGTCGCCGAGTTTGGGCTTAATGTTAATAATGTTGATGTGAAGACTATGCATTATGTTCCTTTCCAATCTTCAATGATAATATATTTATGAAGAATTACATATATTTCTTGAATGGCGATGTGGTCCAATACCTCCTGAAGTTTCTTTGGACCTGGCAATGTGAGTGTTCGGGACTTGATCATTTACAGTACAGTTTAGTCTTTTTTCTAAAGACTGATGTATAAAATCAAATCAAAGTAACTACAAAAATCTTTCTGTTATGTTTTCCCTGTGGTATGTATTGTGTGTGCATGTGAATGTTTAGTTTTAATAGAATTTGATCGGATGATATTTTGGTAGACTCAGCATAAAAGCATGCATGTATGTTTAATATTTCAATTATTTAGTGATTCCAGAAGTCTATTATCTCAATTTCTTTTATATGTACAGAACTGAAAATATTAAAAGTTATTCATAGACTACTGAAGTAGCGAGTCTGTGACTTTTTTGGTTTAAATTTGCAGTAATAAGAACATTGAACATGAGCAAATGATTTATACTTTTCTTGAAATGATGTATTTGTTTACTACTTCATTTTTCTGTTATTAATACAAATGAGCAATTGTTAATGAAACACTGATAAAACATTGCCAAATATCACATGTTATGCCTGTAATAAAAAAAATGGTTCGTCACAAGATTCCGATAATGGTTTTATCAATTCGAAACGTCTAAATCACATCGATGACCAAAATTTCATGACTTATTGATCCGGTCTGTTCCCCACAATTACAAAATGAATGTCATTTCCAGCAAAATCAGCATCCATGCCATTTGATGGGTTTGTTCTGTGACAGCTGGTCCTTCTTTGTCCCACTAAAACTCAAAACCCAATTTCAATTTTTCATGTGGCATTGCTAGTCAGAGTATATGATCTTTATTTTTCTTTTTTTTTTCCTTTTTATTCATGGTGATAAACAAAACTAATCCATCCTAGTTAAGTCTTGTCTGATTGGCAGTATGGAAAATAAGCTCCTCTCCCTCCCCCCCCCCCCCCCTCCCTGTTCTCCCTTCTGTGAGCTTCCTGCAGAAAGCAGGAACAATTTCAGTATCTGTGCTCTTGTTCCAGGGTTGGTTTTTTTCTTTTAATCAAATGGAGCTAGTACTTCATTTCAGTCAGTACTGCATGTGATATATCATATAGTCCCTAAGACACAAATATTGTTCCTTTTAAAGAGTTAACCAATACATGTTAGTGTTGTTTTAACCGACGGAAGGCAACGGAAACCACCATCGTATTTTCCTAAAAAAAGTCATGGCCAGCCAAAGCAAAAAAAATGAGGATAACGACATAAGTAGGGGCTCCTATGAGGAAAGGGGAATTTGAGCACCTGGTCACAACAGGAAAGCTGGAGGGAAAGAGAACACCAGGTAGACCCAAGGAGAAAATATTGGACAGACTTGCAGGGTGGCTGAGGACAGAGGGTGGAAGATGTGCTTGTGGCGACAAGGGATAGATGCGCATGGAGGGCCATGACATGGTTGCATTTTCCCAGCCATTCTGCCACCCTTTAGTTGTAAGCCGGCGTCGCCTGCGTGTGCTATTTTTAGCCAGGCAGGATGACCAAAGTCCGTCAGTGTAGCGCGTCGTTGTGCTCCCGTACTAGTGATAAAGGGACGGGTGAAAAGGGTGTGGGGAGTGGAAGGGAAGGGGCACGCTATTAATAGCCGGGAGAAAGTGACCAACTAAAGTATCGGATTTGTGCGCCGTGATGATCGTCAACACCATGCCGTCAGGGCACATTGTTGAGTGTTGTTTTTGTGTGCATACGAGCTGACATGATTTGAGCCGTTCTTGTACTTCTTTGTGATGAAAATAGGTTGGCACTGCGGTTAGAAAATGTGTTCAGCTGTGACTAAAGGGGAAGCTAGTGCTATCATGATGATGGCATAATCGTATAATTTTTTTTAATTAAATTGTGTGAAATAATAACTCATAACTGTAAGACCTTATTCTAGAGTGAGGCATGAACATAACGGATATGTGACACAGCATGGGAAAGCCCAGCTAAAACTGCAGCCAGCCTGTCGAAGCTATGGCTGAAAATAGCTGGATGGTGTCAGCAGCATGATGTCTGAGATTTTTCCCATATTTTGAGTCTTGAGGATTTTGCGTTCATTTTCACAATGCTTTTGGCTAAAACAGTACCTGAAAAGCAGTTAAGAAAATTAGTTTTCACATTATTAGAAACTTATTCTCTTTTCAAAAATGAACTTACAGTGTTTGAATGTATCTAAAAAAGCTAACAAATAAATCATTTTTAATATGTCATTTTAACAGCTTTTAAATTTTGAAATGAGTTAATATCTCAGAAATGAAAATTTTGCTCCGTAGCCTCATTTTTCTTGTGTTGGACACCCAAAAGATGACATAGTGTTTGATAAATCATAAAGAAGACATTTGTGTGTCTTGAATTATATCCCAAAGAGGATATTGTGGCAGTTTCCCTGCTTCTGAAATATGCCATGTCAATCGGTTTATGTTTTGTACACTGTCACAACAAATTCAGTTGTTCAAATGACATTGTGGACTTTTTGTGAAGGTTGGACAACTGGAAAGCATCAGACTTGTGGATTTGAAAATTTTTAAGTCAGTAACTGAAAAGTTCCTTAAACATTGACAGTTTGATTCTGTATTAATGTAAGATTGAACTTATAGTAACAGCTATGGTCTTAGTGAACTATGTATTTTGTGTGTGTTCAGGCCTCAGAAGATCCGTAAGTTATCAGTCCTTACTGATGGACGAAAAGCTTTGTTGCGGAAAAATGCAGCAGCGTCTGTGATGCTCCAGTCTGCCAGTGAGTATTAATATCTTTCCGTGTATGCGTCGTGCGTGTGTGTGTGTGTGTGCGCGCGTGCGTGCGTGCTTGCGTGCGTGCGCGCGCGCGAGACACAGAAGCCAGCTGATTTAACTAGACAGTAACAGTTCAATGATATGTATATTTATGACATTCAGGCTGTTTACTCTTCAAAGTAAATGAAAAGATTGTTTGTATTATCATGACATACTTCATTTGTCTTTGACGCTATTCTTCGTCTCTGTGAATAATTTAAAGATTGGAAGTTTTACATACATAGTGTATAATACTAGTCTTTTAAAAAATGAAGACCAGAAAGTAATTTCATCTTTTAGTCATTTTTCTTACATAGGACATTATAATGACAGTTTCATGAAAATTGCTATCAATTATCATGTGCAGAATCTGTATTCTACATGAGGGGATGCGGGGGGCTCTTTCAGTATGAATAGTGTCCCCACCTTCTGGAAATTCTGTGCTAGAAAATTCCTTTTTTCTATCACTCTCTTTGTTTTTCTTCCCCCATCTTGGGTGATTATTGACAAGTTATGCTGATTTTAATCATTAGTTTTGTGACTATTGCCTGCCATTTGTTTTTCAGAAATTCGCCATAAGTATGAGCACAGACCTGGCCGTAAAGCTGGCCCTTCAAGAGGCAGAGCACTTGGACAGAAATCTGTGAGCAGAGAGTTGAAGAACGTTGGTCATACTGGGTTCACTAGTGTTGGCCGAGGGCGAGGTAAGAGACTGCAGATATAATCTGAGAATAACGGAAAAGTCGGCAAGCTACGGAATATCTTAATTTGATGGCATAATGTACTGTTTCAGAATGGTTTTACACAGGTTTTAGGAACAGAATTCCCCTTGAGGGGATGCCAGGGGCTCTTTCATTATAAATAGTATTCCCACTTTCTGGAAAATCTGTGCTAGAAATTTCCTTTTTTCTGTCACTCTCTTTGTTTCTGCCTTTTTCCTTTGCTTTCTGTCATTTCTTCCTATCATTTTCTGCCTTTTTGGTCCATTCACCTGTATATATATAGTGTATGTGTTCGATAAAATCTTCTGTACTTTCTCCTAGGATTGATATTTGGGTATGTGTATTAAAAGTGTCTTTTGTATAATAGTACATCTTACCAAAGAGGTGGCACTATGTGAATTCTGTTTTCTGGCAGTGTTGAAATCACATCTGTTTTCTTTGTAGTGGAATTATTTTTGAGTGTAATCATGAAAGTGTCAGATTTTAATTAAAAGTACATCTTATCAAAGAAAGTTGGTTTTGGTGGGTTTGGAAACAGGATACTAAATACTTTTGTCTTACTGTCTTCAGGGAGGAAGAAGAGAGGCCAAGGAACACGGAGGGGATACCACAGACGTCACGTGGACGTATCTCCAGCCTTCAATGATGCTGGCTTTCCCAAAGAGAAGGAGGTGCGCAGGCGGCGCGGGGAAAGTGCCTACGACATCAATAGCATCATCATCCCTCGCAGTATGGCCTCTCTGACAAGGGTAGAGAAACTCCAGTACAAGGAAATTCCAATACCATGGTGAGGAGTTATCCTTCTGATGGTTAACCGGCTGGTTTCAGTTTCAGTTTCTCAAGACGTCTCCAGGTTTGGAACGAATTCCATATGCACTAATGTCACAGGTGCCATGTGTATGATGATCATGGCACAAACTTTAAGCCTGCACATAAACCCATGAGCTGGCCAGGTCCTGAGGCCCAACCTAGCTGATGTTTTACTAGTCTATATTTTATACTGGTATTGTCTTTAGCACTGTTGTAGTTATGGTTTGTTGTTCTTTTGATGTGTACCATTTTTTCTTTTTGAAATTTTGTTCAAGTGAGTGGGAGAATGAAAGCATGACTTGCTCACTATTCTCCTGAGTTGTAAGCATTTTTTTTTTTATGTTCATGAGATGTTTTGAATTATTTCCAGGAGCGATACAATTGCTACCTTTTTGTTTAAGAATTAGCGGGTCCCATTTTCAGTTTTCATTTTGAAAACTGTTGGACAGAATTGTATTTTGGTCTTTGTGACAATTTACTTTTGAGCCTACAAATACTATGATTGGCTTGTCCATAACGAGTTGGGCATTTGGGGTAATGACACTTGTAAGTTTTGTTGAACACATATGTGACCCATTCTCACAAAAGGCACAATAAGTCTCAGTGTAGGCATTTTCAGGTTATGGTATCACTATAAAGTTTAGAATCTCAGCTTTCAAATGGTACTAAAGGTGAGTTTCAGGCTTCAAAAACAAAAAAGTTATGGGCTTTCAAAGATGAGAGGGGTCAAGTCAGCCATTTTGAGAAAAACAGTGTTGAAGAGAATAGGCCTGAATTGAAAGGGTATGGTCAGAAACACCTTAGCAATAAGCATTAAATATCAACCAAATCAGCTGAAATTCCATACTTCCCTTGTTTACTTAATTGTCCATCCATCCAAAACAACTAACAGAAAAATAAATTTAAGAAAAGTGTACTTTAATCACCAAAATTGGGCGATCGGGCAGCTTTCAGCGGCCAGATAGTAGCACTTACCACACATTAAAACACAAAAAAATGATACTTATCGATTAAATTTGACTTTATTGTGTTAGAACATGGTGTAAAAGTGGCTAAAGAGCATGAAAATACAGAAAACTCAAAATTGACAAAATTGTCCCTGTTCAGAGTTTATAGCCCACAGCAGAAGAAGGCCTCGCCCGACTTATTGTACTGTTAGTCAGAACGGGTCACATATACTTTTCACTCACCATAGGGATAACGACACTTGTAAGTTTTGTTGAACACAAAGCCTTTCCCACTCACTATGGGGGTAATGACACTTGTAAGTTTTGTTGAACACATATCTTTCCCACTCACCACGGGGATAATGACACTTGTAAGTTTTGTTGAACACATATCTTTCCCACTCACTATGGGGGTAATGACACTTGTAAGTTTTGTTGAACACATATCTTTCCCACTCACTATTGGGGCAGTGATACTTTGAAGTTTTATTGAACATCGATCTTTTTCACTCAACATGATATGTTTGAATACCAGTGAAGTTTTATTGAACATTTATCTTTTTCCCTCAACATATGTTTGAATACTGTCTGGAGAAATCGTTGAATTCTACACTTGATGCTCAATGCCTGTGTCTTGAAATATCGTGCATGGATTGATCAACAGTTGGCGTAGGCTGGAGGAAGGAACTATGCCTGAAGGAGCTGCCACTGAAGATGCTGCGCCTGAAGAGGGCACTTTGAGAAAAATATTGTCGGATTCCAAGTCCAGTGATCTGGTTGCTAGGGAGATACCTGAACAGGAAGAGGTAAAGTACTGTGGCTGTTATCAATTAATTATAAAAATTTTAATTAACTCGTTTGACTTCCGCACGCTGTCCAGCAGCATCCTGCATTGCCAACCATGAAAGTAAAGCAAAAACTTTACTCTTTGACTCCCTCACCCTATCCACCAGCTGAAAAATCTCAGTGATTTTGGAAGGTAATAATGGGGATTCAAACCCACAACCTTCCATTTGGTAGTCTGTTGCGCTTACCACTCCACCACAGCGACCGGTTAAACACTCAGTAAATTTGAATAAACTTTGATTATAAGCTTCTAGTCTGTAAAGACTGTTAATGTAAACATTACCAACACTTTTTTTTCCTTTTTTTGGGGGGAGGAGGGGCTCCATCTTGTACAAATTTTGAGTCAATACCCTCTCCATCTCAACCCAATAGAATTGAAGTCACCATGTAAGGCATGAAGGGCCAATGGATCTACTGACAATCTTACTATGTTTAATCTCTTAAGTGCCGTCAACATAAAATTTACAGAGCTCTCAGAGCCTTCTGAGGTGCCTACATACGTAAAATTTACAGAGGTAGTTTGATGCACGTTTCTGCCTAACGTAAATGGAAGAGAAGCACTGACTGATGTTGTCAGTCTCAGAGAGGGTTCGTAAAAGTGACTGGCTTCCCTTACGTGACTTTTTGACCTATGCAACCCTCACCAAGGTCCCTCCTTTTGAAGACTAATCCATTAGCCTTCCTTCTTGCCTTTCTAAAGTTTTAGTTACAAAAAAAAAAGTGTGGTGTTGTGCCACAGAGCAGCGCCATGCTCTCAACAGCGAGAGCAGCCCGATTTTCACATGGTAAATATTGGACGGACTTGCAGGGTGGTTGAAGACAGAGAGGGTGGAAGATGTGCTTGCAGCGACAAGGGGTAGATGCATATGGAGGGCCATGATCGCCAACGCCATGTGGCAGGGCGCTTCATGATGATGATGAAATCCATTGTGACAAAAGGAAATAAATGTGAAACTCCTTCCAGGCATTCCCCAACAGCTGCTGAAAACTCCTGACAAACAGGATTGGAATTTCTGACAAACACGTTCTTGGGTTAGCAGGCTTGCATACACACACACAAGAAAACATACAATCTGTGAGATCGATATGTTTCGATATTCTTACGCAAGACTGTGTAAGTGTTGTTTGCTTCTTCTGGCAGTTTTGGGGTTATCTTCTGTCAACTTTTTCTTTCATCTTTTAACAGAAAATAGGGAAGGCATAGGTCCATTTACCGTCCAGACATGCGTTGATTAGTCGCATAATATTTAGATGTTTTTGTTGATCCTGGTAGGTTTGAGATATTTCTGTTTCGAAGAAGATTTGAGTAGTGTTAACAGTTGTGTGTGAAACGTTGCTATACTTGTTTAACATGAAATCTTACGATTTTTATATCCCAGGTGGAAGATCTGTCGGATGACGTTTACGTCCAGCGTCACATCAAGTGTGAGGTGGCAGAGAAGAAGCGCTTTGCTAGCGGTGTGCGCTTACCCCATGCCCGTCGACGTGCCCGCGCCATCAACAGCAATGTCAAAGATCCCACAGTTCAGGATGTGTCTCGACCACCCACCCCTAACACTCCTCTTTCTGTGGGAACACAGGCTATGGAGGTAGGGGAGGAAGAGTCAAATAGCAGTTTTCATCTTCAATTTGGCATGTGCCATCCTCAGTCTCCCAGCAGTGTGACTCCACAGCTGAATGTCGCGCAGACAAGTGAAGATAGGTTTGTGTCCAGGTCAAATAACAGTGATGTGGATGGTGGTAATGTGTCTAACCCAGACGGTGTGTCTATGTCGTCTGTGTTAAGGCAAGAACGTATTGGTTCAGATTCCAACGTTGAAGCTCCTGAACATGACTTTTCCACTACCAACACTTCCTCTGTGACAGTGTGGCTACCAAGACAGTTCCCACTCACAGATGAAGAAGTGAATGAGCTTCAAAGAGAGGACGCTGTGATCCAGGAAGATTACAAACCGCGTTTGACTTTGCGGATCAAAACTCTTCATCCGCAGCCTGTGGGGGAGGACGGGAGTCAGGCCGGGTCCTCCGTGTCTGGCAGTTTTCCTCCATCCCCCATGCCTTCCACCAGTTCTGCTTCCGTCACAGGGGACTGGGATGCTGAAGATTCTGAATGGACACTGGAAGCAGATATTGGCAAGAAATTAGTTGATAAATCTAAGGCCATCAGAAGATGAGAGTAGCCATGGAAGCAGATATTGGCATGAAATTAGTTGATAAATCTAAGGCCATCAGAAGATGAGAGTAGCCCAGAGCTGTCACTGGAGGACCTGACATGGTGTCTCATGAGACTATTGGTAATCTCGACGCCCTGGTGAAAAAGCCTACAGTACACACGCTGATACAAGTCGGGTTCTAAGCACTGCAAAATACCATCTTTGATAAAGCTCCCTCGTTACTGAAATTGTTTCGAGCTCAAAGAGAGCATTGAACACTGCAGCACATTTCCTGATTTTTCTTTGACACTTTTAACTCATTGACTTGATCTTACTGCCTGCGTACATTGAAATCATCCTCTTTCTACTGTGATGATAGCGTTAAGGTGACAGCTCCACTGGACACTGGCGAGGATGATTTTATCACTCAGTCTCAGGAAGCATGAGGATAGTTTCATCACCAGTTGTGCTTGAATTAAGTTAGAACATGCTGGACTCGCCCATTTTCAGGAGTTTGAAAATGTGGCTTTCACTGTGGATTGTTTGTATGATCTCCTTGTTTTTCCTTTGGGGTTGTTTGTAAGGGGAAAAATATGAAAGAGATCTGTGTACTTGTTTCTAGACCTAGTCAAGACTGTATTCAACTTACTTCACATTTGAATAATTTGCAAAGCTTGAGTAAATTTGATTTATGAATATCTCAAGTAGATGTGTGTGAGGAAATAAATATCTGAAGTAGAAGTGTGTGAGCGAATGTCAGGTTTGCTGTTTTGAAGAAGTTTGGTGAGAAAAAAAAAATACTGCAAGTGTCAGGTTGAAATCCACACTGTAAGTCTACTACCATGCTAAGTGAATTATTGTCTCAGAATGATTAACCAGGTGGCCAATTGCTTTCTTTTGTTTTGTTTTGTTTTTTAACTGTTATCTTTATTTAGACCTCGAAGACCCCTGAAAGTAGCCTTTTAGGTCAAGTTATATTTTGCTTCATGGTTAATTCTTCTACTGCCACAGTCTTGTGAATGAGCTGCACTGTGAGTGCAAATGTGGTTGGAGGGTAGTGCTGTACACAAATGATTCATCCCCCCCCCCCTCCCCCCGTTGTTTTTTGTTTTTGTTTGTTTGTTTGTTTGTTAAGGATTATCGCACTCAGGGAGATTGTGCTCACCTTTTTTTTCCCCCCCGTCCCATTTTCTACGCCGCCTTGATGACCACAGAAGCTGGAACATTTTTTTATAATGCTATGATGATGATGTCGATGAGGATGATAATCATGATGCTGTGGAGTTCCATCTAGGATTGATACTGCGTGACAGGGTTGTACTCTACGCTTACTGTCATAGTATATCCTGGCATCAACCAGGCCTGAGAGATACAGACATCTGGGTGCTGGTCAGAAGATTTGAGCAATGCCGTCAATTACGCATCCATTATGTGGATGAGACTCGACTGTGGTCCCAGTCTTCCCAGTAAGCCCATATCATGCCCAACTCTGGGTAGGTGCCGGTTAGAGCCGAAAAATCACACAATGATTTTTGAAGGGACTGATGGGGATTCGAACCCACAACCTTCCGGTCAGTAGTCCGTTGCGCTAACCACTTCACCACGTTGATTGGTTTGATTCATTTCTATTATTATGAATTTCACATATTCTTGTCATATATTGTATACTTGATTCTACTGCATTTTTTTCAAGCCAGTATTTGAGTACAGAAAAGTCTCTCAGTCTTTATTATTGCTCTTAGTTTGAGAAATTCTGTGAGAAATTAGTAGAGGTGGCAACTTCCTCTCCTCTTTATTTAACTCTTCATAAAAAACATGGAAAAGTTCTGTTTATGAAATCAGACACACCATGCCATTTTCCACTGTTATCAATGTCCATAGTCAGCAAAGTGCTGTGCAGGCAGTATAGCGTGCTACGCCTGATTATGATATGCTACAATGTAATGTTTTGCTCAAGTTCTTGTTATGCTCAGAGAGGGGGGAGGCATGATCAAGTCATTATGCTTAGAGAGAGGCCAGGGGAAAAAAGGGCATGGCCAAGGTATCACTCTTGCAGCCAGCTATCTGTTCATGAATCAGAACATTGTTTTCACTCCTGTAGGAAGGGACAGCTTTGCATTACTGAGCTAAATCTATTGCATTTCTGGAAATTACACACTTCAAGTGCTTCCATTCATTCTGTTTAGAACATGATGCGTTTGATGATGAGGTTGTTTTTGACAGGGAGTAGTTTTGGGCTGGGAGTTATGAATCTAATTGTTTTGTGTACTTGGTCGGTTCAGATACAGTTAAACACAAGAAGAGGCATACTGTGAGCGAAGTTTGATTCATTAACTCACTCACTACGTACAATTATGCCCCTTGCCATTCCCCTGATACGCACCACTTGTATATAGGTTATGAGAAAAATTCTCATACAAACAAATGAAAACAGAAAGCTTTGAAATTTGGCAGGTTATATATATATTAAAAGATTGGTGTACAACATGCTGAAATTTCAACTGTCTAACCCTCATGGTTGCTGAGTAATGGTACAAGTAAAAATCTAAAATAAGAGAAATTTTCAGATGAAAAATGTCCTACCAAATACACAGTCAGGTCAATACATCGGTTCCTACAGTCACATTTTGAATAAAATTTCATAAAATTCAACTTGCACACACTCCAAGTGCACTGAAGGATGAGATTGTCTTGAAGAGCGCTGAGTTGTCGAGTGTTGTTCGGCCATATGCTTTTTCATTGTTTAGCTGCAGAGCTAGTGGGTTGCGAACTTTGCACTGTCTCCACACCAACTGCAGAGTACAGTGACCTAATGGCCTGAAACAAGGGTAAGAGTGACCGAAGAATCTAAGTTAGTTTCAGTTAATGGAAATACTGAAAGCCCCGCAAATTTTCAAAACCCCAAGTCAGATTTCTCGATGCTCGTACACAAGCGTTGTTGAGACATGATCAGGAAATCCCTACGCTCGTAGCAAGAGAGTTAATGACAAGTGGATTTGTCTGAAGTAGGTGTGTGTGTAATATTAATGATGATGAAAATGCTCTTGGATTTTAAATGATGCATAAATACACAGTAATTATTTACCACCAAGTTCATCATACCTGGGTATAAAGTTAGAAAGTACATCATTTTGTATTTCTCCATGAGTGTTTTTTTTAAATGGTTGTAAAGTGTGATGTAATCACACCAGTTGATTAGTCTGATGTCTGTTTTTAGCGAACAGCGTTTTAATTGCTCACAACTAAAGTGGCTGAAGTGTGTTTCTGAATTTGTTTGCGGAACAGGATGGCAGTAAACAGGGTTCAAAATGTAGCAGACCTGAGAGAATAATGTTGATCAGATAAAAAGTTTGGTCGTTTACTAAAGCACAGAAAAGGGAATTTGTTGTCCCCCCCCCCCCTCATTTTTTCGCCCTTTTTTTGTTAATGGGTTTATGCTACGTTTACACGGGATGCAACTAACGTGCAACCACTGGGTTTTACCAGTTGCACGAGGAGCCGTGCAACCGCAAAGTTGTGTGGAGTTGCATTCGTGTAAAAGGAAACGTGCAACCGTTAGGCTCCTCCCCTGTTCCCGCCGTTTCTTGAGGCTCGCGCTGCGTGTGTCACGGAGGCACGCGTGGCGCGAAACTACTTCCTGCCTACAACCCCAGCCAACTCCAGGCAACTCGTGTAAAAGTGTTCCCAACTCCACACAACCGTTTGGGGCCGTGCAACTGATGCAACTATGAAAACATTATCGCTCTAGGACAATATTATTTTCGGCCGTGCAACTACACGTACAACTAAAAATGGGATTTTACCGAAAAACTGACAACTCCAGACAACCTCAGACAACCGATTGCCTGGAGGAGTCTGGGGTTGTGAATAGGTTGCATGGTAGTGCATCCGATTAGTTGCATGCTAGTTGCACGTCGTGTAAACGGGGCATTACAACAGTCAAAATGTAGCAGACCTGAGAGAATAATTTTGATTGGATGAAAAGTTCGGTAGTTTACTCGAGCACAGAAAAAGGAATTTGTTGTCCCTGCCTCTTCTTTTTTTCTTTTTCTTTTTCATTAATGGATTTTTAATTCTGTGGGGTTGTGTGTTTTTGGAGTCATCACACTAAAGGGGGGAGGTCTCATTCTCTATGCCACCTTAATGGCCATATGGAATGCTGGGACAATTTTTACTGTGCTGTAATTATGGTGACGATGAGGATGATAATCATTATGCTGTGGAGTTCCATCTAGGATTGAGACTGCATGACAGAGTGGTACTCTACGCTTAACATTATGATGTATCTTGTGCCAACCAGGCCCAAGAGGTACAGACACCTGCAGTGGTGGTCAGAAGATTGAACAGCATTCTCAGTGATGCGTCCATGAAGTGGACGAGACCCAATTTTATGGTCCCAGTCTTCCCAATGAGCCCACAACACGCTCTGAACTCTGGGTAGGAGGCGATTGGAGCTGAAAAATGTCACAGTGATTTTTTAAAGTACTGATGGGGATACACACCCCTGAAAAAGGACAGTTTTGTAGCAGCATTTTGTGTTGACCTTTGTTCTATCATTTTATAACATCTATAGATGAGTTTGGATTGATTCAGTGCAACCAAGCTCCCAGAAACACCCGCATTTCAACATAGCGAGTTACAGGCGAAAGTTCCGTTGTGTGTGTTTGTGGTTGTTTTTGTGTTTTCCTCTAACCAGTATTCTCAGTGGGTTAGAAAAAATGAACACATGTGGTACTGAACCTATGTGGAAGAATGGAGTGTGAGTGGAAGGATGGAGCCATGTTATGGAAGTGAATGATGGTGTGCCAGGAAAGCTTTTGTCTTTCTCACTGTGCATAACTTTTTGAATTACTTATAATAGGAAAACTGTCAGGAATATTCGCTTTGATTACAACTTAAAGTAAGTTTATTTCTTGTGTTTTCTAGTTGACTATGCATAACTTTTTGAATTCCCTGTAATAGGAAAGCTGTCAGGAATATTCACTTTGATTAAAACTTAAAGTAGGTTCATTTCGTGTGTTTTCTAGTTGTGCTTGTTTCATATCTGAGTCTTTGTGGTTGATGGTTGGGGCTCTTTGGTTGCAATTGTGTGCGTTGATTGAAAAGTTATGCCCCTTCGACTGCAGCACGATTGAGTCAAAAATTCAGCAAGGATACCTTTATTTTTATGCATTGTTTGTAACTATATTCCTTTTCCACATAAGACCTTCTCTGTATGCATTGTACTATTCCAAATGATGTTACACGAATTTTTTTTTTAATGTGTGGATGTTGAATTTTTTTTTTTAATGTGTGGATGTTGAATTTTTTTTTTTTTTATAAATGTGTGTATGTGTGCTGTATGTGAAAAACATCTGTATTTGGTCATGGAAAATTCAGAACAGTATTCCGTTTCCACATAAGATCTTTTCTGTATGCATTGTACTATTCCAAGTGATGTTGGTGAATCATTTCGTTTTTTAAAAAAATGTGTATGTGTGCGTTTCTTGTGGAAAACATCTGTATTTGGTCATGGAAAATTCAGAACAATTAGGGGCAGGGGTATTCAGCAAGGAGTTCGAGCTCAAAGTACTCACAATGTAGAAAATTGAATTTAGCATCCATTTTTCTTAAAGTACACCAAGTTTGGTATGCATCAGACTTTATTCAGGCTTGTAACAGTGGTTTGTTTACCAGCAGTCTCATTCTGGCACAGCACAGTGATTTGTCAGTGGCAACTCCAGTCACAATAGAGTTAACAGGGTGTTGTGTAGGTGTGGCCTTGCCAATGGCCACCTGCCCCCTGTCATGATTGAAATCATCGCCAGTCAGTCCGATGCAGCTGCCACCTGTCACAAGCTGGGCTAGGGATGGTCGCCTTATTATTAACTCACTCGCTAGGTACGATTATTCCCCTCGCCGTTCCCCTGATACGCACCACTTGTATAGGTTATGAGAAAATTTCTCATACAAACAAATGAAAACAGAGAGCTTTGAAATTTGGCAGGTCATATAATAAAAGATTGGTGTACAACATGCTGAAATTTCAACTGTCTAACCCTCATGGTTGCTGAATAATGGTATAAGTAAAATTAGAGAAATTATCAGGTGAAAGATGTCTTACAAAATACAGTCAGGTCAATATATCAGTTTCCACAGTCACATTTTGAATGAAATTTCGTAAAATCCAGTGTGCTCACACTCCAAGTGCACTGAAGGAAGAGATCGTCTGGAAGAGCGCTGAGATGTTGAGTATTGTTCAGCCATTTGCTTTTCCATTGTCTGCTTCGCTGCATAGCTAGTGGGCGTGAACTTTGCACTGTCTATACACCAGTTGCAGAGTGTAGTGACCTAATGGCCTGAAATGAGGCTATGTCTTTCGTTCTTTCTACAGCCAACTCGGAAGACAGGGCAATGCTTCTTCGTCTTTACTCCTCACTGTCTGATTCTCAACTGACTATATATACATTTCACAGTGAACAGCAATCAGTTATCATTTAAACGAATATCATGCCGTGCTGTTATCCGCACGCTGTTTACTGTCAACACACGTCACATCTCCCTTTCTTTAAGGAAACAAAATCAATTAACCATTTTTCCTATCTTTCAGTCCATACGAAATAAATGTGTTTCCTACCTTTATCACAACATTAACTTAACAAACACTCATTCTTTCTCTCACGCACAGGGCCCAATCATTCATTCACCTCATTTTATCTCTGATCATTATACTATCCATCATCATCATCATGTCCATATTTTGCAATGCTTTCAGTTTATCTGATTGTGGTAGAGCCTTCAGTTTCATTCATATTTCAGGAAATCTGGCCTTTTGCTTTGTCTTACAGATCTAGTTCTGTAAGGAGAACTAACTGGTTCGGGTTGTCCTGTCCTTGTTTGTTTGATAACTTCATCTGGCTCCTTGATGCTGGTTGTCTCGGACAGATTTGGTGCAAATTTCTGAAGGTATCCGACTACACCGAGTAGTCTCTGCACAGCTGCTTTGTCTACTGGCACTGGGAGTTGTTAATAATAAATAATATATTTTATTTATATAGCGCAAAATCTTGATAAAATCAAATCTAAGCGCTGAGCGTATACATGCATACATACCTACATACATATGAGCGTATACATGCATACATACATGCATACATACTTGCATACATAAATCTAAGCTGAGCATATACATGCATACATACATACATACATAAATCTAAGCGTATACATACGTATACATACATACATACATACATACGTACGCACATGCCAAAATCTCGACAAAATCAAATCCAAGCGCCGAAAAGACACGCACATACGCACGCACACACACCACGCACGCACGCGCGCACACACCACACACACACACACACACACCACACACACACACACACACACACACACACACACATACACATGGCCACAAATGGGGAGAAAGAATAAAAGCAATAAAAGCAAGAATAAAACCAATGGAAAACCACAGAGAGCAATTTCTTTGGGTCGGCTTTCAAGCCTTCTCTTGAGAAAATGTGTCCCAAATATGATATCTCTGTTCGTTTCATCTCAACCTTCTCCTTGTTGAGTTTGATTCCAGTCTCTCGGCATCGTTGTAGCAAACGGTTCAGGTTGGTATCATGAACTTGTGCTCCTGCTTCGTCGGTTGGTCCTCTGCCAAAAACAAAGATGTCATCATGAACCGCCACCATGCCTGGCAGTCCTGCCAGAGCGATGTCAATCCTCCTCTGGAATTCTTCTGGGGCTGGTGAAATTCCGAAGGGCATTCGTTTCCATCGGTATTTGCCAAAAGGCGTCTCAAATGTTGTCAGGTAGCTGCTGTCTTCGTCCAGTTCAACGTGCCAAAACCCGTTTTTCGCGTCCAGGTGTGTGAAGTATTTTGCATCTTTGAGGAGAGGCAGTACGTCATCAATGGTTGGCATGGGGTACTCGTTTCTCCTGAGGGCTTTGTTCAGTGGCTTAGGGTCGATGCACAGTCTGACTTTCCCATTGCTCTTTGTTGTTACGACCAAACTGCATATCCACTCCATTGGCGTGTCTACTTTAGTGACCACGTCCAGTTTTTTCAACCTCTTCAGCTCGTCCTTCACTTTCTCTTGCACTGCTATCGGCCACTTTCTGCAAGGCATCTTCACTGGAGCAATACTGGGGTCTGTTTCTAGGTGTAATTTACCTTCTAGTTTTCCTTCCCCTTCAAAGACATCGTTGTACTTTGTGAGCATATCTTTTGCATTTTCCTCCTCTTTCTGATTTGCCGCTATTGTTGCAATGTTCTCTTCATTGATCGTCAACAATTGCATGTGCTGTACAGCTTTCAGTCCCAGTACTGGCTTACAGTCCGTTTTGGTGATCGCGAAGTTGACTTTGTATTTCCTTCTGTTCTTGGGGTTTTTCACTCGCAGCACTATCTTCCCCACAGGCTTCATTTCTGATCCGTTGAACATCACCAGCTTCTTCTTCGTCTCTTGCAGGTCAGACTTTCTTTCATCTCCTGTGACTTCTCTGTACAGGCTCTCAGACATCACGTTTGTTGTTGCACCTGTGTCAAGAAGAAATGTTACCGGCATCTCATTTATCAGCATTTTTGCTCGTATGTTTCTCTCCTTTTTTCTGGTTTTGTCTTCGATCCCGAGGATTTCATTATCGCTTTCAGTGTCAGTCTCTTCTTCTTCGAAGTGCTGATTTTTCTTGGGTGTTCTGCAGCATGAAGCAAAGTGATTATTTCCTCCACAAGCTTTGCATTTTCTTCCAAATGCTGGACATTTCTCTTTTGCTCTTGGGTGCTTTCCACCACAATATCCGCATTTCTCTCTGTACTCTGGTTTGTTTCCTTTGCTATACTGCTTTGCTGTCTTCTTTTCATTGAAAGCTTGGACTTCCTGCGTGTCCTGTGTTTTTCTCATCATTTGGACGGTTTGTTGTTGACTTGATTCATGCGCTCTGCACATATCAATACATGCAGTCAATGTCAGCTGTCGGACTTCCAGTAATTTTGATCGCAGAGTTTCGTCATGTACACCCAGTACGATTTGATCTCTCAACAGTCTGTCTTCCAGTGTACCATAGTTACAGGTCTTGATCAGTCTCCGCAGTTCTGCTACAAACTGTTCGATAGATTCTCCTACTGCTTGATATCTGCAGTTGAATCTGAACCTGAATGCTTCGTAAGTTTCATTGATTGAACCCACACAGTATTCTTCGAATTTCTGGAGAACAGTGTCAATGTCATTTCTTTCAGCTTCATTAGCAAATGCCAATCCTTCATAGATGTCCATAGCATCCAGCCTGATGCAAGAAAGAAAAACTGCTGTTCTGTATGTTGAGTCTTCTTCTGTCTGTGTTGTCACAATTTCATAGCTGTCCCAAAGCCTCTTGAATTTCCTCCAGCTGCTCTGCAGGTTTCCTCCATTCACATCAAGTTTAGGAGGCAAGGGAATCTTGGCATGTCGTCGACTGGCTTTTCTCTCTTCTTGTTCATCTTCCATGGTTGAACTTAGTCTTCAATATTCTGGATTTTTGTTAGAGTTAGTAATCACGATTCTGACACCATCTTTCGTTCTTTCTACAGCCAACTCGGAAGACAGGGCAATGCTTCTTCGTCTTTACTCCTCACTGTCTGATTCTCAACTGACTATATATACATTTCACAGTGAACAGCAATCAGTTATCATTTAAACGAATATCATGCCGTGCTGTTATCCGCACGCTGTTTACTGTCAACACACGTCACACTATGAATGACAGAAGAACCTATTTCTGGCCATGAGTTTCGGTTTCTTGATTACGACATTTTCTTCTGTCCTCTTGAGATACAAAGAAAAGATAAGGTTTTGTGCTGTACTGGTGATTACATGAGATAGCCTAATCAGCAGAAATCAGTATGTGTCTGACACAAACAAAAAATAGAGGTTTTGTGCTGTACTGATGATTACATGAGATAGCCTAATCAGCAGAAATCAGTATGTGTCTGACACAAACAAAAAATAGAGGTTTTGTGCTGTACTGGTGATTACATGAGATAGCCTAATCAGCAGAAATCAGTATGTGTCTGACACAAACAAAAAATAGAGGTTTTGTGCTGTACTGGTGATTACATGAGATAGCCTAATCAGCAGAAATCAGTGTGTCTGACACAAACAAAAAATAGAGGTTTTGTGCTGTACTGGTGATTACATGAGATAGCCTAATCAGCAGAAATCAGTGTGTCTGACACAAACAAAAAATAGAGGTTTTGTGCTGTACTGATGATTACATGAGATAGCCTAATCAGCAGAAATC
Organism: Monoplex corrugatus; assembly: GCA_030674185.1. Classification (NCBI taxonomy): domain Eukaryota; kingdom Metazoa; phylum Mollusca; class Gastropoda; order Littorinimorpha; family Ranellidae; genus Monoplex; species Monoplex corrugatus. The sequence goes on along the minus strand of JAPXFY010000030.1, from coordinate 19,010,238 downwards.
AGTATGTGTCTGACACAAACAAAGAAGAGGTTTTGTGCTGTACTGATGATTACATGAGATAGCCTAATCAGCAGAAATCAGTATGTGTCTGACACAAACAAAGAAGAGAAGGTTTTGTGCTGTACTGATGATTACATGAGATACCTAATCAGCAGAAATCAGTATGTGTCTGACACAAACAAAAAATTTCCTTTTTGTGCTGTACTGATGATTACATGAGATAGCCTAATCAGCAGAAATCAGTATGTGTCTGACACAAACAAAGAAGAGAAGGTTTTGTGCTGTACTGATGATTACATGAGATAGCCTAATCAGCAGAAATCAGTATGTGTCTGACACAAACAAAGAAGAGGTTTTGTGCTGTACTGATGATTACATGAGATAGCCTAATCAGCAGAAATCAGTATGTGTCTGACACAAACAAAGAAGAGAAGGTTTTGTGCTGTACTGATGATTACATGAGATAGCCTAATCAGCAGAAATCAGTATGTGTCTGACATAAACAAAGAAGAGGTTTTGTGCTGTACTGATGATTACATGAGATAGCCTAATCAGCAGAAATCAGTATGTGTCTGACACAAACAAAGAAGAGAAGGTTTTGTGCTGTACTGATGATTACATAAAATAGCCTAATCAGCAGAAATCAGTATGTGTCTGACACAAACAAAGAAGAGAAGGTTTTGTGCTGTACTGATGATTACATGAGATAGCCTAATCAGCAGAAATCAGTATGTGTCTGACACAAACAAAAAATAGAGGTTTTGTGCTGTACTGATGATTACATGAGATAGCCTAATCAGCAGAAATCAGTATGTGTCTGACACAAACAAAAAATAGAGGTTTTGTGCTGTACTGATGATTACATGAGATAGCCTAATCAGCAGAAATCAGTATGTGTCTGACATAAACAAAGAAGAGGTTTTGTGCTGTACTGATGATTACATGAGATAGCCTAATCAGCAGAAATCAGTATGTGTCTGACACAAACAAAGAAGAGAAGGTTTTGTGCTGTACTGATGATTACATAAAATAGCCTAATCAACAGAAATCAGCTACAGTACCCTTTTGTTCCACAAATGATATTGCTGACTTAAGTATTGATATGGTTGTAATACTGATAATAATTTCATTCAACAGATTTGCAAACAAATTATGTTTCAATGGTTAGTGCTCTTGATTGTTACAAGAGAAGCATCATTCCTCTGTGTGTGTGTGTGTGTGTGTGTGTGTGTGTGTGTGTGTGTGTGTGTGTGTGTGTGTGTGTGTGTGTGTGTTTCCTTCTCTTTCAAAATTATGTGAAAAGATTACCTTAATTTCAAGAAGGTAGATGAGCATTGTAGCTTTGATACACTGGGCGCTATTATGAATGACCAGTCCAGCTTAAAAGATGTGAGAAAGAGAAATGTTTGCTTTGATGTTTCGGTGTTTGAATGGGTGTGTTTACATTGTTCAGATTATTTACATGAACATTTCCCGGTTGAGTCTATGTATCACCATGAACTGTTTGTCTTTTCAATTCCAAGTTTAGTAAGTCTGTTCTTGTTTTAGGATGGAACTTGTTCGTGTTTACAGCCAATAATTTTTCTGAAAATTTTGTGACTTGAAATTGAAGTTAAAGTTTGAGTAAGACATTTGAAAATAATGCCTTACTCAGACTTAATCCTCGATTTTAAGTCACAAAATTTGAGTAAGACATTTGAAAAGAATGCCTTACTCAAACTTGATCTTCAATTTTATGTCGCAAAATAAAATGTCAGTTACATGATCTTTAGCTTCAAATGCTTTGTGCTGTTTCTGTTATGTTTTATCACAATTCAGAAAAAGAAAGTTTTCGTAGTAGAGCCGACAACAAAACACCCAGGTATTGGAGGTGGGTGGAGAGGTGATCTTTGTGTCAGCTACAAATAGTTTGCATTTTCTTGGAGAGGAGTTTACATTTTCTTGGAGAGGTGATTTTTATGTAAATTACAAAAAGTTTACATTTTCTTTCATGAAATGGTCAGGATGTGTAAACGTATCAACTGCGTCCTTGTTAAAGTGAAATTATTTTGATGTATTATCTGCTTCAGATTCAGCCAGATCTGATTGTAATTTTATTTGTGTTTGTATCTTTTGATTGATTCAGTTATAAGGAGCATAGAAAAAAAAAAGAAAGAAAAGACCCCCCCCCCCCCCATCCCTATGGTTCTGCAGGCAATCAAATGCTGAGTTTTTGTTTGATTTTTTTTTCCAGATTCATGTGTGCACAGTTTGCTCACAGTCTGCATGTTCAAGTTTTTGGTGGGCAGGCCTATTTTTATGTGTCCATAAGCCAGCAGATGCTGACATGACTTACAGGATCTGTAGTGTGTCATAGTTAATGTTCTGTGCATGTTCACCTGGGAGATCAGGTAGGTCTCCATTTTTTACCTTCCAGGTGGAGGTACCAGGCAGGCAGGATCAAACGCCAAACCTTTGATTGGATGTCTGACATCTTACCGACTTGATTACCATGCCTTTTTAATCAAGTACTGATTTGGGCTGTCTAAAGAAAACCAGTGAAATAGAAAGGACTTCTGTAACTTATAATGACACTGTGAATGTAATCATAGCTTTGCAAACGACATTTTGACGATTCTGTTCATCCACAGTCAGCCATTGTTCTTCTAGAATGAAAAATTCTAATTCTGCTTAAAAAAAAGAGAGTTAAACTTGGGTCCGTTGTAACGCTCTGCAGTAATAGTATTTTGTAATTAATGTGATAAGCTTGTGGCAAGTTGTGCTGAATCACTAGTATCACTAGTAAATAAAATCTATATTCATTTCTTTCTTTATGTCGCAGTGGATTTTTAATGTGAAATTTGTCTGCTCTCTCCTGTAGAGCCCACTATTAAAAGATAGATTTGAATGATTGTTTTGTGTGTGTGTGTGTGCGTGTGCGTGTGTGTGTGTGTGTGTGTGTTCTTTGTTTTCTTGTTGGTTGGTATTTTTTGAAGGGGGGGGGGGGGGGGGAGGTTCCCAAGTGGGTTATACTGCAGGGCTCCCACTGTTCCGTGAATTCGCATATTTCAGCGAAAACCAAGAGAATCTGGGGGGGGGGGAATCTGATAGTGATAAGTGTCTTTACCATACTATAAATTAAGCTCAGATATGTGTCAGATTGCGTCATTTTAAACGTAAATTTTCATGGGGGGGGGGGGGGGGGGCCCACCCCCTGAATTTCAGGGATTTTTGCTTTTCCTCAGTGGGAGCCCTGATGATGGAGCGTGTGCTGTTTTTCCTCCTTTACACAAACCAAACTCATTTCTTTGTATCAGCCTAAATGATCCTCAAATTGATAAAAGTGGTACTAATGATTGTCTCCAGCATATCATAAGTATCGCTTTATGCACCTTTTCATTGAACTTTTTTAGTGAACTGTTAGACTGTAATGTGAATTTAAAACAAGGATTGTCAAGACTTTAAACAGCTCTCAGGATTTGTCTGCATACAAGATTGTCTCATTCCTGTTTCAGAAAGAGAAAAAAAAGTGTGTTTGGTTTTTAATTAAAACTCTACTGAAAATGAAAATGGCAGCTGTAGCAGCAAATGAACAGAGTTGCAAGTGTTTATTCTTGTTTTGTCTTTGCAGTCATACCGTATTTCAAATATGCATGCTTGTTTTCAATACTGAATAGAATAAAGCAAACAAGCCTGTTTGTTTTGTTGAAGTCTGCATTTGACTGATGCCAGCAATGTGTGTGTGTGTGTTTGTGTGTGTGTGTGTGTGTATGTGAGAGTAGCAAGAAATTCATATCCTGTTGAAACAATGGCGTGTGTGTGTGTGTGTGTAGTATATGTGTGTGTGTAGTATGTGTTGTGTGTGTGTGTGTGTGTGTGTGTGTGTGTGTGTGTGTGTGTGCTCATGAGAGGAGCAAGAAATTCATATCCTGTGGCAACAAACCAGACCTGTCTCACAGCTAGTCTTTACCATTCTACACTCACTGAAATTACAAGCACAGAAACAAAGGAAAAGTAAAGGAAGAATTACAAAAAAGGGAGGGGGTGGGGTGGGGAGACATGTCAACTGTAACCTTAAGATAGAAACAAATGAACCATAACACTACAATGTCAAAGTTATAATAAGATATCAACTTGAAAAATGTCATTTGATCAAATGCTTAAACAGAAACACGAGAGACCAGGGCAGACACTTGTAAATCAAATAAATACCAACCCCTAACAAGAACAAAAACAAGAACAAAATGACAGTAGTTGTAGTGGCAACAATAACAAAAACAATAAATATAACAGTGAAAATAGTATGAACACTGATAAATCTGCAACAGTGTTGTAAAATAAAACTGATTAACCCTTTGACTCCCATGCCCTGTCAACCAGCGTCCTGCATTGTCAACCATGCTAGCAAAGCAAAAATGCAACCCTTTGATTCCCTAGCCCTGTCCTCCAGCTTCCTGCAGAAAGCTGGTGGAAAGGGTGAGGAAGTCAAAGGGTTAAGATTTTGCAGTTGGTAGATAGGGTGCGGGGGAGGCAAAGGGTTAAGTCCACAGGTATATGTAACTATAGTGAACCACAGTAACTGTGGGTTTAAGTGTTTGATGCCATGTTCAGGACAAGTAGGCCTAAAGTAATTAATAATATTTGAATAAAAAATACATGCATGAAAATTTGATGACTAATATTACGGTAACTGCATTCAGTGTTGTCATATAATAATATATGCAATGAAAGTTGACATGAGTAACAGTATGGTAACTGCATTCAGTGTTATATAATATATGTAATGAAAGTTGACGCGAGTAACTAAACAGTATGGTAACTACATTCAGTGTTGTCATATACATGCATGAAAAGTTGACATGAGTAATATTATGGCAACTGCATTTGGTGTTGCCATATACAATGCATGAAAAGTTGACATGAGTAATATTATGGCGACTGTATTCAGTGTTTTCACTCAAATTCACAACACACAGGCAAACATTTTTCTGCACACAACAAAAAACAGACAACGCAGTGAATTAAACTTTTTTGTTTTATTTATTCTTTTATTTTATGTACTTCAAAGCAATCTTTACAATTTTATTGAGCAAGACAACACAACGATTTCTGTTCAACGGCACAGATAAATGTACATATGTACATCATCTTGCACACAAACACACACACATGCACACATACACACACTATCTCTTCATATTTTTGTGCACTCATACAGCTAGTCACTAGCACACCCATGAATCATCATCATCATCATCGTGTGCTGTGCCACATGGTGTTGGCGATCATAGCCCTCCATACAAAGTTTATCTTTTGTCACTGCAAGTTCTTGACAAAGAAGCAAGATGGTTCCAGAGGGGAGTAAAGGAGGCAGTGTACATCGCCGCAAGGAACCTCAACCGTGACCGGGGCCGACACAACCTGCCATCGGTGTACTCCTCACTTATTCAGTCGCACTGTCGTGAGTTCGCTCACGGCGGTGCGCACTGAAGCCAGTTGTCAACCAAGCAGTTGCGCTGAAGAAGTCGGCCGGATCGCCGATGAAAACTACGCAGTATGTGGCTTTTTTATCACTGAGAGACAGGTTCAATTAGGTAGCCATTATGTAAGTATATGTCCTACACTTTCTGTCCACATCCACCCTGCAAAACTGTAACATGGTGAATAAACCTTTTTTCATTTTTTCATTTTTTTTTCAATACAAATTTATATCGACATGACAACACACAATGATTTCTATCCAATTGTACAGATAAATGTACTTATGTAGGGCCTACATCATCTTACACACACACGAACACACACACACTCATGCACACACACTCATACACAACACGCATACAAACACCATACACACACGCTCATGCGCACACACAAACTCTCACACACACACACACACACACCAAAATTTGAAAACATTACAGTGACAATAGTCAAATCAGAACTAATATAATCCTGAAAATACCACATTTTTATCCACACACTGCAATATCTACAGCTGAGCAAATATTACAGCATTAATATAATTCTGGAAGATGTAAATCCTACACAGCAATACCAAAAAGTGACAATGAAATCCTTAGACTAGAGTAATTATTTCCACACAGTGGACGACAAAGTATCAACATTGTTATGGAAAGTATACAAATTTTCACTAAAAGAAAGTCCATTTTATGATAATGTAGTTATGTACTTTTCTTGGTGTCATCGTGTGCACAAAATTACCAGCATAAAAAGAATTCTATACAGGGTAGATGCAGCAGAACGCAAAAAAAAAAGAAAAAAAGCACTACATATCAAAGGCAAAGACACTGAAAACAATCATGACATCACAATTAACAAAGTTCCTTTAGAAAATGTTAAGGATTTCAAATGTCTTGGCTCTGTAAAAACTGATGATGGAACCTTCTCCAAAGACATCAAAATAAGAACTGAAATGGCAAAGCACAAAATGGTTCAGCTCAACAACATCTGGAAAGACAGAGGCATACTAAATGGCTTGAAAGTTAGACTTTTAAAATGTTTGATCCGGCCAGTCATGATTTATGGTTGTGAAGCCTGGGCTCTGAGAAAAACTGATTGCAGAAGAATTGAGGCAGTAGAGATGGGGTTTTTTTTCGGATCCTACTACTTGTCAAATAGACAGATAGAAGAACTAATGAAAGTGTCCTGGAAGAACTTGTTACCACCAGAAAACTACTAGCAGACACCAACAAGAGAAGATTAAAATACACTGGCCATGTGTCACGCAACAAGAATGCAGACCTCATGGCAACCATCTTTCAAGGAAAAACAGTGGCAAAAAGTAAGAAGGCAGACCTCCAATCTCATATATCGAGAACATAACCAACATCAGTGGCCTAAATATTCAAGAAACTATCCACAAAATCCAAAACAAGTGTGACTGCCCGCGCCCAAGCAAACAGGAACCAGAAGAACAAGCAAACCAAAGTAAACGCGTATTCAACACAACAAGACAAGACAAGCGCAAATTTTCGGCCAACCGGCCTTTGTCAAGCGCAAATGTACGGTCACAAACAGACCACAAACAACACCAAACAACGGATAATAAGAAGAGGACTAAAAACTTCCCTGCCGCCTCGTCCAGTGGATAAAAAGGGACCAAATGAGTTTTGGCATTTGGTCCCTTTTTATCCACTGGACGAGGCGGAAGTGAAGTTTTTAGTCCTCTTCTTATTATCCAGAAGAGGACTTCTTGCAGGAAGCTGGTGGATAGGGTGAGGATGTCGAAGAGTTAAGATTCTGCAGTTGGTAGATAGGGTGCAGGAGTAAAAGGGTTAAATACCAGAGGAGCTGTTGCCTTGTGGTTCAAGTGCATGCCCAAAGAATGTGAGGCCCCCAAAGAGAGTTGCTTAAATAACCCTTCTACTCCTGCATCCTATCTACCAACTGCAAAAGTTTAACCTTTGATTCCCTCACACTTCCTGCTGGTGGACAGAGTGAGGGAATCAAAGGGTTAAGTTTTTGCAGTTGGTGGATAGGGTGCTGACACAGTATTCAAATCAAGTCAACTGTATTATCTCCAACAGAGAAATTGAACCGTGTTCTTCCACAAGAATGCCACACGTAAACCATTCAAGTTAAAATGCATAATATGCAACAATACCTTAATCTCACAGGTGAATTTTAAAATATAAAACAAAAAATTAATTAGAAAAAATATAAAAGCAAATGTGCATATCTCTATCACAAATACACCCACACATCATCATCACCACCAACACCAATACCGCATGACATATCCAATCACTGATATAAAATGATCAGTAAATCAATAAACAAAGCAATCAAATATATTTGAACACATTTGTACCATTGTATCATCTAAAAGCACAGATGTGATTGGACGTTAAATGAAATAACAAACAATACATTTGTACACACGCACATACAGACAAATGTGCATGCATGCACATACAGTACACACTCCCATATATATCCAATAGGCATGCATGCTTCAGACTGCATCATGATTCAAAGTCTCAGAGTGGTTTGCTTTTGGGATGAAACTGTACACATACATCTCACCATTCCACTAATATAAAGCAGCAAAAACATCTCCCTAATGGCAAGAGTATCACGAATACTGGTTTGGACTGCGTATGGTCACATGCAACCATCCCAGCTTTAACCCTTTGATTCCCGCACTCTATCCACCGACTGCAAAAACTTAACCTTTTGACTCCCTCACCCTATCCACCAGCTTCCTGTAGGAAGCTGGTGGATAGGATGATGGAATCAAAAGGTTAAGTTTTTGCTTTGTGAGCATGGTTGACAATGCAGGATGCTGGTGGACAGGGTGCCGGAGTCAAAGGGTTAAACGCCACACAGAAATAACTATCATTCATCTGTCTTACTCTCACAAATCTTTCCATCAACAGTCACTAATCTATCTAAAATATGCTTTACACTTTACACTCAACCCACCATTCCAGCATACAAATAAATTTAATCAAAACACTCAAAAAAGCAATGGTGAAAGGAGAGGAGAACACAAGTACTAAAATCAAACTACTTAAGCTTTTAAAGACAGTAAAAGCAATTATGTATACAAATCCTCATGTGAAAATACCGACCACCGTGACGTTTTGCAATACAAAACAGTAACAATAAAACCTGAAGTCAGAAAATCATAAATGTTTACAATGTAACACAAGCATGACTGACATCACCAACATCTGTCAACCAACATCATGACTGTTTCCTATATCACTGACAAATCACATGATACCAAATATTGAAACAAAACCGTCTTTCCATACATTTTCTTGGCTAGCAAATTTTGGATTAGATCAATTACATTTGTTAACCAGTAGACTTTTCTCTTTTTTCTTGTTTTTGTTTTTTCACTTTCTGAGTTCTCTTTTTCTTTTCCTGTCCCAATTTCACAGAGACTGGGACCATTTTTCAAAATGATACGATGATGGGAATGATAATCATGTATGCTATGGAAGTTCCATTCTGAACTGAGACAATGTGGCAGAGCTGTACTCCATGCTTCCTGGCATCAACCAGGCCCAAGAGATTCAGACACCTGCAGTGATGGTCAGAAAATTTGAATGACATCCTCAATGACGCATCCGTAAGTGGATGAGGCTTGTCTGTGTGGTTCCAGTCCTCCCAGTGAGCCCATACCATATCTAATGCTGGGTAGGAGTCGGATGAGGCTGAAAAGTCCCACAGTGGTTTTAAAGGGACTGAGGGATTCAAACCCACAACTTTCCAGTCATTGTCACTGTTATTGTTATTGTTGTTTAACGCCCAGCTGACTGCGTAGAGCCATATCAGGGCTATAATAACCAGTTAAAAGCATACACAATACTTCAACAGGAAAAAAAGGAAAAGAAAATTAAATACACACATCAATGCATTCATGCACATCATTTTAGGGAGATGCCCCTGGCATTGACCATTCCATCCAATTTATCACACAGGGGATTTAAAACACATCCTGAATACAAATTTAAACATAGCTAAGGACTCTTAAACATTAATAAGAACGGGTCTAAGTTACCCAGAATTGCTTCCGCACATCTCGTTTCCCTAGAGCCAAAAATGCACTTAATACATGTACCCAACTATCAGTCCTAAGAGGAAAGTATGTAAGACTTTATCAAAACACATACAGGTGAATGGACCAGCAATGTAGAAAATGATAGCAAGAAATGACAGAAAGCAAGAAACAAAAGAGAGTGACAGAAAAGAGGAAATTCCGAGCACAGATTTTCCAGATGGGGATACTATTTACACTGAAAGAGCCCCCGGCATCCCCACGGAGAATGGGTAGGAGCTAACTGTGGCTGAAAAGTCCCACAGTGGTTTTTATGGGCAAATGACAATGATGGAACATATATACACGAATGCTGCGTGCAGCCCTGAGCAAATCCTGGAGAGAACATCCAACTAACAAAGAGTTATATGGTAAGATCCCACCAATCAGTAAATCAATACGGCAACAAAGACTGCGCTTCGCAGGACACTGCTGGCGTAGCAAAGAAGAACTGGTGGGGGATGTTCTACTATGGAGACCCAGCCATGGCAAACAAAGACCGGGATATCCAAAGAAGACCTTCATCGACCAACTGATGGATGATACGGGCTGTCAGTAAGATGAACTACCTACTGCAATGTCTGACAGAGAAGGATGGAAGAAACGTGTCATGGATAGCTGAGCAAGCTCGACATTGATGGTGATGATGATGGTTTTTATGGGACTGATGAGATTCAAACCCACAACTGTCCAGTCATTAGTCCATCGCTCTAACCGCTGCACCATGTGGAATACTGGTCATGTTTCGAGTAGGCCCCTACTGATTTTGAAAACTGATGTTAAAAAACAAAACAAAAACAAAAAAAGAAAAAGAGTCCTGTATTCTTTCTCTCATACTCTTGATCTAACACTGGAACAAGTACAAATCCACCAAATGCAAAAACTTTACCCTTTGATTCCCGCACCCTATCCATGAACTGTAAAAACAACCCCCAGGGGGAGGGAGTCAAAGAGTTATGTTTTTGCTTTGATAACATGGTCCGACAATGCAGGATGCTGTTGGACAGGGTGAGGGTGTCAAAGGGTTAACCCATTGTGTATAAAAAGATATATATATGTATTTATTCACTCGGAGTTTGTCGACCTGTTAGTGTACTTAACACTAGATATCATCAGTATCACAAAACACAGGTTAATTAACTAATAATCTCTCTCTTTGACTCACACACACACACACACACACACATACAATGGCACACACACAAATACACACACACACATATACACACACATACAATGGCACACTCACGTACAAACGGCACACTCACGTACAACGGCACACACACACACACACACATATGTATACACATACACACACACACACACACACACACACACACACACACACACACGCACACACACACACACACACACACACACACACACACACACACACAGAGTAAAATCACTCCAACAAGTCACACTGCTGCAAGATGCGAATTATCGCATCCATGTCGATGGTAGAGATAAAAGGTCTTTTTGTGGCTCGTCTTCTGTCTGAAACCACGCTAGTAACAGATGGCACGTCAATTGTTTCACCGGAATCCTGCTCTTTGTTGATATCACAACTGTTCTGAGTAGGCTTACACTTACTGTTTATGATATCTGACTGCACTGATGTTATTTTGGTGAAGTCAGTACTAGTGGTGGTAGAATCTGAGGTAGTGGGTTGAGCGTTCACAGTGGAACCGTCTTTCTGAAGACAGCCACCAGCACGTCCTTTTTCGAGTTTTCTTCTTCTACAGATGAGCTTGGGTCGAGAGGTTTGAGTTGAAGATTTCTCTGTAAACTTACTGTCACCATTGTTTTGCTTGATTATTTTTCCTACTCCTTCATCTTCTCTTTCACATCTCCTTTCTCCTCTATCACTAGGATCACAGACAATGCTGGAACCATCTTTCTGTGTTCCTGAATCAGTAGCACTATACTCAGCACTGTGGTTTTTGACTGTGCTTTGTTCACCATTGTTGTTTTGGCTTGAAGTGTTATTGTTTGTTTGTGTACGGCCGTTTTCAGTCTTTTCCTTATTGGTTTGGTCATCTTCCTTGTTTTTTCCAGGAACACATGAAGGCGAGTTATAATCTGTGTAAAAGTCTGAGCTATGATTGTCAGTGTCGACAGGAAAGCTACAGTTCGATTCTCTCAATACTTGTTCTTCAACACTATCTTTGGCAACCGCATGTTGAGTATTTGCTGAAACCATGGATGTTGGAATTCCAACTCTGTCTACTGATGGCACTTTTGATTGTTTCCACACTGCAGATTTGGTGCTGTTGGCTGTTTTGTCAACATCGCAGAAAGAATTAAAACTTTTGTTGGTCAGTGTAGGAGAACTAAAACTTTTGTTGGTCATTGTAGGAGTACCAACTGCCATGATACAGCCATGCAGGGAATAGGTTGTCACACATGAACCTTGACTGACATAAGAACGTCTTTCTGGGATGACTGTGCACTCTTCAGTGTCATCCATGTCTGACGAGTCTTCAGCATCATACTCACAACCACTGTCTCCGCTGCTGGTGTTGCTGTTGTCATTGTCATTGTCATTGTTGAGGATCTCACCTTCATCCACATCCATGTCCTGTTCCACTCTAACAGCATCTTCGTTAACATCTGTGCTTGTGTGATCTGGGTCAGATTCTGTTGTATCTTGTCCCGTATTCACAATCTGACCGGTGGTGATCTGGTCATATTCTGTCTCATTGTTTGAAAGGTGGTGAACATCTTCACCGCCCTCTTCACTACTATCATCTGTTGTATCATCGGCTGATCCTGCCAGTGTTGTGCTAGTAGTTACACCATCACTAACCGTGCCAAAACTACTGCTCTCCCTACACAGCGGTCGATCCACACCAGTCAGGACCGTTGACTTTGAGGCACAGTCAGGTTCTGCCATCGCTAACAACTGTTCACAGCTCTCTGTCTGTGGCATTGCTGGTTTTTGATCTGCAGTAGCAAGTTCAGGCCCTTCAAAGAAAAGTTCATCAATACCAAAATCAGTCCACTCTTCAGCAGAATATTCACAATCTTTGACAGATGACGAGAACGTCACAGGTTGTGTCGCTGTGGTGTGAGCAGACGCGTCACCATCTGAATGATGGGCAGTCTCTGGGTGCAAGGAGTCGAGAAAGGCATCAGCGAGAGAGACGGGCTCCTCGTTTTGATGGTTGTGAAGATGATCTTGTGTCAGCTGTGAAAAGACAGGCAAACGCTGGAAAGAGGAATGTCCTAAAGTGTCACACACGCTTTCGCAAGTGGCTGACGCTGCATCAACTCCCTTTTCCTGCTGTTTTCTTAAACCGGACACAGGAGTTTCTCCTTCCGTGAAAAGTTCATCCTCACCTTCAGAACTGGACTCAGAATCACCACAGGATCCCAACTTTGGGCATGGAGGTGGAGAGGAATGGGTGTGGGGTTGGGATGGGACGGCTTCAGGGAGAGGGAGACCCAGATGGAGAAGATAGGACGGGGAAGGGGAGAGGATGTTGTCCCACTCCGACACCCACCTCAGGCTGAGGAAGTCATACTGGGGGAGGTGGGAGGGATGGTGGTGTGGCTGGTAGGTGGACAATAAGTTTCTGAACTCGTTGTGCACAGACGCGGTAGGACACTGGCTTGGGGCAGCGCCTGATTGCTGGAACCCTGCTCTTTTGGGGCGGATGAAAACTGGACCGGGATGAGAGGAACAGAGCAGAGGGCTGGAAGTGGTGGAATGTCGACAGACTGGTCTGGGATGCTGGTTTGGGTATGGGGCAAAGTGAGAGCCGGGTCGCTGGTTACGTGAAGGATATGGGCGTACTCTGGAGAATCTTGATGGAATGCTGCTGCTGCCTCTACCTCCGGGAGCCCTATAAGAAGCCATGACATTAGTTTCACTGGTAAGTGATTGATGCATGATAGGGCTCTGCTGTAAACCCTCTGATTTCAGATATTGTAAATCTTTCAAAAACTCTTGTTCCAATAGTAGCTGTTCACTGTCTGCCATATATATCTGTGCCTTGACACAGAGCTAAAATACACACTTCTTTTTTACTATAGTACTCTTATAACAAGGTTTTTTTTCTTCCTGTTTAGAATTATTATTTCAACTATGATCAAACTTTTGAATCTTCTGTTTGATTATCTAAATGAATCTATGAATAAATGAAATAAATAAAAATGAAAGATCTTCTACAAGCACATCTGTGACCAGGTATAGAAAGAAATAATAAATGAAAAAGAAAACAAAATATTACACGAGATTAAAACATAAATATTTATCAACAAACAAGTGACCAAACAAACAAATTCTAATGGGCCTAGATAAATAAAATGAAATCAAACATTAATTTTAAGGTTAAAACAAACTGCCAAATCAAAATGTAAAACTATGAAATAAGTTAAGCTCACTGGTAAAATCCCTAAGAATTTATTCTTAAAAAAATATTACACAAATACAAATATGAGCAAAAGCAAGTTCTGACAATCTGACAACTTATATATACATCAGTCTCACATAAAACTGAGACTCACGGAAATCAGGAAGTAGATCTATACTTTAGGCCTAATTTCAAAATTCTTTTACAATTAATTCTTTAAAAAAAAAAACTGTCTAAAAACTTTTAATGGACAAAATAAAGAAGTGGACCTAACTTGACAAATGAAATGACTATTTCAAACAGTGAAAAAAAAAAAAAAAAAAAAAAAAAAAAAAAAAAAATGTCGGCAAGATAATCTATCCCTGACTATGACTGTACGAGGGTGGAGGATGGTGGAGAGCAACGTACAGTGATAAAAATGTTTATCTGTCTAGGCTTAGATCTTTTTTGCCTAACAGGCCTAGAGGCCGAATTTGTATTACGTATAAGGGGTCTAAAATAATACTGACATAGCAAAACCAAAATAAAGGCCTACCTCACTCAAAACCCCCGTTTGATTTCAAAACCGGTCTCTCAGTCCCGTCCAGATATAGGCCTACACACAAACAAACATGCCACAAGCACTGACAAGTTGCCTGCCTTTGCACCGCACAAATGATTTCCCCCAGTCAGCGGAAAACACGCCGGAGCAGACGACGTATGAAGCAGACGACCAACAGCACACACGCCCACAAACGTCGGGCCGACGATCTTGCCAAATCGATCAATCAATGCGGAAATAAGGGTTTTTTCGTCCAGGATAAGCAACGATATTGTCACTGAATAAGGCGTTGTATCTTTTCTGTCTTTACATGACCTAGTGACTGCAATTCTTAGGCTCAACATTCAACTAAAACATAGATACACACACGCGCCGCTGGCACCCAACTAAGAAGGCAAGTAGTCCCAATTACGGTGACGCGTTGCTTTGAAACAAAACTAGGTTAGGCTTTTAATACTAGCCTAATGAAAAACTGTAGCGACGCCGGTGCTGGTTCTAATATTAGTGTTGTGGCTGTAGAGTATGCCGCGTCCCGTCTCTCCAAAAGAATGGTGCACAATACAAAGCAAGCGACTGGCGTCGCCGTTTTTATAGACACGGAAAAACGTAGTGTCATAATCGTGATGCAACTACCACAAACGTCGGCACTATGTCAGACCGATCACCATACGTTCAGTAGACGACGCTTTGGATCTAGGCTAATTTGTGAAAACGTCGAGTGGGCGTTTCTTTGTTTGGGGCTTCCGGAAAACCCGGCTGAGCTGTCTTTCAATAAAAAGTAATATGATTCCCCTGTTCAGTGTACAGTGTATCTATAACCTGTATGTAGACCAATTACAGTCACACACACACACACGCACACACACACACGCACACCCACGTGTACGCACACAGTCACACATACACACGCACACAGTCACACACACATAAACATACGCACACACCTCTAGACTACTATCCCCACCCACCAACCCCTAATCCTAAAATAAACAACAACAACAATAACAAACTGAAAACCCCAGTCAAATTTTCTTTATTAGCAAGAGCAAGGAGACAAGATAACAATTATGAGAAAAGTTTTTAGGTAAATGACACCATTTCATCAATATAGTGCACCATATGGCTTGTATTTTAATCCTCTGGACGAAAATTTTTCTCGGGGGAGCATGCTCCTGGAACCCCCATGATTTCTTAACGATTTGACTCCCGCACCCTGTACACCAGCATCCTGCATTGTCAACCATGCTAGAAATGCAAAAACTTAACCCTGCGACTCCTTCATCCTATCCACCAGCTTCCTGCAGGAAGTCAAAAGATTAAATTTTTGCAGTTGGTGGATAGTGTGCAGGAGTCAAATGGTTAACCTTTCACTGTCATCAGCTTCTTTTTTAACCCTTTGACTCCCGCAACCTATCCACCAGTTGCCTGCAGGATTCACTGTCTTTTGTGGTTTGTACATTCGAAAAAGTCAGAGTAGTAGTCCACAACTACTAAGTAACTTTCCCTCTTGAAATCAAACATATCCGCTGTGAGATATTGTCAAGGCTGGACAGGAATAATCATGACATCTTAATTAACAAAGTTCCTTTGGAAAATATTAAGGATTTCAAATAGCTTGGCTCTGTAAAAACAGATGATGGAACCTGCTCCAAAGACATCAAAATAGGAATTGGAATGGCAAATCATAAAATGGTCCAACTCAACAACATCCGGAAAGACAGGCATACCAAATGGCCTTAAAGTTAGACTTTTAAAATGTTTGATCTGGCCAGTCATGATTCATGGCTGTGAAGCCTGGACTCTGAGAAAACCTGATTGCAGAAGAATTGAGGCAGCAGAGATGTGATTTTATCGGAGACTACTACGTGTCAAATGGACAGATAGATACAAGAGCAAACGAAAGTGTCCTGGAAGAACTTGATACCACCAGAAAACTACTACAGACATCTACAAGAGAAGACTAAAACATACTGGCGATGTGTCACGCAGCAAGAACTCGGACCTCATGGCAACCATCTTTCAAGGAAAAACAGTGGCATAAAGGAAGAAAGGCAGACCTCCAGTCTCATACATCGAGAACATAACCAACATCAGTGACCTAGATATTCCAAAAATTGCCCACAAAAGTCAAGACAGAGCGGCCTGGAGGGAGATGGTGGTGTCCAGATGTGCAGCGGCCAACATCGAACCCGGTGAAGCCGACAGGTGAGACAGGTCAGCGGTTCCTTTTGCTGAATACTGCTAAGTTCTTGGCACGTGTGGCAGTCTTTGACAACATTTTCAATGTCAACATTCATCATCAGCCTGCGTGTATTTTCTGCAAGAAATGATTTTGCATTTGTTTCGGTACAACGAATCTGCTTCCCTGCTGCTTTGTCTGGTGGAAGAAAAGGACGAAGCAGCAGGGAAGTGTCAGTCTTTTTCTCCTAATTTTTGTATTTCCTGTTTATTCGTTTGTGTCTTTTTTTTTCTTACGTGTAGGCCTATGCTTGACAAAGGCCAGTTGGCCGAAAATTTGCGCCTGTCTTGTCTGGTTGTATTAAGTACGCGTTCTGATTCTGTTTTCGTGTTTTTTTCTGGTTCCGTGTCAATCACTGAATTAGTATCGGATAATCTAGTCGTAATGGCTATGTCTAATTTCAATAAACGCGAACGGACTTACATGTAGAATGACGTAATCAAATTGACTATGACTTCGAATTTTGACGTCATTTCATACTCATTAAATCACCAAGCACACGGTTTTCTTCTGACGGAATCGACTGCACATAATTTTCATAGGACAGAAATTCAAAAAGTGTTATAATGATCGTACAGATCTACAGTGAATGAGCGGCTCCCAGAGTTACGACTGACATCTCTTCACGAAGCTACAAATTTAAGGTAATGAGTTGACTGTCATCTGAAACCTTGATCTGAGGGAAAAAAATCCAAAACAAGTGTGACTGCCCGCGATCAAGCAAATTTTACCTTTTACTCACAAACACATTATCATGATTATGATGTCATTTTAGTCCTTTTCTCCCACTGGACGAAGCAGCAGGGAAGTTTCAGTCTTTTTCTCCTGATTTTTGTATTTGGTGTTAGTGATCTTATCATTATGTCTACGCTTGACAAAGGCCAATTGACCAAATATTTGCGCCTGTCTTGTCTGGTTGTATTAAATACGCGTTCTGGTTCTCTCTCTCTCTCTCTCTCTCTCTCTCTCTCTCTCTCTCTCTCTCTCTCTCTCTCTCTCTCTCTTCTCTCTTTTCTCTCTCTCTCTTTCTGTGAGTGTTTCGTGTTTTTTTTTTCCTTCTGGTTCCTGAGGAAAAAAATAATCTAGAATAATGTAGAAACAGAATGTCAGCTCTGACACGCTTTGCACATCAAACAATATCAAATATATCATAATGATATATTGATGACGATGATGGACTCTCAGTTCGATCCGATGGATAAGAGGCATGCTGGTCTTCAGCGCATTGTGTATGGCTCTAGTAGTCTACTGGGCTATAAGCAATATGACCTTGAACATGTGGGATACTGAGACTCATGGGAGGCTCATGTTCTTCCGTTGGTACTGCATTGGAAGCGATTATTATGTGGCTTTGGAATCTGCTCCCGTTGGTCCTTTTCTGTCGAATAACAACTATTCTGCTGTTCAAATGCGATTGTACCCAGCGGGCTCTGCACAGTGTTGCCGGCTTACCCTATTGTGGGCAATGTCTTCAGAGGTGGTGGTGTGTATAGCCACTGCTGATGAGGTTCTTCTTTCAGCCACGAAAGTCTGTTGCTGGACATAGGCCTTCCCCAGCTGCTTCCATTCACTTCTTTCCAGCGTTTATCTCGTCCAGTTCTTTACAAATCCGTCTAGGTCGTCTCTCTGTCTAGTTGTCTGTCTTCCTCTATTGCGAGTGCCGTCTCTTGGATATCCAGAACGTGGTTTTTGTTGTCCAACGATTGTCCTTTCTCTGGGTGAGATGTCCTGCCTAGTAACTCCATTTCAGTTTGTTGATGGGTTCCAGGATGTCTCGCACTTTTGTTCTTTGTCTGATCCACTGAGCCGTTTTGCGATCTATCCTGGTGATACCAAGCATGAGTCTTTCATGTACTGGTTGCATGGTTCTTAGTTTCAAAGCGAGTTTTTTCCCCCCGTTAGATTCCACGTTTCTGCAACCTAGCACTTTATTTGTGTACCCTCATGTGGGATCTCAGGCCAAAGTCTGATGCACACAGGCGGCCGCATACTGGACACTCAATGGAACGCTCTGCAGAGATGGTTCTGGCCTTTTTTGTTGCATGCTTTTCCACTTGGCTGCTTCGTCTTTCATTTTCATAAGCTTCTGTTCCCTTGCGAGTAGCTTACTTCCATTCAGACCTGTTTGTGGCCATGATTTCTTCTTCTTCTTCTTCTTCGGTGGTATTAACGTCCCAGCGTGATAACGATTAGGGACTGTCTTGAGGATGAACCGTGTCATATAATTAAGGATCCATGATTTCCCACTGTTCTTCATCAATGTCACATTTCTGGAGGAATTTTTTTCAGGGTGTCTTTGAGGCAAAGCTCGATTGATTATGCTATCAGGGCTGGCGAAATCCACTCGCCCGGTCGCCCGAGGCGAGTCAAAAACCTGTCGGGCGAGTCAAAATCAAAAACTGCTAGTCCGTTGGGCGACTGACAATTCTGACCCCTGCAGTTATAATTTATTTCGATTTTTCAAACTTTCCGATCTGCCGACTGATTTCGTCTACAATGACCGAGTCCGCCGACATTAGCGCGAAAATGAGGCTATCTAGGGACAGGCAACTCCTGCGTCCCATAGGCCTGTCAGTGTAGGGAGTCGGTGCGATACAATCGAGTGCTTACAGATCAGTGTGACCTTTCGCCTAATCTGTCAGTTTTGGTCGAACGGTTAGAAGTTTCTAATCAAGTACGGAAACCGGAGAAAATACCTCAACATATATCTTACCGAGATTAAGGGATGGGGCATGGAAATTCGAGAGACAAGCGCAAATGTGATGCGTCATTAGATAAGATGATTCCATGAAAGAAACTAGACTAGTTTAGAAGGCATAGACGCTACTTGACGATTTTTCTTGCATTATTATCTTCACTTGTCTCTCAGGAAATAAATTTCACTAAGAGTGGATTCAATGTTTTCAAAGTGTTTTCCCTTCACACTGAACTACTGAAGCCAAGAACACACACACACACACACACACACACACACACACACACACACACACACAAATACACACACACACACACCACACGTACGCACGCACACACACACACACACACACACACACACACACACACACGCACGCACACACACACACACATACATACACACACACACACGCACGCACGCACGCGCACACACACAAAACACACACACACACACACACACACACACACAACCACACACACACACACACACACACACACACTAAAGAGACATAATACTTATACAACAACAACAAATAGAATTTTTTGGAAAAAACGAAAACCAAATAAAATTAGAAAACAAAAAACAAATAGAATTAAAAAAGCAATAAAACAAAACAAAACAAAACAAAACACACACACATATCAACCAGTCAACAAAAGCCAACAGTTCAATACCACTACAGACCTGACCAAACAGGTAGGTGTCGCTGGTGATCCAATGGAAACAAATTGATTTTCTTTAAAAAGCTGCAAACTAACCATCTTTGTGTATAAAACTGCCAATTGTTCTGCTAGACTTGCTTTTAATGAACTTAATTACCAAGTGCTACCATTGCCAAAATTTCTCACTATTTGTGTTATAGGTGTGCTACACACACATATGTATACATATTCTCTCTCTCTCTTTTCTCTCTCTCTCTCAGTCTCAATCTCTCTAATAGTTTCATACTCTGTCTCTTTCTCTCCCTCATACACACTCACACTTTAAAAGTAAGTGATTAAAATTATGAAAGGGGAAAAATATTGCAGGATGACGATGAAGTAATTTTGCAAAACGTAACAAATGATCTTACTTTACTTTACTTTATCCGTCCTCTTATACCATCTTGGGCGTCGAGGGGAGAAAGAGCTTTCTGTCTGCGGCAAGTTTGAAGGCCTGGTTGAGTGGGATGTTGTGGGTCTTCAGTGTTTCTTTCACACCCTCGATCCAGGTCTTCCTCGGTCTACCCCTTGCCTTGTACCCTGACACCTTTGTGTTGTAAGCTTTACTGGCAAGCTGGTGAGGTGCCATGCGTGTCAGGTGCCCGAACCACCTGGTTCTCTGCTGTTGGATGTAGTGGAGAATTGGTGTTGTTCCAATCATTTCTCTGATCTTGATGTTCTTGATCTTATCATGTCTGGTTTTGTTGACTGCTCTCCTTAGACATCTCATCTCGCAGGTGGTGATCTTTCTTTCAAGACTTTTGGTAAGGGTCCATGTCTGACACTGGTAGGTCAAGGTTGGTCTAAATATGGACTCGATGAGTTTGGCTTTGGTCTCGATGGGGATGTTGGGGTGTCTTAGGAGTGGGGCAAGCTGGTAGCTGACGCTGTTGGCCTTTTGAACTCTTGTCTCGATCTCTCTGTTGAGAACGTCCATCTTCTGTGAAGATACTTCCAAGATACTTGAACTCGCTGACTTGTTTCAGTGCTGTCCCCTCGATGTTGATGTTGAGGCGGCCAGGTGTTCTACTGACTTTCAGTGTCTCGGTTTTGCTGATACTGATTGTCATGCCGAAGTTCTCACATTGTGTGTTCAGGTTGTTCGTGTGCTCCTGGAGTTCCCCTTCTTTTTCATGTGCAAGGCTTTGATCATCTGCAAACAGCATCTCGTTCAGATCTTCAGGGTTGGGATTTGCTTCCTTCGTGATTTTGTCCATATATACAATGAACAGCAGTGGTGATAGAACACACCCCTGCCTCACTCCCGACGTCACCTCAAACCATTCCGTGAGTCCATCTTGGGTGCGTACTGCACTCATGCTGTTGGTATAGATGGCTCTTATATTGTCTAGAAGTTGCCCCCTAACGTCATATTCTTCTAACGTTTTCCACAACTTGTTTCTATTTACTCTGTCGAAGGCCTTTTCTTGATCCACGAACACGAAGTTCAGTTCTTTATTGTGTTCGATAGTCTTTTCGCTCAGTTGTCTGAGAGCGAAGATAGCGTCAGTGCATCCTCTTCCTTTTCTGAAACCCATCTGCGCCTCACTCAGTAGAGGTTCCACCTTGTACCTTGTGCGCTGTTCAAGGATCTTTGTATACATCTTTCCCGTGTGGCTCAGAAGGGATATACCTCGATACGTGCTGCAGTCTTTCTTGCTGCCTTTCTTTTTCCAGATTGGTACCACGACTGCACGCTGCCAGTCTTCTGGGACTTTCCTCTCTGTCCATGCTTTCTGGAATATTGTGGTCAGCCAAGTGGTTCCTGTTTCTCCACATGCCAGGATAGCTTCGTTGTAATGCCATCAATTCCTGCTGCTTTGTTCTTTGGGCTGGTCTTCAACGCCTGTTGTACCTCTGATCTCAGGATGTTTGGCTCTTCGTGTTCTGGATAGCTAGGGTGAAACTGGCTCTGTGTGTATCCCTGTCTGTTTGGGTTGAGGAGTTCCTTAAAATATTCTTGCCATCTCTTCTTGATACCGTCTTCATCACTGATAGGGTTTCCATCTCTGTCATTGACTACTGTTGTTGGGCTGTATGGCTCGTCTCGTAATCTCATTGCTTTGACGCTTTTGTAAAAATGTCGTGTCGAGAGCTTGCACAGTTCGCTTAGTTCCTCTCCATATGTTTTCCATGATTGTTCTTTGGCCATTCTGACTGTCCTCTTGCTGTGTCTTCTTGCCACTCTATATTTCTCGTAGTCCTCCTCTAGCTTTGATTTCACCCACACCTTGTACAACTTCTTCTTTTCCTTGATGGCCTCCTTTACTGTGTCATTCCACCAGGCTGTCTGCTTTACCTGCCCTTTTCCGGTCTTTGTGCCGCAGGTTTTACTAAGTGTGTCTGTCAGTGTGTTCTTGAAGACTGACCATGCTTCTTCTGCTGTCATGCCTGTGCTGTCTACTTCTTCCAGCCTCTTTGTGATTTCTGTCTGTACCTCCCATTGTACCTCTTCCTTCTGGAGTTTTCTTAGGTTTATCTGTCTGTCGCACGCTTTACTCTTTGTTCTCGGTGTTCTTCTTTTCTTCATCGTAGAGACCAAGATCACAGGGCGGTGGTCAGTGTCCAGAACTGCATTTGGAATGGCTCTTGCGTCTGTGACCCTGCTTCGTTCTTCTATTCGTGTTAGAATGAAATCTATCTGAGATGACACATTCAGATCATTCCACCTGTACCAAGTTTGTCTCTGGCTGTGTCTGTGTTCGAAAAAGGTGTTTGCAATCCACAGCCCATGCTCTGCACAGAGTGCTAGAAGTTGTTCCCCGTTGTAGTTGCACTCTGTATTGGTGTCACTGTGTGGGCCCAAGTGCTGTTCCCAAGGTGCTCTTCTTTTGCCCACTCTCCCATTGAAGTCTCCCATGACAATGAGTTGTTCTGTGTCTGGGACTGTGTTGATGGTGTCTGCCATCTTCTCAAAGAATTCCTCCTTCTGTTCTTCAGTGTAAGAGTCATTACAAGGTGCGTAAGCCTGGATGAAGGTTGTGGTCTCCCGTTCTCCTCTTACTCGGATTTTTATTAGTCTCTCTGAGATAAACTCTGTTTCCAACAAATTCTTTGCCGTGTCTGGGTGTAAGAAAAAGCCCACGCCGTGTGTTGCCCTTGTTGTCATGTCCACACCACTCCAGGTCAGTACATAATCCTCGTGAATCTGTTTGGTCCCCGTACCCTTTAGCCTACAGTCTGAAATTCCCATCACTGTTATTCTCCATTTTTTCATGAAGTCAATGATTTCTGGTTCCTTGTCTCTGATTCCACACACATTCCAAGTGCTTGTTCTTTCTCGTAGTCCTTTTCCATTTCCAGGTCGTTTTCCGTTATGATCCATTTCTTTCTCCTTTTACTTTCTCGAGCAATGAGTAATCCACCGCCGGCTTGCTAGGCCCGTCGCAGCTTCACATTAACACCACGGCACACTCACAGACCCAAAAAGGATCACAACAAGGGTCATATATTCACACCATAGAATGTAAAAGAACTTACACTCTATGCCCCACCCCCACTCCATTCACATCCCCTCTCCTTTTTTTTTTTTTTTTTTTTTGTTCCAAATGGGAGACGTTTTCTAAAAGTGTTATGACATTAGACTTTACGTCATTGTATGATGACGTCACTTATCTCTGTTACGATTCCTGCCTGCTGGAACTCTCTGTCGGCTTCTTTCATCACGATAACTTCAGGTCTTGGAACTATGGTGCCAGAAACAAAACTTCCTATCAGACACGAACTCACTGAAGATCGTCATATGAAAAATATACACACTGGTGAAATGATTTCATTTCTCTCGGGGGCTGTTGACGAAACGCGAACTATATCTTAATAAACGACGTTATCGTGACACTTCCAGTTCGATACAAGGCAATTTGTGTGTCTTCATCTTAAACAGCAAAACTGGTAGCATAAGAAAGCTAGAAAGGCGAAAAGAAACTTGGAGCCTGCAAAACTAGGAGCCGCCATACGATAGAACTAACGACTATACGTGGTAAGCAGGTCAGACGGAAAAAGTACTCCTTGTGTCTCCATTAAATGATCAGTTGGACTAAAATAAACGAAAGAACTCTAACTTACACAGAGAATCCATGTAAACTTTGAGATGAGAATCTATATAAACTTTGAGATCAATCATCTGTCCTTTACGTGTTCGTGTTATCATCAAATCTCTCACTGTTCACCTCCCCCCACCCGACGAAAGTCTCCAGAAGTAAGTTTGACCACCTTTATTGTAACAATAGCTTATTCTGCTGAATATTTTTGTCATCATCATAAAAAGAATTTCATTTTTTGGGGGCATCATGTCGGGCAAGTGGAAACAAATTCGGGCAAGTAGATCTTAAAATCCACAAGTCCGGCTGGCTGGTAGAGTATTTTAATCTTCTCCAGGCCTGTGCTATTATATGTATGTACTGTACACACACACACACACACACACACACACACACACACACACACACACACACACACACACACACACACACACACACACACACAATATATATATATATATACATATATATATATATCATCATCATCATCAGGTGCCCTGCCGCATGGCGTTGGCGATCATGGACTTCCATCTGTCTCTATCTCTCGTTGCCCCTAGCATCTCTCCCACCCCCCTCGTCCCCAGCCACTCTGCAAGTCCGTCCAGCATTTTCTCCCTGGGTCTACCCGGTGCTCTCTTTCCATCTAGCTTTCCCGTTAATATATATATATATGTACAAATATATCGAACAACTGAATCAAATTTTAAGTATATTTAACCAGTTCATGAGAGCTTCAAAGCTATGGAGCACCCTTTCGTTTCCCATTTGCTCATAGCAGGAGATCCGTCATCTTTCGATCGTGTTCTACATAGCCAGGCTACACCAGACGATGAATGTCAACTATGCTAGCAAAGCGAATACTTAAATCCTCTGGCTCCCTCACCCTATCCACCAGCATCCTGCATTGTCAACCATGCTAGCAAAGCGAATACTTAAATCCTCTGGCTCCCTTTACCCTATCCACCAGCATCCTGCATTGTCAACCATGCTAGCAAAGCGAATACTTAAATCCTCTGACACTCCCTTCAACACCTAACTCCATCCACCAGCATCCTGCATTGTCAACCATGCTAGCAAAGCGAATACTTAAACCCTCTGACTCCCTTACCCTATCCACCAGCATCCTGCATTATCAACCATGCTAGCAAAGCGAATACTTAAATCCTCTGACTCCCTCACCCTATCTACCAGCTTCCTGCAGTTGGCTGAAAAGTTGTGCCTGTCCTGTCTGGTTGCATTAATTTAAATACTCATTCCGATTCTATTTTCGTGTTGTTGTTTTTCTTTTTTTGGTTCCGTTTACTTGAACGTGGGCAGTCGCACTTGTTAAAGATTGTACTGATAAGCTTGTTAATTCCATAGGAATGCTTGGATGTTTTAGAACATATGGTATGAAAAGTAGTAGCTCACAGACTGTGGGACTCTGATCTCAGTTTGTCTGTCCATTTTTTTTTCTATCTTCGGTAAATGATTTTCCAAGTCCCTAACTTCTGTAGTTTGATGAAGTTGTTGTCCTTTTATTCCGATGTTCAGTTTGTCAGCCGTTCGTCATACTGACATGTTCTTCTCTCTCTCTCTCTCTCTCTCTCTCTCTCTCTCTCTCTCTCTCTCTCTCTCTCTCTCTCTCTCTCTCTCTCTCTCTCTTGTCTTCTTTTTTTTTAGGATCATCGCACTCAGGGAGGTTACCTTTCTTTGCGCTCACCTTTTTTTGTTTTTTGTTTTGGTCCCATTTTTCTGTGCCACTATAATGGCCACAGAAGCTGGCACACTTTTTTTTTTTACAATGCAATGACGATGATGTCGATGAGGACGATAATCACGATGCTATGGAGTCCTCTCTAGGCTTGAGACTGCGTGACGGGGCTGTACTCTATGCTTACTATCATAATATATCCTGGCATCAGCCAGGCCCGAGAGACACAGACACCAGCGGTGATGGTCAGAAGATTTGAGCAACACCCTCAATGACGCATCCGTGAAGTGGATGAGACTCGACTGTTTGGTCTCAGTCTTCCCAACGAGTCCATAGGAGCCGGATAGAGCCGAAAAATCCGAAAAAGGGACTGATGGGGATTCGAACCCTCAACCTTCCAGTTAGTAGTCTGCTACACAACGGCGACTGGCTATGACTTCTGCCTTTGCTAGCGGCGATTATCAGGTGACAGCTTTTACAGCTATTGTTTGACTTCTTTTTATGTTTTACAGCTGCGTTTTCTCCGCAGTCTAACCACAGTAAGTCTGGTTAGCGATGAGACGATCACGCACCATGTCTGCGAGTCTAGAAGAGGAGGAAGACTTCACAGAAGTTAGAAGTAAAGCCTCCATTCTTCAGAGGACTGGGCAGTACGAAAGGTCCATCAAACGCTACACCAAGGTATTTGTTTATCTGTAAGGTACTTATCTGTTTATCAGTTAGTATTATCTTATCTATTTATCAGTTTATTATCATTATTGTGAGTATTGAGGATGGAATCCCTTCATGCAATTTAACAGCAAACGGCGCAACTTTGAGACATGTTGATAAGTTTAAATATCTGGGAACGATCATCTCACCAGACGGCAATGCACATCAGAAGTAGCCAGCAGAATCGGCCAAGCCAAAAACAGTATTCAAGAAGATGAAAAGCATTCTTACCAACAAATGCCTATCAGTTAACATCAGGAAGAGAGTTCTTGAATGTAATATAGAACCAATACTGTTGTACGGTCGTAAGGCGTTGACAGCAAAGCCAGAACAAGATTGAGGTAGCCAAGATGTGGTTTCTAAGAAGAATTCTGAGAGTTCCATGGACAGCAAAGAAAACAAACGAGACAGTTTTGATGTAGGCAGATACAAGAATATCATTCATGAGGAAGATTAGGAAAAGACAGGCAACATTTATAGGCCACTTTATGATGAAAGGGGAATTAGAGCACCTGGTCACAACAGGAAAGCTGGAGGGAAAGAGAGCGCCAGGTAGATCCAGGGAGAAAATATTGGACGGACTTGCAGGGTGGCTGAGGACAGAGAGGGCGGAAGATGTACTTGCGGCAACAAGGGACAGATACATATGGAGGGCCATGATCGCCAACGCAATGCGGCAAGTCCGTCCAATATTTTCTCCCTGGGTCTACCTGGTGCTCTCGTTCCATCCAGCTCTCCTGTTGTGACCAGGTGTTCTAATTCCCCTTTCCTCATAAAATGGCCTCTAAATGTTGCCTGTCTTTTCCTAATCTTCCTTATGAATATCTACTTGTGTCTGCCTCCTTGATGGCTGTCTCGTTTGTTTTCTTTGCTGTCCATGGAACTCTCAACACTGTTTTTAGAAACCACATCTCAGCGCCTCATACGCACATGCATTCACACACATACACAACACAAAACACACACACACACACACACACACACACACACACACACACACACACACAAACACACACATATGCACGCGCACATTCACACACATATTCATATTCACACACACACGTGCGCGCGCGCGCACACATTCACACACATACACATATTCACACACACAGGCGCGCGCGTGCGCACACACATTCATACACACACATAATTATGCGCTCACTACAATGATATATCTTGGCGTCAGCCAGGCCCAAGGGGTACAGACACCTGTGACGTTGGTCAAAAGATTTGAGCAGCACCCTCAATGACGCATCGGTGAAGTGGATGAGACTCGACTGTGTGGTCCCAGTTTTCCAAAATCAGCCCATAGCGCATTCAGCTCTGGGTAGGAGCCGATTAGAGGTTGTTGGAGCTTCTGGTGGCGAATTGTTTTCCTCAGGCAGGGCTGGTCGCAGTGCTGTTTGCTTGTGCGATCTCTTGAAGCACTTGATTGTGCCTCCATGTGTACCTTCCTTGGGTTAGCGCTACCTTGCATGAGCTCAGGACATGTTTCACTGTCTGTTTGCCTTGGTGAGAGAGTCAAAAGGGTCAAGTTTTTGCAGTTGGTTGATAAGAGTGCGGGAATCAAAGGTTAATGAGAACGAAAGAAGGGAAAGGGGAGGGGGGGGGGAACCAAGCGGGAGAGATGGTGGTGGAGGGGGGGGGAGAGTGGAAAAGATGATGAGTATAGTTTGAGAGAACGAAAAGATAATGCGACCAAAACCCAACAACAGAGAGAGAGAAGAGAGAGAGAGAGAGAGAGAGAGAGAGAGAGAGAGAGAGAGAGAGAGAGAGAGAGAGGAGAGAGAGAGGAGAGAGAGAGAGAGAGAGAGAGAACAGACAGACAGACAGAACTAAAAGAGAGACAACGAGAGAAAGAAAGAGAGAGAGAGAGAGAGAGGAGAGAGAGAGAGAGAGAGAGAAGACAGACAGAGACAGAGAGAAAGGGTTGTTGAGTATGGCCTGATGGTCTGATTGTGTTGTCCTTAATCCGCAGGCTCTGGAGCTGAAGGGCGGGGAAGAGAGATGTCTGGTGGCCAGATCTCAGTGCCATCTGTCTCTGGGTGATCCTCACAAAGCTCTGATTGATGCCGAGTCTTGCTTGTCGGGCAATAAGACTTTCTACAAGGTGAGATGTGGAGAATGCCAATGGAAACGCAAGATGTTTTAACGTGTTAAGTGGTAGATGGTCTTTTTCAACAGAGACAGTCTTGATGGAGGCAGACACAAGACATTCATTGATAAGTAAGATTAGGAAAAAGACGAGAAACATTTATAGGCTATTTTATGAGGAAAGGGGAATTAGAGCTCCTGGTCACAACAGGAAAGCTGGAGAGAAAGAGAGCACCAGGTAGACTCAGAGAGAAAATACTAGACGGACTTGCAGGGTGGCTGAGGACAGAGAGGGTGGAATATTTGCTTGTTGCAACAAGGGATGGATACTTATGGAGGGCCATGACCGCCAACGCCAAGCAGCAGGGCACATGATGATGATGATGATGATGATGATTATGATGATGATGGTCTTTTTCTGTGTCTGGTCCATACATATATGTGGTTTCCAGGAAGTGTTAGTTGGTCCTTGTTTTTTGTCTGTTCCATACATATGTGGTTTCTAAGAAGTGTTAGTTGGTCTTTTTTTGTCTGTTCTATACATATTGTGGTTTCTAAGAAGTGTTAGTTGGTCTTTGTTTTTGTCTGTTCCATACATATGTGGTTTCTAAGAAGTGTTAGTTGGTCTTTTTTTTGTCTGTTCCATACATATGTGTGGTTTCTAAGAAGTGTTAGTTGGTCTTTTTCTGTCTGTTCCATATATATGTGGTTTCTAAGAAGTGTTAGTTGGTCTTTTTCTGTCTGTTCCATATATATGTGGTTTCTAAGAAGTGCTTTGTTGGTCTTTTTTTGTCTGTTCCATACATATGTGGTTTCTAAGAAGTGTTAGTTGGTCTTTTTTTGTCTGTTCCATACATATGTCACATTATGTGGTTTCTAAGAAGTGTTAGTTGTCTTTTTTTGTCTGTTCATACATATATGTGGTTTCTAAGAAGTGTTAGTTGTCTTTTTTGTCTGTTCCATACATATGTGGTTTCTAAGAAGTGTTAGTTGTCTTTTTTTGTCTGTTCCATACATATATGTGGATTCTAAGAAGTGTTAGTTGGTCTTTTTTTGTCTGTTCCATACATAATGTAGTTTCTAAGAAGTGCTAGTTGGTCTTTTTTTTGTCTGTTCCATACATATTTGGTTTCTAAAAGTGTTAGTTGGTCTTTGTTTTTTGTCTGTTCCATACATATGTAGTTTCTAAGAAGTGCTAGTTTTGTCTTTTTTTTGTCTGTTCCATATATATGTGGTTTCTAAGAAGTGTAGTTGGTCTTTGTTTTTTGTCTGTTCCATATATATGTGGGTTTCTAAGAAGTGTTAGTTGGTCTTTTTTTTTGTCTGTTCCATACATGTGTGGTTTCTAAGAAGTGTTAGTTGGTCTTTGTTTTTTGTCTGTTCCATACATATGTGGTTTCTAAGAAGTGTTAATTGGTCTTTGTTTTTTGTCTGTTCCATATATATGTGGTTTCTAAGAAGTGTTAGTTGGTCTTTTTTCAGTGTCTGTTCCATACATATGTTCTAAGAAGTGTTAGTGTCTTTTTGTCTGTTCATACATATATGGTTCTTAAGTATTAGTTGATCTTTGTTTTGTCTGTTCCATACATATGTGGTTTCTAAGAAGTGCTAGTTGTCTTTTTCTGTGTCTGATCCATACATATGTGGTTTCTTAGAAGTGTTAGTTGGTCTCTTTCGTGTCTGTTACATACAATATGGTTTCTAAGAAGTGATAGTAGGTCTTTTTTTGTCTGTTCATACATGTGTGTTTCTAGAGTGTTACTGAGAAGTGTTAGTTGGTCTTTTCTTGTCTGTCCATACATATGTATTCTAAGAGTGTTGTCTTTTTGGTCTGTTCCTATATAGTGGTTTCTAAGAAGTGTTAGTTGGTCTTTTTTTGGTCTGTTCCATACATATGTAGTTTCTAAGAAGTGTTAGTTGGTCTTTTTTTTTGTCTGTTCCATACATATGTGGTTTCTAAGTAGTGTTAGTTGGTCTTTTTGTGTGTCTGTCCATACATATGTGGTTTCTAAGAAGTGTTAGTTGGTCTTTTTTGTCTGTTCCATACATGTGGTTCTAAGAAGTGTTTCTTAGAAGTGTTAGTTGGTCTTTTCTTGTCTGTTCCATACATATGTAGTTTCTAAGAAGTGTTAGTTGTCTTTTTTGTGTTGTCATATAATGTGGTTTCTAAGAAGTGTTAGTTGGTCTTTTCTGTCTGTTCCATACATATGTGGTTTCTTAGAAGTGTTAGTTGGTCTTTTTTGTGTTTGGTCCATACAGATATGGTTTCTAAGAAGAACGTTAAGAATTCCATGGACAGCAAAGAAAACAAAGGAGACAGTCTTGAAAGAGGCACACACAAAAAAGAACATTAATGAAGAAGATTAGGAAAACGTAGTGGAATGTGCTTATCTCGCTTAATCACTTGAATTCGTCATCTATAAAAAAAAAAAGTATGATTACGTAAAATATGCAGGGAGTCGACTTAAGTTTCGAGATAAGCGCTTTATAATATCGGTATATATATAATCATTCTGTCTAAGGTTATATAGATGATAGATCACAAGAATACTCTCTGCAGCTACATCAAGTGAGACATCGATATATATGATCATTCGGTCTAAGGTTATATAGATGATAGATCACAAGAATACTCTCTGCAGCTACATCATGTGAGAAATTGTTCACATTCATATCCAAGAAAATATTGCTCCAAACAGAGAAGAAGGTTCATTATATAATGTATTCACTCATTGTCTGTCTGTCTGTCTGTCTGTCTGTCTGTCTGTCTGTCTGCCATTCTGTCTGCCTTCCTGCCCGCCTGTCTGTCTGCCTGTCTGTTTCTGTCTGTCTGCCTGCCTGCCTGTCCGTCCATCCATCTGCCTGCTTGTCTGCCTGCCTCTTTCTGTCTGCCGCCTGCCTGCCTGCCTACCTGCATACCTGCCTGTCATTCTGCCTGCCTCCCTTCCTGCCTGCCTGTTTCTGTCTGACTGTCTGTCTGTGTGTGTGCAGGGCATTTTGCAGAAGGCAGAAGCCATGTACTACAGCGGGGATTTTGAAATGGCACTTGTCTTTTATCACCGAGGCAACAAGCTCAGGCCTGACGTCAAAGCCTTCATGTTGGGGATCCAGAAAGCCAGCGACGCCATTGAGAATTCTGTCGGCAGTAAGACTGTGTCTGTTTGTCTGTTAGTCTGTCTATCTGTTTGTCTATCTGTCTGTCTGTCTGTCTCCTTTTTCTCTTTCTCTGTCTGCTTGTCTATCTGTCTATCAGTCTGTCTGTCTCTGTCTCTCTGTCTCTGTGTCTCTGTATCTCCATGTCTCTTTCCGTCTGTCTCTGTCTGTCTTCTCTCTGTCTCTCTGTCTCTTTCTCTGTTTCTGTCTCTCTCTGTCTCTGTGTCCTCTCTCTGTGTCCCTCTCTCCTTCTTTCTCTCTCTCTCTCTCTCTCTCTCTCTCTCTCTCTCTCTCACACACACACACACACACACAAGTAAGTAAGCAAACAAACAAAAAAACCAAAGCATATACATACATACACCATCATCATTATCGTAAATCATTTGATAGTACACATAAGTACACATATCAATGCATTCGCACACATAATCTAAGGATATGCCCCCAGAGTTGACCACTCCGTCCAATTTTTCGCACAGGGGATTTAAAAAACACCTGAATACAAAGTTAAGCACACCTAAAGACACCTAAACATATATAAAAACGGGCATGAATTACCTAAAATTGCTTTCGCATAGCTCACCTCCCTAGAGCCAAAAATGCACTTAATACATGTACCCAGTTATCAATCTTAAGAAAAAGTACGAAAGACTTTATCGAACACGTACAGATGAATGGACCAGCAAGGCAGAAAATGATAGGAAGAAATGACAGAAAGCAAAGGAGGAAGAAAGAAACAAAGAGAGTGAGAGAAAAGAGGAAATTTCTAGCACAGAATTTCCAGAAGGTGGAGGATACTGTTTAGACTGAAAAAGCCCCCGGCATCCCCACGGGCGGTCTTCATACAGAGGCATCTTTGTCATGTGGTTGTCTCCCATATGAACAACGTGTCCTGTTCAAAGAAGTTAGCATCTGATGAGTGAAAACTCTGTTCTCGGCAAGCCACGGTTCTTCAGAACTTGAAGACTGGACACTCGATTTCTGCCACGTAATGTCACAGATCTTGCGCAGACAGTTTGCTAGAACCGTCTCAGTAGCTTGCTGAATGTGCCACCAGTAGGTAGTGCAGGTCACACAGCAGTACAGCAGTCGATCAGGACTACTGCTCTGAAGCTGTCCGTTTCTAGATGGACTATATAAGCATACACACAAAACACATTTACAAAATTGTCCGTTGTCTTATGGACTATATAAGCATACACACAAAGCCTATTTATATAGTTGTCCATGTTCTAGATGGACTATAGAAGCATACACACAAAGCTTATTTATATAGTTGTCCATGTTCTAGATGGACTATAGAAGCATACACACAAAGCCTATTTACAAAGTTGTCCATGTTCTAGATGGACTATAGAAGCATACACACAAAGCCTATTTACATAGTTGTCCATGTTCTAGATGGACTATAGAAGCATACACACAAAGCCTATTTACAAAGTTGTCCATGTTCTAGATGGACTATATAACCATACACACAAAGCCTATTTACATAGTTGTCCATGTTCTAGATGGACTATAGAAGCATACACACAAAGCCTATTTACATAGTTGTCCATGTTCTAGATGGACTATATAACCATACACACAAAGCCTATTTACATAGTTGTCCATGTTCTACATGGACTATATAACCATACACACAAAGCCTATTTACATAGTTGTCCATGTTCTAGATGGACTATATAACCATACACACAAAGCCTATTTACATAGTTGTCCATGTTCTAGATGGACTATATAACCATACACACAAAGCCTATTTACATAGTTGTCCATGTTCTACATGGACTATATAACCATACACACAAAGCCTATTTACATAGTTGTCCATGTTCTAGATGGACTATATAACCATACACACAAAGCCTATTTACAAAGTTGTCCATGTTCTAGATGGACTATATAACCATACACACAAAGCCTATTTACATAGTTGTCCATGTTCTAGATGGACTATATAACCATACACACAAAGCCTATTTACATAGTTGTCCATGTTCTAGATGGACTATATAACCATACACACAAAGCCTATTTACATAGTTGTCCATGTTCTAGATGGACTATATAACCATACACACAAAGCCTATTTACAAAGTTGTCCATGTTCTAGATGGACTATATAACCATACACACAAAGCCTATTTACATAGTTGTCCATGTTCTACATGGACTATATAACCATACACACAAAGCCTATTTACATAGTTGTCCATGTTCTAGATGGACTATATAACCATACACACAAAGCCTATTTACATAGTTGTCCATGTTCTAGATGGACTATATAACCATACACACAAAGCCTATTTACATAGTTGTCCATGTTCTACATGGACTATATCACCATACACACAAAGCTTATTTATATAGTTGTCCGTGTTCTAGATGGACTATATAAGCATGAATACAAAGCCTGTTTACATAGTTGTCCGTGTTCTACATGGACTATTTCACCATACACACAAAGCTTATTTACATAGTTGTCCGTGTTCTACATGGACTATATCACCATACACACAAAGCTTATTTACATAGTTGTCCATGTTCTAGATGGACTATTTAAGCATACACACAAAGCCTATTTACATAGTTGTCCGTGTTCTAGATGGACTATAGAAGCATACACACAAAGCTTATTTACATAGTTGTCCGTGTTCTAGATGGACTATTTAAGCATACACACAAAGCCTATTTACATAGTTGTCCGTGTTCTAGATGGACTATTTAAGCATACACACAAAGCCTATTTACATAGTTGTCCGTGTTCTAGATGGACTATTTAAGCATGAACACAAAGCCTGTTTACATAGTTGTCCGTGTTCTAGATGGACTATTTAAGCATGAACACAAAGCCTATTTACATAGTTGTCCGTGTTCTAGATGGACTATATAAGCATGAACACAAAGCCTGTTTACAGAGTTGTCCGTGTTCTAGATGGACTATTTAAGCATACACACAAAGCCTATTTACATAGTTGTCCGTGTTCCAGATGGACTATATAAGCATGAACACAAAGCAGTTTACATAGTTGTCCGTGTTCTAGATGGACTATTTAAGCATGAACACAAAGCCTATTTACATAGTTGTCCGTGTTCCAGATGGACTATATAAGCATGAACACAAAGCAGTTTACATAGTTGTCCGTGTTCTAGATGGACTATTTAAGCATGAACACAAAGCCTATTTACATAGTTGTCCGTGTTCTAGATGGACTATTTAAGCATACACACAAAGCCTGTTTACATAGTTGTCCGTGTTCTGAATGGACTATATAAACATGAACACAAAGCCTGTTTACATAGTTGTCCGTGTTCTGGATGGACTATATGAACATCAACACAAAGCCTGTTTACATAGTTGTCCGTGTTCTAGACGGACTATTTAAGCATGAACACAAAGCCTATTTACATAGTTGTCCGTGTTCTAGATGGACTATAGAAGCATACACACAAAGCCTGTTTACATAGTTGTCCGTGTTCTGGATGGACTATATAAACATGAACACAAAGCGTGTTTACATAGTTGTCCGTGTTCTAGATGGACTATATAAACATGAACACAAAGCGTGTTTACATAGTTGTCCGTGTTCTAGATGGACTATATAAGCATGAACACTGAGTGGCTGAGGACAAAGAGGGTGGAAGAGGAGGCAACAAGAGATAGGAACAGATGGAAGGCCATGATCGCCAACGCCATGTGGCAAGGCACCTGATGATGATGATGATATATATACATATATATATACACATACAATACATATATATATAGGGGGGTGCAAAATGCAAAAGTAGGTATACAGTAAGTATCACATCATTATTATAATGCTTAATTCATTAAAATTATTAGCACATTAACTTAGTTGGCCTTATTTTCGATATTTTCAGTGTCATTAATTATATTTTATCGTAACTAATAATATGCATGTACTTTTATCCTAACTTTTAATTTTTTAATATATTTTTTGCAGATAAAGCGGCAATTTAATTTAACCATGGCTGGTAATTTGACAGACGAGGAGCGCAAATGGATTTTTAAACAATACTGGAAGACAGATGGGCTTCTTTTGGGGGGGGGGGGGGGGGGGAGGTATGTAAAGGAAAGGGTTTTCGCACGCAAGCCGTGCACTATTAATGACATGATTCAGTTCATCTTGCAGGCTTGTCAAGAAATTGATGCTGATAAAGATCTTTGTGCTAGAGTGTGCATGAGTGTCCGCTCTCGATTAGAGGAGTGTGTGAATACCGACGGCAAGTAGTTTGAGTATCTGAGGGATTAAGGCTGTGCTTGTTATTACATGTATATGAAATATTCATTTGTTTGTATAATAAATACATTGAGTATTGTACGTGTTTTCTTTTTTCTCATATATATATATATATATATATATATATATATATATATATATATATATATATATATATATATATTATATATATATATATATATATAGATATATAGATAGATATAATTATATATATATATAGAGATAGATATACATATACATATACATATAGATAAAGATATACATATACATATAGATATAGATACACAAACATGAGAGAGAGAGAGAGAGAGAGAGAGAGAGAGAGAGAGAGAGAGAGAGAGAGAGAGTCATCAAAGCTTACTGTCCTGTGATCGCCTGTGTGTGACCTCACAGCACCGGAACAGGTCAAGTTGACCACAACAGGGGATCTGTCCTTCTTCCACGAACAAATACAGGTAACTGTCACTGTGTCAGACTCCTGTCAGCATCACAGTCATTATCTCCCTTTAAAAAGCACCCTTTCTTTCTTTCCCTCTCTCTTTCTTTCTTTCTTTCTTCCCCATATATTGATTTGTTTATTTCAATGCTGCACATGTCCTTTATATCTGGGAACGGTCATCTCACCAGACGGCAGATGCACATTAGAAATAGCCAGCAGAATCGGCCAAGCCAAAACAGAATTCAAGAAGACAAAAAGCGTTTTTACCAACAAGCGCCTATCAATTAACATCAGGAAGAGAGTTCTTGAGTGTTATAAAGAACTGATACTGTTGTACGGTTGTGAGGCGTGGACAGTCAACACGCAAGGTCAGAACAAAATTGAGGCAGCCGAGATGTGGTTTCTGAAAAGAATATTGAGAGATCCATGGACAGCAAAGAAAACAAACGGGTCTTGAAGGAGGCAAGATACAAGAAGATCATTAATAAAAAAGCTTAGGAAAAGACAAACAAAATTTATAGGACATTTTATGATGAAAAAGAAATTGGAGCACCTGGTCACAACAGGAAAGCTGGAGGGAAAGAGATTGCAGGGTGGCTGAGGACGGAGAGGGCGGGAGATATACTTGCAGCGACACAAGGTAGATTTGTATGGCGGCAGGGCACATGATGATGATGATAATGACATGTACTTTGGTTTGTTTTTAATCCTTCGTTGTCGGTTCGTTTTGTGTCTGTCTGTCCGTCTGCTTGTGATAAAATGTAGCCAAGACTGTTCTAAAGACTGGCTGATACAAATACTAGTGTATGATACAAAACCCGTACGATAAGTAAGACCGACCTCAAGACCTGGCCAGCTCATGGCTTTATGTGCAGGTTTAGCTAAGGCATGGGCCATGGCCAGCTCATGGATTTATGTGCAGGTTTAGCTTAAAGCTTGGGCCATGGCCAGCTCATGGATTTATGTGCAGGTTTAGCTTAAGGCATGGGCCATGGCCAGCTCATGGATTTATGTGCAGGTTTAGCTTAAAGCTTGGGCCATGGCCAGCTCATGGATTTATGTGCAGGTTTAGCTTAAAGCTTGGCCATGGCCAGCTCATGGATTTATGTGCAGGTTTAGCTTAAAGCTTGGGCCATGGCCAGCTCATGGATTTATGTGCAGGTTTAGCTTAAAGCTTGGGCCATGGCCAGCTCATGGATTTATGTGCAGGTTTAGCTTAAAGCTTGGGCCATGGCCAGCTCATGGATTTATGTGCAGGTTTAGCTTAAAG
This sequence comes from Monoplex corrugatus, assembly GCA_030674185.1. Classification (NCBI taxonomy): domain Eukaryota; kingdom Metazoa; phylum Mollusca; class Gastropoda; order Littorinimorpha; family Ranellidae; genus Monoplex; species Monoplex corrugatus. The sequence continues at coordinate 18,972,480 of JAPXFY010000030.1, read as the reverse complement.
CTTGGGCCATGGCCAGCTCATGGATTTATGTGCAGGTTTAGCTTAAAGCTTGGGCCATGGCCAGCTCATGGATTTATGTGCAGGTTTAGCTTAAAGCTTGGGCCATGGCCAGCTCATGGATTTATGTGCAGGTTTAGCTTAAGGCATGGGCCATGGCCAGCTCATGGATTTATGTGCAGGTTTAGCTTAAAGCTTGGGCCATGGCCAGCTCATGGATTTATGTGCAGGTTTAGCTTAAAGCTTGGGCCATGATCATTTTGCATCTTCTCCATCATATGGCACCTGTGACATCAGTGCATATGGAATTCATTCCGACCACACAGACGTCATTTGAGAAACTGAAACTGAAACTGTGATAAAAATGTCTTGAAATAGGAGATGGGGGCGGGAGGGAATGGACCTATGAAACACTAAGCTGTCATCTTGAAAAAGTGAAACTGTGATTAAAATGTCTTGAAATAGGAAATGGGGGCAGAGGAGAATAAATCCATGAAACACTAAGCTGTCATCTTGAGAATCTGAAACTGTGATAAAAATGTCTTGATATAGGAGATGAAGGGAAGAGGGAATGGACCTGTGAAACACTAAGCTGTCATCTTGAGAAAGTGAAACTTATAAAAATGTCTTGAAATGGGAAATACGGGTAAGAGAGAGTGGACCTGTGAAACACTAAGTTGTCATCTTTAGAAACTGAAACTGTGATTAAACTGTCTTGAAATGTGAATTGGGGGTGGTGGTGGTGGTGGACATTTGAAACACTAAGCTGTCATCTTGAGAGAGTGAAACTGATAAAAAATGTCTTGAAATGGGGGATGGGGCAGAGGAGAATAAACCTGTGAAACACTAGGCTGTCATCTTGAGAAACTGAAACTGTGAAAACAATATCTTGAAATGTGAGCTGGGGGTGGGGGAGGGAATACGCTTTGAAACACTAAGCTGTCATCTTGAGAAACTGAAACTGTGAAAACAATATCTTGAAATGTGAACTGGGGTGGGGGAGGGAATACGCTTTGAAACACTAAGCTGTCATTTTGAGAGAGTGAAGCTGTGATAAAAATGTCTTGAAATAGGAGATGGAGACAAGAGGGCATGGGTCTGTGAAACACTAAGCTGTCATCTTGAGAAACTGAAACTGTGATGAAAATGTCTTGAAATAGGAGATGGAGACAAGAGGGCATGGGTCTGTGAAACACTAAGCTGTCATCTTGAGAAACTGAAACTGTGATGAAAATGTCTTGAAATAGGAGATGGAGACAAGAGGGCATGGGTCTGTGAAACACTAAGCTGTCATCTTGAGAAACTGAAACTGTGATGAAAATGTCTTGAAATGGGAGTTTGGCGGGAGGGATGGTCTGTGAAACACTAAGCTTGTCATCTTGAGAAATTGAAACTCTGAAAAAAATTCTTGAAATGGAGTCTGGGGGCGGGGAGGGAATACGCTTTGAAACACTAAGTTGTCATCTTGAGAAATGAAAACTGTGATAAAAAATGTCTTGAATGTGAGATGGGGGCGGGAGGGAATACCTGTGAAACACTAAGTTGTCATCTTGAGAAAGAAACTGTGATAAAATTCTGAATGTGAGTGGGGGGGAGGGAATACCTGTGAAACACAAGTTGTCATCTTGAGAGAAACTTGATAAATGTCTTGAATGGAGATGGGGGCGGGGGGGAATGGACCTGTGAAACACTAAGTTGTCATCTTGAGAAAGTAAAACTGTGATTAAAATGTCTTGAATTGTGAGATGGGGGCGGGAGGGAATGGACCTGTGAAACACTAAGCTGTCATCTTGAGAAAGTAAAACTGTGATTAAAATGTCTTGAAATAGGAGACAGGGGCGGGGGGGAATGGACCTGTGAAACACTAAGCTGTCATCTTGAGAAAGTAAAACTGTGATTAAAATGTCTTGAAATAGGAGACAGGGGCGGGGGGGAGAATGGACCTGTGAAACACTAAGCTGTCATCTTGAGAAAGTAAAACTGTGATTAAAATGTCTTGAAATAGGAGACAGGGGGGGGGGGAATGGACCTGTGAAACACTAAGCTGTCATCTTGAGAAAGTAAAACTGTGATTAAAATGTCTTGAAATAGGAGACAGGGGCGGGGGGGAATGGACCTGTGAAACACTAAGCCGTCATCTTGAGAAAGTAAAACTGTGATTAAAATGTCTTGAATTGTGAGATGGGGGCGGGAGGGAATGGACCTGTGAAACACTAAGCCGTCATCTTGAGAGAGTGAAATTGTGATAAAAAAATGTCTTGAAATGGGAGATGGGGAAGGGAGAGAATGGACCTTTGAAAACACTAAGATAAAACCACTAGGATGGACATGAGCATTAAGGGACCGGTTTTCATTTTTTAACATTGCGGGTTGGGATTGAACTTAAGCCCTCTAATTTTGAATCCGCGGTTACTTTTTCGTTACAGGCGAAGCCACGGAAGTTGGCGAGGCTGCTGAGCAAAGGATTGATGATGAAACAAGTAGAGGCGAAGAAGTCGATAAGGCGAGAGGTCTCAAAAAGCAAGACCAGTACGAAAACGGTGCGACAGTTGCTGGGAGAACTGTACGACGACAAACAGTATCTGGAAAGGCTTCTGAAAGCCACTGGTGGGTTGTCATTTTAGTTTGGCTGTGGTCACTTTGGTGTGATATGAAGATAACAAGATATTGTTTTAGCCCAGTGCACAGACACAAGGAAAATGTTTTGGCTATACATGCAATCACACTCACACCTCATAACAACAATAGTATTCAACATCATAAAAGACATGTTCGTCAGTCATCCATGGAATCGAACACACACACACACACACACACACACACACACACACCACACACACACACACACACACACACACACACACACACACACACACACACACACGCACACACACACGCACACATACACACACACACACACACACACACACGCGCGCGCGCGCGCGGGATTTAAACAAACAACATAAGGTAAAAATTATTCTCTTACTTTCCCTTTCCTCACATGCACAAGACTAAAATCCAAAGACAGGTAAAAAAGCTCTGATGTATAACAAAATATTTTGTACGAGTACATTCTAACGCGAGTTGAGAAAAAAAACAACACATCACTGTAATCCAAGCCTGGAAAATTAAAACAGTTTATCAGTTAACAATAGTGATGAACAGATGAAAGACATACAAAGTTCTTTTAGTTTTTATAACTATCACCGAATTTCCATAAGCCCTCTCTCGAGTACACGGACTAAAAATTAGAATTCAGAGTTAAGATAAATAGCTCTTATACATTTTGGTTTGAGTGTTTTGTTTTGTTGTTGTTGTTGTTGTTGTTCGCAAACATAGTTTGTTTTGTTGTTGTTGTTGTTGTTTGTTGTTTGCCTGTAAACATTCTGTTCTACTCTCTCCCTCTCTTTATCTCTCTGTCTCTCTGCCTCTCTCTGTCTCTCTGCCTCTCTCTGTGTCTCTTTCTCTCTCTCTCTCTCTGTCTCTCTCTCTGTCTCTCTGTGTCTCTCTGTCTCTTTGTCTGTCTCTCTGTCTCTGTCTGTCTGTCTGTCTCTCGCATGCATTTTTACTCTCTCTCTCACTTCATTTCTCAATCTCTGTCTCTGTCTCTGTCTGTCTGTCTCTTTCTCTCTCCCTCACACACACACACACACACACACACACACACACACACACACACACACACACACACACACACACACACACACACACACACACACACACATATATATATATATACACACACACACACTCTCTCTTTCTCTTTTTTCTCTCTCTCTCTCCTTAAATCTTAATATCTTTCTCTCTCTCTCTCACTCTCTTTCTCTCCCTCATACACACATTTTTTTTTATTTTACTCTCTCTCTTTTTCACTGCCTTTAGATCTCTCTCTCTCTCTCTCTTTCACACACACACACTTTATTTCTCTCTCTTTCATTGCCTTTAGATCTCTCTCTCTCTTTCTCACTTTATTTCTCTCTCTTTTTGCATTTGGATCTCTCTCTCTCTCTCTCTCTCTCTCTCTCTCACACACACACACACACACACACGCACACACACATACACACACACTTTATTTCTCAGTTTTTCTTTCTCTGTCTCACTTTGTCTCTGTCTGTCTGTCTCTCATACACACACACATTTTGTTTTACTCTCTCTCTCTCTCTCGCTCTCTCTCACTGTCACTCTCTCTCTTTCTCTGTCACTCTCTCTTTCTCTCTCTCTGTCTCTCTGTCTGTCTGTCTGTCTGTCTCTCTCTCTCTCTGTACATGTGCGCGAGTACATTGAAATATGTACTTAATTGTCTTTTCCAGGTGGGTTTGTTTTTTTTTAACAAGGCGTAATATAAGTTTTGAAATGGATGTAGCCCGATATACCTCCAGGCAGTCGGCTGGGCTTAAAACAGTAGACATAAAAATAAATAAGGTCTCTATCAGCTCATTCTCCTACTCCTATCCCCATGACCTCAGGATTATGCAACACACACACACACACACACACACACCACACCACACCCCGCACGCACGCACGCACGCACGCCACACACACCATCACACACACACACACCACACCCACCACACACACACACACACACACACACACACACACACACAAAAACCTTCATTTTTTTCAAAACTATTTTCATATAGTAATGTCCCTTGAACAGACGATTCGACAGATTCGGGAAAGACCATATGCAGGCTGGCTGACGACTGCTTGAGGTACCTGGACTCGCGCACGGAATTTTGGAGGCAGCAGAAGCCCATTTACTCTCGCGTGCACGACAAGCAAGTCTTCAGGAAACGCTACGGGCGCAAGGCGACCATTACTGACGAGTGGATTATGGCTGACTTGGAGAAAATCGAAGAAGGTGACTATAGACAAACAAGGACACTTAGAAAAAGTTGTAGAAAAAAAGAAAAAACAAACAAACAAACAAACAAACAAACAAACAACAACAACAACAACAACAAAACAACAACAACAAACACAACAACACAAACAAACAACAAAAGAAAAAGCAATGAAAAGAACCGTAATTTTTTTTCTTGGGGGTGGGGTGGGGGATTTCTGCAAAAGTGGATGATACTTGTTTGTGATTGTTTATTTGTTTGGTTGGTTGTTTGTGTGTGTGTGTGTGTGTGTGTGTGTGTGTGTGTGTGTGTGTGTGTGTGTGTGTGTGTGTGTGTGTGTGTGTGTGTGTGTGTGTGTGTGTGTGTGTGTGTGTGTGTGTGTGTTGTTTGTTGTTGTTTTTTGTCAAATGGAGTTACCATGTGAAATTTTGGTTCCTCTCTCCTGTGAGAGCACTCGGGGCAGTGCAGGGCCAACTTTTTTTTCTTTCTTTTTTTATGTGCATGTATATGTATATCTGTTTTACCTATGGACGGAATTTTTCTACACAGTCGTGCTATGGACAACTCCTTTGTTGCTGAGAGGTCGTTAACGTGCACTAAATGCCTGCTGCACACGGCACGTCGGTTTATCATTTCATCCAAGGCGCTTTGTTGTTGTTGTTGTTGTTGTTGTTGTGAAGATCGAAGAGCCAAATTATTATTACAGTGCACAGCCCTATCACGCGGTCTCAATCCTAGATGGAACTTCATAGCATCATGACCCTCAATCCTCATTGACATCGTCATCATCGCATTGTAAACAAAAAATGTGCCAGCTTCTGTGGTCATTAAGGTGGCGTAGAAAATGGGACAAAAATAAAGTGGGACAAAAAACAACAACAACAACAACAACAACGACAACAAAAAGGTGAGCA